>JANUYF010000002.1:237402546-238602546 GCA_026167975.1 Phrynosoma blainvillii
CCTCCTGGACAAGAGGTTGAAATGTAGGACAGGTCCTGGAAAAGCAGGACCTCTGTCTCAGTCAGAGAGGTTTGGTGCCACAACAAACTACAAAACCCGATTCCATAGCGTGAGTTATGGCAGTTAAAGTGGTGTCAAACTGGATTATTTCTGCAGTGCGGATGCAGTTGCTGCCATCCTATACTCCCCTCCTTCCCAGTGGCATCACTAGGGTTGGCATTACCAAGTGCGGTATTTATTTTATTTTATTTATTTATATTTATTTATATCCCGCCCCTCTGCAGAGCCATCGGGGCGGCTTACAACATTAAAATCTCCGTATATTTCTTACTTGTATTTTAAATGTTATTCGCATGGTGACACCTCTTCCCATCCCACACCATACAGAATCCTTAGTAATGTTTTTTGTACTACTGTTACTCATTAATTGTAATTCCTGTATATCGCTGCATGTAATGGTAATAGTTGTGACATGAAACAAAATTAAAATGATACCCTTTAAGGTACAGTATCACATGCACAGCCTCAGTGTATTTACACATACAGTGGGCCCTTGTTATCCGCTGGGGTTCGGTTCCAGGATCCCCTGCGGATAACGAAATCCGTGGATGCTCAAGTCTCATTAAATACAATGGCAGAGCAAAATGGGGTCCCTTATATAAAATGGGGAAAAAAATCAAGATTTGTTATTTGGAATTTATACTTTTGTATATATTTTCAAGCCGTGGGTGCTTGAATCTGTGAATAACAAAATCCGTGGATAAGGACGGTACAGCCGACTGCATGTACTTTCATGCAGAGAGAGATCTTGTAGCTCCTCTGAGACTAGTTAAAGAAAGAAGTTGGCAGCATGAGCTTTCCTAGACTTAAGTCTACTTCCTCAGATGCATTTTCATGTGGTCGGAGTGAAAATTTGGTGATGTTTTAAAATTAAATTTAAAAAATAATAATAAATGTTTAATTAAAAAAATAAAATAATTTAAATTTATTTTTATTTTTTTTAAAGACCTGGGGCCTCTCCTTCCTCCTCTCACTCACCCTATCTCTTCAGCATTTTTAAGGGACACAGGTGAAGGCCACAGACCGCTTCTGCCAAAAGGCAGATGTTTGAGGAGCAGTGGTGTTCCTCTCCCTTAGGGTGTCACCTGGGGCTGTCCGCACACACACACACAACCCCTTGTGACGCCACTGCGGCACTCCACATTATCCACACACACCACAACTCCACAAAATAAAATTCAGAAGGCCTGCCTAAATAGGAACATCTTCAGCTGCTGTTTGTTGGAAAGGCAGGAAGGAGGGAGCCAACTTGACCTCCCACGAAAGGGACTTGCACAGTCTGGGGCTCTCTCCCAAGTCCTCACCAACTTCACTTGCGAGGGTGGTGGGACTGTGAGAAAGCCCTCCCCTGAAGATCTCAATGGACACCATGGTTTATATAAGACGTTTTAACTGCAAAGGCACTCCTGGCCACTGCCGAAACCTGGACATCCAGGCTCAGATCTGAATCCAGGAGCACGCCCAAGCTGCGAACCTGAGATTTCAGGGGGAGTGTAACCACATTCATCACAGAAAGAAATTGGCAGCATGAGCTTTCGTAGACTTCAGTCTACTTCCTCAATGCATCTGAGGAAGTAGACTCAAGTCTAGGAAAGCTCCTGCTGCCAACTTCTTTCTTTCAGGGAGTCTCAAAGGGGCTACAAGATTTCTCTCTACATACTTCCGCAGATACATATGGTCTACTGCCTCCATATGCACCTGAGGGAGTAGACTGAAGTCTAGGAAAGCTCCTGCTGCCAACTTTTTTCTTTCAGTGAGTCTCAAAGGTGCTACAAGATCTCTCTACATACTGATTCTACAGACGAACAGGGCTATATCTTTGAATTCTACCACATCCATCACAGGCTGTTTTATGACTGACCAGGAGCACCTCTGTCTTGTCTGGATTAAGTTTCCATTTGTTTGCCCTCATCCAGTCCATTAATGATGGTGGACACTGGTCTAGTGAAGAAACAGCTTCCTTGGAGCCAGATGGAAAAGAGAGAGAGAGAGTTGGGTGTCTTTAGCATACTGATGATACTGAACCCCAAAAAGTCTGGATGACCTCTCCTAGCAGTTTCATATAAATATTAAACAGCATGAGAGAGAGAACTGAGCCTTGAGGGATACCACAGGCTACTGGCCAGGGTTTCAAACAGGCATCCCCCAGCACCATCTTTCCCTCCAGGAAAGACCAGAGACATTGTGATGCAGTGCCCCCAAGTCCCAAATTGATGGCCCAGAAGGGTACCATTGTTGAGAGAGAGTTCAGGTTTGATTTGCTGTAGGACCCATTTACTTGTCTTTTTAGCAGACCATGGGTAACTGCAGAACTCTCCTCCAGCATACAAATACCTAGAACTGGCCAAACTTGACAAGCAACATGGGCTGAATTGCATGTTATGTTAAAAAGTGGCCTGCAGCTTCACCCACTTTCCTCCTCTCTTCCAAATAAGCACAAAGAAAACCAGACTGAGGGCCTATACAGACTGCTAGAAATAATGCAGCTTGAGGCCACTTTAACTGTCCTGGCTCAGTGCTAGGGAATCTTGGGAATTGTATTTTTTCTTTCTTTCTGGGACATTGAGCCTTCTCTGTCAGAGAGCTCTGGTGCCACAATAAACTACAGTTCCCATGATTCCTTAGCACTGAGCCAGGAGAGTTAAAGTGGCCTCAAGCTGCACTATTTCTGGCAGTCTGTAAAGGCCCTGAATCTGGACCAGTTCATAGACACAGGAAGGTTTCAAGTCTTCTCTACAGTCCTTACCCTCCAACTGCCTTCATTTGGCAGGGGCAATCCTGATGAACCCTGTGTCATCCCACTTTCTCAGCTGCTTTTAAAATGTCCCAGTTTCTTGCTCCTCCTGCCACTTTCCCCCTTTATCCTCAGCTTATTTCAGTTGCTGCAAACTGAGTTCAAATTGCAAAAGTAGTTTGCACTCCATTAACTGAGCAGAGGGGAGAGGAGAAGGTGGGATATTACCCTACATTTTGAAGTCCCTTGAGCCCCCTTGGGGGTCAGGACCTCTGGCCACCTGTAAAACTACAAATCCCAGGATTCCATGGGATGGAGGAGCCGCCACACTTAAAAAGTGGTACCAAACTCCATTAACTCTACAGGCCCAAAACACAATGCAGAAACAACCCATTTTGAGACCACTTTAACTTCCCTGGGCTCAGTGCTAGGGAAATCCTGGGACTTGTAGTTTGCTGTGGCACCACAGCTTCCTCTGACAGAGAAGGCTCAATGCCTCACAAAACTACATTTCCCAGAATTCCCTAGCCTTGAGCCCAGGGGCAGTTAAAGCAGCCTCAAAGTGGGTTATTTCTGCAGTGTGTTTTGGACACTGTAGGTGCAGCCTCTTTGCTTCTGGCCCAGTGGTTCCCAAACTTTGGCCCTCCTCCAGGTGTTTTGCACTTCAGCTCCCAGAATCCCCAGCCAGCTTGGCCAACAACAACAACAACAACAACAACAGTCAGGAATTTTGGGGATGGAAGTCCAAAACGTCCGAAGCACCAACATCTGGGAGTCACTGCTTTTTAGAGCAGTGGTTCCCAAACTTTGGTCACCCAGATGTTTTTTGAGGGGGGGGACTTCATGTCCCAGAGTTCCTGAGAGTCGGCCACAGTGGCTGAGGCTTCTGGGAGTTGAAGTCCAAAAGCTCTGGCGGTCCAGAGTTTGAGGTTAGACTTGTGTCAAAAGCATTCCAAAGCAGGCGGGACGGTCCACTTTGGGGAACAAAAAGAGGGATGGGAAGTAATATCCAATTCCTTGAAGGGAGGTCTGGATATAGAGTACCCCTATTGTGGAAGCCTGTGGAGGGCTCCCTGGCCCAGGTTCCCTCCGTCCGGGTCCCATGGGCTCCTGCCTCCCTTCCTATCCCCCCCCCCCATTCGCAGGGGAGGAAATGGTACATCCCAGAACGCCTGCTCCTACTGTTGGAGGCAAGGTCGGGCAATACCTTCGGTCTGCAGAGGGAGGGAGAGAGAGGCGCCGAGAAGGATGAGCGCGAAAGAGCCGCTCCTGGGCACCCTCAAAGGTGAGAGGGGAAATGGGATGCTCCAGAGCAGTGACGTCACAAGGAGGCGCGGGGGGGGGGGAGGCAGCGATAGTACCACTGTTCCTCAAGCGCCTGCCTTTGAGTTAGGCATGCATTTGCTTCCCTTTAAAACGCTTTAAGAGGGGGTGAAGCTCAGTGGGAGGAGAAAGGAAAGCTTCCCCCTCCCCCCCAAAAAAAACTTTTTTAAAAATAAAAATTTCAAATTTCAAAAAATTTAAACTTTTTATTTTAAAAAAATTGAATGTTTAAAATATGTTTTAGTGCATCATCTACTATACATATGGACATATATAATACATATAAAACATACAACATAACAATAAAAACCAAATAAACACACCTTAGAATCATAGAAGACTCATAGAGTTGGAAGAGACTACCAAGGGTCACCCAGCCCAACCCCATTCTGCCATGCCATGCAGGAACTCCCAATCAAAGCACCCTCTGTGACAAAAAAGCCATCCAGCCTCTCTTTAAAGACCTCCAAAGAAGGAAACTCCGCCACTCTCCGAAACAGAGTAACACTCATCCCTCCACATTTGTGGCTTTGGCTTTTGCGGATTTGATGATTCACGGATTTTATTAATATGTTCTGTCTAGGAATATGTAGGTCCTCCAGCGTAACTCTATGGTCAAGTTTAACCAAAAGTCGCACTGAAGGACCTAGAGATTCCTAGACAGAACACTCCACTAGGCATTTGTAGTGCAATTTTATGGTCAATGTCTGGCAGATGTTGACCACAGAGTTGCACTGGAGGACCTAGATATTCCTAGAGAGAGAGAGAGAGAAACCTATTCTCTGGAGCACCAGAAAACAAGCCTGCTCCCTGAAATTTTGTTTTGTCCCCCTGGACGGGAGAAAGCCATTTTGATCCTCGTGTATCCAATTATCTAAAATAATTTTCAACTGATTTGCCAAGATTGCCGCCATAAATTTATAATCCGAATTTAGCAAAGAAATTGGACTATAACTATTAGGGTCTAATTTGTCTTTATCCTTTTTTAGAATCAGAGAAATATTAGCGGACTTCCGTGATTGAGGAATAGCATCTCCATTTATATTGTTCATAGTATCCAATAGGGGTGGGATTAATTGCGGAGCGAATATTTTATAATATAATATGACATCCCTTCAAATACTTCAGGGCTTAGCTCCACTTTATTTTTCTCCTATATATCTATATCTATATATAGATATAGATATAGATAATTTTACTCTTAGTCCTCTGTCCTATTTGTCGATGTGTCATCATCTCAGGCCGATCCTAAATAACCCAGTAAAATTTTTGAACATTTTAAAACAATTTATTCTTTTTAAATTTTCTCTAAAAACATCACATTTTAACCAAATATTCACTATGTATATCTAAATATATTTAGATTCTGCTTATGATATTGTAATTTGAAGGTATAATTTCTACTCAAATCCTGTTGTTTTATAATCTTCCTTAAATTTCTCCTTTATTTGTAAATAGCTCATCCATTGTAGAGTTGTTGTTTTTTTGCCTTTTTTTCTAGTTATGGCTCTTGTTATGCTTATTTTACCGTCATTGTCATAACTTAGGATACCTTTATATGTTATTCAGGTTTGATTTCCCCCCCCCCCCCCGAGTCCTAAGAAAGCCTCTTGTCGAAATACCCACAAGGGAATTTTTGTGCAAAAATTTGACTTAATATCTAACCAGTTTTTAAATAATGCTTTCCTTATTATACAGTTGTTGAATTCTTTGTTAATTTTGAGTCTGTCATACCATACGTATGCATGAAGGTATAATTTTTAATTTTGCTAGTTGGTTTATGTCACAACTATTAGCATGACATTCAGTGGTATATATGGGAATTACGATTTATGAGTAACATTAGTGCAAAAAAGCATGATTAAGGATTCTAGGGATGCCACTGATGCCGAGAAAAGCCAGTCAGAATAGTTGTAACCATGTTGGCCTTATGCAGAATTAATCCACTTTAACACCACTTTAATTGCCATGGCTCCTTGCTGTGAAGTCCTGGGATTTGTAGTTTGTTAGAGCGCTGTGACAGAGAAGTGTATCTGTGTGTGTGTGGTGTGCCTTGAAGACCTTTTCTTGAGGCGACCCTTTAATCGCGTCCACTTTAAGGGTTAGGGTTAGTGCTAGGGAATCATGGGAATTGTTTTTTTTCTGAGACATTGAGCCTTCTCTGTCAGAGAGCTCTGGTGCCACAATACACGACAGTTCCCATGATTCCCTAACCCTAACCCTAACCCTTAAAGTGGACTCAATTTGCACTATTTCTAGCAGTCTGCAAAGGCCCATAGTGAAAATTGTGTTTGGATGTCATTTATGTTGCTGGAGCTTGTTTGAGATAGTTGTTGTTTTATTTTGTTGTTGTTGTTGTTGTTGTTGTATTGTTATAATAAGCCTGCAGGCAAGTTACACCCACACATCCCTTTGAGTCCAGTTTCCGTCAGCCATCCCTAAGTGAAAATATTCTTAGCTCTTGTATCGAGCAGCTTGTATATACCTTCATATCTGAGGCCAGAAAAAGAAGCAGGAAAAGAAGTAACCAAGTGAAACATTGCTTCCTTATTGCTTAGTTTGTTTTAGATAATGAAAATCAATATCTTTTATTGGAACAACTCACAGTGTGTACAGGCACAGGACTTTCATCTAGAGGTGGAAGACTCTGAAATGTGCAAGTCTATGCATGAATACTCAGAAGCAAGCATTCCTATACCCACATACCTGGGAGTAACACTATTGGACTCTATGGGCATTATATTTGAACAGAGATGCGTAGGATTGCACTGTGTGTGTTCAGTGGATTTTATTCACCCAGAAGCATGCACAGGATTTCCACTCTACATTTAGGTAAAACAAGCTGGTTTATTTTTCACTATACAGGAGTTACTGCATTTGAGAAGAGCCCCTTGTACATTGTGTGTGTGGGTTGTGTCACTGTTAACAGTAGGAGATAAACTGCCAGGGAGTAGTGTGTGTGACTTGCCCTTAAGTTTAAAATCCAAAATAAAAAATAAAAAATCATTTTATCTTGCAGGATTGTCTTACAAAGGACCTGTTGAACATTGTCATGAAAAAACACCATACCTTATAGTTATATAATAGTAGTTCTGGGCTTGCTGGGTAGGAGCAGATATGAGCATATATACAGTAAGAAGTCTGTGTCTTATTTTAAAACATGCCAACTCAGGTAAAATAATATTTCTTTTCCCACAATGCCCATTTCTATATATAAATGGCAGTTCCCAGAAGTGATGAGCCCCGTAGCACCTTAAAAGCTAAGACACTGATGGTGGCTTGATCTTTAGAGAGACAAGTTGAGTCTCCCTTGTTCAGAATTCAGAAATCCAAAATTATCCACGTGTGCGGCTGAGATCATGGTACCTTTGCTTTCAGATGGCTCAATGCACATAAACTTTGTTTCACGCACAACATTATTAAAAATACATTGTGTATAAACTAATCTGCAGGCTATGTGTATAAGGTATATACAAAACGTAAGTGATGTTCTTAAGTTTAGAGCCAGTATGGTGTCGTGGTTTCATTGCTGGACTACAACATGGAGCAGATCAGGTTTTGAATCTACTGGGTGACCTTGGGTAAGTCACACACTCTCTGCCTCAGAGGAAAGCAAAGGAAAGTGTGTGTGTCTGTGTGTGCCTTCAAGTCACCTCGTGATTTATGGTAATCCCATGAATTACATAGGGTTTTCTTAGGCAAGGAATACTCAGAGGTAGTTTAGTCAATAGACTACAGCACCTAGTATTCATTGGAGGTCTCTCATCCAAGTATTAACCAGTTCTGATCCTGCTTAGCGTCCAAGATCAGATGGGATCTGGTGTCTTCAAGGTATTTATGCCCTGCTCAGCCTCAGAAGTAGGCAAAGGCAAGCCCCCTCTGAGCAAATCTTGCCCAGAATCCTTGAATACAGAGGAACTACTGTACAAGGTGCATTCTGCAATCATTCCCAGATCTTTGGAGAAAGAGTGCCCTATATGCTATAAATATAATAATCAATAGGAGCAGATATGAGCATATTTACAGAGAGAGAGAGAAACCCTTATTTTACGGGAGAAGGGAGTTGTGAAAACACTGGACCTACTGCATTTTTCCCCAGTGGGTAAAAGAGAAAAATGCCCTTTTCTTGCAGGAGAATGCCTTTCTTATGTGAGCTGGCTTGTGGGCGAAATGGGTGGAGTGTGTACTCTAGAGAACAACCAATATTTGCAGAACCGGTCCCTTCATTGATGACTTTCTTACGCTTGTGTTTATTGATTTTAAGGATTTCATTTCTGTCCTTTTGCTCAAAAAGTTATGGGGGTCGTCTGTAGACACAAAATAAAGCATGGTGGACAAAATCCTTTAGTCTGGCTATGGAAGCCCTACTGAAAGGGATGGGACTTGCCTTTCATTTCAAAGGGTTGGCTCAGGAGATCATCCCCAATTGATTGTGTCCTTTAAATCAAACGAACAAAGAGTCTAACATGGCGATCTGATATATTGTTCTTGACTCAGATGTGTGAGGTCTTTTGGTTTCAGTGAGACTTAGGTCCAAAACACACTGCAAAAACTATCCAGTTCAAGACTGCTTGAACTGCCCTGGCTCAATGCTAGGGAATCCTGGGAATTGTAGTTTGTTGTGGCACCAGAGCTTTCTGACAGAGAAAGCTAAATGTCTCACAAAAGTACAATTCCCAGGATGCCCTAGCATTGATCCAGGGGAGTTAAAGCAGTCTCAAACAGGATGATTTCTGCAGTGTGGTTTGGACTTGTCTCTCTGTTAATGGTCTAATTAGGAGTGGGAATCATGTGGCGCTTCTTCATATGTGGTTGAAATCACACGCATGAACCCCAGTTTTCCTCAACATTCATTGACTATGATGGCTAAGGATGATGGGGCTTGCAGTCCAATGACACCTGGAAGGCTGCATGATTCCCAGCCTGGTCTATATAGTGTTGCAGCCTGAAACTTGTGTCCTAAACACCCACACTCACTAGGGATTGAGCTCTAGTGAGCATGCTGGAGAGTATGTTTCTAACTAAATATACATAGAATTGCCCTGTTAAGTGGGCTAGTCCCTATGGCCACTGAGTTTGTGCCATCCATAATAAACCTCTTCACCTTCAAATTGCCATGACCATATTTTTGGTGGTACAAACCAACCCACCTATGTTTTTATAAACAAGCAGGATCTCATCCTTTACAAATGAAAGGAATACATAAGCCTGCCCCTCACCCCAATTCTGAGAGCTGACAAGAGGAAATAAAACCCAGGCAAGTTTGATTTGGCTAACTGTGCTATTAATACAGTGTTTCTCCATTATTTTCTGTCACGCCCCCCCAGGAAAGAAGAAAACATTTCGCGCCCCCCCCCCGCGCGATCACATGAGCGGGTTTGGCCAATCAGGATAGAGCTACTGGGGCTCTGCTGGGACAATCTCCCTCTCTCCAGCCGTAACGGGCCCCCCTTTATGGAGCCTCGCGCCCCCCCTGGGGGGCCCGCCCCACTATTTGAGAACCGCTGTATTAATATGAGCAAACATTTTCGAACAGTTCAAAGCCTGAGGGAGCTACATGACTGAAGCCACAAGGCTGTGACATCGGTAGCCTGGTGAAAGAGGAGTTCCAGGCATAACCACAGGGAAAGGACAGCTTCAAAATCAAATCTAAATAATTTTTAATCAATAATCAAATCATTTTAAAGGACAAAATAGTTTTTTGCTGGGTTTTTTTGCAGGGGTGTGGGTGAGGATCAGGAAGAGGCTTCCCCATCCAGGCAAAGATTTAGAAAGTTCAAGAAAATCATAAGCCTCTTCAATCATTTTCTGAAACAAATAGGCAGCTGTAAAATTATGCACAAACTGGAGAAATTGATTGCTTATGGCCCGCTTGCACTACATGTGAGACACAATAGTTCTGTCCTGGCTGCAGTTTAAGGATGGCCACACATAAAGCATGTTATTCCCTGAGCCTCTTTGATTGATTCCTGTGACATGCAATGCCTTTCCAATCAGAGACAGACAGGTGTGGCTAGACATTTGTTTTATTGAATTTTAGCAAGTAATTATAAACATGTGAACAACTACACACAAATAAAAACACGAAAATGTTCTAATATGTATGTTGCATGTTGGCTAGTTCCTGTTTTTATATGCTTATTTAATCTCCAAAATTACAGTATCCAGTATTGATAAAAGTACAGATATACAATGGGCCCTTGGTATTTGCTGGAGTTTGGTTCCAGACCCACCCACCCCCGGTGTGGATTCCAAAATCCATGGATGCTCAAATCCCACTAAATACAGTGGTGTAGTAAAATGGCATCCCTTATATAAAATGGCAAAATCAAGGTATGCTTTTTGGAATTTATATATTTTTAAAATATTTTCAAGCCATGAGTGTTGAATCCATGGATAAGGAATCTGTGGGTTTAGAGAGCCAATTGTACCTCAGTTAGTGAGCCAGCATGGCATAGTGTTTTGAATGTTGGACTATGAGTCGGGAGACCAGGATTCAAATGCCTGCTCAGCCACTGATTCACCCACTGATCAACCTTGAGCAAGTCATACTTTCTCAGCCTCAGAGGAGGATGAAGGTAAAACAAATCTTGCCATGAAAACCCCATAATACTCACCTTGGTAGTATGAGCTTTCATAGAATTGAGTCTACTTCCTCAGATGTATGGAATGAAGGATCCAGGGACAGACTTAATGTGAGCAAACTTCTCAAATAAGCAAGCTCAAGTCTACGAAAACTCATGCTACTAACCTCTTTCTTTCAGTTAGTCTCAAAGGTGCTACAAGATTCCTTTGCATACTGGAAAATCCATATTTTTCTATTCACAATAGATAAAAACTCTGCAGAGTCTTGGAAATTTCAAGGATAACTGAATTGTTTCTAGTTTCTGATGTCTGCATAATGTTTTCTGCCATCATGGGAGATGTGAAACAGCATTTTAAAAAAAGATGCCAGACCTCCAGCCAATATTGAGGTCTGGCATCTTTTTTAACACTTTGTAGTGGCATTTATTTCAGTGAGGAAGGTTCAAGTAAATCATTACATTCCAAAAAAATCTTATAGTGCCTTGGCCAAACATATGTTTCATTTTTTTATACAAGTTATTTGAACATTAGTTCCACAAATTGATGGAGCAGTGGTTTACATATATTTTTCAACATGTATGATTCAATTTTGAATTATGTTGTCCTCCAGAAAAGAGAAAAAAGCAAATAATAGATGTTTATTCCCTTTGTTGTTGGTCTGGACTTGCTTTATATGTTATATCCTGATTTCTTGCAGTATGTATCCTCAACCTTCAAGGATGCAGCAGCCCGCACAAAGACACCTCCCCACACTTACAACCCTTTTGTGAGATTCTTGAGATGATCCTTCGGAAAGGGATAAAACGTAAGTGGCTTTTCCTGTGTCATAGGTGGATGCTGCTTGAATAAGTACATATACTAGGGTTGTTTTTTAATGGGGAAAAATTGGGGTGGGTTGTCTTGCAGAAGGGAAGAGACAGGACCAGCTCTGAACTGTAAAGGAAAGGGAGAGATAGAAGCATTTGAAATAGCTGTATCAGTCCAGGGCTGTCTGTACTATATCCAACCTTCTTTAGGAAGGCCCACTTCCTCTGCGTGTGATTTTACACTGTAGCATTGAATCAGGAGGGAGTAGAACCCATGCTGCTGAATGGTCTGCTTGTTTTGTTACTGTGGTTTGTTCACGCATTAGTCCCTTCACTCCCAACAGTGTTGCTCACTGAGCACTCAAGAAGAGTGGCTTTATATCAGTGAAACAGGTGCAATGCAACAGTTACAGCAATAACATTAAGAGGAATAATTCAAACATGAAAGAACGCTGAACATTCAAGAAAAGGAAATGAAAGGAGGATAGACATGTGAGACATTCTTGTTGCAGTAATACAAAGCATCATGAATCATTGCTCCCCCATTCTGTAGTCAGAGAAATCACATTATTTGAAAGAAGCAGCATGTGCAAATGAGAGTTTGTCTATACATTACAGGCTTAGAGAACAAGCCTGGTGTAGCAGTTGTAGTGATGGATCCAGGAGACCAGGGTTCAAATTTCCTCTTGGACATAGGTAATTAATTATTAGTCTTGGTCCAGTCATTCTCTCTAATTTTAACCTTTCTTACAGGGCTGTTGTGATGATAAAAATAGGGGGAAAGGGCATATATGCCACCTTAACCTCCTTGAACAAAAGGCAGTTACTGTTCTTCACTCAATAATTCTAATCTTGCTTCTTTCCAACAATTAGTCCTCTTGGGTTCTTCAAACATGATCATTTCAGTTCTGTAATGCAGAGAGATCTTGGGGCACCTTCAAAATTGGTTTGCAGAACTTCTTAAAACAAAATAGGTTAACACAGGTTGAAGACTGAATTGTGGATCAGGAAGGTGGCCTGTGGCAATGCAGGCCATCACTGAAGCAGGTCCACAGCAGGTGACTGATTAATGTCTTGTAAGTAACAACAGTTTATACCAAAGCTGGGGAACATGGTATCCCCAAGATGTTGCTAAACTCCAGTTTCCATCAACCTTAACCTGCTTAGCCAGTTATGAAGCATCATGGGATGCAGCATGTGGAAGCTGAAGGTTCCCCATCCTTTGTCTGTGAATTTCATCATAGGGTTTTCAGGGTAAAAGACACTCAGAAGTATTTACCAATGCTTTCTTCTGTGCTATAATAAGACGACTTAGACAAAATGCTGTGTCTGACTGATCTTCTGCCACTATTGGTCTTGCCCAGTAACTTCTCACAGTGTTTGAATGTTTGGTACATTTAGTCTGGCTCCTCAGCAAAAAACTGTCTGACTTGAGAGACTCTGACAGTAGCAGTGCTATCATTTGCATAGCCTCTTATCTCATGGGAGGATGCAATCTCACTGCCACAGAAAGGTATTGCCAAGGTGGCATAGATCATTAAGTACTGAAGTCAGAATAACCCATTCCAGAGTATTTCCAATTACTGTGTCTGGTTGTGAAAGCTAGACAGTGAAGAAAGAAAATAGGAAGAAAATCAATTCATTGGAGATGTGGTGCTGGAGTAGAGTTCTGTGGACACTATGGACTGCCAAAAAGACATATAAATGTCTTCTGGAGGAAATTAAGCCTGAACTCTCCCCAGAAACTTAAATGACTGAACTGAAGCTGTCATACTTTGGATCCATCATGAAACAACATCACTCACTGAAGAAGATTAAAATTAAGTGGAAGGCAATAGGGAAAGAGAAGACCATATTGCCAATGGATTGATTCAATTCAGGAAGCCATAATCCTGAATTTGCAAGACCTGAGCAGGGCTCTTGAGGACTGGGGATCTTGAGGGTCTCACATTCATAAGCTGATTTGATGGCACCTCACAACAACAGAACAAGTAGCTGAGGTATAGCCCAAGGGCTTGTACCCACCCCATGGCTATTTTTGTTCAACTCACCAAAAACATTTCACCTTAAAGTGGCCTGTATTATTCTGGAGGCACAATTGGCATTTTGCCTGATCTTGAGGAGACCTTTGGGGACTCCCCACCCCAAGATAGGAAGTGACTATTTGGCCACTTCAGGTTTCTAAGAAAGGTTTGTACAGGCCTAAATCAGGTGACAAGATGTCAAAATGTTGTGAAATGGCTGTTGTACCCCAGAGGCTTCAGAGGGCATGATTGGCTACTCTTGTGTGGGTGCAATGGATTTTGGTGGGGCACAAAGGGATGACAATGGAGAGGCAACCCTGCTGATTCCCTTGGACCAGTGTGTCCCACACAGTCTTTGGAAGTTGCCCATTCCTGGTGTGAAGTCTAATTCCAGTTTTGCTAATTCTAATCCCAGGTTCAAACAGGTGTTATGTATGTTGAACATTTGATACCGGCTCAGATTATAAAATGTCTTTTTCTAGGCACACTTTATTGGAGATCATCAGTCAGGGGTACAAAGGAAGGGAGTGAAGCAGTTTGCTCCTGTCCTTATTCTGTTCTTATCGGGTGATTGCACAAAAGAGTATCACACATGTTGAGTTTATCCGGTCATTATCCCATCAATGAAGTGGAATCATCCTGTCACTTTTCAATAATGGAAACTTCCATTAATGAAAAATGACAGGACAATTCCAGTTCACTGACAGGGTAAGTGCAACATCATCTGCTAGTCTTTCTCACGATTGTGGACAATTCCAGTTCAGTGATGGGATAATGACCAGATAACCGCAATGCCATCTGATAATCTTCACGCAATCATGCAATAAGGATGGGAAAAGGATGTCCTTTTCCCCGTGTGATAATCTCCATTGATGTAAGTAGAGAACAAGACCCTCCCATGCAACCACTCAGAACTGTCAAGGGTCCCATCTAATTTTCAGGTGTATCATGCCACACTTGCTCTTGCTAAAGGAACTACTCTTGTTTTTTTTTTCAGAGCCAGTTCTGGGATTCAAGAGAAAGGACTATTGGCACTGGCTGGAACAACTTCCAAACCAGGAGACCCATCACAGGTTGGTGGTCTGTAGAAGCATTTTATTCAAAGGGGAATATAGTCTTCTGTTGCTGTTGTTTTTAGCTCTCACCATTCTTCTTTAAACCCAGTATTCATAAAATATAGTATTAGCTTTGTCCTGTATTTAAAGTCTCTTCTTTTAAAAATCAATCTTAAAGGACCATAGTAAACAAAGGCAATTTTTCCCCTTTGGAGACAAAAGACAGAATTTTTTCCTTTGGAGGGAAATTCACAGTTCCCAGAATTCTTACTCCTGCTCCCTGAGAAGTATTAAAGAAAAGATCACAGGAAGCGCATTGGTTTTTCTCTGCATTTGAAGGGACTTCAATAATACTTCTAGACATCGAATGCAAGGTTTAAAGCAGAGTTCATGGTAACAAAGTATTTTCTCCCTGCAGCATGCCACATCTGTCAGTGATGATTGAGAAAACTAATTCTTGTGAGAAGCTGCTGACAGCACAAGGAAGAGGACGATACTTCTTGCGTCTTGCTTTGAATGGGAAGTTACTAGCTGTTGCTCTTCAGCAGCTGGTCAAAGCTCCCAGGATGTTTGAGGTGGGAAGGAGCAGTTAATTTGAATAGTAAAGGAATGCACCATTTTTCTGGGACCTTTGTTGTGGCATGCAAGTAAATGGGTGTGCTGTGCTAAATGCCTGATTTGTATGGCATTCCTGTGTTCGTATCTAAATGATGAAATCCACCATACTTGCAGTCGTGAAGGCATTGTTGGTTTTTACTTTATCCCAAAAAGATCAGGGTAAATGTTCTTTAAAAACTTTAGTTTACCAAGAAAAACATATAACTGCCTTTTTAAACCTGACAGTAAGACCTTTAGTCCCATTTGAGGAAAGCTGGTAGAAGCAATACCTTGAACTCCTAAGCCTAAAATCCCAAACCTGAAGTAATGGTCCGTTCCTTTCTGTGTAATTTTTAATAAATATCTCTTTCTTCTGATCCACATGCATTATTGTGATCAATTAATTTAAGTTGGGTTGTGTGCATGTATTTTTATCTGATTTCAGTGGTATGATCCATTGACCTCTATCCTGGGCAATGAAGATTTTTCTGGTGAGTTTGCTCAACAGCATTATGACACTATCATATTGCACTTCACAGCATTCTAAGGATTGCATGGCATTCATCAGACTGGATCTCATGAATTGGCACTCTAATCCAAGAAAGTTTATATTACCATGAATTTGTTAGGCCAAAATCCACTTGCTGCTTCCAGTGAGGGTAATTCCATTGAATCAATGGGTTACCTGGTAAGTCAACACTTATGTAAAGCTTTGTTGATTAAATTGGTCTACTGTAGCTAGGACTAGCAATTAGATGTGGGTCCTAGTCTTTAATTTGCCACACAAGACTTCTTGGTTCTTTTTCCTTCACTGAAAAATAGAGCAATGGGACCAGCCTTCTAAGAAATTATGGAATGTGGAGTCATGGATTGTGAAATATGTTTTTTCCATTGGTGTAGTATTGAATAGGCCTGTAACTCAGGTTATCAGAATTTGATATCAGGTTATCCTGTACCTGAAGAAAGTCCTCTCCACTATCTCAGCATCTGCTTAGGGGGGATGCAGACGGCGAAAAGCGCCGTCTTCAATCCCAGGAAGGGGAGGGGCAGCCTCACGCCGGGCGCCCCAACCCCTTCCCGACGACGTCATTGGAGTGCCCGCCATTCCACACGGCGGGCACTCCAATGACATCCTTCCGGCTCAGTGTCCAGACATGCTGAGCCGGAAGAGACACCAAAGAGGCATGCACCGCCTCTTCTGGCGCCCTTTCCGCGCCTTGCAGAAGGAGCGCTATTTTAGCACTCCTTCCAGGGCCAGAAAAGGAGCGAATTGGGGCCGAGGCATGGGGCAGCCTCGGTCCCAATCTGCGGCTTCTCGGGGCGGCCCACAGCTGCCCGTCTGCAAAGGCCCTTAGTCAGTTAAATGCTTCTCTTCCCTCTGGTTTTGCTTTTCTCTTTCAGGCGCCCCCTTTTCCTGGCTTGCACATTGTTCATCATTTTATAAATATTGTGGCAAGACAGATGCACTCTGACAGACTGTCTTGCAGCAATGATCTGTGTGGTATCCAGCTGGTGTCTGTGTAATGTTCTCTGGTCATTCTGGCAGTCTTTAACCTCCAGCTAGTTCATGTATTCTATATAGTCCTTTGAAGTATATATACGCTTTTGAAGTCGAAAATATTTCCTGATTAGAGCATGGCTAACTGAAGGTCTAAAACTATGATGAAGACCATCACACAGCTCATCAGCTTACAAATAAACAAGAGTCAGTATTTTTACTGTATTACATTTAGAAATGGCCAAATTTAATTATTTTCAGTTCTTTCTAAGTTTATTCCTTTAAGTTGCTTTATTGTCTGCTATTTTCTTACTCCTGGTTCCCATATCCATATCACTGCCCACAGTCCAAGCCCTGACAACCTGTGACTTCCTTAGCCCTTCCTTTTCCTTAGAATTGTCCATGTCCAGGGATAAGGAAAGCTGCTTCACATGCTATAGTTGTAATCTTCTCAAAGTGGTGTTTGTAGTAGTGGATGCAGGCAGTAGAATCCAGTCACTGTCCCCTGTTCCCTTCTCATGTGGGAACCCTATTCCATACATCTCCTGGGATAGGCAGCTTCACCCTCTTGGGGCTTGGAACTATGTACAGTACCTGCAATATTTTGTTTCCTGTTCAGACCTATAAAGGGATGAACTATTTGGTATACCCCCTGAGTACCAAGGGGTAGTAGCAGCAAGCATTTTGTTGTTAATTGCTGTCAAGTTGACATCTACTTATGACAGCCTTATGAATGAGAAACCTTCAAATTATCAACAGACCTGCTCAGTTCAGTTGACCTGTAGAACTTAAAGGGCCCACCACTGCAGAAAACTACTTTGTTGAGTTACAAGACAAGAAGTTCTATTCATAGAAATGTATATTTTTATACGTATCTTTCAAAGATGAATAAGTCATTGTGGGGAACTAAATGAGCAAACAAGTATGGGTCCAAGTTTGGTTACAACTGGAAAGGTAATTTTTAATAGTACAGAATGGAAAAAAATGGGTCTTTGGATTTGATCCATTAAAGTAAAAGTTTAACCAGCTCATATACACGTTGAATCTCTCCTATCCAGAATTCCGAAATCCAGACTATTCCAAAATCCAAAATTATATGAGTGAGTGGCTGAGATACTGACACCTTTGCTTTCTGATACAAACTTTGTTTAATACACAAAATTATTTAAAATACTGTGTATAAAATTACCTTCGGGCTATGTGTATAAGGTGTACATGAAACATAAATGAATTCTGTGTTTAGACTTTGTTGCCATCTCTAAAATATCTCATTATATATATATATATATATATATATATATATGCAAATATTTCAAAATCTGAAAAACTCTGAAATCCAAAACACTTCTGGCCCCAAGTATTTCAGATAAGGGAGACTCAGCCTGTACATTGTTTTTGAGTGAGCATTCTTTAAGGAAAATTAATGGGAAAGCTGCTGAATTTGTAATTTTGGGAGAATAAGAAATTAAGTATGATATGCTTTGAATATTTAGGTTTGATTAATTTGGGGATTAAACAAGGTGTTTGCACTTATTTTTTCTTTAAATGGACATGGATAACATTCAAATAAACAACTGACATTTTGTGAGGAAAATCGGTGATATAAGAATACCCACCCACCCCAAGATGGTAAAGGCAAAGTAAAAACAGAGAAGTCGCAACTGTTGCTTAGTTGTACTGTACTTTCAACTGTAGAATTATCATTGAGAGGAAGGTGGGAATATATATAAAATCAGTGGACAGTTGGATATCTCAGACCTTCACAGAAGCCACATATAAGCTGATACAACCAAGTAGGGAGACAGTGGGTCTCAGTCTGCAACCATGAGCCCTTTCATAATATATAATTATAGTGGTAGGATCCCACTTTTAACTGCCATGGCACCACACCAAGGTATCCTCCTGGGGTTATAGTTTGGTCAGAGGCACCTGAGGAGCTCCCTGGCTGGGAATGTTGAAGGCCCCTCTCCTTCAATTGCCAATCCCAGTATCCCATAGGATGTTGCCAGGGCAGTTAAAATTAAATCATAGCACTGTAATTGTGCAATGTGAAATGATGCCATGCTTTTTCACCCTGAATTGCAATAACTACTTCCTAGGATTTCCAAGAAGTTGTGGAGGTGTGGTAAGTATTGAGCTTAACTCTGGGATCTGAGGCTGCAAGTCCTATACCATTATAAATATCAGACAGTCATGTATAATAGCGAGTGCGTAATTTCTGGTCTGATCATTTTAATTTCTCTCCTGCATGTGGCTTGATTGCATCTGCATGCCTTGTCTTCCTGTCAGTGCAATATGTGTGATCCCATGTATTGTCTACTCAGGCATCATACAAAAGAACAGTGAGGACACCCTTGACCATTTCTTTGTAGGATTTTTTTTTTTTAAATTCTGGCATCTTCGTCCTTTTTAATTTGCTTTCTATTAACCATGACTCAAAAGTGAGTAATGCAGTTTAGAAACCTGCCTGTCATTACTTGCCATTAGAGAGGCTTGAATATTGTTATGGGGAGGCCTGCTCTTCCTGTGGCTAAATGTGAGGTTCCCCAGTTTTGTACGGTCTCTCCAGTATTGCTATGACACTGCTGATAAATAAGTTTTGAAAGCTGGTCAGGGATTGTACAGTGACCTTGGTTCTCCTTTTCCAGAGCCTTTCCTCTCTCTGATGCTTGTGGTGACAGAAATGAATTTCTCCCTAGATATGCAGGTACGGTAACTGATGACTTTATGACTAAAGTTTCATGCAATCTCTCCTATATAATATATGTACAGTGATTTCTGTTCTAACCTTCCTTAACCTTTGGCTTTGCCTCTCATGGTTTGTTGTACTTTTTCTTTATAGAATTCCAGTTTCTTGGATGAAAGTTGGCAACTTCCAGTAAGAGGTTTTAGTTTTCCTTCTTAGTGCGCTCTTCTTGCTTGCTTCATAACATTTTCTCATCTTGCTGTTTTATAAATGGTGATGGCCATAAAATATCTTCATACCTAAATCGCAAGGCAAAAATGGCTTCTCTGTTCTAAGCTGGAGCTTTGTTTTGTTTTTTCTTATTTGTTAATGTCTCATAGAGATGGAGGTTGGGGACAGGGAAAGGATGTGCCCTCTGAAATCTGCCTTTCTGACTAAACTACTTCATGGCCCTGTGCGTACATTTATAAGGTGCTTTACAATCATACATTCAGTTTTTCACACAGACAGGAAAAGTCTGTCTGTAAAATATGAATTAATGTCTCTGGAAGTCCAGGCCATGTCTCTATTGACTGCCATGACTTCCTGGGATGCCTATACATTACACAATTGTAGCTTTTTTGTACCACTCTGATTCCACTTTAACTGTCATGGCTGCATCCTAAGGATTCCGATGGGCCTTCCCTCAATTGCTAATACTAGGTATTTTGATAGACACACTTGAGATGTTTTTAAAATAGTCATTGATTGAATTTATTTTTAAAACACATAAACTGTATTTTAAAATTAGAGGCATTGAAGGTGGTGGCTCTGATGTTAGTGAGGCAATGAATCTATCTGAAGATTCTGGTCCAAACTCTAATCTAAAGGAACTATCGAAGGTGCTGAACTCTGGCCCTCATATAGGTTCTGAACTTTGGACTCCTTTAAAATTTGGGCTAATACAGGGGTAGGCAACCTTTCCCCTTTAAGGGCCAAGGGACTTCAGCTCCCAGAATCCCAGGAGCTATTGGCCAACATGGGACTATTGGCCAACATGGCTGAGGCTTCTGGGAGCTGAAGTCCCTCGGCCCTTAAAGGGGAAAGGTTGCCTACCCCTGGGCTAAGACCTGGAACAGATACCTGCCCCACTGACATGGAGGACATCAGCTGCCACTTGTTAAGAGATGGGTTTGGCTTCAGCTGGGCCATAGTTTATAACCTGACAAATCGTTTCAACACAAGCAAGAAAATTTGAAATATGTATCCTCCTGTAAATGTGTTTGTGACCCTTTGTGAGGGGACAGATACTGTGGAAAGTACTTTCACATTTTCCAAACTAGCCTCAGATTGACCTAGAGTGGTTGATTTGTTTTTAAATGTATGTATATGGTAAAGACAGTGCAAGACTCCGGTCAGGCTGGTCCTCCTGGCTGAACCCCTCTGAGTTTAACAGACCAGAGATCATTTTAATCCAAGCCATGAAGATGTCCATAAGTGGTTCATCTAAAAAAGGACAGGGGAATGCTTGGCCCTCCAGGTTTCCAGGCCTTCCGGAGTCCCTGGTTGTTGGCCATGCAGGCTGGGGCATTTGGGAGTTGAGGTCCAACAGCATCTGGATATCCAAAGGATCCCTAATCCTGCCATAGAATCCAAAGGTCCCTCCATATATCACTGATTGCAATTGCTTCATCCCGTTATTGCCCTGGTTGTCTTTTTGAATGTTTAAATGGAAAATTCTAGCCTTCAGGGCCCTTCACTGCTTTCCTTCATAAAGTAGATGAAATAATACCTCATCTTTGCTAAGGCTCTGCATGGTGAAGGGGGATTTCTTCATGCTTGCTGGCAACCCCACTGATGAATCCTGCTTTCCAGGTGTGCGTGACCTACGAAACTGTCCCCTGCAGGGAGCTTGGAATGGTGCTCAGGTAAGGCATGTGGCACTCTACTGCATTGCCTTACTGTCCCTCTGTACAAAGTCCATCCTTTTAAAAAGTTGTGTGTAGGCAATCTGGATGGGAAAGCCCTTGGAAACTCATAAGATGTGATCATTAAACAATGTGCGTCAACCTGATTTAGTGTTGCATTTTGTATTCTGCTTCTGATAATGGTGGGGAATAGCAAAGAGCAGTGCTGTAGCACTGGAAATAGTATTCCATTCCTCAGCCTTCCTTCAGAGATTTCTCCAAGTATTACCTATGTGTTTTGAGGCTGGTTTTTGCACCTATAGAGGAATATAAAAGAAAACCAGTCTGGTACAGTGTTTGGGTTCCTAGAGACTTTACAGACTGCCAGAAATAATGCAGCTTGACTCCACTTTAACTGCTCTGGCTCAGTGCTAGGGAATCATGGGAATTGCAGTTTTTTCTGAGACATTGCGCCTTCTCTGTCAGAGAGCTCTGGTGCCACAATAAACTACAATTCCCATGATTCCCTAGCACTGAGCCAGGGCAGTTAAAGTGGTCTCAAGCTAGATTATTTGTCAGTCTGTAAAGCCCCCTAGTGTCTTGCTATGTCTAAAACGTTGCTTGGAAGTTGTTGGGATTTCGTGGTAGTAGCTTTGTAACTCACTTTTGAAAAAAATCCTTGTGTTAGTAATACATTACTAAGGTTTAGTCATAAAATATTGAGTAATGGCCAATGTGTTACTTTCACAAAGTAATGAGTAACTGTTAACATGTTACTTGCTACAAATACTGTTCCAAGCTCTAGTTGAATCCCACAAGACACAGCTGGACACAGAGCCCTACAACCCATCCAGCGTGTGTGTCAGCCATAACTGGCTTTCAGTGTGGGATTAATCCTGTCAAACTTTCCTACTGTACTCCAATTTGACAAAGCTTTCTTTGGACACCCAAGGTTGGAACAAAAGTTGTTTTTTTGTCTTGCTAGACAGATAGTATTGAGGAGCCAGGTATGGTGCTCCCACATGTACATGAATGGAGACAAGACCCTCTAGAACAGTGATTCCCAACCTTTGTTCCTCTAGATGTTTTGGACTTCAGCTTCCATAATTCCTGACTATTGGTCAAGTTGACTGCGGCTTCTGTGATCCGAATTCCATAACAAATGGAGACCAAAGGGTGGGAACCACTGCTCTAGAACTATGCTATTTTGAGTTAAATAAATAAATAAACAAATAAATAATATATTACTTATTTCTTCCATCCCACCCTGTTTTCTCCTTGCTCTGCTCAAGTATGTCATAGTTCTTCAGAGAGTGTTCTTTTCTTCCCCCATCACAGATACTTGGATGGACGGATTTTCATCATAGACGTGCTTCCACAAAGCCAGGCAGAGGTAGATGAGGTTGTGTTGGTCGGAGACGTCATTGATGAGATAAATGGATTTTCACTGAGGAATGCATGCAATGGGCAGGTATGGAAGGGAGCAATTTGATTTCTGGAGGTGGCGGGGGAAGCAAAGGCTGGTGCTTCACTTTGAGATCCTGAGAAGGAGCGGAAGAGATGGCCGTGCACAGTTGCTATGGGAACCATGCAGAACAAAAGCTCCGGTGTTTGACCTGGGGATCATGATGAAGGATGGGGTGAAGGAGGGATTGAAAAAGACCCAGGAGGAAAAAAAATGTGTTGTGTTCTCTCTGTTAAGCAGAATATAACCATAAGTTATTACTATTTAGAAGATTAGAAACGTAAACAGATAATATTAGTAGCTAATTTTCTTCAATGTTTTCTGTTTACATGTAGAGAAATGTGGAAAATAATACTAAGGCATAGTAACTATGGAGCTGTGGGAGGAATGGGGAGAACTTGTGGGCTCTTTGCAGGTTGGTTTTATGCTATAGGTGGGAAGGAAGTTACCGTTTAGTGAAATTACCTAGCCCTACCTGATTTGGATTATTCATTATTTATATATTTATAGTTGTTGTACAGCTGAATATGTAATTTGAATGACTGAATACTTCATGTTTGAGGTTTATTTATGGATAAATTAATACATGAACAGCAATTTAATTCCCTCATTGTGGAACCCTGTGTAGTCAAAATGGCACCATTCATGTACTTGTACCTCCAACATACTTGGAGGAAAGGCTAAGGTTTGCAGTAAACAACAAACAAGTTTATAAAGGAGAATCTGAAGAGAAATGAGGTGGAAATAGTCCTGTGAGACTTTCATTGAACACAGAATATAGGCTGAGGATGTAGAGAACAGAATAAAACCATGACATGATTCACTCCACATGGTAACATTTTGTTTCAGGTCCTTCTTACCTTATTCTTTCCTATAAATAATTACTGAAAGTCACTTGGACTAACACCTCTTTGACCAGACTCTTTAAACCAAGTTACACATGAGTTATTCAGAACTATGATGTACTATCTAAGTGAATCCACAGCTCCTACCAAAATCCTCCATTCATGCCACCTGTCATTGTGGACAGCTACAGCCTACCTGGGGAGGGGATATGGACCAAGCCCAGGGAGAGGGCTGTAGATGACCCACACCTGTAAGGAAAAGGCATCCCTATAACTCTGGCCCTGATGATACATCAACACTGTCAAAATAATGCAGGTTCACACCACTTTAATGGCCAGGGTTCCATCCTGCAGAATCCTGGGGTTTGTAGTTTATTGAGACACCACCACTCTTTGGCAGAGAAGGCTAAAAATCTTATAAAACTACTAATCCTAGGATTTCATAGGATGGAAGTATCACACTTAAAGTGGAGTCAAACTACATTATTTCTGCAGTGTATGTGCACTCCCAGACAATTCCCCCTTGGCTTCAGACAAAATCAGTTACAGACTTTTGCATCTATGTAAACCCAGTGATGGAACGTGGCACTGCAAGGTCTAAACCAACACACTTAATTAGATAAAATTAATTACTATGTTTTTAGAAATCCAAATACCTCTCCCCCTGTAGCTCACTCATAGGATCACATTAGCATACCAAATTTCAGATGTCTAGGTTTAAGTTCTTGAAGTTATGGCTCTGACAAGTCACATATCTCCTATAGAGTATATTATTATCATGTTCTTTATAATTACTATTGATAATTATAATAATAACTGTTCCCCATGTTCACTCTCATGCTTCTGCTGGACACTTCAGTTTTCACATAGATAACAGTTAGGTATAGTACCCTGTGCTTCCTAGACACTAGGTATACGTCCAAACAATAAATCAGCAAGTCACAGTTGTGCCACTCTGATGGTACACCTGAGGACTGCCTGAAAGTACCCTGTTACTTGTAAAGCCTAACTCTGGTAAATAGCTACAGGTTGGGATAGTGTTACTTTTTGTTTGTCTCTTACATGTTACTGGGGGTGTTCTAACTCAGTTTGAGCAAGGGGAGTAGAAAGAGACTCGGGGGGGTGGCTGACTTATGCTGCTTCTTTGGCCTCGTTCCCACTATGATTTAAACTGAATTGCAGATTGGGTTATATGACCGTCGTTCCCACTTGAAACTGGTTCTGATCCTATTGAGCTTGGTTGCAATTGCAATGAAGCGAGGCAAATGCAAAAAAAGCCATTGTTTCCTGACACTAGTTCTTTGGTGGTTCTTTTGAAAAGAATTGATTCTGAAGTGTGTTCAACATGTGGGAACGACGGATCTGAATCGGATCATATTGGAGAGGAGGAACTAATGGCAGAGGAGTGTTTACCATCCCACCTCAGTTTTTGGGAGATCCGCAATTCCCGCCCCCCCCCCCAGCACTGCCTTTGTGCTTGTGTGACCTATGGGCAAATTATATATATATATATATATATATGTGTGTGTGTGTGTGTGTGTGTGTGTGTGTGTGTTTGTGTGTGATCTGTTGTTTTTGCACCTACTTGCTGGCGTGCCAGGCGATCAGGTCGATGGCAGCTAAGGGAGACAAGTAGTTGCAAAACCAATGGACCAAATTTTTTATCAAGCCAGGCTGCTCAAATGGGAAATGGTGTACTTTTGAGCAGCCTGCTGAAGTCACCCCACATAATAATAATAATAATAATAATAATTTATATTTCCCACCTCTCCCTACGGATCGAGGAGGGATTACACAATAAAAAGTAAATACAAAGTACAAAATACAATAATAGAATAGTAAAATCAGTCCACAATAATAAATTATAAGAGAATACAATACAATACAATACAATAAAAATAGAGTAAAATAAAATAAAATAAAATAGCCAATGATCCTCAGAATCTAGAAATCTAGAAGATCAGATGGATAGGCCCGCTGGAAGAGCTCCTTCTTAAGTGCCTTCTTAAAGGCATCTAGCATAGTAATAAGATGGATCCCTTCCGGTAGGCCATTCCATAACATGGGGACTGGGCTGCGTACGATCTTTGGGAAGTCGTGCTGAGTCTGGTTCTATGGTTGTTCTAATAAGTTCTTCCCAGATGTTCTGAGAGTGTGGGGCGGATTATGTGGGGAGAGGCGTTCCTTCAAGTAACTTGGGCCCAAGCTATGTTGGGCTTTAAAGTTAATAACCAACGCTTTGTACTGCGCCTGGAAGCTAATCAGCAGCCAATGAAGAGATTTTAATATAGGTGTTATATGGACCAACCTAGATGTTCCGGTAACCAATCTGGCTGCCGCATTTTGAACCAATTGAAGCTTCCGAACTTGGTACAGAGGTAGCCCCATGTAGAGCGCATTACAGAAATCCAAACAAGAGATTACCAGGGCAAGTACTACTCCGTCAAGGTCCTTTCGGTCTAGGTAGGGACGCAGTTGACGTATCAACCGAAGTTGGTACCAAGTACTCCTGGTCATCGCATCCACTTGAGATGACAACTGTAGAGATGAATCCAGGATTACTCCCAAACTGCATACTTTGTCCTTTAGGGGAAGTGTGACCCCATCCAGGACTGGTTGGAAAAGCTCCTTTCCCAGATTTGGAGTACCTATCGCGAGTACCTCTGTTTTCTCTGGATTCAGCTTGAGTTTGTTTTCCCTTATCCAGTCCATTACCAATTCAAGACAGGCATTAAGAGGAGCGATGCCATCCTTAGTCACTGCAGCAGTTGGAGACATAGAGAAGTAGAGTTGGGTGTCGTCAGCATATTGATAACACCTCTCCCCATGTCTCCAGATGATCTCACCCAGCGGCTTCATGTAAATGTTAAACAGCATGGGGCAGGGGTAGGCAACCTTTCCCCTTTAAGGGCCAAGGGACTTCATTTCCCAGAATCCGAGGAGCTATTGGCCAACATGGCACTATTGGCCAACATGGCTGAGGCTTCTGGGAGCTGAAGTCCCTCGGCCCTTAAAGGGGACAGGTTGCCTACCCCTGGCATGGGGGATAGAATGGCACCCTGAGGGATGCCAGATGTCAGCTCTATTTCTGAAGAGCTACTATCCCCCAGCATTACCATCTGGAATCTGCCCCAGAAGTAGGACCGGAGCGACTGAAGCACAGTGCCCCCAATACCTAACTCCCTCAGGCATCCCAAAAGGATACCATGGTCTATGGCAGGGGTAGGCAACCTTTCCCCTTTAAGGGCCGAGGGACCTCTGCTCCCAGAAGCTTCAGCCATGTTGGCCAATAGTCCCATGTTGGCCAATAGCTCCTGGGATTCTGGGAGCTGAAGTCCCTCGGCCCTTAAAGGGGAAAGGTTGCCTACCCCTGGTCTATGGTATTGAATGCCGCTGAGATGTCCAAGAGCACCAACAGGGTCACACTTCCCCTGTCTAAGCCCAGACGGAGATCATCGACTAAGGTGACCATGGCAGTCTCAACTCCATATTCCGCCCTGAAGCCGGTTTGAAATGGATCCAGATAATTGGCTTCTTCCAAGACAACCTGGAGCTGGAAGGCAACTGCTCTTTCAATCACCTTATCCAAGAATGGTAGAAGGGAGACCGGCCTGTAATTATTTTTCACCAGGGAATTAAGGGAGGGTTTTTTCAAGAGCGGTTTAACCTCTGCTAGTTTCAAATTAGATGGAAATCTCCCTTCCCTGAGGGATGCATTAATAATGAGTTGTAATAATATTTTTACTGCATCACCTCCCTGGGCTGTCAGCCATGATGGGCAAGGATCAAGAGGGCATGTTGTCCTCCTTACACTTCCAAGAAGCTTGTCCACTTCATTAGTATTAACAAACTCAAAATGATCCAGTTTAACACAGTCCACAGAGTCTCTGGACATCTCTCTTACTGGTTCTGTTATAATGCCCGCATCCAGATCGACCCTTATCTGAGAGATTTTATCTACAAAAAAGTCATTAAAAGCATCACAGCAGGCTTTAGTTGGTTCCAATAACGGGTTCAGGGTGGGAGGTAAATGAGTTAGTTCTTTAACCACCCTGAACAGTTCTGCTGGACGAGACTTTGCAGATGCAATACATGCAGCATAGAAAGAATTCTTTACTGCATCTATTGCCACTTGATAGGAATCCAGCATGTTCCTATGACGTGTCTTATCAGATAAACGTCGATGTTTCCACCAGCGGCACTCTAGTTGTTGTACAGCCCACTTCATTTGGCAAAGAATAAAACGGCCCCATCTTCACCGTGTTGCCGCTTGCGTCATCAATGATACGTAGATTATTGACATGCATTTTTCAAGTAGCGCAAACTAGTGGGAACAACAATCATGCCAAAAAAGAAGCTATTACAAGGGAACAATGAAAAGATCCACTTTCATAGTGGGAACAACAGACCTTTTGGAATTGATCCACCAACACGGAGCAAAGACGAATCACAAACCGGTTTAAATGTAAGTGGGAATGAGGCCTTTGTGGAGTGTCATGTAGCTAGTGAAGAACAAAGGGGTCAGAAAAAGAGAGAGAGAGAGAGAAAGCGAAGCGTAAGTGATTCATTGAAAACTTGAGCTGCATAAGAAGACTCAGTGGTGTGTATTCAAGTTTCCTCTCACTTAAAGCAGCCTCATGAATTTCCTAGGGTTTTCTTAAGCAAAGAATCCTCAGAGGTGGCTCTGCCAGTTCTTTCTTCTCAAATGCAGCCTTCAGCATCTGGCATCTCTTGGCAGTCTCCCATCCAAGTACTAGCCAGGGCTGGCCCTGCCTAGCTTCCAAAATCAGATGGGATCTGTTGCCTTTTAGAATGTTTAGGCATAGAATCAGGTTACTTGGAAATAAAATAATTTTAAAAACCTAATTTGGAAATACAATAATTAAAAAAACCTTTAAAAATGTCAGCCTGCCTTTTTTGCCTATCACTATTCTGCCCAAATTAAATAAACTACATCTACTGCTAGGAACAGAAAGAGTGAGCCAGTGTGAGTGCTGGAAGGATGCAGAGGGAGACGGCAAGGTTTGCTATCCTAAACTCTGGCGTAGGGTGCACACTGAGACTGGCTGGGTAGGTGTGAGCTATGAGGAGGGATTTTTTTGTACATCTTGAGCTAGTTTGGGCATGAAATGAAGAGCACTTGTTTGGGGGAGAGAGAGACAGGGCAGAGAGAAAAGATTGATTGCTTCTACACCGCTGCCCACAGCATCTGTGAATAGTGCCCATAGCAGCTTCATGATCTGCTACACTGTGCCTGTGTTAATGAGTGAGTGTCAGTAGAGAAGAAAGAGCCCAGGCAAGTTGGCCCACTCATTATTGGGATAATCAGAGATGTGGTAGGGAACCCCAGATCCTTTTTCTATATTTTTAACCTACACAATAGTGGTGCTAACAACAATGTGTTAGAGATGAGTAATCCAGAGAGTTACTTTCTGGACTGCAATAACAATAGCAATTTATTAAATATTTATCTATGTAATTTATATCCTGTCTTTCTCTTGGTATGAGAGCCAGCATGGCATAGTGGTTTGAATGCTGGTCTACAACTCTGGAGACCAGGGTTGAATTCCCAGCATGGTCATGAAACCCACTGGGTGATCTTGGGCAAGTCGCATGCTCTCGACCTCAGGGCAGACTTCCTCTGAACAAATCTTGCCAAGAAAATCCCATGATAGGTTTGCTTTAGAGTCACCATAGGTCGGAAAAGACTTGAAGGCACACACCACCACCACCACCACCACCACCATAGTAATGACCTATTGGGTGATGAGAAGAAATAAGATGTGTAAGAGAAGATGTTATGACCTTTTGGGTGCTCAGAGTTAGAAGTAATGTGACTAGTTCCTTTTGAAAGCAAAATTTCAAGCATTGGGTCTGGGAAGTGAGTGATAATATACATTCCTTCCTATCGGTTTCTGTATCTATTTAATTTCAGGCTGGAACGGTGCTACAGAAGCTGAAGGGCAAACCATTGAGCTTCCGCCTGATCCGCTGGAAATGGCATGATGGAGGAATGTACAAGCCACTGTTGCCTTACCTGAAAATTCTCCGGGAGAAAATCCCCCGCTTCCAGCTTCAGCATGAGCATGTACCCAAGGAAAAGAAAGAGGACCGGAGCTTACAGGGGGGCAGGTAGGGGGCTGCCAGGGCTCTTTCTTGAGCAGAGGCAAAACAGTTGCAGGCTTCAGGTTTGACAAACTGTAACAATAAAGATCACAGGCTTGGATTAATTCTGAGCATGGCTTGTAACTGAAGTGAGAATGTTATGGTTCTTGTGCTGTTTTCTTTGAACTTCCAACTGCTACAGACCAATGACAGAGTTTATGGCATAGGTTTTAAAAAGAAAAGAAAACATTTATCTGGTCACCTGTGAGATGTCACAGAATTCTTTTGGCTTAAGAGCAAGTAAAATCTTGTACCAAACTGGGAAAAGGGTTTGGAAAGTGCACTATCTTCTCTTCTATAACACTTCCATCTGGATGAAGATAATTTATGGGAAAGATATATAAGAAGATACATATGTAAGTAAAGGTTTTGAGGTGAGAAGAAGCATCTCCAAAGTCAGGACAGCTAAGAAAGTCCAAATGATGATCAGAAGATGGTGTCCCTTTTTTTAAAGTATGAAGGAGTGTTTTTTTAAGAATGAGAAGTGACTATTTGCACCATGACATATGTAATCATACCAGAACATAAATTGTGCTTTGGAAGGACCTCCATAGCACCCACAGGCACACAGCAGGCAGCTTTTGTCAGAAGAGGAAGTTCTAAATACATAACATCTGAGGTGCATCTGTATCACAGATAGACAACTTCTGGTTCTCCAGGTCTTGTTGGGCTGCAATCCCCATTAGCTCCAACCAGCACAGCCAGTGGTGAGGGATGATGTGAGCTACAGGCCAACAACATTTAGAAGGTCCTATGTTGCCAGCTTCTATTCTGTATTATGGTAAAAAGCAGCCATGTGAATGTGCATGCTCAGATATCTATGCCAGTTAAGTAACAACCAGCTAATATAAAGGTCAAATTTGACAGCATAACTGTTCAAAATCATCCAGCAAAATTCTACCATTGTGCAGCTTGAACTGTCCCTGAAGGTTGCATGTGGTGCTTAAATGAAGTAACTACTGCGGATTTGTAGACTTCTTAGACTAATTGTCTTGACCGTTTTCTTCTCAGGCTGCTGTACAACCTGCGATACCTAGGCCATATCAATGTAGGAAAGGTGAGACTGTGAGCCTGGATGGAGAAAGGAGACTGCTTAGTTTTTCATTTTCATTTTATTGCTTTATTTTTGTTACAGCTTTCTGATTCTGTTTTCAGTTTGGAGGCAAAGAAGTGATAGACTGTGGCATACCTATGGTTTTAGAGAAATGTTTACCACCACAGGTAAGTTACTGGTTATGAATTTTTAAAATGTGGGGAGTTAATCTTGTTAAAAGGTACTCTTGCATTTTCAGCCTTGTAAATAACAGATGTTATCTTAATCTACATTTTTTTTAAAAATTGACTTAAGTTCAACCGCTATAATATAATTGCTCACAAACTGTTTTTTGTGAGCAATTGCTGAAGAGGATAGGAATATAGATTGTGAGTTTATCTGAAACAGGAAATCATCGTGGCTGTTCATATGCTGAGAGAGCCAAGCCTTCCAAGTGCATATATGTGCTGCTATCAAACTGAGGATGGGTGAAAACTGAGGACTGAGCATGCTTTGTCTATGGCACCTAAAAAGCTCCTGGCTCAGTATATTCTTTAGTGTATACAGGACATTTTTGAGCATTTCCAGGAGAGAACACAATGCTGGAACTAACTTTTGTTTAACCATACTCTGCAGGAGGGAGGGATGGGGATTAAAGAAAAATCAGAAATCACCTTGAAACATCTGTCTTCTGTGAGGAGAGAGACGTCGTATGGTAACTGAGCAACAGTAATCTTTACAGAAGGGAAAGAAAGTGGATAGGAATAAGATGGTGTTTTCTTCACAAATACTAGTCACTAAAATATGTGAGGAACTTTAAAAGAAAACAACCTACGTGTGTAAACTGAATTTGTGCAGTTTAACTGAGGTTTTGGGTGGCTCTCTCAGAAATACAGCACTCCTAAAATGATACATTCATTGTTAAATCCTTCTACATAAGATAGTGTGCTGTAGTTGTTGTTATTACTTGCTGTGAAGCTGGCTTCACCTTACAGTGACCCAATGAAAAAGAGATCTCTAAGGGCCTTTACAGACTGCCAGAAATAGTGCAAATTGAGTCCACTTTAACTGCCCTGGCTCAGTGCTAGGGAATCATGGGAATTGTATTTTTTTCTGAGACATTGAGCCTTCCCTGTCAGAGAGCTCTGGTGCCACAATAAACTACAGTTCCCATGATTCCCTAGCACTGAGTCAGAGCAGCTAAAGTGGACTGAATTTGCACTATTTCTGGCAGTCTGCAAAGACTCTTGAGCCTGTTATTACCAGCACTCCTCACACCTTAACTCAGAGCCATGGCTTCCTTCATTGAGTCAGTTTAGTTGTAAAAAGTCTGCTTCTTTAGCCATTGTCTTCAACTTTACTGAGCATTATCCTCTTTTCCAGTTAATCATTTTGTCTCATCATATGTCCAAAGTATAAGACCTTTAGTTTAATCATAAGACATATTTAGTGGTCAATAAATCCAGTGCCAGTAGTAATGGACAAAATACAAACTGGTTTTATTAGGAAGGTAACATTCTCCCTTCCCTCAGGATATTTCAAAATCCTTTACCCTCTTCTCTTGGATACAAAAAATAAATACTCTTGGTGTCCCCATTAATGTGTTCTGAAGCCATGAGGCAGTAAATACCACATGTTAGTTTCTGTGAGAAATTATACCTCTGTTCAAGTCTTTAATGATGGATGCAATGGTAGATTTCACATATTTATTTTAAAAATAAAACCTAAATTGAGTCCCAGTGAGGTATTGATCAGAATGTATCATAATAGTACAATGCCTGTGGCAGTTTGTGTGATATGTGAATTCTTACAAGTGGCAATTTTGGTTGAGCATGGTGGGAGCTATAGTCCAACACATTTGGGGTTTGACGAATAGGAAAAGTCAGGCTGAGCGAGTGCCTGTTCTTTTTTGTCAACTGCTGTCAACTGCCTGGTCCTAGTCTTTTCAGTATAGGTCCACATTGTGCCCCCCACCCACCCTTTTAGTTCTTTAGTATCATGCAAGCTGCCTTCGGTCCCTTTTTTTTGGGAGAAAGGTGACATAGAAGTGAAATAAATAAATAAATAAATAAGTGCTCCATGTTTTGATTTTTACTTAGCACAAGTTCTGTTACTGTATGTTAGGGGGGTTGCAGACTGCCAGAAATAGTGCAAATTGAGTCCACTTTAAGGGTTAGGGTTAGGGAATCATGGGAAGTGTATTTTATTGTGGCACCAGAGCTCTCTGACAGAGAAGGCTCAATGTCTCAGAAAAAATACAATTCCCATGATTCCCTAGCACTAACCCTAACCCTAAAAGTGGACTCAATTTGCACTATTTCTGGCAGTCTGCAACCCCTAGTAACTTCTTTCTTTTAGTTAATCTCAAAGAAGCTACAAGATCCCTTTGCATACTGTGTGTTGTTTGCCTTCAAGTCGTTTTAACTTACGGTGACGCACAGGGTTTTCTTGGCAAGCTTTTTCAGAGGGGGTTTGCTAGTGCTATCCTCTGAGCCCAGTGGGTTTTCATGTCTGAGCAGGGATTCAAACACTGCTGTCCAGAGTCAGCTTAGTACTCAAACTGGCTCCTTGTTACTAACTGCAGGAACAGGAAATTATCAGATGAAATAACCTTTCTTTGAGTGGTCACAAATACGTAGGTGAATTAACCAACAGGGACCTAAGACTCCGCTATTGCTCATTGTGGGTTTTGGCAGGAGAACTCTTTATGTTCTGCAGGACAGGTGTTGAGAGCAAGTTACACTCCTCACTGCATCACCTGGATTGCAGTCATGTTTAGTCTGACAAATTCTGTTAGGATGGGATGCAAATCTATGAGGTTCTAACTTCTTTTAAAATCTTGTTTCTAATGACTATTGGCCATGAAGTTATTCCCTTGAGTGGAAGGTGTTTGGAGGTTTAACCCCAGTGTCTGCTAAATGTGTTGAATTACATTCACTGTCAAGCAAGCTGATTTCTGCTTGCAGAATAGTATTTTTCCTTGGTTTGCAGTAGCAATAGCAATAGCAAGTACATTTCTGTACCGCTTATCAGTGCACTTAAGCACTTCCTAAGCCAGGGGTAGGCAACCTTTTTGAGCCGGGGGCCGGGTTGCTGTCCCTCAGACAATTGGGGGGCCGAAGCACCAAAAATAAATAAGCAAATAAATAAATAAATATAAATATAAATAATTTAAAAATTAAAAAATATGCATGCACACACTCTCAGCCCCAGAAAAGCCATGGCAAAACCCCTGTGGAGATTTTGCCAAGAAAACCCCAAGAACAAGTAATAACAACAATAATCAATATCATCACGGCAGGTGGCAGTGGCAGGACCAGCCTGGGGCTGGTCCAAAGGCCTCGGGGGGCCGCATCCAGCCCCCGGGCCTTAGGTTGCCTACCCCTGCCCTAAGCAGTTTACAATGTGTAAGCCAATTGCCCCCAACAAATTGGGTACTCATTTTAGGAAAGGACGTAAGACTGAGTGGACCTTGGAGCCCCTGGGATTAAACTCACAACCTTGTGGCTTGCAGTACAGGCATTTAACCACTGTGACACCAGGCCTCCTCCTGTATGCCCAAGTATTTCAAAGCTCCCTCCAACCAGTGGATCAGATTTGGGAGTGGATGGGGGGAGACGATTGCCCAGTAATCATGGGGGAATGTTGTCTGCTACTGAATGGGGCAGGACTAGATACCACTTATACTTTATACAGTTTAAAATGTTGGTATTTGAGATTCCTGAATTTGTGTTCTTGTCAGGCCAACGTTGACCTTGGTATGTTCACTCTAAATATATGAAACCACCCGAGGAGATCATGGCATAAAATGGCTTGTAACTGAATGTAGTGCTCGTATTTGGATACTGTAGAAATCTGGTGAATAAGTCAAGATTGAGTCTATTAAGAATCTCCAAAGCAGATGGTCTGTTTGTCTCTCTCTTGTAAATGGGGGTGGGGGAAAGCAATGGGAGGGGATGAGATTTAATCAGAGAATCATCCCAGCTGTGTTTATAGTTACCCTTAAACTGTTTGAAAGTGGTGTTTGTATTATGCTACGTGTACATGAGTCCTGGCATTTAAAGAAGGATAGAGGCAGAATTTTGAAGTTGCCACCATCTTAGTGAAAACATACATAGCGCCAGACTGCTCTGTTTGTACAATTTGGTTCCAGGCTCATCCAATCTGTATCCATGTCCAGCAACAATCACCTACTGCAGATTTCTGGGACTCAGTCATATTGAGCTTTTCTAAATGTCTGGATTTAACCCATGAAGATGTGCCAGGGTTTTTAACCAGCACACTACCAATGTAAGAGGAAGCTGTTATTGCTGTTTTTATCAGATTACCACCATGTTTGGAGGCACAGTCTATAAAAACTATTACAAAACACAGCATGGGCCAGATGAAAATTATGCCATCCTGAAGGCCATTCTTCCACCAGAGTCCTCAGCACTCTTCATAATTTAGGGGCAACTTGTGTAGGCGATGATCACTGCTGAGCGACAACATCAGCAGGATAAACTTTTTTCACTCGCCTCCTCCAAGATCCTGCTCTAGCTACCTCAGTACAAGCCACTCCAGTTGCTGTTGCAGCTATCAACAAAATCAAGAGTGTTTTTGTTCAGTTTTTTAAAGACATGATGGCAATATTACCTTTGCTGGTGCATGCATTGCCCTTTGCCTTACTCTCAGCCCCTTTATCCACTGGTGCCGGCTTTTATTATTTGTTTTTGTGTGCCTTCAAGTTGTCTCTCACTTATGGTAACCCTATTACAGGATATCCTTGGCAAGATTTGTTCAGAGGAGGTTTGCCATTGTCTTCCTCTGAAGCTGAGAGAGTGTGACTGGCCCAAGGTCGGCCAATGGGTTTCCATGGCTGAGCTGGGAATTGAACATGGGTCTCCAGAGGCATAGTCCAACACTCAGACCTACACCATGCTCTTTCTCACTACTGCTAGCTTCCAGCCCTTACAGAGAGATAATGGATAGGCCTAGCCAGCAGCTATATTCCCCTAGTCAGGGGTAGGCAACCTTTCCCCTTTAAGGGCTGAGGGACTTCAGCTCCCAGAATCCCAGGAGCTATTGGCCAACATGGGACTATTGGCTAACATGGCAGAGGCTTCTGGGAGCTGAAGTCCCTCGGCCCTTAAAGGGGAAAGGTTGCCTACCCCTGCCCTAGAGCAAGAGAAACCTAATCTCTTTTTAATTCTAGGCATTCTGTTGTGCTATTGTGATGCCTTATTTCCTTTATGACAGGAATCCAAGGCTGTACATAGAATGTAAAATGGAAACCTAAAGTGGTAAGGCCAGTCATCATTTTTAAAGCTGTAATTACCCCATTTCAGTCAGTCCCAAGTATTATATATTGATAAGACTGTTGCTTCTTATAATTCAAAGATGTACAGCATCTGTGCTAGCTGCATCAGTACAAACCTGCATCAAAAACAGAGCGTTTTTTTTTTAGGGGAAAAAAATCATTGCATCATCAGTTTTGTAGTCAAGTACCTTTTTCTGTCAAGCAGTTTGATTGGGACTGTTGTTGTTTTGTTATCCCTACTCGCATCAAAAAAGCAGCAAAATGCTAGGAAAAAAAATACCTGAGCAAATAGAAAAGCTAGTATTGTACTCTCTAGTATTTGTCACAAGCATTTTGCCACTTACCAGTTTATTTACCTAGCATCCTTTAGCACAGTGGTTCTCTAATGGTGGGGCATGAGAGTTGCTCAAGGGGGGGTCCTCCTCTTCCCAAACTTTTTTGTGTCAAATTTACACAGTTGAGTTAAATATTGAATGTATTTAAATAAATGTTGATTTAAACAGTTATTTTCTTATAAAATGTTAAAATACAAATATGCATGAAAATATTTTTGTTCATTTACTATACTGAGTGGGGGGTGGGGGCAACATCCACATGTAGATATAATGGAGGGGTCACAAGGGTAAAAAAGTTTTGAGAACCACTGCTTTAGCAGTTTTAAATATATTTTTCCTAGATGGTTTTATTTGATGTCAAAGAAACAGAAGTCCTTGTTCAAGGGAAAGCTTCTTCTAAGGTTAGTATATTTTTGTATGTTGATTTGTCATTAGCAGCTGTATTTGTTTCATGCCTTCTAGAAATATTTATATAATGCAATTCACAGCATTTATAGTGGATAGAATGTACCAAATCTGCATAATCTGTTGTAAAATGTTACATGTTGGTGTGTGCCAGGGCTATTTGTTTGTATGCCTAAAATGGTATTCTAGTACTTGCATGTACACTGAATAGCATGATTCCAAACAATCAGTTCAGGGCGAGTGCCTTTTCATATCCTTGTTCTTGCCGCTGTCAGGTTTTGTTCCGGTGCCCTTATACAGACATTTCCTGCGTAGGACGGCGTCTAGAGAACAACAATCTGTTTGCCTTCTGTTGTGTGTAAGTTCAGTATGTGCATGCATTATACATGTCCCCATAATTTTAAGTACTTTTTAACATAGGGTACATTCACCAACATGAGCTATCTTCCCCCCCCCCACACACACACACACACAATTCAGTGCCTGTTCTGCCAACAACTTAAAAATCCTACAGAAGGGTCTTTTTTTAAAGCAAAAAATTGCAGGTTCTTAAAAGCAGACACTGTTATGTATATATTCATCCAGTTTTGTGATAAAAGGCCTCCATACTTCAGAAAATAGCCTGAGAAGTACTGCTACAACATTGGTGCTAATAACCATTTGTGCCCATTGGCTGGTTTTTTGCTTTCTTGGAAATTTCCCAGGGAGTGGTAAGTTGATGCCTTGTGGACCAGCATCAGTCCATAGACCATAGCACTGCCCTGTATCTATGAGGAAGCAATCTTTGAACCAGCCATCTTTGGGAACTCAAAAGGATGTTATGACTACCTCAGCTGTTCAATAGTCTTAACAGCATTTGTGTTGCTCATTTTATTAATTCCTATCCTGTCTTTCTCCCAGTATAGGACCTATATATGGCTAATGATGGGGGCACAATGAATCCACAACTGAAATCTGTCACAGCAAAATTAAATGTGTTGGTTATGTAATGGTGTCATATATACTTTCTTTAATATAGGGCTTCACTGGAATTGCCAGAGCACAGCACCTTTGACTGTCTTGTGTTTGAATCAAATTCTAAAGAAGAAAGTGAGGAAATCATCAGAAGAATTGGTGAGGATATATGTGCTTTTAAGTAATTTACAGTAAATAGTAGTAAGGCTGATTGTATATTGTATCCAGCTGGTTTGTCTGTTGCCGGAATGGCCATTGCTGGTGAAACCCTCACTACCACCAGCACTCTATGAACTGAAAACTGGCTCACAAAATACCAGCAGCTATTCCAAAATATACTTAGTGAGTCATACAGCTAGTAATTTTTTATGAGGTCACACTTGCCATTCAGGTAAAGTCTTCTTCACCGTTTCATGTTCAGAATAACTTAGTATGAGAAAAAGGAAAGGTATGAAACATCCAAGAGGTAATTTCATAATACAGGGCCTTTACAGACTGCCAGAAATAATTCAGCTTGAGTCCACTATAACTGTCCTGGCTCAGTGCTAGGGAATCATGGGAACTGTCGTGTATTGTGGCACCAGAGCTCTCTGACAGAGAAAGCTCAATGTCCCAGAAAAAAAATACAATTCCCATGACTCCCTAGCTCTGAGCCAGGGCTGTCAAAGTGGTCTCAAGCTGCATTATTTCTGGCAGCCTGTAAAAGCCCAGTCTCAATTTGGCAAAACTAAGGATTTCAGTGGTTTCATTTCAGCATCCATCAAACAAATATTTTAAGATTCAGGTTAAATGCTCATTGGTCAATATTCTCAACATTCAATATCTAAAATACTTTATTACATCACAACTAGAACAGTAAATACTGCCTAGTTGAAGTTGCAGAAAAAAACTGTAGTGACTTATTTGTTTCCTTAGCTGCTGGATTTAAACACACAGAATGGTTTGTCTAAAAAGAGACACGCTGGTGTAGTGCTGGGTTTCTGCCAATAACCTCCTTTCGCAACTCCACTGGCCTGCAAGGATCCAGTTTCAGTCAGCGATACCTTGGCAGGTCAGCTCCTGGATTAAGGCAACACTGGGAATGGATTAGAATTCTGCATTGGAGTACTATTTTTGGATACATCTTCTACTGGACTCAAGAATTTTTTAGTGCCCTCTTTTCATGTTTGCACTGACACTTTCAAAATTTGGAATAAAATTAAGCTCAAGCCATGGATTTTCATGCTATTTGTATTAACCAAAGTTTCTACAATGAAAATGATACATGTTCAGTATAAATGAGTCAAGCCATTAAATAATTTGCTGCATAACAAAACTATTCTATTTCTCAATTACCATGACTAAGCTTTCCATTCACACTAAATAATTGTTAGCTCCAGCTATAATAGCCTCAACAAACTAGTGGAACTGAAGTAGTCTTACACAACTCCCACTGATCCAATGGGGTATGTTCACCGGAAGCAGCAACCTGATTTAGGCCAGCCTTAAGTCAGACCTATCTACAAACAATAACATAGATGCAAAGTACAGAAGCCTCTGCCCCGATTTAACAGAATTGTCTTTATTTTAATTCTAAGATGCCTCAAACTTGTTAGTATACAGGTGATAATACTTCAAGGACATGAACACAATAGCTAGTTGAAGACATGCTGCTACCAAGAGGAAGTTACCCTAAGAAGCCTTCTTGTAAAAGGCAGCATCATGGAGGATTTATTTTTAAAAAACACAGTAATTGTTCCAGGCTTAGACTTTCAGTGGGTGCTTATGCCATCTAATCAGGTATAATAGCAGCCAAGTGTTCTATAACTTTTTAAAAAAACAGTAGTAGTATTGCTCAATTCTCTTTGTTCTCCAAATTACTATCATATTCACAAATGTTAGGTCACACAATTACTGCTACTGAGACTGGTATACAAAGGAGGGAGCAAGCTTACTTGAATCAAGAATATAAAAGATGGCAGTACTTTCCCACAACAATGACAAGACTCCTTGTGTGAATGTAAAACATTTAATTTAAAAATGTTGACACTACAATATATAAAATAGCTATTATAAATGCACATAGTGTATTCTATAGCTGCCAGGTTTACGTTTTTAGGAAACTGTAAGTTACACTGTGGTTAAGACTTGTAGTTTTACCCTTCTGAAAGTCCATTCTATCACAGTGGTGTATGGTCAGACTTAACAGCCCCAATTGTTAAACACTTGGATCAAGTTATAACCAGTTTTATTGCAAAAGGACCCTGTACACATTTATATCAATTCTAGTACCTTACAATTTTAGCTACCCAACAAGTCATTAACATACAGAAACATGCATGGAAAGCAGGAAAGATCACCCATCCCTTCTGCATATTAGCAACTTGTCACTGCTGAGCAACAAGGCTCACATCACTGAGTTTTATGTGAACAGTCACTTTTAGCATTCATCCTGAGTGAAAGATGGAATGACTTAAGTACAAATGTAACATATTATAAACAATTTCATACAAAAAAAGGTCACAAATCAAAACCAAAGTATTTTACAGAATTTACTACAAAACACCATAAAAACTGCCTCCACTCAAGCCCTCTCCCCCCGTATCCTACGAGCCAACTGGATATCTTTGGGCATGATGGTGACTCTCTTGGCATGGATGGCACACAGATTTGTGTCTTCAAAGAGGCCCACCAGATACGCTTCACTGGCCTCCTATTTTAGGACAAGACAAAGATAGACAACTGTTAGGAGCCACAAATCAATTTGCACTTTTAATTTGTTCTTCCTCTGTATTCAATGCATATATTGCCATCAGGCTCTCAAACACCACCGTACCTGCAGTGCACCGATCGCTGCACTCTGGAACCTCAAGTCTGTTTTAAAATCTTGGGCAATCTCCCTTACCAGCCTCTGGAATGGAAGCTTGCGAATCAGAAGTTCTGTGGATTTCTGATAACGTCGAATCTCACGCAGCGCTACAGTACCAGGCCTAAAATAATAATAAAAAAGATATACAAATGCATTAAACAACATGAATGAACAAAGCCACAGTACCCAATCCAGCAATTGCTGATGATGTCTGAACACTGTTTCTTATAGTCTAAAGCATTTACAAAACAGAGTAATATGGCAGAGAGCCGTCAAAGTCCAACGGGTTTATCACACGCACCTTCTTAAGACACCAGTATATAAAGCAACTGATTATGCAAAAACTGTGCCAACACAAAAACCGGCTTTGTTTAAAAAACAAGCAAACCATGCTCTCTCTTTCCAAAAATCCATCATTCCTCCAAAGGCCCTTGGCTGGCCTTCTGGAGCCCACTGCTTTTGAGACACTCATTTTTAAATACAGTAAATTACCTGTAGCGATGAGGTTTCTTGACTCCGCCAGTAGAGGGAGCACTTTTCCTGGCTGCTTTGGTAGCCAGCTGTTTACGTGGAGCTTTGCCTCCAGTGGATTTACGGGCGGTCTGCTTGGTACGGGCCATTTCCCCTCACGGTTCCTCCTCCTCCTCCTCCTTCTACGAGAGGAAACACACACACCACGATGATGCAGCAGCGTAGGTCATGGCTCTCCCAGTAGTGTTCCCTCCCCCCGCCATTTCCCCTGACGCTCCCAGACACATCTGCTTCTCCTCCTCCTCCTCCTCTCCCTCCCCCGCGCAGCTTCCAAGACCCGCGGGACAGACCTGGAAGGCGGATTAAGCGCGGCAGATGTCGGCCGGCGGGCGGGCGGGCAGCCCCCTCTGCGCGGGCGCGCTGCCAAAGGAGGCCGTCGCTCGAGGGAGGCGGGAGCCGAGTCACGCCAGGACGCCCACGCGCGGGGGACGACGACGACGACGAAGCCGCCGAACACGTCGCCATTATTCCTTCTCCCCCGTAACCGCGTTGCCATGGAGACGCTTTCCCGAGCCACCCGCCACCGGAACAAAGCGGCCTTCGCCTTCCCCAGACCCACCGCGAAGCGCCCCTCAAGCGGCAACGGCTCCCTTCCCGCCATTCCTACTCTCAAATCCACCCTTCCGCCCCGAGCCCAAACTCACCACTTTCTGAACAAATCGCTTAAAAAAGCAGACCCGCTTCCTCTCTCTGCCGCCCCGCTCTACGTGCTTCTCCTTCCCCGCAGCTCCCGTAACTGTCCCCTCCCCGGCTCCGGGACGCTGTATTTATAGCGGGAGGGGGCCCGCGGCGTCATGACCTCACAATACAGAAACGCGGCGCGCGGCGCCATTGGCGCCCGCCCCCGCCGGCGTCGTGACGCCAACTGACACAAAGGCCATTTTCCCGGATCTCTCTCGCCATTGGCTGAAACCTCGACACCCGATTGGTTGTTAAGCCGGCGAGCCGATTGGCCGCCGTGAGCCGGAGCGAGCCAATGGGAACGAGGCCCCAGCTCCTGCCTCCGATTGGGCGACAGAAAACATAGTTTGGATCCTACTTTTTGTTGCAAAGCTCCACAATGGAAAGTCAATGGGAAAGAAAAGCAGCCCGTCTCGAGTGTCCCCGAGTCAATGGAGTGAGAGCGAATGTAGGGAGAGCAGCAGAGAGGAAGGCAGGGGGCGGGGGAAGGGTGTTGAGGCGGCTGGGAAGGCCCAGGGCATAGGCATAGGCATAGGCATGGCATGGGCGGTGGGGCGCCTCCAGGGCTGCAGCCACACATCAAGGGGTCACGCTTGTATTGGACATTTGGGCGCCCCTCATAATTTATTGGACAGCATACAGTGTTATTTCCCCATTTCTCTCAAACAACTATCGGCTGTCCTCAGACTGGTAAACTCATCCCCATCACAAAACAACACAGAGCCAACCAAGGTTTTTGATGGTAAAACACAAGTCTTAGGAGGTAGTTGAAAATCCATGTAATTTCAATATAACAGCTCATAAACAAGATATGTCATAAGCATTTATTTAGTTTGAAAATTACTTAACTTTGTTGAGAACTATCAGTTCACAATAATTTAGGTAGTTTCTGTTTGCATTTGTGGATTTTTGTAAATTAATCTATGCTACAATAAAAACAAACAAACAAAAAACAAGTAATTTGAGGTGGGGGGCCCTGTCAGTTTAGTGCTCAAGTATCCATGTTTAGCAGCAATGCAAGCGTCACAGGTATTTACAAAGCCTTCGTTTTTAAAGCTTCTTCTGCAAATGTAAATATTCTGAATTTCATCTTTATTAGAGACTGTCATTTGAGGACGAAGGCCTCATGCTGTGGTTTGGTGTAAAACACACTGAGAATGACACTCAGAATTTCACAGAGTTGGTTTTTACCAATTCCTTCCTCCCAAATGTAGCCTGGTATCCATTGGTGGTCTCCCATTCAAGAACTAACCAGAATTGATCCGGCTTTGTTTACAAGTGCATACAAGATTTGATGAGTTTATGGTATTTAGGCCACCGAGTACTGCGTATAATGTATTGAAATGCAGCTCTGTTTTTGTACACGTATTTGTACACGTAATGTATGAATTGCAGCTTAAGTTAGAAAAAGACACTCAGTTCAAATAAACTAATTCTTGTTAATATATTTCACTATTTGTTATTTTTTAAATATCCCTGTTGCTTTACAAAGTAACAGAAGCAAAGAAGCCCGGTTGGTAGGCACTAGTTCACAGCTAGTAAAGCAATGACAAAACCTTTTATTTCCTTGAACACTTTTGTTAAGGATCTATCTGTCAAATAAACAACTCATTCCCCACATTTTCTCATCAAGTTCAAATTGAGGCTGGAAAAGATTGAGTATATACTTTGGACCTTACGAAGGATAGGATTGTAATCACGCATTGATTACGGTTGTACTAAAGCATGGTGTGTGCAGAGTGATGCAAGATAATTATATTTTAAAAGGAGTCTGAAGATATGTGATGAAATGAAAGTTATTGTAGGCATTATTGTATTTCTACTAGACAGCGTTTCAACAGAAAACAATGGTGTATTCTTTAGGCTGTGATCCTATAAGCCAGGGGTTAGAATCATACTGCTAAGGAGAGCGATAAATAATGCTGGAAACCACTGTCCAGCATCTAGAGTGCCACATAATTTCAACCTAAGCTGTATCCATTGAGGTACACGTAAGTGTACCCCTCAACACAACAGGACTCTAGGTTTGTGTATGTATACATATATGTGATTATGCTCCTAGAGACCTCAGAATAGACACAGTAGATCTGCCATGTGCATTCTCATGTGCAGTCTGTCCCTAAACTATAGTATGAATTAAAATTCGCAACTCAAAGGCTAGTTTTGTTTCATAATTGTTGTTAACTGCCCTCAAGTCGACTTCAACTCATGGTGATCCCATGGATGAGACATGTCCAAGACCCCTTGTCCTCCACTGCTGTGTTCAGGTCCTGCAGCCTCAGTCCCATGGCCTCCCTGATTGAGTCCAACCATCTGGCGTATGGCCTCCCTCTCCTGTTGCTGCCCTCTACCTTTCCTAGCATTATTGTCTTTTCTAATTAGTCTTCTCTTTTCATGATGTGTCCAAAGTATGACAGCCTCAATTTAGTCATCTTGGCTTCCAGGGAGATTTCAGGCTTGATCTACTCTAGGACCCATTTGTTTGTCTTCTTGGCCATCCACGAGATCCTCAGCACTTCTCTCAAGCACCAAATGAGTTGATTTTCTTTTTATCGACTTTCTTCACAGTCCAGCTCTCACATCCATATATAGTGATGGGGAATATGAAGGCTTGGATGATCCTTGCTTTAGTGTTTAGTTGCATCTTTACATTTTAGGATCTTGTCCAGTTCTTTCATTACTGCCCCTCCCAATCCTAGTATTCTTCTAAAGGCTTTTTTCACATTACACACCAGCCCAATCATAATGAAGTTTAATTAGCAATAAGGCAAATTTATTTCAGTGGGGTTTATCTTCATTTTTAGCTTTATACATCATTTTTCTATTTTTCATTATCTTCTTCTATTCATCCATTTCAGCATAGAACTTCAACAGTTTATCCTTCTGTTTCTTCAGGTGACCATATATGACGGTCATTCCAACACCATGTTCATCTATAAGACATTTACACAGCTGCCCAGCTTTTCCAAAAGCTTGACTTTCTTTCTGATATTGTTGCTGTTAACTGCCCTCAAGTCAATCTCCACTCATGGCGATCCTATGGATGAGACATCTCCAAGACCCTCTGTCCTCCACTGCTCTGCTTAATTCCTGCAACTCCTTAATACCTGTGACCTCCTTCATAGAGTCCATCCGGCATGTGGCCTTCCTCTCTTCCTACTCCCCTCCACCTTTCCCAGCATTATTGTCTTTTCTAATGAGTCTTCTTTTCTTATGATGCGTCCAAAGTACAACAGCCTCAGTCTGGTCATCTTGGCTTCCAGGGAGGTTTCCATCTTGATCTGCTCTAGGACCCATTTGTTGGTCCTTTTGGTTATCCATAGGATCCTCAGCACTCTTCTCTAGCACCACATTATCTCAAATGAATTGATTTTCTTCCTATCCTCTTTCTTAAATGTCCAGCTCTCACATCCATACAGGGGAATAGGGAATATGGCTTGTATGATTCTATCTTTTGTGCTGAGTTGTATATCTTTGCATTTTAGAATCTTTTCTAGTTCTTTCATAGCCACCCTCCCCATTCTTAGTCTTCTTCTAATTTCCTGAATACAGTCCCATTTCTATCAGTGTTTGATCCCAGATATGGGAATCCTTTGACTATTTCTATTTCTTCATTGTCTAGGTTGAACTTGTAAAGGTCCTCAGTGGTCATTATAATGTTCAGCATTGAGCCTGCCTTTGCACTTTCTTCTTTGATCTTCCTTAGTAGATGTTTTAGGTCTATGAGGTTTTCTGCTAGTACTATGGTGTCATCTGCGTATCTCAGATTGTTGATATTCCTTCCTCCTAGTTTCACTCCTCCTTTTTCTGTGGTCAAGCCTGCTTTTCTTACAATATGTTCTGCATACAAGTTGGACAGATAGGGTGAAAGTATGCAACCTTGTCTGACTCCCTTTTCCAATTGGGAACCATTCTGTTTCTCCATATTCTGTTCTGACAGTAGCCTCTTGTCCTGAATACAGATCCCTCATTAGGACTATCAGATGTGATGGCATTCCTATGTCTTTAAGGGCATTCCATAGCCTTTCATGATCTGTCCTATAGTGTAACATAAATGCTTTCTTTTTTTTCCCATCTCTGTTACCCATAGGGGTATCTGGAGTCCTTTTTGACACTTCCAACAATATCTTTATACCACATTTTCAACAATATTAAATACTGATTTAACCAACTGTGGATTGAAAATGCAGTAATATCAAAAGAAACAGACAACAAAACCCGCAGATCTAGTGCAACCAGCCTGAGAAACAGTCCCAGGGCAGCAGCGCAAGCGGCCACAAGTCCCAGCCGCACATTCTTCAGACTCCTCTGCCTTTGGGGAGTCTGCCAGCCACCCTCTTCCGCCTTGTGAATGAGCAAGCAAGAGCACATAATGTATGTGTTTGTCAGTGGTTTATCAGGTATTTCATCAAAAATGGCTATGTAGTGGCAAGATACTGTTGCAAAGATAGGGAGCCCTGGTGGCACAGTGGGTAAATGTCTGTACTGCAGTCACAAGTTGTGAGTTGGATCCCAGGCAGGGCTCCGGGGTTGACTCAGGCTTGCATCCTTCCGAGGTCAGTAAAATGAGCACCCAGTTTGTGGGGGGCAATTAGCTTACACATTGCAAACAGCTTAGGGACTGATATGTGGTATAGAAATGTACTTGTTATTGCTTGCTATGAAGGTTTCCAGAGAGGTGGGTATGCAAGATTGTTTCAGCAAGAGGACAAACTCTTGTAACCTCAAAGACTAACATAATCATTGTAACACAAAATTTTGCGGACTAGAATGACAGAATTGGAAGGGGCCTCAAGGGCCATGAAGTCCAACCCCATTCCGTCAGGCAGGAAGACACAATCAAAGAACTAGAGACCTTAGTTTTTTGTGGGTTTTTCGGGCAGTGTGGCCATGTTCTAGAAGAGTTTCTTTTTGACGTTTTGCCAACATCAGAAACATCAGAAAGAAACTCTTCTAGAACATAGCCACACAGCCTGAAAAACCCACAAAAAACTACGACAAGAGACCTCTTCATCCGGTGCATCTGATAAAGTGGATTCTAAACCAGGAAAGCTCATGCCAAAAGATGCCACAAGACCTCTTCTGTAGGGATGAGACCCTTTTGTACATATGTGATGTAGTTTCTGACACAAGCTAGTAGCATTTATTCTGGTGCCTGTCAGCAGCCTCAAACAATAGCTCATCACCAGGCTCCCCAAAAACATTGAAATGTTAGAGGAGCAGGGTTCTAAGAAGGGCTGCATGTACACTGCGGAAATAATATGTTTTGACACCACTTTGGCTGCATCCACACTGCAGAAATAATCAAGTCTAGTAGCACTTTAACTGCCATGGCTCAATGCAATGGAATTCTGGGAATTGTAGTTTATTGGGGCACCTGAGTTATCTGACAAAAGGCGGCGAAATGTCTCACAAAACTACAATTCCCAGAATTCCACAGCATCGAGTCAGGACAGCTAAAGTGCTGTCAAATCGGAGTATTTCTGCTGTGTGGATGCAACCTTTGACTGCCATGGCTCAATGCTATGGAATTCTGCGGATTGTAGTTTTGTGAGGCATTTAGCCTTCTCTGTCAGAGAACTCTGGTGCCACAATAAGCTATAATTCCCAGGATTCTCTAGCACTGAGCCAAGGCAGTTAAATTGGTGTCAAACCGAATTATTTGTGCAGTGCTGCCCAAGTGATCAAGTTCATGTGGTTTCTCCTCAATAAGAGCCATATTTCCCTCTCTTATCCCCCCTACAGGCCGGCCTTCCATTTAATCCCCACAAGGCGGGAGCAGCGGCATCTCCTTAGGAGAGCCTTCGCTTGGGAGAAAGCGCGAGAAGCCTCACAGAGCCTAGCGAGACTTACTTGCAAGTAAAAATCGTTAAGGCCGGGCTTTAACCGTTTACGTGCAACTGCGATTGGTTAAATTGTGGCTCCTGCCTTACACTCGTTGGAGGGCAACCCACGGAGGAATTCCACGAAGGACGACGGCCCACAAACCCCCTCCCTCCCTCCCTCTCTCACCCCACCCCCTCCCTCACACTGTGGCAACATCCGGGTCTGCGAGGCGCGGGGCGTCCCTGGAAGTTGTGGTTCCAAGGGCCGGAAGCCCCTGAGAAGAAAATGGGGACTTTCCGCCGCCACCGGGACTACAAGCCCCAGCATGCTTTGGGTAACCCGGGGCGGTAATGGCGGCGGCAGCGCCTGCGCATTGCGGTCTCCGTGCGGACCGCGCAGAGTGAATAATAAAGCTCTCCTCCTCGGCGGGAGCGGGCGGTGGCGGAGGAGGAGGAGAGAGCGGAAGGCAGGAGCATGTCGAAGGGCCCAGTCACGGCGGGGCCTCCTGCAACCGGGCCGGTGGCGCCCGCCAGCGCGCTCCAGGCGCAGCCCGAGAAGCCGCAGCACTACACGTACGTAGCAACAACAACCGCCGCTGTAGCCGCCGCCGCCGCCGCCCGCTCGCCCGCCCGCCCGCGCGCCACACGCGCCTGACGTCAGCGGGCGGCGTGCGGCACGCGCGCCACGGAATCCAAATGGCCCGCCCGGAACCGGCTGGAACCGGTCGCGGCAGGCCTGGGCCGGTGGAATTTTGCCTTGAGTGGGAGGGGGCGGGGCAGGAGCCGAACAACAACACTTCACCCTCCCCCCCACCGCTCCCCGAGCGCGCGCCGTCAACCGTCTGCCCGCCCGCCCGCGCGCGCGCGCTCCCGCCTCTTTCCTCCTTCGTCCGAGCGCGAGTGCGCGCTCAAATAACCCTAAAGACGTATTAACACACACTATATAAAAACCATGATGCGTTGCGCCGCATATGTACCCCAAGGCACATATGTACCCCATTTCTCTCTCTCTGTCTCTCTGGGACCATGGTTGGCGCCTGAGAGTAGTATTTGTGTGTGTGTGTGTCTTGTGTTGGAGCTTTGCCTGTCCCTCTCATGGCCCCCCTCAGTCTTCTCCTCACACCTCAGTCTGCTCTTCCACCGTCCCCTCCATCCTCCTTCCGCCTCTTTTATTACATTGCCTCATGCCACCAAGTAGGGTGGCTTTGTTGTCCCTATGCTGAAACAACAACAACAAAAACGACGACGAGGAGTAATACTTATTTTATTTTTATTTGTTTATTTTTATGAGGCTTCCTCCCCCAAAAGGGGACCCAAGGCGACTCACACCTTGAAAACAATTTAAAAAACCAATTTAAAGTAACTCAGTTTATTGTTTATTTATTTAAAAAGCCCTCCCCCTTTTCAAATTACTTGTGGAGTGTTATGCAGGACGACCAGAGGCCCTCGCTCACTACCAAAGAGGGCAGAGCGGGGTATAAATACTCTAAATAAAATAAGACACCATACGATGGAGGATATTCAATAAAGATGGAGGACGTTACCAAATAAAAGCTTAAAACGCTCATAGAAATGTCAATGCATGCTTCTTTGCCATGCTCAAAATGGAGGACCTTTTGGAATTCTGGGCAGAAAGAGGCTGGGATGTAGAACATGTCCTGGAAAAGGAGGATGCTGGTCACCCTGCGTTCAAGAAAAATGTAGGATGTGACCATATAAAAGCTAAAGAATAATATAAATACAAATTCATGCTTCTTTGTCATGCTCAAAATGAAGGACCTTTTGGGATTCCTCTTGGACAGAAGGAGACTGAAATGGAGGACATGTGCTGGGAAAGGAGGATGTCTGGTCACCCTGAGTGTTATGGCTTGTGGTGAAAATGAGTAAAGATGTCTGTTATCTTTCTAACAATTGTTTTGGGAATAAGGAGGGACTTGTTCCACCAGGGAAGTGTGTGTATGTATGTTGTGTACCTTCAAGTTGTTCCTGACTTATAGCGATCCTAAGGCAAATCTGTCATGGCGGTTTCTTGGCAAGATTTGCTCAGAGGAGGTTTGCCATTGCCTTCCCCTGAGCCTGAGAGAGTGTGACTTGACCCAGTAAGTTTCATGGCCAAGAAGACCATGAAACACTGGTCTTCAGATTTGTAGTCCAACACTCAAACCACTACACCACACTGGCTCCTGTGTCATCAAGGAAGGCTGGCTGTTATATTCCAAAAAGTGCTTTGATTTTCTTTGCCAGTAGCTGTTATTAGTGAGTATCTCTTGGCCAGGGGTGGCAATTAAAATGTCAAAAAATAAAGGCAGCTGTGACATGTTTTCTGTTGGAATAGTATTGTTGTAAAATATTGGATGCCAAGCCCCAAAGGATGTCAGGTGGAGTAATTCGATATACTCATAAAATTATGCTTTTAAAGTAAGGTATAAGAAGCATTTGTGTCTTTCTGTCATATCAAAATAGCGCAGAATGCTTGTTTTGCTCATAGGAAAATGAAGAGGCAGTTTGAGTTCTGAAGTAGACATTTGTGTTTTCTGACCCTCGTGTGAAGAAAATATAATGTTTGCAGTTTGGCTCAGAAATCCTGATAAATTTTCTTGGGACCTAATTGTGAGAGTAGCTGGCCCAGATAATATCTAGGTATTTTAGATGTGATGGTAAATGTAGTGCTGTTGTAATATTACCAACCCTGTAGCAATACATTGCTAGTCTGAATTAGCCTAAGATGTTATTGCTCTGGTACATGTTGTGGAGCAGCAATATTACACCGGCAACAGCCACCAGTTCCATAACTGACCTGTGCCATCATGCTAGAGAGAGATAAAGACATAGGTCCAAAACACACTGCAGAAATAACCCAGTTTGAGACCGCTTTAATTGCCCTGGTTCAGTGCTAGGGAATCGTGGGAACTGTAGTTTGTTGTGGCACCAAAGCTCTCTGACAGAGAAGGCTAAATGTCTCACAAAACCACTGTTCCCAGAATTCCCTAGCATTGAGCCAGGGCAATTAAAGCGGTCTCAAACTGAATGATTTCTGCAGTGTGTTTTGGACCAGAGACAGCATGGCAAAGTGGTTTAAGTGGTGGACTATGGCTCTGGAGACCAGGTTGGATTCCCCGCTTGGCTATGAAAACCCACTGGGTAACCCTTGAATGAGTCACACTCTTGGCCCCAGAAATTCCTGTGATAGCTTCACCTTTAGGGTGGCCATAAGTCAGACATGACTTGAAGGCACACAACAATAACAACAAGAAAAAAAATATATAAACAGAAACACTGGCTGTTGGATTGGGACTGGGAAACTGTTCACCCTTATGAATCATAAATACCTATTGATAACCAGCATTCTGAGCTTTGTCAAGGACAGAGGCAGGATACAAATGTTAATACACACACACACATATAAAAGATCCTACAGATGGCACATTACCACAAGATGACATCACTATTTCTTGGTTTTCACCCTTTTATAATGGGATTACAAATTACAGGGCAGACTTGCCTCATGTATAGAGCAGGAGATGCTGTTATAGATGTGTATTGGCCTGGTGCCATTGCAGTTTTGCATAACTGTTGGTGTGTTCATTCTGCTAGTCAGCTGGGATTAAGATGGCTTTAATTTAAGGCCTGGTATGCAAGTTGTATCTATATTATTCTGTGTCACAAATGGAATAATTGATAGTGGGCGTACAGAGTATTGTTGTTTTTAAATGTCTGTGAGCTGGTTATAATCTGTAATCCAGCTGTTTCACAGCTATGAAAGTTTAATGTACATATTTTTCTTTTTTTATGCCTTGGTGCATTCTGATTATATTCAAGATGCTTGTTCACAAGTATGAAGTTGAAATATTGGTTTATCATATTGGATAAGTCTTGTTCTCAAACTTCACAAGATGGATGTTTAAGAAATAGGTAAAATGAAATAGGATTGTGTTGGTCTGCTGACAGGAATGGCTTCTCCCAGCAGACGGGATTCTTCTCTCTCCCTCCCCTGCAGCCTCCCATTTGTCCCAAAATCTGCTTAAAGGTTAGGGAGCACAGATTTTAGGGATGTGTAAAGGGTTGCATTGGTGAGAAGAAACAGTAAAGGTCTCTTATGTAGATGAAGCCCTGTTCATTTTGTGTACATTGTCATTTAATTTCATGTTATTCACTGGTCCTTATTTTAAAATCCAACCAAAAATTGACCAAACAGTGATACCTTTATTGGCCAACCAAAATGCACAATATGTACGTTGCAAGATTGCAAAGCTTCACTGGCTTCTGCTTATTTTCAAGTAAGTGTGCACAGGATTGTAGTCTGTAAGCTAATATTTTTAGCTCACTAAACTAATATATTTACTTATGGTGTTGTAAGGCGAAAGCATGTGTTCCATGGTTCCCATGATATCTAATAGGGAAATGTTGCTGCACTTTGTTCTTTGTGCATCTTACTGTCAAGAAGTTGCTAATATGTGCTGTATATTGAAATCATTCATAAGTTACTTCTTTGTGAGGAATTATTTGCTGGACTCTTTGTTGCATGAATACTATTTATGAAGCTGGTATTCAGTAGTATTGCTAGAGGAGCATGACTTCATCTATTGTGAGAAGAAGCTCAACACAGTTACTATTTTTCATATTTGTAAAGTCAAAACTCTGTGAATTGGTATGATCATTAATCGGGTTCCTTACTATTAGAAACTTGAAAGGAAATGCTGATTAAAACGTGTCCTTAAGGAGGACCGACAACACTGAGATCACATGCAAACATATTCGAGGCTTTGAAATATTGTTTGTCACTCTTATGCAGGGGTAGGCAACCTAAGGCCCGGGGGCCAGATGCAGCCCCCCGAGGCCTTTGGACCGGCTCCAGGCCGGTCCTGCTGCCCCCGCCCCCCTGCCATGATGATATTGATTATTGTTGTTATTACTTGTTCTTGGGGTTTTCTTGGCAAAATCTCCACAGGGGTTTTGCCATGGCTTTTCTGGGGCTGAGAGAGTGTGCATGCATATTTTTTAATATATTTTTTTAAAAATTTATTTATTTATTTATGGTGCTTCGGCCCCCCAATTGTCTGAGGGACAGCAACCCGGCCCCTGGTTCAAAAAGGTTGCCTACCCCTGCTCTTATGTTTAATGTTGTTGTACAAAGAAATAACAAGTGGAGTGCAGATACCCTGATCCACTTCTAGAGCCTCCACATAGAGTGATCAGCAAGGCTGATTAATATTTTCTTGACCCTTTCAGAGCTGAAATTTAAGAGGATTTTAGACTTATGAATGAGATGCATGGAATGCTCCAGTTTCCCACTTCATAGCATAAGCTAATGGAAGAAGCAGCTCTGAGAGAGGAGACCTTGTTGTGTTAGCCTTCTGTGTGCTCTGGGCTGATTTAAATAGTTGAGTGTGAAACAAGAACAGCATCTCCCCTCCTTAAAATATGACAGAAAAGTAATGAGGATAGCAGGAGCATAATAATCAAGGCCTTGCTCTTTTTGCATGCAATTTAGTTTTTGCCTGTTGTTTTCAAAATATAACTAATCATGTCAGTGTGAGAGATGCTTCTCAACTGTGTTATTATTAATGAGTGGACTAGTTGACATACAAGTTGTTGTGTGCCTTCAAGTTGTTTCTTCTGACTTAATGGTGACCCTGTCACAGGGTTTTCTTGGCAAGATTTGTGTGAGGGCTTTACCTTCCTCAGAGGCTGAGAAAATCTATCTGTCTAGTATTTGGTCTTCTCTCTTCCATGAAATACAAATATCCAATTTTATATACAGTAAGACCCCTGTATCCATGGAATTGATACACGTGGTTTCACTTACATCTGAAAAAATATGACCACTCTAGGCATTTTCTAGGTCCTGCAGTGCAAATCTGTGGTACACTTCTGATCAAAGTTGACCATAGAGTTATGCTGGAGGACCTAGAAATGCCTAGAAAGTTTTCTTTCTGTGAATCTGTAGGTCCTCCAGCTTGACTGTGTGGTCAATTTCTACCAGAAGGCATTCATTTCAATCGGGTTTGCTTGTATCTATAGTTTTGCGTTTCTACAGTTAGTCCAAAAACACCCACCACCACCACAAGTATGGGGGGGGGGCGCATCGTATATTAATGAACCTAAAGTTTCTCGTGTCAGCATGCTCTTTCTTGCCATTGCATGCTTTAAGGATTTCCTTTCTTAATTTAATTCTCAGTTTCCCATTTTTTTCTGAACTGGAAAAATATGTCTTATGCCTGCCATGCAAAACATTATCAAACCATATCTCAAATCAAAATGGGAAAGAGAATAGGACTTGGGATACATAAAGGGAAAGAGTACCCAAGGTCAAGGGTCTTTAATGTGGTGCCAGACCATGGCTTGATATTATATCTGGCATGCTTTTGCCTAATAAGTATAATTTCTGTTCAGCACCTTATCCTGAATATTTGTGTACGAGGGTAGGCAGGCTGCAACTGTTAGTATCGTCTCTTATTTTAAAATCAGCAGTGGATTTCTGTCATCTAGAAAATAACATTCTATTTGTACATAGTGGGCAAAGATATTTGTATTTCATGCATTTTTTAAAAAGATCATCAGCAAGGAAATCTAAATACTGTTTGTGCTTAGTTGAGCCAGATGTCTTTTAATTGATATAATTTGCCATTTTTTAGTCAAACAAAATTTGACATGCTTCTATTAACAGCAGAGAGGAACAATGAGGTATGCAAGACACTTATCCCTTGACCACCAGAACACATGTTCTGCCCTCTGTTTGAGTCTGAAACTTAAATGAGGCGTTGCTCCAATACTTTCAAGGGCATCTTAATAACTATAAGGATAGGAATTGCTGTCCAACTTTACATTAAAGCTAAGAGACTGAATTATGCTCTGATACTTCGTGACCTAGTTCACATTTAATAGTGCCAGTAAATGAACTTTGGTTTGTTAATCAGGAGTGAACTGTCTGCTCACATGTCCTGTTAAATTATTATATTCTGATTTATAGGGAGCATTCAAAACTGATTTACTCTATGGGTGTCACAACAAATTGTTGTCTTACGAGGCAAAGAAATCTTGGATTAAAGCCAGAGAAGAAGACACAGGTTTACAGTGCTTCTTGATAAACTAAACATGGCTGATACTCTGCATGTGTGAAATCTTAGTATATGCATGGTGCAATTCTGGTTTATGATTTCTGAAGAGTATTAGACACATTGAAATAAACTCTAAAGAACAAGTTGCAATTAAGGTCTGTTTGAATTCAAGGAAGGCAGTGGTGTGATATAGGATTCCTGTTCTTTTGTTGCCCACAGCATTCTTACACAGGACAATTAATGGTGCTTAGTATAAGGGAAAACTTTTTTAGGAGACAGTAGAAGAGGATTTGGTGGAAGAGACTATGCAGTAGTGGATAATAGCATGGAAAACAATGACACCCTTCATAATGTGAACAAAGCTCACTGTGCTAAAGAAGATGAAGCTACACTGTATGTATTGTTATATTATATGTATTACTTTCATGGTGAGATGATCATGTGAAATAACTGGTTGGATATTAGCAGGCGAAGGCATGAAGTGTCCACATATCCTTGTAGGCAGATCAATTTCCCTCTGCCATCTGAACCCTTCTGCACCACCTCTTACACTATTCTAGATGCCACCCACCTGTTGGAAAATAAAAGTTAATCAACAAAAGTGCTTGCTGTTTTATGTGGAAGCAATCCATGAGCACAATTTTGTTGGAATGAGGTTCCTGCTGAACAGTATTAGGTTATAAAACAATCCCTTTTAGATTTATTATCTTAGCTGCATCCAGAAATGGAGAAATAATCCAGTTTGATACCATTTTCACTGCCGTGGGTCAATGCCATGGAATCCTGGGAATTATAGTTTGTTGTGGCACCAGAGTTATCTGACAGAGTAGGCTAAATGCCTCACAAAACTACAATTCCCAGCATTCCATAGCATGGAGCTGTGGTACTTAAAGTGGTGTCAAAGTGGATTATTTCTTCAGTGCAGATGCAATCTTAGTTATATGGACTCTTGACGTTGTACTAAAATATTTTCCTTCATCAGGTGAACTGTGAACATAATTTGAATGTCTAACCACAGAAAATTGTTATATTATGACCTGAAAGGTGTGATATATGTAGTTTTATAAATCTTACTGAATATTATGTTTTTTTTCTCTGGCATTGCAGTCTGTTATGCTCATGGTCAAGCTGAGGGAAACCTGTTTATTTGTGTAGAGTGGTGTCACTTGCTTGGGGAATTAATGTGAAAATTTGATTTATTTCAACAGTATTGCTTTCATAATATTTGCATATTTGGAATAGTTTTTGGATGAAGGTCCCAAATTTAACTCTATGAATCTGTTACACCAAAGCAGGAATCCTCAAACCAATACAGTATATCTAATCAGTGAGATTATTCTGGAGGAGCTCCGGGGAATATGCATTGTACTGAGGCACAATTGTTTGCATACTTTCTTATATTTGTGGTTGAGGTGAAGCACAGGATCTTTTTTACAGATTTTTGACAGTTGGTTTGGGTATTTTTAAAGATTATTTTGTATTGTGCTGATAATGGGTGCATAGGTATGTTTATTGTGAGGCAGTTTTCTAACTACATTAATATTGGTAGACTTTCCTGCTTAATTTGTCATTAAGACCAAGGAAACATGATTGTGTAAAATGTAAAGTTTGGGTGGATTATTTTGGCGACAGGTGAACCATGATGAGCATATATAGATTGCTTTCAGTTATTACTTGTGATTACAGATACAGATGAGAGCTTGAAGTTTTTATTTGATTTTGAATTGCATCTAAGCTAGAGATTTCTTATACACCTTATGTTTGTGACTGTTTTCCTCCTGGGTATCTTGAGTCTAATTGTTTAATTGTTTGTCTTTTCTTATAAATGAGTTATTCAAGGGAATACTGAATGTAATTATTAATGCTTATATTTTGAAAACTTAGCCGTTAGGTTGTGGTTTGGAATGTGTCTTGAAATAAAAATGTTACACTGCCAGGTATTTTTGCACAATATTCTTAGTACCATATTTTCCGGCGTATAAGATGACTTTTAACCCAGGAAAATCTGGGGTTGACGTCTGGGGTCGTCTTATACGCCGGTATAAGGAGGAGTAGGAGGACAGGGTTGGGGGCAGGGAAAAGCCTTTGGAAGAGAGGAAGACGGAGGAGGACAGGGTTGGGGGCAGGAAAATGCCTTGGAAAGAGAGGAGGACAGAGGAGGACAGAGGTGGGGTCGAGAAGAAACCTTGGGAAAAGAAGAGGACAAGGAGGACAGGGGTGGGGGCGGGAGGAAGAGAGGAACCCTAAGGCGATCCTCTCCTGGAGTTTTCTTGGCAAGACAGTTTCAGAGGAGGTTTGCCATAGCCTTCCCCTGAGGCTGAGAGTGTGTGACTTGTCCAAGTTCATCCCGTGGGTTTCATGGCAGAGTGGGGAATCAAACCCAGGTCTCCAGAGTGGTAGTCCAACACTCAAACCATTACACCATGCTGCCTCCTATTCCCATGTACTACCTATGAAACAATTGCAGACTTTTTTGTTGTTCTTGTCTGTCTTCAAGTCCTTTCCGACTTATGGCGACCCTAAGGCAACCTTATCATGGGGTTTTCTTGGCATGTTTCTTCAAATGGGCTTTGCCATTACCCTCCTCTGAGGCTGAGAGAGTGTGACATGCCCAAGGTCACTTACTTGGCCACAAATTGTACATACCCCAGAATGCATCACCTTGTATACTGGCAGTCCTTCCCCCCAACACTTTCTCATTTCCCCCAACCATCTCATAGCTGGGAAATGGAAATAATTTTTAAAGCAGCATTTAAATCTGGACTATTTTTTAAAAAGTACGGTCCAAACCACACTGCAGAAATAAATGCTAGGGAACATGGGAGCTGTAGTTTGTTGTCTTTATAAGGGACAGCTTTCCTGCTAAGTACCTGCATGTCATAAGCATTTGAGTTAAAATTACCATATTGAAATCAAATCTGATGGGTTTTTAAAAAATTTTTATTTGGTGTGCATTGGAAGAGGGGGTCGTCTTATACGGTGAGTATATCCCAAACTATATTTTAACTGGAAAAGTTGGGGGTCATCTTATAAGCCCAGTTGTCATATGCCGGAAAATACGGTAATTCTTCCCAATTCCCTCCTGGAATTATAATGCTGCTGCTGCCATCTGCATAACCTTATTTACTGTATAGTATCAATAACTTCAATATACTTCAGGTCTGTGTTGTTTCTGGGTGACCAAAAAATGGAACAAAATTGCACATTGATATGTTCTTTTCAGTGAAAAAGAAATGAAGTCAAATGAAGTGTGCTAGGAAGTTAGAGGAATATTATTCAAATTTGTGCTGATTTATCTCTGACTAGTGGCACTAGAATCTGGTGAAGTGTGCTATAGACTATAAAACCTCATGCTATAATAAATTTGTTAGTCTTACAGGGAGAGCCAGTGTGGTTTAGTGATTTGAGTGTTGGATTATGACTCTGGAGACCAGGTTGGATTCCTTGCTTGGTATGAAAACCCACTGGCTATCCCTTGGATGAATCACACACTCTTGGCCCCAAAAATCCCCATAATAAGCCTTAGGGTTGCCATACGTTGGAAACTACTAAACAGAAACATTGGCTATTGGTTTGGGACTGAGAAATGGTTGACCTTTATGAATCATAAGTGCCTATTTATTCATCATAAATGTTTGTTTTCTTTGAAAACCAGGGTTTGATTCCCACCTTGGCCATGAAACCCACTGGATGATCTAGGGCAAGTCGCATTCCCTCAACCTCAGAGGATGGCAATGGCAAGCCCCCTCTGAAGAAACTTACTAAGAAAACCCTGTGATAAGGGTCGCCATAAGTTAGAAATGACTTGAAGGCACACAACATACACAAGAGCTACAGGACACTGGTTTTTCTTCTACAGGAGACCCGCATGAATATGGCTGTGTTATGTACTGATGAAGATGTATATAAAGACACAATTCCATTGAAAACATTACAGTGTAGATAGATGGGACTGGCTAGAGTCATCTCCAGATTTTTTGTCAGACCCATTTAGCTCCTATCCATTTTCATTATATACAAAAAACTTTGTATTTTATATATAAATAGATATACACATGTAGGTGGAAAAATAGGTATGCATGTACACCTATTGTTATATAGTACTACTAATAATAATAAAAAAACATTTGGCCATTTTCATTATATACTCTTCCTCCTCCTTCCTCTTGGCAGTTGAGTTGGCAGTCTTGTGGCTTACCACTTTCCTCTTCCCAGTGGCACCACTACTGCTGTTGCCTCTCTTGGGGAGAAGAAAGGAACAAGCAGCTAGAGAGAGTGGCCACAAAGGAGGAGGAGCAGTCATATCTCTGATTGAAAAGGTTGTTGCGGGAGGGGACTGGTCTGTCTGTGCCAGGTGAAGAAGCTAAGTGTTGCCATCACTATCTCTGATTTTCTTTTAGTGTATATGCATAATATATCCAATGCTAATGGTGGCACAGAATGCTGCAGCTGCTGCCTCTGTGTAGACAAGCAGCTCTTGTTTGACCTTTGCCGTTCAGTCCCACCCACCCCGCATCATCCCAATCTAGCATAGTGGCAAAACCAATCCAGCTAGAGAGCTTCCTCTTGCTGCTGCTGTTTCTCCTTCTTACCACTGCCACTTGACAGGCCTCATGGCAGTGGTCAGCTTCAAGGCTCCAGGTGGCAAAGGGTATTCAGAATGAATGGGTACCAGCAGATCTACCTGACAGTTCTAACAGCTAATGGAGAAGTTTTCACCTGGAAATACATCAGATGTACACCCGGTTCTTAATAGAACAATTGACACTTCTTATCAGTTATCTGGGTTGGAATTTAAGTATGTGATAGACTTTGTTCTGTTTTAAAATTTGCATACTGCCTACCATAAACCTTTATCCCAGAATGTTTACAATAGCCTCCAAAAACAGTATGGTGCGTACAGTAAGAGCCAGTGTGTCATCGTTTGTGTGTTGGACTACCACTCTGGAAACCAGGGTTCAAATCCCTGCTCAGCCATGAAATCCCACTGGGTGACCTTGGGCAAGTCACACAATCTCAGACTCAGGGGAAAGCAGTGGCAAGCCTCCTCTCAACTAAGCTCACCAAGAAAGTCCTTTGATAGCTTATACCTGATTCTGCTGCAGTTATTGTTTATTTGTGTCATTACTTTAAGTGTGTTTTAAACTGTCAACTGTCTAATAGTATTTTAAGGGGGGGTGGGATTGTGGGATATGGAATGTATATCTTAATGTTGTAAGCTGCCCCAGTTGTGTTATGCAGAGGGGCGGGATAAAAATACAAATAAAAATAAATTATTATTATTATTATTATTATTATTATTATTATTAGGTTCACCTTAAACTGAGTCTCCACAAGTCAGAAATCATTTGAAGGACACAAACACACACGTGTAATAAAAATATATAATTGTATATGAAATAGCTTCCCTCCCCCCAACAATCCAGTATTAAAAATATTCTTAAAATGCCTAGAAAAAATATCTTAACCTACTATCTAGGTTCAAACAATGAATGTTAAAGGATAAAACCAGCATTTTGAATTGGGCTTGGAAGCGGATCAGTAGTTAGTCAAGCTCTTTCAAAACAGATTAGATACAAAAGTGGCTTTCAGTGGTTCAGATACATTGTAGCTTTTCTGTTGCTTGAACTGAGTATACTACTTCCAAATTTTAGCTTGAATGCCAGAAGTTTTAAATAATTGTTTGTAACATTTATTAATCACTTTTCTGCTGGAAGGCAGAAAAGAAGGGAGACAAAGCATAAAAATCAAGTTATCAGAACTGTCCATATGCATATTTACTCAAATGTGAGTACTACTGTGTTTGATAAGGCTTACTCTGAGGTTCATGTGCCTAGGATTATAACTTTAATTACTCTTTAGCACCGTGATGGTGAACCTATGGCACGTGACGTCATTTCGCCTGGCACGCAGCAGGGAGGAGGAGGAACAGGCACCTTCCCCCCCCCCCCCGCCACCCCTCCTCCCAGATGTTTTCCGGCCTTCAGCTGTCTCTCAGAGATAACTGGAGGCAGGGAAAAGCACTGGGGAGAAGTCCCACCCCTGGCACCAGGTACCATCCAGTGCCAGAAAAACCTTTAGTTGTGGCATGCAGCCCCGAAAAGGTTTGCCATCACTGCTTAAGCATATGCTTAAATGAAACTGATATATTACATTTGTTAAATATTTGTCATACATCCATTAAAATGAACAGCTTCTCAACAGTTGTCTTATTTGCCAATATAGCTCCCTTTTACACCTGGTAGAAGACATGAATTTGCTTTTAATCATTTTTCACATGATGACCACATTATTAGATTGCAGCAGACCTTTCAGTTGGATCGCTTATTTTCCAGAAGGTATAAGGACGCTATGACTTGATCAGGACTAATGATCACACTCATCCCTCCATATTTGTGGCTTTGACTTTTGCGGCTTTGATTATTCACAGATTTTATTAATATGTTTTCTCTAGGAATATCTAGGTCCTTGGGCGCAACTTATGGTCAACTTTAACCAAAAGTCACACTGAAGGACCTAGAGATTCCTAGAGAGAACACTCTGCTAGGCATTTGTAGCTCCTCCAGTGCAATTCTATGGTTAATGTCTGGCAGATGTTGACCACATAGTTGTACTGGAGGACCTAGAGATTCCTAGAGAGGAGTTCTCTCAGGTAAAAGCATAGTGTTTTTGTTATTTGTGGTTTTTCACGTTCACAGGGGTCCTGTGCCCCTAACCCCAGCGAATGTGGAGGGACGAGTGTAGTTCCTTGGGATTCTTTCACCAAATATTCTTCTCTTAGTAGAAGACAAGCTGTTTTAGGGTTGAAAAAATGAATCTCTGGGAGCAAACATCTTCCAAAACAAGATGGAGATGAATTAATTCAATTATTATAACTGCAGGCAGTGACAATCATACAAGAGATAGGTCATCCCATGGCTCATTTCAGCTGTCAAGCAAACCGTAGTTTAAAACACAAGAATAAAAGTGTGTCATAGTTTAAAGTGACTTGTCTGGTTTTGTTTTCTGTTTTCCTAATGTTCTTGTCTTAAAATGTAGTAAGCTTTGAAGGTGAAGCAGAACTTGTGAATATTGTTTATTGGGCGTCATACCAAATGAAAAATCATCCAAACCATGGCTTCCAAGCCCATTTCAAACAATGGCTTCTGGTGTGACAGCGAATTAAAACCCCAAATCACTGTTGCTCATCCCCAAACAACCTCATTCCAACTACAGTGGACCCTTGGTATCTGCTGGACCCCTTGTGGATACCAAAATCTGTGGATGTTCAAGTCCCATTATACAGTGCGCTTGTGCTTTATGCGGGCTTGCCATCCGTGGTTTTAAGCTTACACGAATGGCAAGCCCTGCATGTTTTAATGGCACATGTACTTGTAGCACTGCACGCAGGCACGCACAACCATTAACAACAGTGGGACTTGAGGTCCTGTGTTTTTTTGCATGCCCCGGGGTGTCCGGCACATACAAAGGACCCACTGTATATAGTGGAGTAGTAAAATGGTGTCCCTTATATAAAATGGAACAAATCAAGGTTTGCTTTTTGGAATTCTTTTGGGGGGGGAATATTTTCAAGCTGTGGATGGTTGAATCTCTGGATACAGCGGTTGAACTGTACAATAACATGTTGTATGTGGATCTAGATCTTTAAACATGAACTTAAGTTGGTCCAAAATACAGCAGACTGTATAACACTAATTTTGGAATTCCACTCATTGCCTTGTCACTATGGTTGTGTGCTAAATTCATGATGCTGTTCCTTGCTTTGAAGCTGTTGGCTCAGGATACTATTTACTGGGGTGTTATAGTGAAAACTTGCTGTGGCTTCTGCTGTTGTTAGTGGTAATGTTGTCCTTAAGTATTATAGTTGCATGCTTGTGAAACTCCCTGCCATTAGAGATATGTCAGGGCTGAGATACTGGATTGTACAAACAAGCATTTGATTGTTAATATGGTCCTGCTCCCCACTGCTAGTTGTATCCTTCTAAAATTATTGTAAGCCACCTGAAATCCAATTTTGGGAGAAAGATAAGATATAAATCTATACCTAAATAAAATAATAGTATATATAAATAATAGTATAAATTATGGATATCCAAAGGTGGGAAGCTTCTGTCCTAAATCCTAAAACAATGGTTTTCCCTTCCCTATATACTCCTCTCTAGAAGGGTCTCAACCCCTTCTCTGATTGGTAGAGGCCTCCATTCATTTTCCAATAAGGTTCCTTTCCATTGCACTTCCCTGCAGTGCTATACTCTGGAAGACCCATCAAACCTCTGGAGAGGGCTTTTTGGGGTGTTCAAAGGAAGTGTCTATGCAGGTTATTTTCTGCTCACAAACCTGTGTTTTTAAAGTTCTTAACAGCATTTGTATTTTACTTTGGGAACTGCTTGCAATAGAGAGTTCAATTCATACCAAATCATAATTGAATTTACCAGCATATTGATTCTCTCACAACTGAATTATATTGAGATTTCTTGTGAGCATTGGAATGGTGCATTCAGAGATTGTTTCTCACATTAAAATAAATGGGACAGGACAGACATAATATAATTGGTCCATGTTAGTGAGCACTCAGTTTGTTTATAGGTCAAGTTACTATTGTGGAAAAGACTGGGTGGAAAACAGTGTAATGTACCCATATGCATAGGTAGACACTACAGACTATTGAGCCTGGCAAGGAGAAAAATTCCCTTATGAGTTCTTTAAGCACCCAAAGTGTGTGAACTGTTTCTGGTTCCTGATTTGAACCTGATTGCTATTAGTGTGTTTAGGCACGTTTCTCAGATGGCTGAACATCCCTGAAAGCACTTCATTTAGTTTAAAGACTAAGCACTAAATCCAGTTGTTAGTCTCAACTATAGTGGACCTATTGAATGAACTGTGCTTGTTAAGGCAGCACTTATGTAAGCTACATTGATTAAATGGGTCTATTCCAGTTGAATTTAGAACTATACAGTTGGTCCTCCACATTTGCAGGATTTAGGGGTGCAGCACCCCTGTGAAAGTACAGAACCCGCAAATATCTTTATTTCCACCAAATATGCATGCTACAGACCACAATTCTCAGCTGCTGCTACAAAAATCTCCTTCAGTGTCATCCTTTTTGAGGAGAAGAAAGAGAAGGACAACAACACTGAACGAGATTTTTGCTGCAGCAACCACAGCATGGCTGGGCCTCCAGTGGTGGCAACTTGCCCTCCTCGCTCTGCTCCTCCTTTCCATCTCCTTTCCCATTAACAGCCCTTATCTATTACTCCCTTTGCTGCTTTGGCACCATAACTCCTCCACCTCACTCTGAGGCCACCTCCACTGGTCTCCATGCCTTCCCGCCTCTGCCTCTTAGGATGCCAACGCTGAAGGAGATTTTGCAGCTTTGCAGCAGCATCCTTTTCACTGTCTGGGTGGCAAGAAGTGGGTGAAAGGCTTGGAGACTGATGGAAGTGATGGAGGTTCAGTGGAGGAGGCCTTGGAGCAAGGTGGAGATGTTGTGGTGCCAAAGTGGCAAAGGGAATAACAGGCCAGGGCTGTTGAAGGGAAAGGCGGTGGAGAAAAGGAGGAACATGAGGACCAGACGCTGCTGTTGGCCCAGCCCTGTAAGGTCTCCCAGATAGAAGGCCTTTTCTAGGGTCAGCTCTAAGACCGGTAGCAGCAGCTTTTCCTCTTCATCCTGTGGACAGGCCAGACTTGGACCTCCTCAGCTATTTACTTTGACTGCCACTTGCAAAGCCTTGGATGTCTTGAACAAAGAGAGTTCCAGGAAGCGACTCGGATAACAGCAGCAGCAGCAGCAACTGGAGTAGAGAGGCAGGCAGAGCCAGTAGTCTCCCAAGAACATTTCCTGCCACTTTTCCCCATCATTACTATCACTGCCATTACCACCACCACCTGGGGCGTAGAAAACAGGAGAACAAGGCCAGCACAAATGGCATGAACGTGGAAGGGGCAGTGTTCACTGCAATGTAGCTGTTGCTTAAACTAGTTAAGTAGCAGCTACGTTGCTAGTTAAGCTGCAGCTAAAAACTCGTGAATAATCAGAACCATAGAAGGTAAACCCGCAAAAGTTGAGGGCTGATTGTAGATCAGGGGTAGGCAACCTTTTTGAGCCGGGGGCCAGGTTGCTGTCCCTCAGACAATTGGGGGGCCAAAGCACCAAAAATAAATAAATAAATAAATAAAAATAAAAACAAAAAATTTAAAATAAAAATAAAAATATATGCATGCACACTCTCTCAGCCACAGAAAAGCCATGGCAAAACCCCTGTGGAGATTTTGCCAAGAAAACCCCAAGAACAAGTAATAACAACAATAATCAATATCATCATGGTGGGCGGCGGTAGGACCGGCCTGGGGCCGGTCCAAAGGCCTCTTGGGGCCGCATCCGGCCCCCGGGCCTTAGGTTGCCTACCCCTGTTGTAGATGATAAATCTAGTAAATTCAAACTTTTTATGCTGCATACAATATCAGTAATGATATAGGTGGAAATCTGCGTGAAGTATTAGTGCAGGACACGAATTGTATAATCTTCAGTCTTTTTCATAGTGTATGTAAAGCTTGGATTGAAACAAATAGGCTATACAATATACATAGATAAAGGTGGTGGTGCTGGTGCTGGTGTGTCTTCAAGTCATTGCTAACCCTAAGGCCCTATCATGGAGTTTTCTTGGCAAGATTTGTTCAGGGAAAGTTTGCCATTGCCTTCCCCTGAGGCTAAGAGCATGTAACTTGCCTAAGGTCACCCACTGGGTTTCATGGTCAAGTAGGGAATCACACCCTGGTCTCCCAAGTCATAGTCCAATGCACAAACCACTATGCCATGCTGACTCCCGAATATATATGATGTAATAAGGCTCTGTATTAATGAGAACTTGTTTCCTTTAAGCACTAGCCTTGCTCCTTTAATTAGTTTTATGGAAGAGCTTCATATTTCCAAATATTTCATTTCTCCTTAATATCTGAACTTTAGAGAAGTGGAAAATTCAAAACTGTCCTCTGAGGACCAGACAGAAACAGCCATGCAGCAGCCTCCTGACTTTAAAAAACAAAATAAAGCAGAAAATGGAAATGGAAAGCAGCTACACAAGGGTGCAAGAAAGAAGAAGCGTAAAAGCAACAAGATACTTACTGTAGTTAGCACTCAAATTGTTTTTCTGCTTATATATCACCCATGCTATTATTTTCTTGCGGGGGGGGGGAGATACCATTTTCCGCTCAATCTTGGGATTGCTTTTATTTTAAAAAAATACTGTTGGGAGGATGCAGACGGGTGGCTGTGGGCCACCCTGGGAAGCGGAGGATCAAGGCCGAGGCTGCCAACAGCACGGTCTCGATCCTCCCTTTTGCCAGCTCGGAAAAGAGCTGCAGAATGCCGCTCCTTTCAGAGCCAGCGAAAAGGACGCCCCAAGAACCGCCGCACGGCTCTTCTGCGCCCCTTCCGGCACAGCACATCAAGACACTGCGCTGGGAGGACGTTCTGACACCGCGCAGCGTGCGTAACAGCGTGTGGCGTCAAGACATCCTCGGGGAGGGGTTGCGGTGGCCAGCGTGCAGCTGCCCCTCCCCATCCCTGCTTCGAGGACACCGCAAAGTGCCTGTCTGCAGAGGCCCTTAGTTATGCATTTGCCATATAATTCATAGCTGTGTCTTGATTCCTCCTCCTCCTCCTCCTAATACTTTATTGTGACTTGGCCAGATGTAATAGCTAAAATTTTGTTCATTTCCAGCAATAATGGAAGACTTAGAATCCTACTTTTTAAAAAATAATCTTTATTAAGTTCATCCATCATAATATTTCACATTTTTACATTCTATATTACAGTTAACTGTATTTTTATATTACTTTCTTGATCCTAATTTTTAAGTGAAATAAATCCACACCAGGGCCATATGTTTTGTATTGTTAGTTTGGTGCTGAAATGAATTGTCTGTGTGTATGTGTCTTCAAGTCACCTATCATAAGGTTTTCCTAGGCAAGGAATATTCAGAGGTGGTTTTGCTAGTTCCTTCCTCTGAAATATAGGCTATAGCACCTGATATTCCTTTGCGGCCTCCTGTCCAGGTGTTACCCAGGGATTCCCCTGCTTAGGGCCTTTGCAGACTGCCAGAAATAGTGCAAAATAAGTCCACTTTAAGGGTTAGGGCAGGGGTAGGCAACCTTTTTGAGCCAGGGGCTGGGTTGCTGTCCCTCAGACAATTGGGGGGAGGCGGCGAAGCACCAAAAATAAAAAAATAAATAAAAATAAAAAAAATAAAAAATATACATGCACTCTCTCTCAACCCCAGAAAAGCCACGGCAAAACCCCTGTGGAGATTTTGTCAAGAAAACCCCAAGAACAAGTAATAACAACAATAATCAACATTATCATGGCGAGTGGCAGCGGCGGGCCCCCGGGCCTTAGGTTGCCTACCCCTGGGTTAGGGTTAGGGTTAGGGAATCATGGGAGAACTGTATTTTATTGTGGCACCAGAGCTCTCTGACAGAGAAGGCTCAATGTCTCAGAAAAAAACAAACAATTCCCATGATTCCCTAGTACTAACCCAAACCCTTAAAATGGACTCAATTTGCACTATTTCTGGCAGTCTGCAAAAGCCCTTAGTTTCCAACATCAGATGGGATCTGTGCCTTTAGGAGGAACTCTAGTGATATTTAAAATTTTACTTCAAGATTCAATGCTAACTTGAAATTAGCACAGCCCTTAGAACTTTCATATCAGAGTACTTAAAATTAATGCAATGGGTAATTAATACACATCAAAATAGGACTTAATATTTTAAGAAGTTAATTTGCAACAGTAAAAGCTGCATGGATGAGTGCTGTACACAGCATAAGGGATTTAACATAAATTGTTGTTTGTTGTTGTGTGCCTTCAAGTAATTTCCAGCTTATGGCGACCCTAATGCAAACTTTTCAATGGGTTTTCTTGCCAAGATTTGTCCAGAGAAGGTTTGCCATTGCCTTCCCTTGAGGCTGGGAGAGTGTGACTTGCCCAGGATCACCCAATTGTTTTCATGGCCAAGCTGGGAGTCAATCCCTGGTCTCCAGAGATGTCCAACACTTGAACCGCTACACCATACTGCACTTTATTTGAGATTGTATGTCCTATGCATAATTCCTTTTCTGTCAGTGGAAAAAGAGATCTTGGGCTGCTATCCCACTGCAGAAATAATGCAGTTTGACACCACATTAACTGCCATGGTTCAAATTCTGGGATTTATAATTTGTTGTGGGACTAGAGCTTTCTGACAAAGAAAGCTAAATATCTCACAAAACTACAGATTCCAGAATTCCATAGCATTGAGTCATGAGAGTTAGAAAATAGTGTCAAACTGCACTAATTTGTACTGCAGATGCATCTGGGTAAAAAGGAAGGTTAATCCTATAGAGATTCTTCTGTTTGGTAGTGAAAAGGTCCATTACTGTCATTCCTTCAGGAGGAGAAAAACAGTGTGTGTTTGTGAGAGAGACAAGTACATGAACTGCACAAGCTTAAAATGTCACCCCAATCTGTGGCTCTGTGAAAAAGGACAATAGTATGTAGGAGATTATTAGGAAACTGCTAATGCCACAGTACTTTTACACATGATAATAATGTGCAGTCCTGGTCAGTACAACTCAAAAATTACTATAGGGCTGGAAAACCTGCAGAGAGGAGTAATAGAAATTCTTAAAGGCTTTGGCAACTTCCCCATGAGGAAATTTTTTAGCTTGGGTGGGAAAGACAAGCAAGGGGGCATATCATGGAGGTGTGTGGAATGGTTCATGATGTGGAGAAAGTGAGCTATGGAGAAACCTCTTTCTCTCATAATACTAGAACCAAGAGTCATATAATGAAACTGAATGTCAGAACATGCAGGACAGTCAATATAAACCATTTCTACACAGAGAAGATAGTTAAACTATGGTCTTTGATACCGCAAATGTAGTGTAGGCCTCCACTTTAGGTAACTAAAAGCGGCTTAATCAGATCTTTGGAGAGTTAAGTATCAGTGATTACTAATCATGATTATATATCACCTCTAGTATTAAAGCCAGCATGTCTCTGAAAACCAGACACTGGGTAACATAACAGGAAGGGTACTATTGCACTTATGTCTGCTTATGGCCTTCACATGGGAGTCTGGATGGTCTTTGCAGGAATATTATAGTGTATTATGATGCTAGTGAGACCAGAAGGTCTTGAGCAGGGGTAAGCAACCTTTCCCCTTTAAGGGCCAAGGGACTTCAGCTCCCAGAATCCCAGGAGCTATTGGCCAACATGGCTGAGGCTTCTGGGAGCTGAAGTCCCTCGGCCCTTAAAGGGGAAAGGTTGCCTACCCCTGGTCTTGAGTGTTCTGTTTCTAACATACAACATTGTATTGCCTGAATTTGGACGTACGTATTTGAAGTACAGGTTCCAGTTTTGATTGCCACATGCTAGTACAGTAAGAAGACAAGGATCTGTCCTCAAATGACTGTTTTCTGAACTTTCCGGACCCTCTTTCTGAACCATCAGCATTCCTTTTCTGCTGAAAACAAACAACAATTTGAGTGGATTTAATATATTTTCTGCCCCATCCTACATTCAAAGCAGCTCACAGTGATTTAAGTAACAGTATTAAAAAGTTTAGAGCCATATTCCAGGCCTTATTGATTACTTTAAAACCACTTTAAAACTAACAGATCATCAGATCTAAATGAGAGTTTTTAAGGAACTCAAATGTGAAATTGCTGGTCTTCTAACAAAAATATGTGCCCTATTCCTGAGATTGGTATCTCTACCCGAAAGCTGGTTTTGTCAGTTCCTTCCTCTGAAATATAGCCTACAGCACTTGGTATTCATTGGTAGTCTCCCATCCAAGAACTAACCAATAATAATAATAATAATAATAATAAATTTTATTTTTATCCTGCCTTTCTATGGATATGATCAAAGCGGCTTACAAAGAGTTAAAACAATAAAAAGATTAAAATTGCTACAATATAAAGGTTAAAAACATCGGTGCAGGGAAAAGGAACAGGAATCAGACAAATCACAAATATCAGGGGCAAGAAGTGGGGGGGAAAAGTTACAAACAGTCCGGGGTCAACAAGAAAACACATGGGGCAGAGAAAGAAAAAAAAATACCATTATTTAAGGTGGAAATGCCAACTGAAATAGATACGTTTTTAGATTTTTCTTAAAAGAGACTAGTGATGCAGAGGAGCAAAGCTCTGCGGGAAGCTTATTCCAGAAGGAAGGGGTGACGATGGAAAAAGCCCTCTGAGAGGTCCCCACAAAGTGAGACTTGGGGACCTCTAGCAGATTAGTCCCAGATGATCGGAGTGTGCGGGGCGGATTATGTGGGGAGAGGCGGTCCTCTAAGTACCCTGGGCCCAAGCCATTCAACCAAGGCTGAACTACTTGACTTACAGCACTTAGCTTCCAAGATCAGAAGGAATGTGTTGCTTTTAGGATATTTTGGCCTTACTGACAACTTTAAAACTAGTAGATCACCAGGGCCAGATGTGGTGGATAGCTTAATTAATAGTCTTCTAACAAAGTTGTGACTTATTCCTAAGACTGTTTTCTCTACCAGAGAGCTTTCCATTATTCCCAGTGGGAGGGGAATTAACTACACCAGAACCACAGCTGGCATAGTTTCCCTTTTTTCTGCAGGGTTATTGTTTGTTTTGTTTTGTTTTGTTTTTAACAGCTCCAAAACTTGCCCTGAAGTACTTGCTTAAGGAAACCCTATGAAATTCATGGGGTCACCATAAATCAACATGTAACTTGAAGGCACACACAAGGCCAAGAATACCTCAAGTTTTCCAGACTGCCTGTTTAACATGTCAGTTCAAGCCTAAGTATGCCTCAGAATCATCTAAAGTGAACACAGACAAAATAGGTAACGATAGGGGCTATGGTATTGTTATGGTGGCCAGTTGTTAAAGAGGCTAGGAGTCTTGCACCTTTAAGAGAAGGAATTTTTACACAGCTCTCAAAGCTGCAGAAACCTTGCCTTTTTTTTGCCTCTGGCCTCTTTTATATATATATATATATATATATATATGAGAGAATCTATAATAATTCAATATCTCTGTTCAGGATCTTGCAGCCGTAGCCTAGGAATGTCTAATTAGAGTTAAATCTCATTGTGTTTAGGGGAACTTAATGCCCACTGGTACTTACTCCTGTAAATATGTATAGGATCTCAGCTCAAATGAAGTTAAAGCCTTCAATAAGGCTGATTTCAGACAATAGTGTATCTCTGTGTTAAGATACATTATCAGTGGGTGTACATATTCTAATGCAGAGCTGGGTTGTATTTAGGAAATGATTGTCAATGATGTTTTGAAGTGATATGAAAACTCTATCTTTTAATCTAAATTTACAATAAAACTCTGTTTTAAGAAAGCCAAATATAGTCGATCCTCTGTTCTCGCGGGGGATCTGTTCCAGAAACCCCCTCTGATGAGAACAGAAAATTGCATATATTCAAGCCCATAGGCAAGAATGGAAAATTGCGTATATTCAAGCCCCATAGGCATTTTGTCCCCCTCCGTTTGCTGCCCGCGGATAAGCAAGGGACCCGGATCCCAAGTCCGCGAGAAAGGAGGGGCGACTGTATGCAAATACTGGATCATCTCAAACATCCACTGGCACCCCAGACTTCAAATATTATTATTGCATCTGCTTATTAGTGTATGCCAAATTGTAAGCAAAGATAGATGGTGTGTTGTTGTTTTTTCCCAGTTTATAGTAAGGTATGCATTTGAGATGGTAAAACAGCTGTGGTGATTTGCAGTAAATAAATAAAAGATGTGCCTTGAGGAGTACAGTGGAAGGAAACATCACTTGGAAGGCTACTACTGCTACTGTAAATGTGTGTGGCTTTGTGTTGACTGCTTGGAATGCCATTTTGTCACCTAGGAAATTGGCTCTCTTGATTCTCTTTAAAGCACTGAACATGGTCTCCTTATTCTAAAATCAATCAGCTTCAAACAAAAGGGGCATACAATAGCAAAAATTAGTGATGTCAGTATTGGTTTTGCCAGAGCAGCAGAAGGATCCAAGCAGACAAGTGCGTGCTTTCCCTTCATATTCTAGAGTGTGAAATGCTTAAGAGTACTGCCAGGATTTGGGGCAGCAGAATAAGGATTACATCTTTATCTGATTGTAAATTCAGTTAAATTTGAAAAATTGATTAATATAACTGTTTTGTCTTAGTTTGAAAAAAATGGGTTCAAGTCAAAGTGTTTATGATGCAGAAACCATATTTATTTCAATTATATTTGAATAGGTTGAAATAATGTATTCTGCCTTCTAAACTGGCCTGTGGATCAGCTAGCTGCCCAAGAGTGAAAAATGATCTTTTACCCTCCCACACCATTCTGCCTCTTACAAGCTGTGGTTGTGTTAAGTGGGAGAACTGTTAACATAGCTTACACATACCATGTTGTAAATGGGAATTTATGTAGGTGTTTTGTTTTTAAAATGTCTGAAATACTCAGTCATTACTGAGTAGATACAGTAAATATTTCTGGATTTATCAGTACTTTGCTTAAAATGAATCAATTTTTAATAAATTGTGTTAGCCTCTTCCCTCCTTTTCTCATCCTATTTAAGGAGCGAAAGAGGAAGGAACTGGCAGAATCACCTCTGAGTATTCCTTGCCTAAGAAAACCCTATGAAATCATGGGGTTGCCATAAGTCAACAGGTAACTTGAAGGCACACACACACACATACACACAGGCTCCCTAAAAGCTGAATAAAAATAACTAGAAAGATCTTGAATGTTCTTCCTTGGACTAATTGCTTGCAATTTATTTATGTGCTAAAATTATTCCAAAGCATGACAGGACTGTCATCTTGACAAATGTACACTTACTGAAACACTTTTCCTTTCGTAGCTTTCTCACACCTCTTCATTCTCTATTTCTTTTGTTTTCAGAAAATTAATTTGTGTTGTCTCGAACATTTAAGTGGTGGTTGATTTTTTTGTAAGGGTTGTAAAATCCTGCCTTTTCTGGTGAAGGAAAGATAATGCACTGGCAGTCAATGGTACTTTCAGAAAAAAGCAAATTGGCTTCCATATGTAAGAAAACACGTGAAGGAATTAACATTTAGCCATGTATTAGGAAGAACCAGTGCTGCTGGTAGGTCTCCAATGTCAGACAAGCTTTTGCTGAGGAGCCAGATTAATGTGAAAAACAGCTACTGGGCAGCACTAGTAGTAGAGAGTGACACTGGTAGAAGATCTCTCAGAGACAACAGTAGTACCACCACAGTAACACTTGTTAATATTGTGCGGAGGGCGATACTAGTAAACCTCCTTTTCAAGGTCTTTTACCACAAAAACCCTATGATGAGACAGTCCAAAATGAATCAAGAAATAATACCAGAACATGAGACTCCCAGGTTGGAAGGCACTCAATGAGCTATGGTGGGGAAGAGCAAAGAACAAGTACTATTAGCACTGTGGCTAATGATGCAACTGGACTAAAGCCAAATGGACGTTCAGCTGGTTGACATGCTCAGAGGTGAAAGGAAAGTCTGAAACTACACAACATGTGTTTGTAGGAACATGGACTGTGAGAAGCATGAATCAGGGAAGCTAAACATAATAAAACAAGAAATGGAATGTATAAGCATTACAATACTTGGAGTGAATGAACTTAAGTGGATAGGAATGAAGCATTTTGAGTCAGGTAACTACATAGTGTTTTACTTAGAACATGAAAATGGAAGAAGAAATGGGATAGCATTTATAGTGAGGAGAGATGTAGCAAAAGCAGTCAAGAGACAAAATGCAGAGTCTGACCAAATAATACGAATAATATGTCAGGGAAAACCCGTCAGTATAACCTTAATCCAAGTTTATGCTCCAACTACAGAGGTAGAAGAAGAAGAAACTGAACAGTTCTGTGCTGGGAGTCCAGGAGAAAAGTGATCATGCACCCAAACAGGACTTCTTGTCCTGTTTGAAATTGGAATGCAAAAATAGGAAACAGAGCAGAATCAAAGACTGTATGAAACTTTGGCCTAGGATCAAGAAATAAAGCAGGAGATCAACTGATTGAATTTTGTGAGGCCAGTATTTTATTCATCGCCAACACATTCTTCAAGCAACCCAAGAAGTAACTGTATACATTAACATCACTTGAAGGCCAATATAGAAATCATATAGATTACACATTTGAAAGCAGAAGATGGAGAAGCTCGATCTCTACTAAACAAGAGTAGGAACAGATTGTGGCACAGACCATGAATTATAATATAAAGAAAACAGAATAAAACTAAAAAAGAATATTAAGCCAACCATCATGGCGAATGCAAAAATGCACTACCTGCAGCCAAAAGGAAAGAGAAGCCTCAGTGGATGACAGTTAAGGATAGACAAGAAGCAAAAGTAAAAGGGGACAGAAATAAGGTTTGAACCATGAATGCAACTGTTCAGCAACTTGGATGACAGATTCTTCCCATTCAAGGAAGAACCATATGAAGATGAACTTCCAGTTTTCGAAATTGAGATGGAAATTGTACTCAGAGCACTTCGAAATAAATTACCAGGAACAGATGGCATACCAGTAGAACTGCTTCAATCTACAGAGACAAAATCTACTCTAGCTCTAATTCAACAGATATGGAAAAAAACACTGTGGCCCATAGACTGAAAACTCTCAATATACATTGCAGTCACCAGGGACTGCAGTAACAGTGGGATCATTGCATTAATTTCCCATGCAAGCAAAGTGATGCTCAAAATTCTACAACAAAACTTTTATCATATATGGAGTGAGAACTGCCAGATGTCAAGCGGAGTTCGGGAAAGGAAGAGACATGAAAGATCATAGCAATTTCAAAAGAGAATTGGCCTGTGCTTTATAGATTGTAGCAAATGCTTTGATTGTCTAGATCCATAAAATTATGGGTTGCTCTCAAAGTATGGGTGTGCCAGTACATTTGATTGTCCTGATGCGTAAGTTGTACTCAGGATAAGAAATTACTGTTAGAACAGAATACAGAGAAACAGAATACCGAAAAATCCCAATTGGCAAGGGGTTTGGGCTAGGCTGCATTTTATCACCCTATTTTAACTTGTACACTGAATATATCATACATAAAGTAGGATCAGATTCAAAGGAAGATGGTATGAAAGTTGGAGGAAAGAACATCAACAATTTAAGACATGCAAGTGACACCATACTACTAGTAGAAAATAATAAAGACCTGGAACAATTGCTGAAGAAAGTGAAGGAAAAAAGTGCAAAGAGAGGTTTACATTTTAACATTAAGAAGACAAAAATAATGACCACAGATGATGTACATCACTTTAAAGTAGACAACGAAGACATTTAAATAGTTCAAGATTTTCCATATCTTGGCTCAATCATTAATTAGTATGGAGACTGCAGTGAAGAAATCAAAAGAAGGGTAGGACTTGGAAGGGCAGCTGTGAAGGAACTAGACAAATGTCATGATATATCTTTGAATGCTAAAGTTAGTATTGTCCATGCCATCATATATCCCATTTCTATGTATAGTTGTGTAAGGTGGACAGTGAGGAAAGCTGATAGGAAGGAAATCAACTCTTTTGAAGTGTAATGCTAGAGAAGAGTTCTTTGGATATCATGAACCACTCTAAAAACAAATAAATGAGTCCTAGAGCAAATCAAGCCTGAATTCTCCCTAGAAGCCAAGATGACCAAACTGAGACTGTAGTACTTCAGCCATATCGTGAGAAGACCTGAGTCTCTAGAAAAGACAATAATGGATGGTAAGACAGAAGGCAGTAGGAAAGGAGGAAGATCACATTCCAGATGGACAGACTCCATCTAGGAAGCCATGGCCATGAGTCTGCAAGACTTGAGCAGGGCTATTGATGACAGGGTGACTTGGAGATCTCTCATTCATAGGGTCACCATAAGTCAAAGCTGACTTCATGGCAGTTAGCAACAACAAAACCAGCCAATTTACTTAGGGTTTCTAGCACAAGAAAATGTAGGTGTTATGCTAATTGGAGAGGAATATGAAAATTAGAAGACAGTGAGTTTTTGTGTATATTTGCCTGAAAGGATATTTATAAAATTGGAGGGAAGGATTAGCTACACTAGTAGAGTACATGCTTTGTGAGCAAGTAGTGACAGGTCTAGTCTTAGGAACATAGGAAGCTGCCTTGATAGCATGTTAGTCCATTGGTCTGTCAATCTCACTGTTGTCTAGGAAGGGGCTTTCCAGAATTTTAGATAGAATTTCCCCCAGCCCTATTTAGAGATGTGAGTGTGAAACCTAGCATCTTCTCCATGCAAAACATATTCTCTGACACTAAGTGGGAAGCTCCATAGTACCTCTCCAGGAGTGCTTAGAAGAAATACCTGTCTAAAATCCTGCAAAACCATGACCAGTAGGCAACACTAAACTAGATAAAACAGTGCTCTGAATCAGTATGAAGCAGCTTCATTTTGCTGCTAGAATGAGGGTTGTACCAGCATCAGTGTGTTTGCTACAATTGAAAAATTAGTTGTCTCTTGCTTGATATAGGTGACAAGAAGAAGATGGAGATGCTGAGCCTTTACATGGAATTATGCATGCTGTAGTCCATGCTCACAATAAAACTGAACTTTTATTTGAGGAAGGAGAATAGAGGGGTGTTAGGATAACAGAGCTATCATGTGTGTGTATGGTAAGAAATTTAGGGGAATTATTCCTGTATACCCTCCAGATTCTCCTAGCAGCTCTCCTTACTCAAATGTTTCCGAATTCCAGTTTGGAACATCTGGTACATTTTGTCAAGCACTGAAGGTTCCAGCTGCCTCCATTGTCCATCAATCCATTGTTATTCCAGATGTTTCTATATATTTATTTTTTTATTAATTTTAACTTGAACAATCTAATTTACTATTAGAGTAATATAGATTTAGAAAATAAGAAAGAAGAAAAAGAGAGAAGAGGGGAAAATGGCATATAACTAATATACAATCACACTCTGACCCCCTCCCCCCAATTGTGACTGTAATGACAATAAAATAAAAGAGAAAAAAGAATTTAAAAATTATTCTACTATTACAGATCCAGCTAAATAACCCTATAAATAGTGTTTTTTGTTGGTTTTCCGGGCTATGAGGCCATGTTCTAGAAGAATTTGTTCCTGACGTTTCACCTGCATCTATGGCTGGCATCTTCAGAGAATGGTGGCATGGAGGTCTGTGGGGTATATATACTGTGTGCCCCTAGTTGGAGTGATTTACATGTTAATCTGTGTATTGTTCTGTGGTTGAATGGCAAGGCCTCAGGGTGGGAGGCTATGTGAGGAGAATTAGTGTCTAATTAATGATCCATTGTCTGCTGGGAAACCCCCTGACCCTGAGTGAAGTTCATTTGCATTTGCTGAGTGTTAATTTTAATGTTTTTCAGGACTGGTAGCCAAACTTTGTTTACTTTCAGGGTTTCTTCTTTCCTGTTGAAATTGTCTAGGTGTTTGTGGATTTCTATTACTAAAAAACCCAACCACAGATCATTACATCATTAGATTTCTTATTGCTCAAAAATCCATAAACGGTTTCCAGTCTTTCAGAAAACCTTTAATTGGCTTATCCTTTAAAACCCATGTTAGTTTCGACATTTGGGCTAACTCTGCAACCTTAAGAATCCATTCTTCTGTCACAGGTGCTTCAGTCTCTTTCCAAGTTTGAGCAAGTAATATTCTTGCTGCTGTTGTCATATATTGAAGAACATATTCATTCTAAATAGTTCACCATTTTATTGTAGCATTTGCTATTTGTTACTCCACATGAATGATACAGTTTATTAGAAAACTCAGTTGGGTATTAATCTGTACCACCCAAGAGTTGAATCTGCATTCTGGTGGGATGAAAGTTTTTGATCAAGAAAATTTGGCCAAATACTCATTTTGCAGAATCAGAAACCATAACCAGGCTTCAGAAGGGTTGGCCAAGACTGACATTTCCACTTAACTGAAACACTGGATCATCACACATGCATGAGCAGATGGTTAGACCCATGTTAATTTTGCAACATATATTAGCCAAATTCAGACAGATGTTCACAGTCATTTGCATACTGCACGCTTAGATACCCTTTTTCCAGTGGAAAAGCCTTTTAAATGAATGCCCTTCCAGCCCACTGGATATTTCTGATAAGCTTCAAAAACACTTGGAATTTCATCTTGTATCATTGGGTTCTAGGCAGCATTCATATTTTGTGAGGAGGAATATATAAATACAGCACAGAATTGTTAACTGTTGTATCTATTACATATGATTAAGATTAACTGGGCTCTGTTGTTACATTCATTGACTGACTGCTTTTCCACCTTTTTCTCAAAAATGAGACTCAAGGTAGCTCATGGTAAGTCTCAATAAATATTCAATTAAGACAAAAAAGTTCAAATATTATAATATAATTAAATTAAAAGCACAATTTAAAATTAAGCCATTATGAAAATACAGCACCCACTCATTAAAATCCCTTTCCTCAGCAATGAATTACTTGCCGAATTTAAAAAAAGCTTTTGCCTCCTGTCGATAGGGAATTTCAGGCCCTGGGGGGGGGCCACTTCTTATATTGTCACCAGTTATGCCTCTGAAAGTGGCAGGACCCTATCTTCCTGATCTTCGCTTTCCTTCTGGTGGTAAGTTCCCTATATATGCCATACTATGCTACCATTTGGATTTCCCCTTATCATCTAGTAACCCCCCTTTTTTCCCCCTTCTTAACTTGTGTCATTTTGCTACCTATTTTACTGTCTTCATTTTTCCCTTTTAACTATTTAATTACTATTTATTTAATAATCAAATTTTCTTTCCAATATATTACAGCTAAATTCCAATCTTCTATCATTGTATTTTTTTCCTCTTTCATTTTTCTTGAGAGCCTGGCCATATGTCGTAAATTCTACAATATTATCACATATACATTTCATTCTGATATTTTACATAAGAATGTTGTTCATAACATAAAACAATACATTTGTTAGTACTTTTACCAAATCTCATGTGTGGTTCACTTTATAAACTTTTGGGCACAGCTGCACAATTGGACAAATTTATTAGTAAAAAATCTGAATGCCAAAGGATTGGAAGTAAGGATGATAGCTTGGCGCGCGGCTGCTGGTATTTTCACATTGATACCAGTTTTTCAGTGTGCACATCAGGAATGGATTAGTCATATCTTGTATCTCTTTAGGTGTCTGTGACAAAAATGCTGGTGAGTTATAATGTGGACCAAGTCAGAATGGATCCAAAAAAGTTCATCCATAGGGTGTCTTGCAGATTGTTCATAATGGCCTATCAGGTGGTTTACATTAGTGTCTAATGAGCCAGAGCATAATAAACCTTTAACCACCCCAAACAGCTCCATTGGAAGTCCATAGAAAAACAGTGGTAGTAAAGGATAATATTTTCACTGGCAGCACTGCTGCCAGAGTAGGCTTTCAAATAATATCTAGCCCATATTGGACTATTCCAGTATTTTTTGCCCAAATTGTTCTAGTTGATGTCCCTCTTTTTTCACCATTATCAGCTCCCTAGAAAACTTTGTTGTTGTTAACTACCCTCCTGTTGGCCTGAATCATGGCAACCCTATGGATGAGACACCTCCAAGACTCCCTATCTTCCACTGCTCTGCTCAGTCCTTGCAAACCCATGCCTGTGACTCCTGATTGAATCCATCCATTTTACTTGTGGTCTTCCCCTCCTTCTTCTCCCCTCTATCTTTCTTAGCATTGTTGTTTTTTTTAGTGACCCATGTGTTCTCATGATAACCTCAATTTGATCATCTTGGCTTCCAAGGAGAGTTCTGGCTTGATTTGTTCAGTGACCCATCTGTTTGTCCTTTTGGCTGTCTACAGTATCCTAAGCGCTCTTCTCCAGCACATCTCGAATGCATTGATTTCCTTTCTGTCTGCTTCCTTCACTGTCCATCACTTTCATGCGTATATGACAATAGGGAATACTATTGCCCAAACAATTCTAACTTTAGTGTTCTCTTGTATATCTTTGCTCTTCAATATGTTTTCTAGTGCTTTCATAGCTGCCCTACCCTAGTCTAGAAAACTTGGGCCCTATCTTGCCTCAGTTCAGCAGGAGAAACTGATTAGGAGCAAATGTGTCCATTATTCATACTATTTTCCCATTCTAGAGGTCAACTAGGGTGTTACCAGAATCAGCTGGCAAGGCAGCAGGAAGATGCTTAAGAGCTGTCAAGACACCATTCACATCCATAATCCTTCCAAGTTGCTGTGGTTTTAAATCCCACCAGGTAGAGATCTGTCCATAATAATAGAACCACAGAGAGATACTCCATACCTAGCTCACTAGCAGTTTCTTTTTTGCTAGAAAAAAATCCTAATCACACTCACATTTGTTTAACTCTTATATCTAGCTATACACTTGTCCCTCCTTTTGTGGACTTGGAGTCCGCAGTCTCGCTCTTCGTGGGAGGGACAAGCAGCTATAAACAAAATGGCCACATGTGTGCCATTGGTGCGTGCACCATTATTTCCTATGGGACTCAAATATCTGTGAGTTGCCATTTTCGTGGTGTGTGTGTGTCCGGAACGGATCCCCCGTGAATTGGGAGGGCTACTGTATTTCTTAAAATCCATAGTGTTATTATGCAATGTGTTTCTCCTTGTGGTAATCAAAAAGCTTTGGTAATCTCTTTTTGGAATTCCTACAAAATCTGCTTTATCTTGCTGAAAATTCCCCCTCCCTTTCCCTTTTGCTCTTTAACCTTCTCCAATCAATTCCTTTTTCCTGGCATTGCAGGGGATTTCTTGAGCCAGTCTTAACCTTTGGCGTGGCATTCTTTTTTCCCCTTTCCTTTTCTTAGTTATTGGCATGCTTGTGTGCCAAATTGCTAGGTACAATTTTGTAAAGGGTTGATCCTGGATTACATATCCTGTTCGTATTTGGTTACAGATAGGTCAGTTCTATAACTGTAATTATCTCAAGTCTTGTCCCCTGAGATATCACTGTAGTTTGAATTCTTGCTTTCTGACGCTAAAAAAGTAGTTATTGAACTGAGGTTATTATACATATTTTTACAACCTGTGATTAATGCAACAAAATAGAGCATTCAAAATATGGATGACATATATTGCTCTTCAGTAAACTGAATTCCTTCATACTCCTGCAAAGTTTTAAAAATAGAGCAGCTGGAATTGATTCTGAGCATGTTTGATGTGATTATATTATGTGTCTTGGTTTTGGTTAAAGCACTGCAGTTGGAGAATTTCTGATGGTTGGTTTAAATGAGGCGTTTGTACCTATTTGATTCATTTATCAAATATTTGTTGAATTTCTGGTTGCTGGTACAATTTTGGATTATCTCCAATAAAACCAAGCAGTTGTTCACTCTGATCCAAAATAAAACACCCCCCCAAAAAAACACACAATTGGGCTGGTGCTAAAAGTGAGGCAATTACTGTCTTAGAAGTCCTGTTTGTTGATAAGGAGTGTTAATAAAGTATTTCTGTCAAAAAGAAAATTTCTTTGCTTCATTGAAGACTATCACTACAACCAGAATGGCTGGCTGTTTAGGTTCCAATTCCCAAAGCATCCTAGCAGCCAAAGCCCCATTAATTCTAATGGTGCATTGTGCCTGGAGATTGCTTTGGGGATTTGGACATTTAGTGCTGTTTCATTCCCAAGATTAATTTTTTCAGAAATGAGAAAACAAGGAAAGAAATGATGGGTGACCGGATGAAAAGAAGGATAGGACTCTTGTGTCTTTACCAGCAGGAAAGAGAGCTTTCTTACCCAAGCATTAGAAACTCCACCTGCCAGCATCCTCTTTATATTTATATACAGTTATTAAAAATGCACATTCGATCAACTTAAGTAAAAAGCTTTGAATCTGTAAGAATTAGATGCCCATAGTGTAAAATCCAAGGCTGGTATTCATAACCTAGTCCTTCCTTGTGGATTGTTTCTGTGGGGTTTGGGAAACTCCAGTTCTGGCTACCTTTAGCCGTAAGATGCTATCTGTAATAAACTAGCATAATGCTCTTAAAATGTTGCATGGTTTCAAGTAGTTTCTGACTTACGATGACCTCAAGGTGATTCATTTTGGGAGAGGGCAAGATTTGTTTAGAGGGCGGTTCAGAGGCAAGATTTGTTCACTTCCTTCCTCGAGGTTGAGAAGATGGGATTTGCCCAAAGTCAACCAGTGGGTTTCCATGACTGAGCAAAGATCCATACCCTGGTCTCCCAGAGTCCTAGTCCAACACTCAACATTTCACAAGCCTTGCTCTCTTAAAGCATAGCTGTCTACATAACTGTTTGGAAGATGTTTTGTTGCCAGTAAACTCCTTTCCATTGAGCAATATAGCAAGCGAAGCATTCTGTCAAAATTGCATGAGCTACAGGAGGAACGAGTTGCCAACACATTCTGTGCAGTGCTGGAAAAAAATTGGAGAAGAACTCTGTGGGTTTTTTGTTTTTTTCAAATCCTTTTTGTCCACCCAACCCCCACCATGAAAAAGAAAAATAGAAAAGAAATGTTCCTGAAATATTTTACTTTAGGATGAAGAATAAAATGTTTAAAATGAATTAGGCTGCATCCTTTCACCTTATCTGTTCAACTTGTATGCAGAACATATAAGAAAAGCAGGCTTGGACACAGAAGAAGGAGGAGTGAAAATAGGAGGAAGGAGTATATCAACAATCTAAGTTATGCAGATGACACCATAGTACTAGCAGAAAACCTCAGAGACCTGGAACTCCTACTAAGGAAGATCAGAGAAGAAAGTGCAAAGGCAGGCTTAATGTTGAACATAAAGAAAACAAGAATAATGACCACCGAGGACCTTCACAAGTTCAACCTAGACAATGAAGAAATAGAATCAAAAAAGAGTTCTCATATACAACTCAGCACAAAAGTTAGAATCATACAAGCCATTGTATTTCCTATTACTATGTATGGATGTGAGAGCTGGACAGTTAAGAAAGATGATAGGAAGAAAACCAACTCCTTTGAGATAATGTGGTGCTGGAGAAGAGTGCTGAGGATCCCATGGACAGCCAAAAGGACAAACAAATGGGTCCTAGAGCAGATCAAGCCGGAAACCTCTCTGGAAGCCAAGATGACCAAACTGAGGCTGTTGTACTTCGGACACATCATGAAAAGAGAAGACTAATTAGAAAAGACAATAATGCTGAGGAAGGTGGAGGGGAGTAGGAAGAGAGGAAGGCTACATGCCAGATGGATGGACTCTATGAAGGAGGTCACAGGTATTAAGGGGTTGCAGGAATTAAGCAGAGCAGTGGAGGACAGAGGGTCTTGGAGATGTCTCATCCATAGTGCTGCCATGAGTTGAGATCGACGCGAGGACAGTTTGCTTCTCCTTAAATGATTTCTAAACATAGTTTGGGCTTGATTTTGAAAGGAAGTTACAGAAAAGAGAACATTGTCAAATATTTGGTGCAGGAATGCATTCTGGGGTTCTGCCAAGCATAGCCCTCCTTCACTGTAAAGGCAAGGCCATTGCACAACATCTTCTCTTGCTTTGCTCCTATTTCATATGCCTTAATTTTGCTGGAAAATATCAAAGAAATCTGGTCTATATTTGAAAATACACCAAATCCAAAAGTAAACTGAAATGTCAAAGGGCAGAAAATCATGGCTCAGTTTAGGCAAACCTTCAGTTCTAGATATCCATGAAAATGATAACTGAAAAAAACAGAAGGAGCTCAAAGCAATAGAGCAATGTTTCATGTATGCATAATTATTACCTGAATAAACCATATTTTTCATTTTATCCATTTGAACATTTATGTACAGTGCAAACTAAGCAGGGATAATATATGTTATATTCTTAAAAGAACAAAGTGATTTTTAATCTGTAAATGTTAATGAAATTGTTACAGATTTTTCAAGCCCCTCCGATTTCCATTCCTGCTGGTGTGAGGTCAGGTTTTATTTTGTTTTGTTTTTAAGGGTGGAGGGCTTCACAATTTCCCAAAATTTTACATCTCCATATTTTGGAAACTTACTTATGAAGACATACAGTCATACGGCAACCTCACATGTTTCTGTGTTCAGTGTGTATTAGATGCTGACACCAGCTTATGCCGTTTCCATCTCTCTCAAGCTTCATAATAAAGACAGTTGTTCTTCATTGTGTACCAAATTATTAAGATGCTTCTACAACACCTTGGTGAAATTTAGGGTACTGAGGTACTGCTAGGAGCTATAGCAGGCTCACAGAGAATATGGAATCATAACATTGGATTGTTTGGAAGAATGTCCTGAAATGTGTCAGAATGAACTGCATGAATATCTGCCATCTGGTTCTATCTCTGATCAATGCAGAAGGATTTCTGAACCAAAAAATCAGTTTGGTGCTTCTCATTTCTAATCCTTCTCCAGAATATTCCTATTTTGTACACTTGGGTTATCTTCCATAACTTTTCTGTTGGTAATACTTGGAGACACCTCGATCCTTCTTTCCATTTTGTGGTTCTGCTGAAGATAAAAAGATCCATAATCCACTAGATGGTGGTGGTTACGATTAGATAATGAATTTTATAGTATTGGAATTGTCTAAAATAGCCAGGAAACTGGATTTCAAGGGAGTTTTAGAAGGGGGATTCATATTCACATTACTTTATTGCATTGTAAATTCAATTTTATGGCTTTCTTCAAATTCCCAAAGGTTCAGACTGAAACTCTAATTAACACTGTAATGCGGCTCCAGAAATTACTATCACTAGGAGAAGTAGGGAGCCTAAAGTAATATGTACACACTTACATCATAGCTTACATGATAAACCTGTATCTCTGCCTCCTTTTTATATATAATGCACAAATGCCATTATTTTTGTGACCATTAATGCTCTGAAAATTGCAGTATATGTACACATTGAGAAGCTGATGAGAAAAATCAATTTGTTGTACCCTAGTATCTGGGATGTATAACTTTATAAACAAGGCTGCTTTTCATATAATGGGAGATTTAATTTAGAAATCTGGGGATAGGGTAAACGGTTTTATTTCTTTAGTGATGTTAAATGAATATTTCACAGCATAATGAGACAACATGCTTCAACTAAACTGAGAACAAAAGCAGGAGAGTGATAGAAGTATTTTATGTTAATTTAGAAGGAAAATACAGTAAAGGCGAAACAGGATATATCCTAAAGTGCTGATTAGAGCAAATTTGTGTTTCATTATTGTCAGAAATATGAAAATGTTTTATAGTATATCCAAACAGCAAGTCTATATATAATCATAATAAATTACATTCTAGGAAGCATAAACCTATATTTCTATGCTGGTCTGTTATGGAAATTTCCATCTCTTGGTTATCTATTCAGATGCAGAAGTGCAGATGAATTCTCCCCCCCCCCCCCCCCCGTCTTATCTAAGCATTGGGTTAGTTGTCCTAGGCTGCCTCTGCACTGGATAAATCATCCGGCTTGACACCCATTTAATTGCCTTGGCTCAAGGCTATGGAATTCTGGGAATTGTAGTTGGTTGTGGCGCCAAAGCTTTGCTTTCCTAGAATTCCATAGCCTTGATCTAAGGCAGTTGAAATGGTGTCAGCCAGATTATTTCTCCAGTGTGAAGGCAGCCCAAGTTTCAGTGAAATGTGAGGGTTTCACTAGGTGTCTTATTGTAATAATTATTGCAGAGGTGTGTCTTTTTTCCTTAGATAAAAAGCTTTCTGTCTCGAACCTGTTTCTTGGGCAGGACAACTGAGAGTAAGGAAAAGGAGGACCCACATTAGGAGAACTGATAAATCCCATACCCCGATGGGGTCATGCCAGATAAAAGGTAGAGGGTAGCCATCATTGAAAATAATTCCTCTTACTCCTGTTACAAGACTAGGCAGACTTGAAATCTTGCAGATACGTATTCCTGGAATAGGCTAGCGGAGGAGCTAATGACGATGGAGGTTTCTATGCCCAAAAGGAGGAAACCTGAAAGGCTGTAGTTTCTTCTCCACCTTCAGACCACCCTTTGTGGAAAGGGAGATTTGTATCGTGCTACAGCCCCTAGGAATCATGGGGATTCAACCTTTGGCTACAAATCTGTCTGCACTTCCCTGACAATTCTTGCCAAAGAAGTCCATGGAGATGTACTTCAGAGGATATGTACTTTTGTGCCATCATTCTATTTGTTGTCAATATATGAACAAAGTTTGAATGAATGAGGAAAAACCAGTAAAACTACTGCTGACTGAGTGTTATAAACTGGAAGTGAGAATCCATAAACGGAAAATGGTAAACCAGTCTTTTTGCTCTGATTTTCTTCATACATTTAATATTGGACGTGATCTTATTTATTTATTTTATTTATTTATTTTAAGGATTTATATCCCACCTTTCTCCCACAATGGGATTCAAGGTGGGTTACAATAATTTAAAAAGACAGAACTAAAACACTGATTTAAAAAGTTAAAAGATAATTAAATATTAGCAACATTAAAACATAAGTTAAAAACAGCATAGTTAAAACCAATAAAAAACCGTTAAAACAGCGCACCATATCATATGGAATCATTTTATCAACCGTTAATTCTGGCTTTAGGACAGGATTTGGAGTTGAGACTGCCATGGTTGCCTTGACTAACGACCTGCGTCTGAGCATTGACAGGGGTAGTGTGACCCTGTTGGTGCTCTTAGACCTCTCAGCAGCTTTTGACACTATAGATCACGCCATTCTCTTGGATCACCTGAGAGGGTTAGAAATTGGAGGCACTGCTTTGCAGTGGTTCCGTTCCTTCCTCTCGGGCAGATCCCAGAGGGTGATGCCCGGGGACAGTAGTTCTGCTAGGAAGGAGCTTAATTGTGGCGTTCCTCAAGGCACCATCTTGTCCCCAATTTTGTTTAATATATATATGAAGCCGCTGGGAGAGATCATCCGGAGGCATGGGGCCGGGTGTTATCAGTACACTGATGACACCCAGATATACTTCTCCATGCCTTGGTCGTCGGCCATGACTTCAGATGGCGTCTCTCCTCTCAGTGATTGTCTTAGAGCAGTAATGGGCTGGATGAGGAAAAACAGATTGAGACTGAATCCATACAAAACGGAGGTGCTCACAGTGGCAGCCCACTCTCCGTAAAGGACTTTGTTCGCAGTCTGGGGGTGCTCCTTGACTCGTTGCTCCTGATGACTAATTAAGTAAATGCAACAATCAGGAGCGCCTGTTATCAGCTTCAGCTGATACGCCAGCTGCACCCTTTTCTGGAAGTAAGGAACCTTGAGACTGTGGTACATGCACTGGTAATGTCCCGTCTTGATTTCTGTAATGCGCTCTACATGGGGCTACCCTTGTGCTTGGTCCAGAAACTTCAATTAGTACAGAATATGGCAGCCAGAGTGGTCTCGGGAACATCTAAGAGGGACCACATAACTCCGGTATTAAAGTCCCTCCACTGGCTGCCTATTAGTTTCCAGGCCCAGTATAAGGTGTTGGTTATTACCTTTAAAGCCCTAATGGCTTGGGTCCAACCTATCTGTGGGACTGCCTCCTCCCATACAATCCACCCCACGCACTTAGGTCCTCTGGGAGGAATTTGCTCCAGCCATTAAAATCTAGGCTGTCTGCAACCTCCCAGAGGGCATTCTTGGTAATCCCCCCCAGATTATGGAATGGCCTGCCGGACGAGATCCATCAGATTACAATGCTAAACAGCTTCAAAAAGGCTGTTAAGATGGATCTCTTCCGGCAGACCTTTCCTGAATAGATTTCCCGGCCTCAGGAGTCCTCCCCCCCATCTCTCTTCGCTCATCTTGGCGGCAATCGCTGCGCCGTCTACTGTTATTTAGTTGTTACTTCTTTTTGTTTAATTGATGTTTTAATTATGTTTTTAATGTTATACTGGTTTAATTTATTTTTAAGAGGTGGGAGGGTTTTGGTGACTTTGTATTGTATTTTAATATGTTGCACGAATTTTAACTACTGTAAGCCGCCCCGATTGTTCGTCAGAGGGGCGGGGTAAAAATAAAATTTATTATTATTATTATTATTATTATTATTATTTGCAATATCTCTAAATTATAAGGATAATTAAGTTATACTTAATCTAGTATACACCTCACTCATGTCTAGTAATATATTGTGGCTATTCCCAGGCAATCTTGAGCATCTTTATTCAGAAGAAAACCACAGCAAAGAATGAGTGAAGCTTATTCTCTGACAAAGTTTTTTAGGGTTGCAGTTTAAGAACATTAAGCAGTACAGCATCTCTTGGTGGTCTTCCTGCACTCCTTACCATGCAGTCTCATTGGAAAATTCTTTGCAGTTTCTATCTCCAAGAAAGATTTGTGAAGTGTCACTTCTGTTCCTTGTGGGAGCAATTATTGTGGAGCCTGATGCAGGCATGTACCTGGTATGTACAATATGGAGATGACCCCAACCTGGAGAGAAGTATAATTGGTTTATAGAAGTATTGCAGTGTGTCAGATAGTTCATAGTCCAGGATACCAGAATAGCTGCAGTTCACATCTCTCTTTATCCAGACATTGAAGAAATTTTTTAAAAAATTATTTTAAATAGCTGATTGTCAGAGGGTGAATATTTGAATGAATATTTAGACTGAAAACTGCTTTCTGTGGAGTTACTACTAAGAACCATTTTATTGTATGCCCATAAGATTATGTGTAAATACTAATAAAATTTAAATAGTTACTGTATATGCAGTGCAATAAACACGTTTACTCAAAAGTAAGTTCCAGTATATTTAATGGGGCTTACAACCTGATAAGTGATTTGGAATTATAGCCTTAGCTTTTTACATCTGCATACAATCCAGAGGAACTGGATATAAAATATTAGGAATTCATGGGTTAACCTGGCAGGCCTAATTATTGCTAGACTGCATCATGAAAGTGGTTCATTTACTGATAAAGAACTCCACACACTTATTTGCAAAGTGTATAGAATTGATGTGACAGGCCACATAGTCAAACAGAAGGCATTAAATAATGAGTTTCTGATTAAGTCTTCTAAAGTAGCATTATACTTCTTCGTGAAGCATTTGCTTATGTAATTGGCTACACTTAAATGGGGAGTAATAATAAAATGCTCTTTATTTTTGGACCTTCAGTCATTCCACTATCTGAACTACAAATTTCCTTGCTAGGGTGTGCATTTATATAAGACCATTTCCCCCTATGAACAATATACCAAGAGAATTTATGGACAATGTAAGAAATAGATTTGCTCTATTAAGCATAATTGACTGGGAAGCAGAGGAACCATGAGAAGAAGCCAAGGACATACTCAAGGAAGAATGCAGAAAGACACTAGCAGTAGCCAAAAAGGAAGAGAGGTAACAATGGATAACAGAGGAAACACTTCAAGCAGTAAAGGAAAAAAAGTGAAGCAAAAGAAAAAGGAGATAGGAACAAAACCAGAACATGAACACAACTGTCCAATGACTAATGCACAAGGATAAAGAAAATCACATAATAACCAATACAGAGAAATAGAGGACCAAAAGAGAGAGAGAGAGAATGAATGAATGAATGAATGAGAGACCTCTTTCTCAAGATCTGGGCACTCAAAGGAAAGTTCAAACCAAGGGCAGGATCAAGAAAGAATTAAAAGATAATGGAAGCAATATGCAGAACCATATGAAGATGAACCCCAAATCCTGGAGAGCAAGGTGGAAGCTGCAATAAGAGTTACTAGGAAGAATAAGTCACCAGGAACAGATGATATTCCAATAGAATTGCTACAGTCCACACAGACAGAATCAACTGTAGTGATAAGTGAAATATGCCAATAAATATGGGGAAAAAAACAGTGGCCAACAGACTCGAAATGATCAATATACATTCCAATCAACAAAAAGGAGAGACAAAAGACTGCAGCAACTATAGAACCATATCATTAATTTCTCGTGCAAGCAAAATTATGGTCAAAATTCTGCAGCATAGACTCCACTCATATAAGGAGAGAGAAATTCCAGATGTGCATGTGGGGTTCAGAAAAGGGAGAGGCACTAGGGACCATATTGCAAACATGCAGTGATTAATGGAGTGCTTCCAGAAGAAGTTCTGCATGTGTTCTGTTTGAACAGAATAACAAAGCCTCCAAGTCATTTTGGACAGGATCAAAATTCAGAATGACTTGAACAGACTAGAAAGCTGGGCCAAAGCTGACAAAATGAATTTCGACACAAAGAAACGTAAGGTACTGCACTTAGGGCGGAAAAACAAAAAGCACAGATATACGATGGGGGACGCCTGGCTGAATGAGACTACATGTGAAAGGGATCTAGGAATCTAGATGGACCACAAGTTGAACATGAGTCAACAGTGCAGTGCAGCAACTAAAAAGGCCAATGCAATTTTAGGCTGAATCAGTAGAAGTATAGTGTCTAGATCAAGAGAAGTAATAGTGCCACTGTATTCTGCTTTAGTCAGGCCTCACCTGGAATACTGTGTCCAGTTCTGGGCACCACAATTCAAAAAGGATGTGGAGAAACTGGAGCGTGTCCAAAGGAGGGCAACTAAAATGGTGAAGGGTCTGGAAACCAAGCCCTATGAGGAACGACTTAGGGAACTGGGGATGTTTAGCCTGGAGAAGAGAAAGTTGAGAGATGATATGATAGTTGTGTTTAAATATTTAAAAGGATGTCATATTGAGGAGGGAACAAGCTTGTTTTCTGCTGCTCCAGAGACTAGGACCTGAAACAGTGGATGTAAGCTCCAGGAAAAGAGATTCCACCTCAACATTAGGAGGAACTTCCTGACAGTAAGGGCGGTTCGACAGTGGAACACACTCCCTTGGAGAGTGATGGAGTCTCCTTCCTTGGAGGTCTTTAAGCAGAGGCTGGATGGCCATCTGTCGGGGATGCTTTGATTGGGAGTTCCTGCATGGCAGGGGTTGGACTGGATGGCCCTTGTGGTCTCTTCCAACTCTATGATTCTATGATTCTATGACTGCATAGATAATGAAACGCTATGGAACGCTGTTAAAGACATGGGCCTGCTGCTACATTTGATAGTCCTAATGAGGACAAGAAGACATTTTTAGAAGAGAATATGGAGAAACAGAATGGTTCCCAATTGGCAAAGGAATCAGACAAGAATGCATTCTGTCACCCTACCTGTTCATCTTTTATGCAGAAAATATCATACAAAGAGCAGATTTAGACTCAGAAGGAGGAGTGACAATATGAGAAAAGAACATCAACAATCTAAGATATGTGGATGACACCATAATACTAGCAGAAAACATCATAGACTTGGAATAATTAGTAAGGAAGGTCAAGAAAGAAAGTGTAAAGGCAGGCTTACCACTGAACATAAAGAAAACAAAAATAATGACCATGGAGGATCTACATAAATTCAAGCTAGATAATGAGGATATCAGATGAAGATTTCCCATACCGTGGATCAGACATTGGTGAGAAGAGAGACTGCTGTCAAGAATTAAGAAGACATGAATGAGAAGGGCAGCCATAAAAGAACTAGACAAGATACAAAAGTAAGAATCGGGCAATCCATTATATTCCCCACCACCATGTATTGATTTGAGAGCTGGACAGTGAAGAAAGCAGACAAAAAGAAAACTAATTTGAGATGTAGTGTTGGAGAAGAGTGCTGAGGATACCATGGACCAGCCAAAAAGACAAAAAAAAAAATTGCTCCTTGAATAGATTAAGCCTGAACTCTCCCTGGGACCAAGATGAGGCTGTCATACTTTGGCCACATCATGAGAAGGCATGACTCATTGGAAAAGACGATAATGCTAGGAAAGTTAGAAGGCAGTAGAAAGAAAGGAAAGCTACATGCCAGATGGACAGACTCAAAAAATGAATTTACAGGACCTGAGCAGAGCAGTTGAGGACAGGGGGCCTTGGAGATGTCTCATCCACAGGATCTCCATGAGTCAGGGCCAACTCAAGGGCAGGTAACAACAACATTCCCCCTTTCCCATCTCTCTTTAGGCTACCAAGAAGAAACCCTGTGGCTGAGGGCTAGCAGTACAGGGTTGTTAGATAGTGGGTGCCATGGCATGACAGACTACCCAAAGCTGCTTTCTGGGTGTTCTGTCTGGAACTGTTGAATCTATGTATTCTTATCAATTGTGACATATTGCAGGAAATGTCCATCCGTATAGGTCTCCAGAGGATAAGGTATTGTTGAACTACTTGTATGTAATACATTTTTTGTAGGTGGCTTAACTGTTCAAAATCCAAATAGTTTATTCTTTTTTATTTTTATGGGTGCTTTATTTCCTCCTCCCCACCCCCGTCCTGAGATTTGGGAACAGGCTTGTCATGCAGTAATATAAATACGTAGCCTTTCTTCACATGTTGTGGACTATATTTATTGGTGTTTTATTTTTTATGTTAGTAATCATACAATAAGATTTATAGGTAGATCGTGCTGACTTTACAATAAGTCTAGCATACAGTGGGGCTGTTGATATCCACTGGAATTTGATTCCAGGACGCCTTGTGGACACCAAAATCCATGGATGCTCAAGTCCCATTAAGTACATTGGAATAGTAAAATGGTGTCCCTTATATAAAATGGCAAAATCAGGTTTGCTTCTTCAAATTTATATATTTTAAAAATATATGTGCTTGAAATCCATGGATAAAAAAAAAAATCTGTGGATGTGGAGGGCTGACTGTATTTTGTGCCTTCAGTAATACCATCTCATATGACTCCTTTTCCTGCTCCCCTGAAAAGTGGAGGCAAGAGGAGGGTTTCTGTGGCAGACATTTTTGGTGTCTTCTTGTAAGAGATCATGTTCTTGTAGAGTTTCCCTCGTTGTTAATCACATCTTTCTGGAGCATCTACAGTCTTCAGTTTGTGTATGTAGTTCTTTGCTCCAAATGTGTCTTCAGTTTTTTGTTTCACTGTTGGGTCCCTGAGTTTTGTCGCCTGGCTGCAGTCTTAAGACTGATTGGGAACATTTGTCCACATGTCTGATAAAAGGAATATGGGGCATGGTATGAACTAGCTGTTGCTAAGCAATAAACTTCAATATATCCACTGACCTGGGGCAAATATAAATATCTGTAGAAAGAAAAATCAAACAATAACAATAATAATATAATTTATTTATATTTCCCGCCTCTCCCTGCAGATCGAGGCAGGAGTACAAAGATAAAATGTACAAAATGTACAGTAGTACAGTCAATAAAAAAAGAAAAGCATAGCAATAAAACCACAACAGTAATAAAAAGAGCAATAATAAAAACAATAAAAACAACAATAAAAACAATAAAAATAACAGCAATAATTAATACAATAATAAAATTACAATACTGGTCTATGCCACGAGTGATATAATCTTTTCACCCGGGAGGTCCTTATAAGATGATAATGTCCTTATAAGATGTTAATGTTCAGTTAGGGAGGTCAGGTGGATAGGCCCGCCGGAAGAGCTCTGTCTTAAGTGCCTTCTTAAAGGCCTCTAGCATGGAAATAAGACGAATCTCTTCTGGCAGGCCATTCCATAACTTGGGAGCCGCAGCCGTGAATGATCTTTGGGAAGTAGATATTAGTTTAGTTTTACAGTAATATAGTGAATTCTTTCCTGATGTTCTGAGTGCAGGATGGATTGTGTGGGGAGAGGCGTTCCTTCAAGTAACTCGGACCCAAGCCATGTAGGGCTTTATAGGTGATGACCAACACTTTGTATTGCGCCCGGAAGCTAATCGGCAGCCAGTGAAGAGCTTTTAATACCGGTGTAATATGGTCCGCTCTAGATGTTCCGGCGACCAGTCTGGCTGCTGCATTTTGAACCAATTGAAGCTTCCGAACTTGGTACAAAGGTAGCCCCATGTAGAGCGTGTTACAGAAGTCCAGACGAGAGATTACCAGGACAAGTACTACTGCTTCAAGGTCCCTTCGGTCCAGGTAGGGGCGCAGTTGACGTATCAACTGAAGTTGGTACCAAGCACTCCTGGCCATTGCATCTACTTGAGATGACAACTGCAGAGATGAGTCCAGGAGTACTCCCAAACTGCGTACTTTGTCCTTTAGGGGAAGTGTGACCCCATCCAAGATTAGATGACAAAACTCCCTTCCCGGACTGGGGGTACCTATCGCTAGTACCTCTGTTTTCTCTGGATTCAGCTTGAGTTTGTTTATAACGGATCTTTTTGATAGTTTTTGTGGGTTTTTCGGGCTGTGTGGCTATGTTCTAGAAGAGTTTCTTTCTGACGTTTCTTCAGAGATGCCAGCCACAGATGCTAGCAAAACGTCAGAAAGAAACTCTTCTAGAACATGGCCACACAGCCCGAAAAACCCACAAAAAACTATGGATGCTGGCCATGAAAGTCTACGACGTGGAATCACTAATGAATGTGAAAATAGCAAAATGACTGATGTGGATCTAGACATGCCAGACGAACTTTGTTCTCTTTCTTGGACAGGCAGAACTTGAGGCAGATTTCTACAGTTGCAACAGCAATATATATATATCATTACTTTTGACTGGAATCTTTTTGTGTCTATAAACACTTTTATTCATATAAATAATATTATAGTAATGGACAGAACTTGAGAATCTGACAGTATAATTCAACTGGAATCATGGAAAATGGATTAGCTGTTTTCAGTTCTTTAACTTGAATAATCAAATATTCCATCAGCAGTGCATTAATGTGTACTTGATAATTATGGATGTGGAGTTATTTGTGGTGTTGTTTTAGCTGATATTTTCTTAATGTAATTCAAGTGTTTTCCTTACATATATATGTGTTCACTCTCTCACATAGACTGTATAGAATTATGTTGGAAGAATTATGCATTGCATTCTCTTTTCCCTCTTTAGTTAGACAGGGACTTCTCTCTCTCTCTCTCTCTCTCTCTCTCGCATTCTGTCTAAACATGTGGCTCCTGACACTTTTGGAGGCAGTTTAGCAGCTCTCTCTGAAGATTCTAAATGGCTTCAAGCAATCAGTAAGCAGTAACTTGTCCCATATTCCTGCTATCTTAAAAGATGGTGAGATTTATTTCTCCTTACTCAAACCATCACCAGTTAGATTAGGTTTTAGTTCTTTTATGTAAATATTTATTAAAGTCATTATTGTTTGTTTTTAAACCACAAACTGCATGTTTGTTTGTTTTTTTCTGAGTCTTTATTGTTTAGGAAGACAGATTTAAGATAATAGTCTTACTGATACTTCGGTTGCTCTGCCAATGGAAGCTGGAGTCTAACAAGTTTAACTTTCATACTTGTGAATTTTTGTTTCCTTTTAAAAGGGTTAGCACCCGGGAAACTCAAATTGCACTCCACATATTATATCTAAGGATGCTATCATCTTATTTAATATTGAACCATTGTGCTAAACATACAGACATCCCTGTTACAATTGGAAAGTTAAAATATAAAATTGAGCTGATTGAATTTGCAGTATTTTCAAAGTTTTTAAATACATTTTTTAAAAATATGAACTGACTAATGATTTTATCTCATTACTAGAGATTAACCTGTCACTTCTGCATTTTACTTGAAGTTCTATAGTTAGCAACAAGAAGAAAACAGAGTTGTGTTTGCCAGGAAGGGATCATTAATTAATAAATAAAATAAAATAGAATGTGATGATGTGCCACTCCAGGACATTCCTATACAGAAATATATCTTTACTTGAAGTCATTGAGTATGCTGTTGTGATTCCAGCTGTTTTCACATGATCTCCCATTTTGAGTTTGTACATTCCTCCATAGTGTGGCCAGCCCAATACCACAGGAACAGGAGTGTTAAAATTTTTAAAAAGAAAGTGCATTTTTGTGTGGGTTCTCATCCCCTACTACGCATGGAATTCGGAGGAAAGAGGCTTCGTTATCAAGCCTGAATGAACTGTAATGCTGTAAAACTTGTAGAATTTAGTTGGTCCTAATTAAGATTTTGGAGTTTATCACACAAGAGGCAAAGGGCCCAAATCCCATTGATAAATGGGGTTTAAATCCTAAGAATATCCCGCAAAAGCGGGACTGTTTTCAGGCACATTGGGCTAATTGAGCATTAACACGACATTAACCCATGCAGAAAATGGCAAAATCGTACTGCTTTTTACTTTGGGATTTTCCCAATTTTGCCACTTTCTTTACGGGTTAATATCGCATTAATGCTCAATTAGCCTGATGTTATCTGAAAACAATCCCGCTTTTGTGGGATATTCCCAGATTTAAATCCTGTTTATCCACGGGATTTGGCCGCTTCCCTCCCATGTGATAAACTCCTATGTCTGAGTTCCTTCATTGAGATTGGAAAGCACAAATCCCTTCATGTGTAATTGCACATTCATTGTATTGTGTGTCCCTTGTGGTGAATGGAAGTGTTGTTCAACTGTATACACAACCAGATATACAGCTGAAGGAGTATTACTGGCAATTTTAGCAGGAGTAGATGGACATTCATTGGCCCAAAATGTACTTCCATGGCACATTGTGTCTTCAGGCACAATCTTGCACTGAATGCAGACATTGTATATCAAACAATGATGTCCACCTCCTTCTGTAGGTGGACTTGTGCATGTGCAAGAAACCAGCAGGATTCTGGATTTTACTTTAAAGGTGCAATCCTAAATATACTTACTAGTGACATTAGACATGGTGGTTTAGTTTCTATGTTCTCATTCGATGAATGAAAAGAGCATAGTCCAGCAGAAGGCAGAGTCTTGTTAGAATTTCAGCAACCGTTGGCTTAAAAGAATTGCATCTCTGTTACGGATATTTTACCCTCCCCTTGCTGAAGCCTCTTGAACTCTTCCCCAGACTATATACCTGAACAGTGTTCACTTGAAGGAATTAATCATATGCAGTGAAAACTGCCATATTCAGCATCTGATTGTTCTGCAAGGCAAAATGCCCTTCTCTTAACATTGTGATCTTTTCCCCATAATAAGTCTTATGCCCATCCAAGTTATACCACAGTGTTGCCATTTTAATGCCATATATGTGTGCTGTGCAGTGTTGATACTTAGCAGCTTGCCTGTAGAGATGGAGAAACAGCAAATGAAATGGGTGGGTGGGTGGGTGGGTGGGTGGAGAAGTGGTGGAGTAATAATAATAATAATAATAATTTATATACCGCCCTTTGGTAACCCAGTCAGGGCGGTTAACAACATTAAAACATCATACAAAGTAAAACAGTATATTCCTCTCCCCCCTTAAAAAATTATTAAATCACATTACAGATTAAAACAACAATTGGACAATGAATAACACAATAAAAACAGTAACAGTAACAGTAAATCCACAGCGACATTCCATTCCATTAACAAGGGAGGCTGTGGGGACTCTCCTGGGGGAGGGGAAATTCCCGAGGCCGGGGTAATCTATTCTGGAAAGGCCTGCTGGAAGAGATCCATCTTAACAGCCTTCTTGAAGATGTCCAAAGATGTCAATTGACGGATCTCATCTGGCAGGTCGTTCCATAGTCTGGGGGCGACAACAGAAAAAGCCCTCTGGGAGGTAGCCGAAAGCCTCAACTTTTGAGGTTGCAGCAATTTCCTCCCAGAGGACCAGAGTGCGCGGGGAGGATTATAGGGGAGAAGGCGGTCCCTGAGATAGTTTGGACCCAAGCCATTTAGGGCTTTAAAGGTAATAACCAACACCTTGTACTGGGCCCGGAAACTAATAGGCAGCCAGTGGAGGGATCTCAAAACCGGAGTGATGTAGTCCCTCCTAGATGTTCCTGAAACAAGCCTGGCTGCCATATTTTGTACTAACTGTAGTTTCCGAACCAAGCACAGAGGTAGCCCCATGTAGAGCGCATTACAGAAGTCTAGGCATGAGGTTACCAGGGCGTGAACAACAGTCTCAAGATCCCTTATTTCCAGAAAAGGGAGCAGCTGGTGTATCGGCCGAAGCTGATAGTAGGCGCTCCTGGCTGTCGCATTTACCTGATTTGTCATCAGGAGCGACGAGTCAAGGAGCACCCCCAGACTATGAACACAGTCACTGGAGAAGAGTGTGATCCAGGACTGGAGGTTGCAACCCAATTCTTGGTTTCGGGGCCGCTACCGTGAGCACCTCCGTCTTGTCCGGATTCAGTTTCAATCTGTTTTTCCTCATCCAGCCCATTACCGCCCAAAGACATTCATTGAGAGAAGAGATGCCATTGGAATTCGAGGCCGACGAACGAGATACGGAGAAATAGATCTGAGTGTCATCAGCATACTGGTAACACCCAGCTCCATAACTCTGAATAATCTCACCCAGCGGCTTCATATAGATGTTGAATAACATCGGGGACAGGATAGCTCCCTGTGGAACTCCACAGGTGAGCTCTCTTTTGCTCGAACAACTGTCCCCGAGCAGCACCCTCTGGGACCTGCCCGAGAGGAAGGACCGGAACCACTGCAATGCAGTGCCCCCGATACCCAACCCCCTCAGGCGGTCCAAGAGGATGCTGTGATCTATCGTATCAAAAGCCGCTGAGAGGTCTAAGAGCACCAACAGGGTTACACTACCCCTGTTGATGCTCAGACGCAGATCGTCGGTCAAAGCAGCCATGGCAGTCTCAACCCCAAAGCCTGTCCTGAAGCCCGTTTGAAATGGGTCTAGATAATCGGTTTCATCCAAAACAGCTTGGAGTTGAAGAGCAACCGCCCTCTCGATCACCTTGCTCAAAAATGGCAATAACGAAACAGGCCTGTAGTTACTCAGATCCAGGGTGTCCAGGGAAGGTTTTTTTCAGAAGCGGCCTAACAGCTGCTTCCTTCAAACAAGATGGAACGTGTCCTTCCCTGAAGGATGCGTTGATGATATCCATAAGGAATCTCCTCAACGCATCCCCCCCCGGATGGCCAGCCATGATGGGCAAGGGTCAAGAGGGCAAGTTGTTTTCCTCACTCTACCGAGCAGCTTGTCCACATCCTCAGTACTCACAGATTGAAGCTGATCCAGAATAACTTCATCGACGGAGTCGCTGGACACCTCTCCTATGGTTTCTGTTAAAACATTGGCATCTAAATCGGCTCTTATCTGAGAAATTTTATCTGCAAAGAAGTTGTTAAACGCATCACAGCAGGCCGTTGTCGGCTTAAATAAGGGATTTGGCGCAGGGGGTACCTGCGTCATCTCCCTCACCACCCTAAACAGCTCTGCTGGACGGGACTCTGCAGATGCAATATGTGCAGAGGAGAAAGCTCGCTGCACTGCACGCATTGCCTCCCAATAGGAGCAAACAAAGTTCCTATGGCGAATTCTGTCAGATAAAAGTCGAGTCTTTCGCCACCTGCGCTCTAGTCGTAGTCCAACCCGCTTCATTCTCCTAAGCTCTGGTGTGTACCATGGCCTACGATTTGAAGCAGATTGGCAAGGACGCTTAGGAGCGATCGTGTCGATAGCCCTGGTTAGATCGGTGTTCCAAGTATTAACCAGAGCATCGACAGGGTCACCGGCAGTTCCAACCATTAAACCCTCTAAGGCTTTCCGGAATCCAATTGGCTCCATTAGCCTTCAGGGGCGGACCATTCTAATGGGTCCACCACCCCTGGTGGGACAGATCCAGGCTCTTAGTTCAGTCTTGACCAGGAAATGATCCGTCCATGACAATGCGGAGGTACCAATAACCTCCGCCCACGGATATTCCTGTTCCGTACTAAAGACTGCATTGAGTGTATGACCTGCACAATGTGTGGGCCCGTTGACCAATTGGGATAGGCCCATGTTTTTCATGATCTCCATGAACTCCCGAGCCGTGCCTGTTAAACTGGTCTTGAGTGGAATGTTGAAGTCTCCCAAAACTAAAAGTCTGGGGGACTCCAACAACAGCTCCGAGACCAGCTGTGTCAGCTCAGTTAGGGAGTCTGCTAGACAACAGGGTGGCCAGTAGACTAGCAAAATCCCCAAACTATCCCTGGTCTTCAGACTAAGGTACATACACTCGAAGTGGACCGTGTTCCGGACAGGTATCCTGGTCAAGGTCAAATTGTTCTTATGAACTAGAGCCACTCTGTCCCCCCCGCCCACTTCCCCTCACCTGCTCACTAACAGAGTACCCAGCTGGGAGAGCCTGTGCCCAGATGACTGCGCTATCCTCTCCCAGCCAGGTCTCTGTAAAGCAAGCCAGGCTGGCATCCTCATCCAGAAGGAGGTCATGGATGATATGAGTCTTGTTTTTAACCGACCTGGCATTGCAATGGAGCAAAGTGAGGTTCTGTGGAATGGTTGGTCTGCTCTCCAAGCCATTCTGGGAAACAGAGGGAACTGAAGGCGGGATAGCTTTCAGACAGCAATCCCGCCTTCTTTTGTAACATTTGTTTGCTCTGTTCCAGCCATATCTCCCATTCCCCTGCACAACTCCAATAGCCGCCCCCACCTCACTCCCGGCCTCAGGGGATACAGTAGAATTTAAAGCCACTGGATAGATGGGGTATGGGGTATATAAGCGTAAAGCAGCCCCTATCCCATAATCCAACTACTATTCCGGTCTGATGGTAAGTGACCTGGTGGCTAGCTACTATAGATCTTATACCAACCCACATCAGCATCAGGTTTAAGATAACAATTGATCCTCTATATTCCCCTAGATGTTTACAGCTTAGGATGTGAGCAGCAGCGCCATAATTGCTGGTGAGCTGGGAGGTAATAGACCGGGCATGCTAAAAGGACACCGCCCACCTTCCCGGATCTCTGCTGCTCCTGCTGCTAGTGCTAAGACAGCGGGAAGATTTATTTATTTTTATCATAGCTGCGCAGTGGGTGGACAGCACCCTCACAATACTTACATGATATGTACAGGCATAACTGTGTATCTTAATAATTGTGTTTGACTTGGAGAGGTGGAGAAGTTTGGAGCACAAGATGTGTACCTCCAGGTTGACCTCCAGAGGCTCTGGTTAGCTATCCAGCTGTGGCTCAGACCAACGTCTTTTTTTCTCTCCACAGATACCTGAAGGAATTTCGCACAGAGCAGTGCCCACTGTTCGTGCAACACAAGTGTACTCAGCATAGGCCCTACACTTGCTTCCACTGGCACTTTGTCAACCAACGTCGTCGCCGGTCTATCCGCCGTCGGGATGGCACCTTTAACTACAGCCCTGACATTTACTGCACCAAATATGATGAGACCACAGGGATCTGTCCAGAAGGAGATGAGTAAGTTACTCAAGGCTGCATCTTACTTGACCAGATGGAGTTTCCAGCCTGCACTTGCAGAGAGGAGAGAATTCAACAAACCATCTTTTAAAAATCATGCAGAAGAAGCTGTGAAGAAATGTGGAAAAACTACAGTAGGAACTTGAACAACATATTAATTACGATTCCACCATACCTATATTTATCTCTCCCCACCCCTTCTGTAATTCAACGTTTTGTGCTCTGGAGTAATCCTAGAGAAATTAGTGGCGTTTATTTTAAAATAAATGGCTTGAGGATTCTATCCTCACTTTATTTTACAAATGGAATTATTTTCAAAAGGTAAAAGTTTTGAATTTCACAAGCCTGAGGATTATGTTAAACTAAAAATAATTTCACTTTGAAATGATGCTTCAACCTTTTGAGTTTCTACGAGCTTTCTCTCCCCCCCACTTCCTTTTAGGTGTCCGTTCCTGCATAGAACTACTGGTGATACAGAACGAAGATATCACCTGCGCTACTACAAAACTGGAATCTGCATCCATGAGACAGACTCGAAAGGAAACTGCACCAAGAATGGCCTCCATTGTGCTTTCGCTCATGGACCCCATGACCTCCGCTCCCCAGTTTATGATATCAGGTTAGTAGAAAATAAAAGTCCTTGTGTATGGAAGTCAACTTGCAGACTCTAAATAGAATAAATCAGCTTACAAAATGCTAATTAACATGTAGATTTTTAACATCTGAAGGATTGTGTATCTTCTCTCCTACCCCATCTTCTGCTGGAAAGGAATCTGTTCAATATAGTTCTGTAAGGGTGCTTCTTTTGCCCTTTTTCAGTTGTAAGGTGACTTTGTAGACCAGTTATCTTGGGGCAAAGAACCATGTAAAAGTTGTTACTTTGAATGGATTCAGTATAATTCCAGCTATCTCATCACAAGACGTTCATGAAGTCTCCACCATTGGGCTCACCAGATGACTAGGATGATACTGAGCCTGTTTCCCAAGCTTACTCTCTTGTATATCCATACCACCAGATGACTATGAAAAAAATCACCTTTCAAGTTGTTGTTTTTCAAAAGAAGGAATTGTTTGACTTCTTCCTTTCTTTCTCAGAATTGGATTATTAGAAGTAATGTAAGTAATTTGAAATCTTTGGAAGTTAAAACTAAACTTTGGAAGTTAAGATCAGCATCCACATTTGACAAAGGATGCTGTTCTTGGAATCCTGATCACCACGAAACATCTGTGAAGCCACAGGGAGAGGACATAATTTGTAAAGGAGATGCTTTACATGCGGAAGAAGGGCTTGCCATTTTTCCTGTGGTGCCTCCACCCCCACTAGTTTTTCCTCCACACAGGAGCAAATACTCATTTGAATTCCATGGCTGGAGTGGAGATAACAGGGAGGAAGTAGCAACAGGGGAGTAACTTAATACCTCCTTGCCTGTAGGCTGCCCCCTTCCCTTGCTGTTGTGCAACTGTTTGACAGAGACAGATTCTATTGTTTGAGTGCACTAAATGTCTGCTTTGGCCCTCGGTGGGGTTCAAACTAATGTAAACACTTCAAGGTAGAAATCTGCTCTTCTTTTCATTAAATACATAGGAGAGCTTGTTTACAGAGAGGAGGACATTAGAATAGAGGTATTGTTTACAATAGCTCTTTAAGACTTGAAAGTTTAAGAAAGGAATTACGTATTCATTGCATTTGTTGGTGGTCTGTGTATCTAGTGAAGAAGAAACTTTTTTTTTGAAAATGGGAATACTTGAAGCCAGATGGTTTAATTTCATTTCTGTTGGGTGCGGGGAATAGTAGTAACTGTGAGTGGGCACAGCAGTTGAAGTCCAGTTAGGCTCTTACCCCTTCCACAGAGCACTGTGTCCCTGTGCACAACTGGCTGTGTGTGTTGAAAAAGGAATTGTTGAAGCAACAGTGGAAAAGGGGGTGTCTAAATGTATCTTGACTAAGCAAGTAGTATATTTTATAGAGTTTGTCACCAGAGGTGGGAGGGCAGGGTTCTCATATGAATCTTGAATCTCTAAAAGGCTGCTTGTCTATTTTTTATTTTTATTTTTTTGAATGTGTGGGAATTCCTGCAATTGTGGCAATTCCTATCTGGTAGACACATCTCTTTCTCTGAATCTTCTCTGTCTGCCTATTGTTCATATAACTCTGTTCCCTAAGGGAGCTTCAGGCCATGGAAGCTTTGCAGAATGGTCAGACTACATCAGAGGGTGGCATAGAGGGTCAGTCTGCAGTTGCCGCTAGCCATGCTATGATAGAGAAAATACTGAGTGAAGAGCCAAGGTGGCAAGGTGAGTTTTTTAGGATCTTACACAGGGGTGTCCATTGTTCTTGGACTGCCCGTTCCTCTTCTCTCAAGAGTCTTCATCTAGGAAGTAATATGCCTGTCTTCTTGCAATAATCAGTCACATTTGTCTTCTCAGACACAACGTATGTTTTGGGAAACTACAAAACAGAACAATGTAAGAAGCCCCCACGTCTCTGTCGCCAGGGTTATGCCTGCCCTTACTACCATAATAGCAAAGATAGAAGACGAAGTCCTAGGAAACACAAGTACAGGTAGAGTGCCTCAAGTCCTAGAATTAGACCTGATGTGGGACCAAAGCCTTTGAATTTTCTTCATTTTGGGTGATAGCTTTAATCTAAACTCAGACTGGTAGGAGGTTGTACTGCAAACCAGCTGGTTATTAGATGGATCAGGTTATGCTAAAGATGAACACTCTTCCATTCTGTTGAACCTATAATGTACTTTTAATGTGATGACTTCCTTTGTCAAGACATAAATGAAATAATCTTCATAATAAAATGTTACAGTGTGATTATATGGACCTCTTTCTTACAAGTAGGACTCCACCAGTATCATCTTCTCTTCTAGTTTGCAGTTCTTGAATTATTAGCACATCTGAGAGCACTGAACTTCTTAATTCAGTCACTGTTGTTACGTGCCTTCAAATTGACTCCAGCTTATGGCAGCCCTCTCATAGAGCTTTCTTTCAAGATTTATTCAGAGGAGGGTTGCCCTTGCCTTCCACTCAGGCTGAGAGTATGATTTGCCTAGTGGATTTCCATGGCTAAGTGAGGATTGCAGACTGCCAGAAATAGTGCACATTAAATTGAGGCACTGCCCTGGCTTAGTGGGAACTGTAATTTATTGTGGCACTAGAGCTCTCTGACAGAGAAGGCTCAATGTCCCAGAAAAAAATACAATTCCCATGACTCCCTAGCACTGAGCCAGGGCAGTGCCTCAATTTAATGTGCACTATTTCTGGCAGTCTGCAAAGGCCTTTAGTCTAGCAATCAAACCACTACACCATGGGGCTACCCTCATACATGGTCCGGAAACTTCAACTAGTACAGAATATGGCAGCCAGGCTGGTCTCAGGAACAACGAGAAGAGACCACATAATCCCGCTCTTAAGATCACTTCACTGGCTGCCCATTAGTTTCCGGGCCCAGTACAAGGTGTTGGTTATCACCTTTAAAGCCCTAAATGGCTTGGGTCCAACCTATCTTTAGGACCTCCTCCTCCCGTATAATCCACCCCGCGCACTCAGGTCCTCTGGGAGGAATCTGCTGCAGCCTATAAAAACTAGGCTGTCTGCAACTGCCCAGAGGGCTTTTTCGGCAACTGCTCCCAGATTATGGAATGGCCTGCCGGATGAGATCCATCATATTACCATCCTGAACAGCTTTAAAAAGATTGTTAAGACGGATCTCTTCCGGCAGGCCTTTCCTGAATAGATATCCCGGCCACCAAAAAATAGCTTAACCTGCTTATCTCTGATTCTGTTGCAGTTATTGTTTATTTGTGTCATTATTTTAAATGTGTTTTAAACTATCAACTGTTTAATAATATTTTAAGGGGGGTGAGATTGTGGGATAATGTTGTAAGCTGCCCTGGTTGCGTTATGCCAGGGACCGGCAACCTACGGCCCGAGGTCCGGTTAAGGCCCCGGGCCCCGGACTTACCGGCCCAGGCCGTAGGTTGCCACCGCCGCTCGCCGCCGCCGGGGCGCGTTTTCGGCCGTGCTTGCTGCGGCCGCCATTTTGGAAGTCAAAATGGCTTTCACAACACGTTTGCGCATGCGCAGTACTCTTGCACATGCGCAAATGCGTCACGATCGCCATTTTGACTTCCAAAATGGCGGGCGCAACATGCGCCGTGGCGGCTGTGGCCGCGTGTGCTATGGCGGCTGCTGCAGTAGCAGGGGATCGTGCGCGGAGGAGGAGGGTGCGCATGCGCGCATGAGCGCGCACACCGCCATTCCCCCCCCCTCGGCCCAGCCGAGACCTGGCCGACAGGAGACCGGCCCAGGTCTAAAAAAGGTTGCCTGTCCCTGCGTTATGCAGAGGGGTGGGATAAAAATAAATTATTGTTGTTGTTATTATTATTATTATTATTATTATTACCACCATACTGGCTCAGTCAGTGTTACTTAGATGATATTATGCTATCATAGTTTTCAGAGTGGGAATCACTTACTTCCACATACAAATTATGATGCATGTCAAAACTTACTCCTTCAGAGAGAACTTCAGCTCTGGTGGCTGTGAGCTTTCTTTTTTGGAGGTAATCAAGAAAACATGCTCTGTTGTGGGGAATGATTCACATCTCCCACCCCTGAATACTTTAGTGCTCAGCTCTTACTCATAACCTTAGGTAATGAAATAAAATCTTTCACATCCTTGGGGAAGTCCGTATAGCAGTAAATGTAATATAAGATAATTAAATGTAAGATAAATGATCTAATGAGAAGAGTTTTGGGAAATGGAAGATACTGAGCCAGGAGAAAGCCTACTGGATGTTACCAAATCAGACTTGGTGTTCTGGTTCTTATCTGTTGCCTTGTTGATTGTGTAGATCTTCCCCATGTCCTAGTGTGAAACATGGAGATGAGTGGGGAGATCCCAGTAAGTGTGACAATGGAGATGCATGCCAGTACTGTCACACCCGCACAGAGCAGCAATTTCACCCAGAGGTAAGAGTTAGCATCCTTTCTTGTTGGACACCTGGCTAGACAAATAGAGGGGTGCTGGGATATAGAGGAGCTAATAGGTTGTACTACTTTTCAAACAGCAAGGGAAAACAGGATCTTGGAGTGCTGAAATTGTTTGAGAGACTGAGTAACTTCTTTGCAGTGGAGGAAAGTGCCCTCCCCTCCGTCTCAAGCATACTTTGGCACATTAAGAACATGGCATAATTGTCATAGAATCATAGAATCATAAGAGTTGGAAGAGACCACAAGGGCCATCCTGTCCAACCCCCTGCCATGCAGGAACTCTCAATCAAAGCATCCCTGACAGATGGCCATCCAGCCTCTGCTTAAAGACCTCCAAGGAAGGAGACTCCACTACTCTCCGAGGGTGTGTGTTCCACTGTTGAACCGCCCTTACTGTCAGAAAGTTCCTCCTAATGTTGAGGTGGAATCTCTTTTCCTGCAGCTTGCATCCATTGTTTCGGGTCCTAGTCTCTGGAGCAGGAGAAAACAAGCTTGTTCCCTCCTCAATATGACATCCCTTCAAATATTTAAACACGGCTATCATATCACCTCTCAGCCTTCTCTTCTCCAGGCTAAACATCCCCAGCTCCCTAAGTCATTCCTCATAGGGCTTGGTTTCCAGACCCTTCACCATTTTAGTTGCCCTCCTTTGAACACGCTCCAGTTTCTCCACATCCTTTTTGAATTGTGGTGATCAGAACTGGACACAGTATTCCAGGTGAGGCCTGACCAAAGCAGAATACAGTGGCACTATTACTGTCCTCGTATCCTCTTCTAGATCAATGTTTCTGAGGCTGTCTTTTGTTTTCCAGTGTGCCAGGGGCACTGAGTTTATGTCCACTGGGGTATAATTTTTTCTTTCTTTCTTGGAAGTTTTTCAAGGACCAGCTAGGCAATGGCTGAGGGACCAGCACTGGTCCAGGAACCACCATTTTGCATAGCACTGCTGTAGAGGGTGAGAGGGGCCATTTTATTCAAATGAAAGAAATGTATGGGTTCATAGAGCCAGCATTCTGAGATCCAGTAGGGAGTATTTATGGTTATTGGACCTCTGGGAGTTGCCCACCCCTGCTATGTGCACTTTTCCACAAACAAGTCACATTGCACTTACTTCTGAGTAGACAGGAATGGGATTGTGCTATAGGCCTAATTGAATGCATTGATGGGGTATGTTTCCATGGCAATAATGTCAGATCTGGTGCTGGAACTGACTCATAGACCAGGATCCTATTTAAAACTGGTAGAGTGTAAATTTCCACCTGGTGTTTACATGGAAGCCTGGGAGAAAAATGGCTGCCAGCCATGTGATAGCATGGCAAAGCTCTCTCTCTGTCATAGCCAATTGGTTGTTTTCGGGTGAGGCAAGAACTAGGCTCAGCATACAGCTGCAGGAAATAACAAAAACTACTATTAACACCCCCATCTTACTCCCCAAATTGGAGCTCATTGAACAATGAGGTACTCTATACCTTCTTGCCCAGTGTGCAAGAAAGTACTTACACGTGCAGAAACCACTTTTAAATTAGTATAATTCATTATGAGGATTCTGGCCGCACAATTAAAGCATAACTGGAGGGACATCATATGGTAGATTTCTTGATATGTTTCTCTGCCTATTTAAAAACTTCTAATAGGTAGATAATTCTAATAGGTAAATAATTTTGATCTGTTCTGTCTGTTTTTCATTTTGTTTTTCCAGATCTACAAATCAACAAAATGTAATGACATGCAACAGTCTGGCAGCTGTCCCCGAGGACCTTTCTGTGCCTTTGCACATGTAGAACGTATGTAGGCTTTTCTTTGTGTGTATGTTGTATCATTTCTGACTTATGGTGACCCTAAGGCAAACCTATTACAGGGTTTTCATGGCAAGTTTCTTCAGTGGGATTTGCCATTGCCATCCTCTGAGGCTGAGAGACTGTGACTTGCCCAAGGTCACCCAGTGGATTTTCATGGCCTAACAGTAAAGTCTCAGCTGTGGGTCCAAATAGGGGTGAGGGATTTGTAATTTAATGTAAGTTTATCTAATGAGCACTTCCCAAACCAGCACAATGCATTACACTAATCTATCAGTGTTTGCCCTTCTCTGAATTTCAGCAATCAAAAAAGTGTACAAAAATGCATATTTTGGGTGACACACACAAATGTGTGCATTAGTGAAAATAGCATACAAAATGGACATAAGATTTAAAAACTAAGCAGTGGACTAAAACTGAAATGGACAGATTGAAGGATCCCTCATTCAGAATAACAAGTGCTTATTGGATCAAGCAAAAAGCAAACACAAAACAAAACAAATAACCTTTGCCCTCCACTTGCCTATTCCAAATCATGTGCGGGAAAACCAGTTTCTAGTAAATTTTATTTTACCTAATGTTTCCATAATCTTTTAATGCATTCTTTAGCTGTCAAATGGTGTTACCTCTCAGTGTACTTTGTATTTTCTGAGTATATTTTCAAAGCATAAGTGACATCCAGTGGCTAATTAAGGAATTGCCAGTGTTTTGCTACAAATAGTTTATAGAGTTGCCATTTGGCTTTTTGAGGCTATAAATGTACAGAATTTATTTCTATGGGGCAAATAAACAACTGTCTATTGCCCTGATACTCTTTTAGCACTGAAAGTAAGAAAATATGAAGAAAAAGAATGGAAAGGGACCCATACTGCCTAAAGGAAAACATTTTTGAAAAATGTTCTTGAAATGGCAGGGTATTGCTGTGGAGAAGCAGTTATCCTTTAGGCAGGGGTCAGCAACGTTCACATACCTGGGGCCAGTTGCTGGTCCCCAGGTCTTCCACTGGGACGGGGAGGGGGGAATGGCGGCATGCGTGCTCATGCGTGTGTGCAGCCACCACCAGCCGCCGCACACGCTGCCGCCACCGCACTCGTTCGCGCATGCGTAGTACTCCTGCGCATGCGCAAACGAGTCGCGGCCGCCATTTTGGCAAACAAAATGCACGTGCCAGCGAGGCAGTGGGAGCGGAGGGCGGGGGGGGCCGGTCGGCAGGCCGGGTGCGGCCCACGGGCCGTTGGTTGCCGACCCCTGCTTTAGAGGGCCAGTTAACACTTTCCTAAAGCAGACTTTTTTAGAGTACCTAGAAATTTTTCTTTTTTTTTCTTTTGTGAGAAGAATATGTATTTATATAGTGTGTTTTGAGGAGTAATTGGAAGTTTTGCATTACTACAAAAAGTGCCTCCTTTGCAACCCTCCTTGATTTCACTTTCCCATTTAAAATCACCCTGAGTTTTTCATAATGGGCACAATTAAAATTTCCCCAGCCCCAAATGGGGTCCTGGTACTGTCACTGTAGTGATTTTTTGAAGGAGTCTGTTCTTTTTGAGATTTCTTCTAAGTTTATAGATTTAGGAAAAAATTGTTGACAGTTTTAATATGTGGATACTTAAGCAATACATATTTGGCCATGAAGGAAACTGTGCAAGGCACACAGACTGATAGGATCTTCCTTTTCAACAAGGTATTGGTCGGTATGGACCCTACAACCCAACACTTACATCAGAAGTAGAGTAAAACATTTTGTCTCTAGTGCTGTTCTAAAATTATGCTGAAGGAAGGCTGAGAAAAAAGCAACATTTCGCCACCTCCCTACATTTTATTTTCCCTAAATCATTTTGTAATGGGGAAATGAAGGTAAAGACAACACAACATATCCAGTTAAGATAAATGGAGGTCCTATGCCAGGCAGATTCATCCCTTTTGGATTTTGGCTGGTAGTCGGCCGGACACTGTACCTGCCTTAAAATCCTGTCTCTCACTCAGTTTCAGAACCACTGTTATAAACATTTTCATGCTTGGAGTCCTCCTGAGGCTATGACAATTGCTTGCAATGAGGGGATGATCCAGGGTACCACTGTCATGGTTATCAAACATCCTTGACCCAATCATTGACTGATGTCAGTGCTCTAGTATTATGAATTGCTGGGGGCAATGCAGCATTGAGGTCGATGGGGCACAAATGGTAGCGGATTTGTAATGGATACAATTAAGCAGCAGTTTGTTGGGTATTTTGTAGATAAAGGCACTCATCTGTACGCTGGCTTGGATGCCATTGTTTTTATAGAGGACCTTTTTGTCCTGCAAAATTATTGTGCTATGATTCCATGGCAGCTTCCATGGCAACATCCTATGGAATTGTGGGATTTGCAGTTTAAGGAGGGGTATTTAGAATTCTGGGCCATGGAGCTCTTCTGGAACCTCTGTGCAAACCCCAGGATTCGTCAGAAAGCAGGCATGGCAGTTAATATAGAATCATAGTTTTGCAATTGTGCATAGAATCATTGAGTTGAAAGAAACCCCAAAGGCCATCCAGTTGAACCTTTTGCCATTTAGGAATGTACAATCAAAGCACTCCTGACAGATGGCCATCCAGCCTCTGTTTAAAGACCTCCAAAGAAGGAGACTCCACCATTCTCCAAAGGAGTGTGTTCCACTGTTGGATAACTCTCACTGTCAGGAAGTGCCTCCTAATGTTCAGGTGGAATCTCTTTTCCTGTAGCTTGAATCCATTGCTCCATGTCGTAGTCCAGGGGTAGGCAACCTTTCCCCTTTAAGGGCCGAGGAACTTCAGCTCCCAGCATCCCAGGAGCTATTGGCCAACATGGGATTATTGGCCAACATGGCTGAGACTTCTGGGAGCTGAAGTCCCTCGGCCCTTAAAGGGGAAAGGTTGCCTACCCCTGACGTAGTCTCTGGAGCAGCAGAAAACAAACTTGCTTCATCCTCAGTATGCCATCCCTTCAAATATTTAAACAGGGCTATCATGTCATCTCTTAACCTTCTCTTCTCTAGGCTAAACATACTCAGCTCCCTAACCTGCACCTCATATATGGGACATGGTTTCCAGACCTGCAGTGTGAAAAGTTCTGGGGTCAAAGATGGAGAAGCCTCTTGCATCCTCTAGCCATGTTATTATAGATACCTTTTACTTTGTGTAACCTGATGGTACGAATAAACTGATCAGCACAGTGACATAGTGCTTCATCCTTACCCATCTTGGCTTGTTAAATCAAGGTGTTCAGTCTCTCCTTGAGAGATGGTGAGGTCTCTTCAGCTTAAGTAGTGAGGCCCTCATTTTAGATTTAGATCCTTTTTGTTTCACCTGTGTTATCACACAGGATCAAATTAGCTGGAAAGGTTGGTGATTGAGTTAATAGACAGGGAGAGTGCACACCGATTGGTTCTTCTGGACCTCTCAGTGGCTTTAGATACTTTTAGATCAGTCCTGCTTTCTTATTTGGGTTAGCTTTCAAGGCTTACTTTATTGGCTCTTTCTGGAAGAGCAGTTTTATAATGTGATGCTGTTTCAACCAGTGATAGTTATTAAGCAATACGTTGTAATGTTCAAACTTGTTTTTCATGCTTTTTGGCATCTACGTATAACTAGAGATATGAAGATCAGGAAAAAAATCCTAGATTTTTAAAGCATTCCCCCCCTTTCCCCCCTGAAGTAATTCCCTCCCCAAAATGAATGATTGGATATTTTCTTTTAGAATGGTGAATAAAATATTTAAGTTAAGATGTTAATATATTTACTTGTGCCACATCATTTCTGTAAAATATGAAGGAGGAAGGCTTTTAAATAAGACTATATACAGTATTTCACATCATTACAATTCATGTTCTTGGTTTTCTCAGTTCTTTTTAGGAATGAACACTTTATGTCTGCTTGGCACTCTGGTGGACCACAGGAGACAAAATATATATATATATATTTGCTTTATTATTATTGATTATTTCATTTGTTTTTCTTGTGTTTTTTGCCTGCTTCTCATCAACTGGCAAATCAAAGATGTTCCTTGTAGTTTAGGTGTTCCTTGTAATTGGGGACCTTGTAGCTCCATTTTAACAAAAAATAAAAATTTTAAAAGTTAATATAATTTGTAATTAATTTTTAAATAAACTGTACTTTTAATATATTATAACATGATACTCTTATGCCAGACCAAGTTATACATAATATTTTATGGTCCTATAGTACAAAGTGACTTTCAGTTTGTGAAGGATGCCATATTTTTTTCTTTTTCAATATTTATGAAAATTTAGATTTTTCCTAAAAAACTCTCAGAAAAAATCTGGGTTATCACCATTTCTTCAATATTTCTGAAAAGTTTGCCTCTCTACATGTAACCTCTTTGGTAGATCATCTGGGAGGTCCAGGCTGGTGTTTCTTTAATATGCAGACAGCACTGAGAACCAGCAGTGTAGTGGTTTGAGCATTGGAGACCCGGGTTTGAATGGCAGTCCACTAGGTGACCTTGAATAAATCACTGTCTCTCTGCTTTCAAGGAAGACAAAAGTAAACCCCCTCTGAACAAATCTTGCCAAGAAAACCCCATGATATGTTCACCTTAGGGTCACCATAAACAGGAAACAATTTGAAAGGCATAGAACAACCACTCAGGTTTACCTAACGTTTCCTTCTACACATCCCAGAGATGGTATAGAACTCTTGATCCAATGTCCAAAATTGATTTTTGAGTGGATGAGTGAAGAAACTGAGGGCCTTTACAGACTGCCAGAAATAATGCAGCTTGAGTTCACTTTAACTGCCCTGTCTCAGTGCTAGGGAATCATGGGAAGTATAGTTTATTGTGGCACTAGAGCTCTCTGACAGAGAAGGCTCAATGTCTCAGAAAAAACTACAATTCCCATGATTCCCTAGCACTGAGACAGGGCAGTTAAAGTGGACTCAAGCTATATTATTTCTGGCAGTCTGTAAAGGCCCTGAGTCAATCCAGGCAAGATGGCAAGAATCAGAAAACCAGCTTCTCTGGAATGTGTTACCTGGTGGTTACTTTTTGGAGAGTGATAAAAACAGACCTATTTTCTCTAGTTCTTTCCCAGTATATGTTTTATAGCAGGATTAGGAACATTTGGCCTGGCAGATAGTGTTGGGCTGCATCTCCCAGCAATGATGAGATTACTGGGAGTTGGAGTTCAACAGCACATGGATGTCTTCATGATTTCTACTTCTTTTATAGGTTTGTTTTATAGGTTTTGTTTTTATTGTCATTTGTAACTGTACTAAATTAATTGCTCTGTCATTATGTGATAGGACATTATTGGATAGACTGAGTGCTTGCTGTCGTTGGCCTCAAGGACAGCTTAGAAACATTTTAAATAAATACATGAACCATTTCCACTATATGAATTCTCCTGTTTATTCCTACTGCTAGCAGAGAATTTTTCTATAGACAATTTCATTTTTCTACCAATATTAATTTAGTACTGTATTAGCGCTCTTAACACTACATGGGCATTCAGAACGCAACACCAAATTCATTCAACACCAATTCAAAAGGATTAGTAGGTAAACAGAACTCATTTTTGAAGACTGGGTGAGAGCATGTACAGTCAGCCCTCCGTGTCCATGGGTTCTGTATCCACAGATTGAACCAACCACAGCTCAAAAATATGTATTTTTAAAAATCCCAAAAACAATCCTTTGAATTGTTCACCATTTTATTTAAGGAATACCATTTTACTACACCATTGCATATAATTGGACTTGAGCATCCAGGGATTTTGGTATCCATGGCGTGTCCTAGGACCAGACCCCAGCAGATACCGAGGGTCTACTGTAACAGGAGGGGAGGACTGTTCCCTTGCTTGAGGGCTTTCTAGAAACATCTGTTTCACCTTTGCTGTAGAGGCAGGATGCTGAACTTGTTGGACCTTTGGTCTGATCCAGCAGTGCTCTTGTTTGTCTGCAAGCCAGTGGTTCTAATCTTTGACTCTCCAGATGTTTTTGAACTTCATCTCCCAGAATCCTTCATCACTAGCCATTCTGTTAGTTAGGCCTTTGGGAGCTGATGTCCAAAACATCTGGAGGGCTAAAGGTTGAAAATAGACAATTTATATAATGTGCATGTATACTTAGAAGTAAATTCATTTAAATTACATGCTTATGTTTGAGGGAATGTGCTTTAGACACAAAGCACTAGTTAATCATCAGCAAGCTGTTCCTAGATTCCATTATGGGACATTAGAGAGAGAAATCCTAATTAAAGTAAATCTTAAGGATGAATAGTTCTGTATGCCATTCTTTATGAATACCCTTACAGGAAAAATCAAGAGATGTAGAGTTAAACTCTCAGGTGGTCCAATGATAATTTCTTTAGACATCTGTTATGGTTTGTAGATGTCTATAAATGGGAGATACGCATCAGAGAGTTGCCCATTCTAAATCTGTGCCTCTTCTCGTCTTATCCAAGCCATGCAGTTCATTTTCATTTGTCTGCATACTTAAGTTCTTTTTATCTTCTTTTTTTGTATCGCTTACAGAACCTCCGCTTAGTGAAGAGTTACAGTCAACATCGGCTGTTTCTAGCCCAACACAAGCTGGCCCTGTAATGTATATGCCCTCAGCAGCAGGCGATTCTGTTCCTGTTAGCCCTTCTAGTCCACAAGCTCCCGACCTTAGCAATGTACGTAGAGCTGTTACAAATGTCTTGATCTCTGCACTTTGCAAGTGTACAGTACACACCTCTCTAAATATGGATATCTAAACTAAAAGATTTGGTTTAGGGGACCCCTGTATAAAGGGTTTGAGAGGGGAGGGAGAACAAGTTTCCATCTGTTCTCTCAGATTTTGAAGGGGCATAATGGCATAGGCATAAATCACAACTGCAACTTTGAAACTGGATTAGACAAGCTGAGCTGCTTTAAGTCAACTTGAACTCATTTCCGAATTACCATATGGAGAGGCCTAGGGCTTTTCTCTGAAAATGTACAACTGATGTAATACTTCCTTCTTAGAAGCGTTCTAGTTTGGGAAGTATTGTTTAGTCAACCCCTTGCAAATCCTTGTGATGTCTGCCTTTTTCTTTTCTGCTCCTGAGATAAGGGGCTCCAAGAACAGCAGGAAGGTGCAGTCTCTATTGTTCATGTTGCGCCCTGCTGTTTTAGGTCTAATTTGAAACACTTGTTTCTGAATAATGGTAATGTAATTGCTCCCACATAAATCTTTACTGCTTGTGTAACAGTTATATGCTTGTAGCATTTGATCTGGTATCTTGCCTTCTGTTTTCATGTTTATGCTATGGGTAAGTTCTAATTGTTCCTCAACAGTCTTGCATATTTCTAGTGAATTACTCAAACTATACTTTAAAAGCAGACTTATTGCTTACCTAGTGGAAAACACAAGCTTTTACCTTTTGCTTTTTGGTGAATACATTGTAATACATGAACCCTCTCATCATGTTCGTTTGCTGTTTTGCCATTCTGTAGCCTGCAAGCAAGGTTAAATTAATTAATTGCTTTTAGTTATGAGTATTAAATACAATTGAGGAAACCTAAATACACTGTTGAAATAACGCATCTCACATAGCCTGTGTTTGTTTTGTCATTGCACTATAGGTATGGAATAAACCAGGAACTCTCCCAACTAGTCCCACCTCCACTACAGTAAGTATCTTTTCACATCACAGGGCAGGAGAGGACATTACATACCCTGTGTTGGCTGACTGAAAAGCATTGTAGTGTTCTGTCATCAGTCAGTCTTATTTAATTCAAGCCACCTGTGTGTCACATTTCAAACTGTTGTAACTATAGTGGTGAAAAGGTGAGGGGGGGGCAGAATAATTCAGGAAAGAGCCTAATCTTTTTCTCAAGGCTGATTCTTCTCAAAAAAACTTTTTTTTCTTTTTGAAATAAATTGGATTATGGAATATTTTCTTCTAGAAAGATAAATAAAAATTTTAAGACAAGGTGTCCACGTATTTGCTCCCCCAGAATTATTTCTGAAAGCTATGTGTCTGAAAGACTTTGATGTAATTCAGTGTACAAAATCTAATCACTGTAATTTCTTGTCTCTGTTTCCTGTTTTCAGTTCTTTATTTCTGTTTGGCACTATGTGGAGAAACCAAGAATACAGGCTTTTCTCTGTTTTACTTATGTTGATGTTTTTTTCTGTTTTTATTGGTGGGTTTCTTTTTTTTGTTATTATTTATTTATTTAACCTGTTCCTACTAAACTGGCAAATTCCTTACAATTCAGGACCTTGTAATTCCATTTCCATGGGTAGAAGTTTGGTTCGAGCGAAGGTGTGGTGTACTCTGATTACCGTAAGCCCTCCTCAAACTGATACACTTTCTAAAACAGAAATTGACCACACATTTTTGATACATTTCCCCCAAGCAGGGAAATTATAAACAATTGATGAAATTAAAAACATAGACTTTCAGTATTTTGAAAAATCAACTAGATCTTTCAATGCCTACACTGGGGCTTTGATGTCTGTGCCAGTTTCTGATTCTCACAGGAGGGAGCACTGAAAACTTTGCTCAGTCATGTGAAATGAGTGAGAACTGTGGGGAGACTGCAAGAAAGCATACTCTCTCTGGGATCTGCATACTGCTACTCTAGTGCTGAACCAGCATTTTTGAGATACTAAAGCAAGAGTGTCTTAGATGGAACCTGGAGTAAAATTGTGTTCCCAGCCAACATAGTTGTCTGGAAGTTTTTCCAGGGAAGGCCTTCTGTAATAGTGAAGATAGAATGTTACAATCCTTCGAATCACAAACTACAAACTGTATTCCTCTTGTTGTGTGACCTGTATTGTTTTTCCTCCTTCTATTAGATTCTCTGTAGGAATAGCACTCTTGGAAGCCCATCTAATATATGTGGGTCCCCTCCTGGTGCCATTGGAAAACCCCATAGTTTGGAAAACATTGGTTTTCCATCAGATTCAGTAACTGCAGCCAGCAGCTACAAGAAGGCGCCTGGATTTGAACGAGAAGACCTGGTTGGAGCAGAATACTTAAAAAGTTTCAAATGTCAGGTATGTGGAGAATACTGCAAAAAGGAAACTAAGTGTTCTTAACTTCACATTGGGTTTTGAACAATTACCAGCATCTAAGGGTCTCCATCACTGTGTGATGATGTCATGGCTCCCACTGGATACCCTTTCCACTTCTTAGAAGAAAACATAATGTGAATTACCATATATACTTGACTATAAGTCAACCTCATGTATAAATCGAGGGCAGGTTTTGGGGTCAAAATTATGGATTTTGATATGACCCGTAGATAAGTTGAGGGTAAACCTAGGAGTCTGTAACAAAGGATTTAAAGGAAAGGAAAGCAATTTCAAGAACTTACAAAATTCCAGCAGGCATAACTGTATGTGCTCACACTAAAGACTGAATGGATGAGAGAGCAGAGGGAGGTCGGTGCTTCCAGGACAGATTACATTCTTGCCTTTCACCAGAGGATGGTTCCTTTTTACATAAGAGTTAAAGTACAGTACTTACATTGACCTGTGGATAAACTGACTCAGTTTTTTTGGGTCAATTTTTTAACTAAAGTTTCTAGACTTATACATGAGTATATGCAGTATTTGTATTTCTTTTTATAGAGGCTACATGTGCTGCAAAGGTGAAGACTGGTCTCCAGCCTCATTTATATTTTCTCAAAATCCTCTAAGCACTGACTAGACAGACTCCTAAGGCATTCTTCGAAAATTACAGTGGAGGCCAACACTTTTACTCTGAAGCATACTCAGCCTCTCCAGAAAAAAAGGGAGGGCAGAGAAAGAAGAAGGGAGCAGTAAAATGTCTTGGCAGGATGCATCCTCTTTGGTTGTGGAGCAGCGGCATGTGAGGGAGGATGGGTGACTGGAGGGAGCTGTAAGGAGAACAAAGTGATGTGTGTTTAAGGTTTGTTTTTTTAAAAATGCCAGTCTGTGGTCCCCATAGTCCCTAGGAGGTTTGAGGTGAGGGTAATAGGACTCCTGCTTTGGTCATGATCTGGACTAGGCCCCAGCATCTGCATCTCATATTGCAGAAAGGAGTCCCAGGCATTTCATCTCTTGGTGTGATACAAAGTTTAGGTGCTGATATCCTGATTCCAGTTGGGACCACAGGAGGGGGTAAAACATTAAATCCCCCCTACTTCCAGCACTCAAAAAGGGATCTAGGAGTTGAACATGAGTCAACAGTGTGATGTGGCAGCTAAAAATGCCAGTGCGATTTTAGGCTGCATCAATAGAAGTATAGTGTCTAGATCAGGGGTAGGCAACCTTTCCCCTTTAAGGGCCGAGGGACTTCAGCTCCCAGAATCCCAGGAGCTATTGGCCAACATGGGACTATTGGCCAACATGGCTGAGGCTTCTGGGCGCTGAAGTCCCTCAGCCCTTAAAGGGGAAAGGTTGCCTACCCCTGATCTAGATCAAGGGAAGTAATAGTGTCACTCTATTCTGCTCTGGTCAGGCCCCACCTGGAATACTTTTTTTCCAGTTCTGGGCACCACAATTCAAAAAGGATGTTGAGAAACTGGAGCGTGTCCAGAGGTGGGTGACTAAAATGGTGAAGAGTCTGAAAACCATGCCTTATGATGAAAGACTTAGGGAGCTGGGTATGTTTAGGCTGGAGAAGAGACGGTTAAGAGGTGATATGATAGCCCTATTTAAATATTTAAAGGGGTGTCATATTGAGGAGGGAGCAGGCTTGTTTTCTGCTGCTCTGGAGCAATGGATGCTGCAGGAAAAGAGATTCCACTTGAACATTAGGAGGCACTTCCTGACAGTGAGAGCTGTTCGACAGTGGAAGACACTCCCTCAGAGAGTGATGGAGTCTCCTTCTTTGGAGATCTTTAAACAGAGGCTGGAAGGCCATCTGTCAGGAGTGCTTTGATTGTACATTCCTAAATGGCAAGAGGGTTGGACTGGATGGCCCTTGTGGTCTCTTCCAACTCAGTGATTAATGATTCTAATCTCCATCCAAATTCTGGGGAAAGGGATGCTAGCCATTTTCCGCTTCGAAAAGAAAGAGTGGTGGTCCTGGAGGAGAGAAGCACTATTTACATGTGGGTTTGAGGAATACGTGGGGATTGAGACAGATGGGGAAGGGAGCTTGATGACTTGAGGCTGTTCTGGGTGGGTTGGCTGATAATAAGTGAAAAAAGAATGGAAGGTAAATTAGGCTGGAAATGAGTATATTGAGAGTTGAACAGGAATTGATTTTGGGGGGAAATTTGCTTCCATCTAATTTGGGGAAATAAATTAATTTTAAAAGAATTTATGTAGGGGTAATTTGGGGAAAACAGTTGGTTTGCTTTCTGTAAATGGAGTGATGTGTTGGAACAGAGGATTGTTGGTTTGTGTTTGTGAAGAAGATAGTTGCAATAGTAGCTTTTCTGATTGGCCATGGCCTCATATAAAATGCAATTAATTCAGTTTGTGTGTTATGGAATCCGGATGTAATTTTTTTTTATAACCTATGTCTGGAATGTAAGCCAATTTTGTACTCTTTGACAAAAGGAAATGATATTTTTGTCTAATTGTGTTGTAGATAAAGCTGTGAAGTTAGTATTTAATCATAGAGAATGACTGAGGCTGTAATCCTAAACATATTTTTAATGAATAAGTTTCACTTTTTTTGATTCCCAGTTCGGCCATGAAACCCACTGGATGCTCTCAGAGAAAGGCAAAGGCAAACTTCCTCTGAACAAATTTTGCCAAGAGAACCGCATGATAGGTTCACCTTAGAATCATCATAAATCAGAAACAACTTAAAGACACACAACACACAACAATAAAAACAATATTTTTAAAGGAATAACTTCTAATTGAAATCAGTGGGACTAGTGGTAATTCCATATAGAAACTCTTTAAGTGCTACCAGTCAAAAGGAATTGTGCCGTCATTCCATTTTTCATAGCTTTTTTTTATGGAAGACCCTGTAAATTTTGTAAATGAGGCAGTGCTACAGTACAATAAAATCTGTAGTGCTATTACCACAAAATGGCCTAAAACACATTGTAGGTGTTGGAGTACTTCTTCATGTCACCATAAGCTTTTAGTTTTGACCTTGCAGTAATGTGAAAATATACCGTACTTTATTCCCTGGCATTGACTACTGTATGTACAGTCACTCTTCAGTTATTGTAAATCAGTTTAGGATTGTATTTAGTCAAATCAATACAAACTTTGTTGCTACAGAGCTTCCTCCAGTGGCTGAATAATGACAATCCTGCAGCTCTGACCCATGTAAATACAAACAAACATATATAAATATAAATAAAGAAACAAGCAAACATCATTTGTCACTTTGAGCAAGATTTGTATGGATTTAGCACATATGGAAAAGATTAATGTTCCCTAGGTAGGAACAAATGGGTTACAGAGCACAGATTACAGGAGACTTATTCATCACTGTTATTGCATATGTCCCAAGTTTTCCTTATCAGGAATAAATTAAGAACATTTTTCTCAGACCCTTTTCATTCCTAAACCCACTACGTGAAGACTATAAAATATCAGTGTGCTATGGTGCAACCTTGTGCCTGTTTACTAAAAAGTAAATTGAATTCATATTCGAATACTGCCTTAGTCATCCAATTGTACTGGGAATATGTCTTGCTTTTTGCTTTTTTATTTATTTATTTATTTTATTTTATTTTATTTTATTTTATTTTTATTTTATTTTTTGGTTTAGCACTCTTTCCCCCCCACCCCTCACTTTATGTTTCTAATTATACTGGGGCAGTGAAAGAGTAGAAGTTCTTCAAGAAGCTCATGGCCTTGTCAGATACTGACAGCCATTTCAAATGGATGTGGTCTTTCTTCATTTGTTCTTCTCTTCCATTTACTGCAGCAGGCCAAGATAAAATCCCATTCCTTGGAACACAGGGCTCAAGAGCAACCTCTGTTACAACCCAAACAGGTATGTTCCTCTAAAAGAACTCTAGTCTGTTCCTTGATGTTTCAGTGCAACCTCTTTCATGGATTGGAGCTTGAGCAGATAATAGAAGTGTACTAAGTGTTTAAGGACATGGGTTCTAACAGTTTTTTTATACTCAGGTATATGCAGATGTGAGGTATAGATGGGGATCAAATTAGAATTCCCAGTATAGATTAAAATTTACAAAGTAATTGGGTAAAGTTCAGTGCCACTTACTAAACCTCTCTATTTAGAGAAATAGTTGTGCTTTTTAAATATCTGACAGATTGTAGATATGATCCAACGTACATGAAATGTGAATTATACCAAAAGATTCCTTAAATGCTCTTGTGCAGTTGCGTTGTGTAGTAAGTCATTCTGAACTGCCTTGTGTATATCTTGATCTAGAAGGGTGGAATATAAATCCTAGGAGGGTGAAAATATAATACAGGATATAAATCCTAGAGGGGGAAAACACAATATAATATATTTTGAGAGAAATCAGAAGGTTTTTTTTTATCTTTTTAGTCCTTGTGAGAATGTAAACTTTTCCAATGTTAAGTTTCATGGTTAGGCTTGTCTGCATGTGTTCCTCATTTAGGAGGCATTATCCAGTGAACTGAACATGTCTTCCTTTTTCAGGACATACTGGGGATTCTTCCTGTTGGCAGCCCATTGACATCAAGCATTTCCTCTAGTATCACTTCTAGTTTGGCAGCGACACCACCAAGTCCAGCAGGCACCAGCAGTGTCCCAGGCATGAATGCCAATGCCCTTCCATTCTACCCAACCAGTGACACAGTGGAGTCTGTAATAGGTAATAATGCCTATACACTGTTACTCACTGGGCAGAGGGGCTCAGCAAGGAAACATTGAGCTCTGGGAAATAAGAAAAAACACGTTGTAGCCCTAGAAATGTAGAGGAGTTCTTGAAGAATCTCTTCTTCTTCTTTTTTTCCCCCTTTTCTAAATGGCTAATATTTCATTTGAAGTATGAGCTCTTTTATAACATTGACGTGGCTAATGTTTATTTTAAATATGAACTATTTAATAACATCACAGATTTGGAGCAGCCAAATATAAGAGCTCTGTTAGTTATTTTCATAGCGTCTGAATTCTATAAAGATGTGACAAGATGGTGAATGGGAGATCATGATTTGTGTGTGTGTGCCCGTATGTGTGTGGAACTTGCCTATTGTCCTACATCTTATTTTATACTTGCTAAATTCACAGATCACAAACCTGGCCCAGGACTAAACTGTCAATCATATGACAGGTATAATCTGTGATTGAGCAACTGTTCTCATAAAAGATGAAACTCTCATCTGTATACATCCAGGACAAGTCCACGTCCAGTTGGTCCCCTAAATGTCCCCCTGTTTATGATTCTCTTCTAGGGGTGGATGCCATCATGTTCAAATTTGTAGACATCCCAAAGAGACTAGAAATTATGTAGGGCAAGCTTTTGAATACATTTCTCCCCACGTACATCTATTTTTCCCCTTCTAATTTTAATTATTTTAGAAGAGTAATGTTCTCAGTTGACACTGGCCTCTTATTCTCCAAGTATCATATGATTGTTGTTAACTGTCAATGTTCTGTTACAGAAGACAACCCCTGCTCTTGAAAGAAAAAGTGGGGATTGGGCAGGAAAAATAAGGGGTTTTTTACCCCCAGCCAGGGTTCTTGGTGTACTTCAAATAGGAAGTCTACAGGGAATTACCATGGAGACTGGCAGTTCATTTATATGATAGCTCAATGCTCAAAAAGTAAGGGGGGGGGGAACAAGCAAAAGGATACAAATTGTGAAGAATTGGGTGGGAAGCATCTGTGTTCACTATATAAAATTGTCTGTTATCTATTTTATTGACCTTGCATTTTTAGAGTAACATTGAATGTCATAATTATAACACAAGCCATTACCATTTCCTGAAGACTATGCTAACGGTGCACATTTGCTAGATGTAGTGGATTGGGTAAGATTAGCACTGCAGGAGATCCTAGGCAGGCTTACTCCATCTCATTCCAAACTGGCAATATTCATGCTATATCGTTGACCCATTCTAGGGCCATTGCTGGCTATTGCCTGCTTGCTAGGGTATACTAATTAATTTCCTCCCTCCTAGCTCCAAAAGCCCCTCACCTGACTGCCATACACAATACCCTTATATCCACAGCCATACCTGCACTTCATTCCTATTGCCCATCTCTTCCATCACTGAATTGCAGTCAAAATCACTGCTCCACTGTGGAATTCCTAAAAGCAGGACATTCCACTTACCATACATCACGGACACCTAGGTTGACTGGGATGGGTGATTGCCATCAAATCTATCCTTGGATGTACTGCTGCCCAAAGTCAAGCATTCCAGGAGATGTTCAGGGTGATCTAGTTTACGTTGTCATTATTTCTGATGTTAGGCAGTGGGAGGAATCAGATGCTGAAAGGCGTTTAGGATTCAAATCGAGCAATAAGCAACAGTAGGAAAAGCTGCTTCATTTAGACTATTACTGATGGCCAGTGGCAGTATTGTGCAGTGGGGAGTAGGGCCCTATAGTTTGTCTAGTCCACAGCAGTGGCATCTCTGCATGTAGGCTCTTTGGGCTTCCCTATCCCTTGAAGATGTTGGTCCTTTTTGTAATATATAATTGGTGCCTCTGTCTGGCAGAGTCTGCCTTGGATGACCTGGACCTGAACGAATTCGGAGTGGCTGCCCTGGAGAAGACATTTGACAGCAGCTCGGTGCCCCACACGAGTGGCATCATGATAGGTACATGAAAGCAACAGAGCTTTCTTTGATCTTCTGCCAAGCAGGGTTTTGCCCCACCAGCTGGCTGAAGCAGCCTAACAAGCTCTCAGAACCAGCCTTAACATTATATGTTGGTTGGCAGCCAATGGGAGACCCTGGAGTAAAAGGGTCTTCATTGGCTAGCAGACTGGAAATTTAAGTCACCAGTTTTGGATATCCCAGTTATGTTTATCAAACAGACATGGTTTATTTTGCTTTATACTACCTTAACAGTAACATACCAAAAAAATGCTCACCAAATTATGACAACAACATCTAATGGAGGGTGGCGGGCAAAAATCATTTTCAAGTAATGGGAAAGAAATTGGATTGGTATCACTGTTCTGCTGTCACAGGATCATGGCAAGGCATTATCGCCACACATTGACAAACTACTGCATATGTATCTCATCATGTGTATGTGGTCATTTCAAACCAGCGTCCATTCTTTGTGTGTGTGTGTCTGGTTGTTCAGGTGAAATTAGACCTTACAACACCTGTGCCCCTGTTGTAAGAATCCCATTATTTATCAACCCAAATTCTTTGTGAGCTGAAGCCACATGCAGTTTGATGGGCGTCTGGCTTACTGTTGCCATTCACTGCTATCTGAAACCTTGGTATCTTAAGGGCATCTCCATCAGCTTGAACCTCATCCTCCTTGGTGCCCGGTATCTGATGTTGCAGAACCATTGCAGAAGGGTCTGCACTGGCCTTCTCTCAACATACAGTTCTGTTCCACCACATCCAAGCCTCATTATTGTTTAAGATTTGAGCCATTGCACAAATTGGAAGGCTTTCGAAATATGGCACAAGGGATAGCCACCTTTCTTAAAAACTGGTTCTTCTTTTAAGAAATAGTATTTCGTATGAAGCAACTTTAGTATATCTTTGAACAATTGTACCCTAGCTGATTCTGGCCAAGAACCATTTGAAAGTAGATTCAGTTTGCAGTGCAAGATCCCACAAGGCGGGTATGAGTCAGCATTTGCCCTTGATGATGCTTTTCCTTTAGTGTAGGCACAGCTTTGATTCCCATGAAGCCAACCATCTTTTTAAAGGATGGTTAAAGACTGCTCCTCAGAGGATAAGAAAACCAATGGAGAACTCCAGGTTAGTTATTACTCCAGAGAAGTTCTGTTATCAGAACTTGGCAGGATTGTGATAGGAAAACTTAGTAGCTTCTATCCAGAACTATAACTATTCTTAGCTAGAAGAAGGATATGGAGAAATGCTGAACATAGAAGTCATGACCCTGTCGTGCTAAATCTGGTCTAATTTCTCAACCGTTTGCAGTTGCTACTGTGCACGTTCAAGGCTTATAAACATAAAGGACAAAAACTGGAGTTTTAAAAGAATGAAATCTAATTCTTGAGTTTCCATGCTACTGGGTTTAGTCCTGCTATTGTTCAAATAGGAAAATTATTCCCTCGTTTTCTTTTCTGTGAATGTAGCAGAAATAATTACGGTGTTGAAACTTAATGACTGGATCTGCCAGGACATCTTCCTCTTGTGTGGGCTGCTTACGCATGCATTAAAAGTGACGGTTGTAATTTACCTCATTTAATTTGTAGCTTGTTCCTTTGGCAAAATGCCCTTGAACACTGAGAAGTTACTCCCCACCCCACTTGTACTTTTTAAGGGACAGTTAAGAATACACTTTTATCCCTTGTATGTGAATGAATGAGTTGGCTTTGTGAGAATATCTTTGGCAAAATAATGTCACATGGTGGGGGAGATTTTTTTTAAAATTCTGATAATAGTCCTGGAAATTTTGTCATGTAATTCATGTGGTCAGACAGATACTTTTTTTCCTTGAAAAAGAATCTTAAAGATGCTCATTATCACCATCATTAGATACTTAATTTTCCAATTAAAGTAGTAGTGTAAGAAATCAGACTAGTGAATAAACCATCAGATTTAAATATACGTTAGTATATTGTCATTGTGGAGATACAGGAAATGAGAAACAAATAGCTAGATGTCACCCCTTGGATTCTCAAGAGCCCTCTGCTAATGTCCTGTTTTGCCCATCTACCATCCAAGCAAGAATGTTGTTCTTTGTCACTTCCTTGGCCCGATTAACTGTTCTGATATTGCTCCTGCCATAGGTAAAGAGAGGTGTAAAATAGAGGAAGACCCTGGACCCCACCCCCATCCTTTTACTGGTGCAGAGAGTGAAGCAAACCCCTGCTGTTCAAATTCCTGTGCTGTGTTTCCACTCATAACTCATGGCTTCTACATTCCCATCCTTTCTGTGTGTTCTTTGTCCAGGTGGGAGTTTGCTGCAAAGTTCTGCTCCTGTAAATATCCCAGGGTCCCTTGGAAGCTCTGCCTCCTTTCACTCTGCCTCTCCTTCTCCACCGGTCAGCTTATCATCGCATTTCCTCCATCAGCCCCAGGGACACTTAAGCCAATCAGAAAACACATTCCTGGGGACACCAGCTTCTCATGGATCATTAGGTAAATGCCCAGTCTGTATGTGAGAGTATGCATGTTAACATGTACATACCTGTCTACACTGTGTAAGTATTTTCCTTTTCTCTTAACTTTCATTTGAATGTCCACATTCTGTGTTGCCACCTAACATAAGTTGTGACTGCAGCCCATAAAATGAGGGTGGGTTCCTCTGTCTCAGTGAGGCTTGGCTTGCACAAAAAGAAGCAAGCAGAGACAAAGGATGAGACAAAAGAGTTCAACACATTGGGATAGCCACAGAGCAGAGAGCACATGTAGCAAATGCATTAGGATAAGTTGAGACAGGAGTCTCAGAAGGCAGAACACCCCCAGCACCACCACCAGCCCCATTTGATTGAGCAATAGTGTTGGATGAGTGATTTCAAACTACCTACTATTGTAGTGATTTAAATATCCAATAGGAAAGGAAGACCTGTCAGTTAAATACTGTAGAAAAAAGTGTCTGTAGCTAGGAGAAAGAGGTGAACAGCCTGAAGAGGGAAAGGACAGGAGCTCAGAAGTATACCTTACAGGATGAAAGCCACAGTTTCAATCCCCAGTGTTCCCAGATAGAAATGAGGGAAAGAAGACATCTATTTAAATCCCTGAAAAGCAGCTAACACCCACCGTGGACAATACCTAGCTAAATGGTCTTAGTCTTTGTAAGTCAAGTTCTTATATTCCTAACGGCTTGGGGAATACAGTAACCAAATATTAAGAAGTATTTTATTGCTAACTCCCATCAAATGACTTTGACATTTGGTGACCCCATGAATGTGACTCCTCAACATCAGTTAGCTTCTGTCTTTTTTCCTGTTTACTTTCTTTTCTTTTCTTGTTAACTTTTTAGGATTAGTCCCATTAGTAATACCTACTTGGTCATCATTAGCAAATGCAGGCTGTAAATACCAAGTGTTTTGGAAGCTTGTCCAAAAAAATAATAATCTTCAAATGAATTCTGTTACTGAAAGTATAAGAAGAACTCAATGTTCCATTTCTGCCCATAACATCAAGTTTACCTTAGGATAAACTCTCTTAACAGGGAGGGAAAAGCATGCTTTGTATGCTTAGAAGCTTTCCTTCTTTATTGCCATTCCTTGTGTTCTTGGACTGAACTGTGACATTAAAATCAGATTCTTGACTCAACTATTGTTTCCAGTTAAGGAAGCCCTGATAAAAACAGTGCATGTTAACATTTTGAGGGAGAACTGTTGTATCTGTTTGGAAGCACTTCGGAAGTGAATGCCCTGGGGGCTGCACCCTGCCATCTATATCCAGTTTCGTCCAGTAGCAACCACGTTCTTAAAGAGCATAAGGCACACTCCCCCTCTCCCAGGCTAATAGCATTCCCAGAAGACTCACAGAATTGCTGATGGCCTTAAGGATGAAGTGTATGTGTGCCCATTCTCTTTGTTTCTGCTGAAACTAGTGTTCCAGGGTACATGTCCCTTGTTTGCAATCCTAAACCTAGTCCTAATCCTAAAAAGTAAACTCTTCAAAGTACATGAGAAGTGAATAGTTGATGGATATTCTGATGTTAGTACACTTATTAATAGATTATCATTGCTCTCCTGAGCTGTTAGGATTTTTTTCCCATTGAAAACAAGGTGTGCAGGATGTATACACCTTGATTTGAGGATAATGGTGCTCCTGGAAGTATCTCAGAATCTCCAAGTTTCATGTCTTGAGGATTCTGAGATACTTCCAGAAGCACCATTAGCATCAGAAACAAGGTGCATACATCCTACACACCTTGTTTTCAGTGGGGGAAGGGAATTCTGCCACCACCGCAACAAATACAGTAGGGCTAGAGACGTACTCTAGGAGTGCAAAAATGGGAAGAGGGCTGTGTTGTTTTCTGCCACTGTTGTACAAGGTGAAATGGTTGCTTCTGAAGAGGGTGCTTCTTAGCATTTAGTTTCCATTTACTATCAGTCCAGAGACATTGTGTAGCTCTTCTGTCTTTTCCTCCCCATTTGATTTCTTTTGAAGGAAAGTCAGGGGGAGACAGAAATGGTGGAAAAGAAATAGAAGATGATGCCAACCAGAGGGCCTCTGCCCTTTACCTCCATTCCATGAATGAGGCAGGAGGATGTGCCCTTATCTGGAAGCACCCATAGTTGAGATATAACACACAGAACAGGAGAGAAGAAAAAAGATGGGCAGTGGGAAGGCAGTAGAGCAGGAAGGACAGTATGCCTGAAAGCTAAAAATACTAGTTGCTTTTTCATGTTTTTATTCACATTTGTCTTGTCACATCTGTTTAATCACATGCTTTGTACAAAAGGAGGTCCTGCCCCATATATTGGAAGCCTTTTCAGACTCATTTTAAGTACTGTGAAGGTACCGCTTACACACTTAACCAGCTAGAGATGCTGTACGCATGCTGGCAGAAAGTCACACACATTTTTTGAGAGAGAAAACATGGCATAAAAACCTCCCAGCTAAAATAATAATATGGAAAGCAGTATAAGCAACTGTGTTTTTGCTTTATTTATTTCAGCAAATTAAACATACTCTTAAACATGTTCCCAAGGCTTACCAAGAGCTAAAATTACAGTAATTTTTTCAGTAAGTGTTTTTGTGCATGTGTGTGCTCAGTTAGGGTAATCTCTCCCCTTTCAAAGAAGGATTACATGTGCTCAGGGATGCATGTGCTCTGCTTGCATTACCCATAACTTCCTGCATATAGAATCTCTAGCCAGGGAGTGTGTGAGCACACCTTGTTGGAAAGAAAATATTAAGGGTGCAGCCTTCTACACACTTCCTTGGGAGTAAGTCCCATTGAGCCAACTGGGTCTTACCTCTGAGTAGATGTGTGGGATTGCAAAACATTTGCATTATTGACTCTCATTAGGCTACCGATCAGTGGAAAGCATTTTCTCAATTAGCAGTTTTGCTGTATAATTTTCATTCCTACATAAAGGCATAGATAGCCTGCTTGCTTATATAAAAACCAGTGTCAGCAGTAACATGATAGCAAATCAAAATATTGGGAATGGGGCTAAAAATATATGGCATTTTCAGAAGCAGTTTCTGTTTTTAATAGTAATGTAGAATTTTTATGGTTTGGATCTTCTAGAATCATGCATGCCTTTGACCAGGCTTCTCTGTTGTGGCCAAATTTATTACAAGCCTTTTGACTGGAATCAGGATGGACTTACACTCATGATGCTTCTTAATAATGCAACTTCAGCTCAAGTGAACAGTGTCCTGCTCTTGCAGTTGAAACCAAGCCATGATTTAAATTCAGTGCAGAGATACATATTTTAATTAAAATGCTTAGAGTAATGTTATAAATATTTTTCTAGGCTTTCCATTTAGTGCACCTTACCTTACATGAGCACATTTAGGGTAAGATGTATGGCATTCTGGCTGAAAGATAGAAAAAGCAGTCTCTGCTGCTGTGCAGACTTTATGAAAGCAAAACCAAAAATTGTCTGTGCAAACTGGCATTTTTTTCCCTATGTGTTCTCTTATAGAACACAGCAGAGACTGCTGTCGGTTTCAGCTTGATGTAGCCAGGGAGATGCTCTGGCAAGGTGGATCAGATCCTTAGAGACGTTTTATATAATTTGCAGCAGCAGTCCTAGGTTTGTAATGGAGTGTACCATGGACAGGAATATCAGCCAGTGCCTATTCTCTGATGAATATACCTGCTGAAAACAGATCCCCCCCCCTCCCAGCGCACATCTGCTGCTCTCATACTTCACATTTTTAGCTATATGATTTAAAGCAGCAATGGACAATATCAGGGGGAGTTGGACTGCAACTCCCATCATTCCCATTAGCTGTTCTGCCTGGGCTGATGGGAGTTGTAATCCAATGACATCTGAAAAACTGCATTTTTTGCACTCCTTTAAAATGTAATGTATGCGGTAGCCCTTATTTCCTTAATATTAGACGATATGCTTTTATTCTGAGAACTGGTTCATGGGCATGTTACTCACATGTGATGAACTGATTTCTCAATTAGCACCTGAATTAGTGCAGCAGAGACCAAACTGGATGCTCAAAGTGATATAAGACTGTTTGTACTGATTAATTCAGTATGGTTAAAAATAAAACTTCACCATAATAGATTCCAACTATTGAAAAAGTTATTATGTAAAGTATTTAGATAACTAGAGACAGTGGTTTAATCTGTTAAACAGTTATGGCTTTGGTAAAATGAAGGAATTGTGATTAAAATTTAGGAAGAGGGAATCTTGAGTGTCCTTTCAGAGCTAAATGCCACTGTGAGAACATAAGGCCTAATTACATTGACAGGCGAGGTATAACTATGGGATGAATGTTGTTCTTAAGTGTCCATACATGTTGAATCAAGCCTGTGCCTTAACTGACACTTCCTTGCCTATATGTTTCGAAAGTGCTGGGATTTTCTCTCTGAATTTGCCCTGTCTGCTGCATCTTTCATGCCTCTGTCTATACCACCACTGTAGGTTAGATGCATAGTCAGGATATTCTTTCCTCAAGAATGCCACACATCTTCCTTTGTTTAATAATTAGGCTGCCATTCCTCCTCCAAGCCAAAGTGTCAAACCAACATGCATTATTGCCCTCTGAAGGGTAGAATAAGATGCACATAGAAGGGAAGTGAAATGAATAGAAGTCACTTTATTCCTTTTCCAAAGTAATGTTGGGCAAGGAAAGGGGTAAGCTAAAATGTGTGACATAACACTTTTACTCCCTGTCTCTGCACGAAACAGGTTTAAATGGAATGAACAGCAGCATATGGGAACACTTTGCTTCTGGAAGTTTTTCACCCAGTACCTCGCCTGCGTTTCTGTCAGGTCCAGGTGCTGCTGAGTTGGCCAGGTTGCGGCAGGAATTAGATGAAGCTAACGGCACAATAAAACAGTGGGAAGAATCTTGGAAGCAAGCCAAACAGGTAGTGTGTGCCTAACAGGAGTCCACCTAACAGTCCAGTTAGAAGCTTGGGGTCCTAGACAAGAGACACAAATGGCATTGGGCTATAATGTAATACCTTCAGTCATGCTTTGAAAGGCCTGTTTGCAGGTGGATAAAGAAGTGGATTAAGGGCAATAGATAATTTTGAGGAGTAAGTTGCAAATTGTGAACTAGATTTGGAAATGTTCTACCCAAACTTTTTTGCATTCCTCTGAGTGTTGGCTTATTCAGTGAATGTTGTTTAATTGTTTAATGCTGTTTTCCTCTGCTCACTTTTTATGCCCTGAGGTTGAAAGGAGTGCTGAGTCTCTCCCTCCTTCACTCAAGGTATCTTTTAAATCAAGCACTGGGTGGGCTACCTCTGAGAAAGCAGGGTTTCCCATACTGGCTAGCAATTCAGGCTGTTCTCCTTCACCTCTATGTGGATTGTGTTTAATAGATTGTTGCTCTGAACAGTCTTGATGGGACCCTCCACTTCAAGATGATCTGTTTGCTCCTGTTCTCTTCTCATTATGTAGTGCAATTGAAATGAGCTATAGAGAAGGTATGGGAAAAGTGGAACATCTTGGTGTCTCTCTGGGGTCTGTACACATGGATGTCTCTCACTATCTTAAGGGTTGTGCTCACAAAATGCATTGACTCCTTTCTTGGGCAATGAATTTGCTACATAAAGAGAGCATGAGCAAAACAGAGTGCTGAAGAAACCTCCCTGCCAATCTCAAGGAGCAGTATACTTAAGCCAGTCCATGTGACTCTCCTTCTGAGAGCAGAAACCACTCTAAAATTAAAGATGTGTGTGCTCCTCTGACCAATACTGTGCCCATAGTCTGTCTGCTTGTGAAATTCTGTCATGAATTACTCCACAAATGCCTATAAAGTGTGCCCTCGGTATCCACTGGGGTTTGGTTCCAGGACCCCCGTGGATACCAGAATCTGTGGATGCTCAAGTCCAATTAAATACAATTGCATAGTAAAATGGTGTCCATTATATAAACTGGTAGAATCAAGGTTGGCTTTTTGAATATTTTTTGTTGGGGGGGGGAATTTTCAAGCTGTGGATGGTTGAATCTGTCAGTGCAGAATCTGTGGATATGGAGGGCCACAGGAATTTGTATAGGTTAGATAGTTGGTCCATATTTTAGGTTTCAAAGGAATAAATGCTTCAAGAAGGATTTAAAATAGAAAGTTGAGAGAATTTCTACCCACAGCCCCACTATTCATTGCTGAATAAAAAGATTGTTTAGTCTCTGATGACCTGGTGGCAGACAAAGCCAAGTGTTTATTCTCCTTTTCTTTCCTCTGGGACACACAGGCCTGTGATGCCTGGAAAAAAGAGGCAGAAGAGGCTAATGATCGCGCCAGCACAGCCACCATAGAATGTGAGCTAGCCCGAGAGCAGAGGGAGGCCTTGGAGATGCAAGTGAAGAAACTCCAGGAGGAAATTGAGCGGATCCATACTGGTCAGGACCCCCAGTTCCTGCGTGCCCTCTCTGATCTAGAAACACTTTCCCTCTCCACACTCTACAACCTCCAAAAACAGCTGCGTGCCAACCTGGAAAGAGTAGATAAGGTGGGTTTGAGCAAGGAAGATTTTGCCCACCATTAACTTTGGTTACTTTTATATTCCCTAAATAAAAAGTCTCTCATGGTGAAGTTGAAACGTACGAGCCCATACCTTGCCAGCCAAGACATGTGCTATTTCTCTGTCAAAGCTGGTAGCTGTTTTACTTCAAGGTGCTCTTAGCTGGCAGGCAAGGCTTCTTGAACCTTGATGACAAGAAAGACAGTTGCTCTCTAGACTGGAGGGGGAGCTGTCTGGTATCTAAGAACAAAGCACGGATAAGGCTTCCATGAAATGATCACAGCTTGTAGAATGCACTGTCTGGCATAAGCAGCCTCCCACCACCATCTAGTCCCTCTTTCCATTATTTTGGGTAAGGGGGAGTATTTATTTACTACTACTTGCCAAGATCTTGCCTTTGTGTTTTTGTGTTGTTTCCTTTTTCTTTCCTTTTTTTAAAAGTATTCACAGCTTTGTTTTGGTTCTCCTGTTATCTGTTTAGTGCAGGAGCTAAAGCAAAACTGGGGAAGGGGGTCAGTGGGATGTTCCATTTCTTCCATTTCCCGCTGGACAAAAGACTACCTATGCACATTTTCCCTCCATATATGTGCCTATGAGAATAGGGGTGAGCAGGAGAGGCAGTGGAGTTTTGGCAACTGTCTGAGGCAACATGAACACAGCTCACTGGGTGGATCACTGGCAAAAGTGTGTGTGTGTGTGTGAGATTTTATGGCCTTGCCTGTCTGCTTCATGGAACTGCTGTGGAAAAGGCGTCCCTGCCAAGCTGCAGGCCCAGAAAAGCAGACTGGGTCCTCTGTAAGCATAACTATAGGCCAGGTCATTTCCCCCCCACTTTGATGGCTTCACCAAGTCACTATGCAAGAGTAGTTTCTGCCAGGAGCTAGATGGATACCATGCCCTCAGGCACAGTTGTCACCTACGGAGCCCTTTTCCTGCTGCCTCCACCAAGTTGCTGGGTGAGAGGAACTTCTGCAGTAGGTAAGGAAAAGAGGAAGGAGTTGAATGGAGAGGAAGCTGAGCAGAGTCAGGCAGACTAGCAGGAGGCAATTGCCAAGAGTTACTCATTTGGTATGGAAAATAGAAAATCTTTCAGATGCTCTAGCACAAGAGTGGGAATTGTGTGTCTTGTGGGCTGCCAGCAGTCTGCCAAGGCCATTGTTGTGGCCATAAAAGGAGAATTGTGCCCTCAGAACTCTCCACGTGGTACAATTCTCCATTTTAAGACTCCTTTTGGCCCCTTTTGGGGGAGGATACTCAAGTAGCTTCTCATGCCTTAGTGGAAATGAGAGTCCAGTCTTTTCCTGTTTTGAAAAAAATGGACAAGTGTAGCATAGATGGGGTGGCTTGAGTTGTGCATATTTTCAAACAGGGATGAGAATGACTTCTTGGCATCCTACAACTGCCTTCTGAATGTAGAATTGCTATCTTTGACTTCCATTTTGTTTTCACTTACAGTCCCCTCTGGTCTGCCCTCTTATTCCCCCCCCCCCCCCCCCCAACCCGTGGTCTTCTCTTTTCAGGCAGTATTTCAGACGCAGTCGGTGAAATGCCTCAAGTGCCAGGAAGAGAACCGGGTGGTACTACCGTGCCAACATACTGTGCTGTGTGAAACGTGTGCTGAGGAGGGCGAATGTCCCATCTGCCATCCCAACAGGCCACATGCTCTCCAGTCGTGACCTTTCTAGGACATTTGGTTTAGCATATCATATAGAACTTTTTAACTTTATATATATATATATAAAATATAATATGAATATATATATGAACATATATATATATATATATACATAAAAACAAAAATTAGTTGCAGAGCACTTTTTAATACTTGGCATCTCCCATTTAAGAGGTTCCTCCCTCCTTCACTCAGTCCCCACTAATTCTAACTCCTTAGGGACTTTTAGAGCTGTTTTTAACATAGATCAAAGGGCCATTTGCAGAGTCTGTCCCCCACTATTACTATTACTACTACTACTACTACTACTACTACCACCTTGCTTTCTTTCACTTAGAATGTAACCTTTTAAAAGTCTTTTTCAGGAGAGAGACTTAGAGGGAAGGGTGAAGAGGGGCTTGCAAGTGCTTTCCAGGATGAGGACTGGATATCTGGGGAGAAGAAAGATGGAAATCAAATTTCTAATCATGACTTCATTCCCCATCTCTTGCCTCTTGTGCTGTCATCATTTGGTATTTTTAAAGCACCAGACATACATTTGACCCAGCAGTAGAAGCTGCTTTGCAGTCCCTGCCTGCTCAGAGCTTCACTTGTCTGGAACTCTTGCTGGCCTTCAGTAAGCACAAGAAACTTCACAGTAGAAAAGATTATTTTCTCTTTACAGCTTGATAGGTTTATACCAAAACAACAAAAGGACAGAGAATGAAAGCAGACCAGTGAGACAAGGCCAGTTGATCCTCATTTTTTTCTCACAAGCATTATCCATCACTGACATGTAACTGAGATTTGGTTGCACTTGCCAGGCAGACCCTTGTAAAGAGGAGCATTCTGCTTTGGCAGCCTCTGTTGTCTTGACAATGACTGTGTGTTCAGAGTCATGACTGAATGCACATGGGATGCATTCTGAGTAGGAGATAGAATCAGAGATGTATAGGCACTGTTGAAACAAAAGGTGAGGGCCCTTGCTAGGATTTGTCTTCACTGATAGATAAATAGAGGCAGTTTTTACTCCACCTCATGAATAAACTCCGTTTCTCTGCCTGGAAATGTAGAAAAGTCTAAATCCTATGGTTTGTCCCAAATAGAGTAGAAAAATTGTTCAATAATGAATCAGCATATAGGAAAATTCAGTTGATGCAGTGGGTATTTTCTAGCTGAGACTAAGGATAGACTCAGGCTGGTGTGTTCTGGTGTAGCATCTGAATACAGACTGCAGTACACAAGTATTACTGCACTTGGCTCACTTGATCTCAGGTTTTCCAGTATTGGAAAAGAACAAATTGACATAAGAGTATATCCCCTTCCCATCTGTTTCTCTGCATGCATTGCACTGTAGCCAATGTAGTAGTAGCAAGCGGCAGTGCCCAATGTAGTGCAGAGAAGGGTCCCAATGCTAGGCTCTGTGCTACACAAGGAGGTGATCCAGATATTGGCAGAACAGGATCATCTGTCTGTGCTTCATATTGCTAGCATGAAGTAAGCTGTGAAGAATGCCAGCATGAAAATGGGGGTAGTAGTAAGTGTGAGAGAAGAGAGGGGTACTTGTCAGGGGTAAATATCTCATCCTGTTTAGCTACAATCCTCTTCTGTATACTTCATTTCCACAGTTAACACCTACATAGCCCAGTTGCAGATGTTTGGGAGAGACAATCTGATTTCAAACTTAATTCCCTCACCCTTTTCACTTCTGTGGGGTAATAGTAGCAAGGAGAAGTGGGGAATAATATCTTAGATGGAGCAGGAGAACAAAGCTTTGCAAACAACCAGGGCCCCATGTGTTCAGTTGTCTCTGGTAGCAAGAGACAGATTCTCCAAATGCTTAATAAGGAGCGAACAACTAGGAAGTGGCAGTGGGTGAAGGCAAAACAGCAAGGTAAAATTAATAAAGCATCTAAGAGGATGGAATATCCTCTCAAACTGTTAGGTGTTGAAGGGAGTTATGTTTCTAATCCAACATAACACAACGCTACACTGAAAAATGTGTAGTGAAATGCCATAAGGCCACGCTTGAAGTACTGTGGGAAGAAAGGAAGGGAGGGAAGGTGGTACTCAGAGTCCACAGTGCTTCATTTCCCAAATACATTCCTTTTTCTTGTGATGAAGGAAATCTTCTCATTCATGGAGCCTTTTGAACTTTCTGTGGGCATCTGCACAGGCTGTTCTTCAGGGATCAATTCTATTCATTCCGTGCATCAGTCACCTGTCTATGACTGGTCCCCAGCAGAAGGGAGTGTTCCTTGAATGTATATAGGATTTACTGTGTTTGCACAGTCCAGAAAGTGGTTGATGAGAGGAGGAGACATATGTTTCCTGCACTTCTGACTTTGTATTAAGGCAGCAGGCTGAAAATGGGAGAGATACCCATTGCTCTCTTCTTTTCTCTTACTGTGGCTGCAGATTTCCTTCCTTGATTGGGTACCTGCCAGCTTAAACATCCATGAAGATGATGCCCCAAAAGCCCAAATCTGTAAATGCGTTCCTCTTAATATTGTACATGTATGTATTAGAGAACTGCAATACATCAGACGAACATGGGTAGCCATTTCTCATGGACAGCAATGACTACTTTTAATCTATCCCACCTCTTACATGGGCAGACAGTGTGTTCTGTAGGTGGAGCACATAGGATTGGCTTTACACTAAAACATGGACAATAGCCTTTTTGGGACCTGAGCAACAGAGAGCTGGGTTATCCATTTGTCTCTTGTGCTGTTGTAGGCCAGCATGAGTTAGACTTCCAAGCTCTGAGCAGCCGCTAAATCAATTTAAAAAGAATCTTGCAAAACATGTTTACTCAAAAGTAAGTCCCACTGAAATCATTGGGGTTTGCTTCCTGGTAAATGTGTGTAGGTTTGCCACCTTGGCTGATAACTTCCTTTGTGAACAAATTTGCACTCGATCCAGAGTGCCTTATGAAGGGGTCTTAACTCACTAATTATGTGTTAAAAGTTTGATTATGCGTATTGAACTTCTCAAAATTGACATTTGGGCCTAAATCCACTGACATTCAATGAAATTTGTGGCTTAGATACTTATGTTTTAAGCTTGTATCCAGTAAATGTGTTGTTCTGCAGTTTCTGAGTGGTTCGATTCCCACTGCAGTTTGTTACAACTTGTTCAAATATTGCAGCAGCCTCTAGACAATGAAAAGCAACAGCCCAGTCCAAAAGGACTCTAATCTGTCATTTTGCACTGGGGGCTTGTTTAACTTGTAAAGTGTAATATTTAGAATTATAATCTCACTCCCTTGCTCACCAGTCTCTGCTTTGTTTGCAATAGTCTTTCCCCAACCTGAAAAAGCACTGGAAACTCTAGTAACCCTTGTTTTTTCATAAGAATAATCCAGCTATACACTGTCAGGTTTTTCCTCCAAAGTGTTTCCATATTTAATGCAAATACATCATTAGATTTGCTTCCACATTTCCACCCTCCCATATTTGGAGGGTTAATATGCATTCCCAGATGGTCTCAAAGTGCAGCTCTGTTTTAGTTTTTTTTAATTAACTTTTATGTTCCGTAAAATTGCTTTTTTTTCAATGTGTATATTGTACTAGTATCTGTTTTTTAAAAAAACAAACACCTGATTGGCTTTTTTGCTTTTTTTTTTTTTTTTTTGGTATGGAGAGACAATGCTGGCTGATTCTTGTGGTTGTGTTGTTTTTGGTTGTAGCCTTTGAATGTCTGTGCCATGAGGCATATACCCTGGTCTGCAAGGCCAGCAAACATGCCTCAGTCTTAAGGAAAGCTTGTTTGTTTAAAACATGTGAACATTTTTAGAAACACACACACACAAACATAAATTTAAATTATGGGGGAGTAATACTCTGCTGGAAATGTACTAAACTATTTTGGTAACTAATTTAAAGATCATAGGAAATAAAACTCTTTGAATTGGATCAACAGTGTTTATACAGAACTGCAGCCGTTTTCAGGCTCTTTGGTGGTAACTGGTTTGTAACACTTAGTTTTGTAAACATTGTGTTTTATTGCTTCCTCTGCCTTTCTATGTGATTGTCTATAGTGTGACGATGACTTTGTAGGACAATTTGTTTTGTCCTGAAATGCCACTGCTTTATGTAATTCCAACAGAATCCTACAAGGGGGTATTAGATGTGTTGCTGGTCTCCTAAAGTGTCACTTAGAAGTAGTTACTTTGTCCTGTTTTTAAGACCTGGGCTGGCAGCTCTGTAGAGTCTTGCTGGTTGTAAGATTTCTCTTTCCCTGTCCCTCAGTATCCACTGGCCAGTGGCTTTGCTGGTGGGATGTGACATAAAATTGTATGAGAGAAAAAGCCTGTTGACATGCAGCACCACAATGCAGTCTGTCTGTCTATTTTATTTTTGTTTTCTAAAGGACCAAAGAATTGAAACTGGGATCAAAAGTTTCCCCAGCCCCATAAATGCCTGACTGCTCCCTTTTAAATTATGTTGGGTTCATGCCCACTCCCTGCCTCATATATGTCAGTATAAATACATAGGCAAAAGGGTACATAGCAGCAGGTTGGTTTAATCCACAAACTTCTCTCCTTCTCTTTAGCTTCTTAACAAGCACTTTTTTAAAACAATCCTAGATTTCTATGAAATTTTAATATTGAAATTAAATGCCTGAAATGTGAATGCTTTATTAGGTAGCAAATGGAAAAGCAAAACGGATCTCTATTTGTTTTTGTAAAGAATTAACTTTGGATTAAGTTTCTAAATAGGCAATATTGTTTTCTGGGATGGGATGGGATGAACCAGGAATGGGAGGAAATATGCATTTTTAAGGGGTGGGAAAGTTGATTGTGCCAGCAGTTGCCGACTTGTATAGTGTTTGTTCGGCACTGCTTTTTAAAAAACAAACAAACCAGGATCTTGTGATTGGCTTTTTGGCTGAGGCTGATGTGCAAACTATTTGGTGCTAGTCTCTTTCACACTACACAGTTGCAGCACTTTGATTCCACTTCAGCTACCATGATGGCTCCACTGTATAGAAACCTGAGATTTGTGGTTTCATGAGGTATTTAGCATCCTCAGCCAGGGAGTTCCTCTGGTGCCTCTGACCAAACTACAATCCCCAGGACTCCACAGGATGCTGGCATGGCAGTTAGAGTGGGATCAAACTATGTAGGGTGAAAGATACCTAAATCATCCCTGATGAACTACCCAAGCAGCTGTGTGTGGATGATGGAATTCTGCACACTGTTGAACAGCGAGTGCCTCTTGTCTCCTATCATCTTCCCTCTGTGCAGAGGCCTAATTAGAGAAATTGATATTTCCTTCAGCCTCTAAAAATCTTGTTGATGTGGGGAAGTGGGCTGCTTAGATAACTCATTATATCAGACTGTCCATTTTCTCCTCACTCTGCCTCCGAGACAAGGGAATATTATTTGTCCAAATCCGAGTAGTCAGAAAGGCCAATAAGCCTTTACCATGATAACAGATGGAAAATTGTTGGTTCCCTGAAAAATTAGTAAGGATGCTTCTTGTGTTAAAAATCACCTGAAAACTTATTCCTTTTCAAATTTTGTGTGGCCCACATATTGGAGCAGACCGCTGAGTACTCCCATAGCGAGGGCTTCCTCTTCCCCTCCTACACTTCAGCAGAGGGGAAAGTAGCATCTAACCCGTATTTACTGCAGGGAATGACCTGCTTGCAGCACACAAAAGCTGTGTTCACATGTAATGCTAAAACAGGGTTTGGCATCATGAAGATGAACCACAATGAACCTTGGGATGATGCATTCATTCCTCTTCTTTCATCATGACCCATGGCATAGATGCTTTCTACTTCTCCTTTGACCGAATGCAGCTTGTCTTGCCAACTGAACCGAGGCAAACTGCAGCTTTGTCTAATGGAAACAGTTTAGCTGCAAACCATAGATTATGAAGCTGGCTTGCTTTCACTGACCATAGGTAAGATTAATTCCAGTTAAGTGTTTTAATAAATTGTTAAAATATGGTTAATCTAGAGTAGAAGCAGAAACATCTGATCTCTTTGCAACTGCACTGGAGAAGGGCAGGCAAGACAGAGTGCATAAACTCAAGGATTATCATGGTTCATCATAGTAATGCTGATCTGTTTAGCATTTGCTAAACTAAACTGTCCTTTAGTCTTGACCTGTGAACTGGGCTGGAGTCACCCTCTCTCCCAGAATCCTTACTATACTTCATAGCCTAATAGAAGTCTTTTTTTTCTTCTTGTTAATGTTCCCTAAATCTAAGCTTAATCTGAGCCACTTCTGGGGCTGGCACAGCTCAGATAAATGAAGAGAATTTCCTTTCTGATAAGGAATAATGTAAGACTCAACCATATTTTGCTATTCTTCTAGAAAGGCAGGACTTTCCCCTGTTGTTTCCTCTTCTAAAAGGAAAACAAAAGTATTTATTACCAGCGTGGGGTGTTGGTGGTTCTCTCCTTTTCTCTTTCATTCCTGTCAAGATTATGTCAAACTTTGGAGCAATGCAACAAGAAACTAGATGTTGCTGGTAAAAAGTATTATAATTTTTAAGTATTCCTGCAAACTGGTGACTGTGGATCAAAAATCTCTATGGGGCTTCCCCACTCTGTAGCTTCCAATGTTTTAAAGAAAAAAATATGAATACATACAATATAAATTCTTTCAACTACACACTACAGTATTTATGGTGGCAATTCTTAACCAGTGTCTCTCCCTGGATTTTCCAAGGATGGGGTGGGGGGGCTGCTGGGACAGAAAGCCACTGAAGTTTGTGTAGAAGTCCGCCAAAAGGTAATAGGTGGTGTGTACAATGTGGTGTTTGACTCCATTATTATAGACTGTAATGCGGAACTGTGATTTCAGCTGTTGTTCTTTCTCGTATTCTGTATATATGTGTGTTTGGCTGTCCAGAAACCTGGTTTTAGACACTCTTTCTTGGCAAAGTGGATTTGCATGTGGAACTTTAAAAAAAATGCAATCTTGTGTCACAATTTCCAAAGGCAGGATGGATTTTCTAGAAGACAATAAATTTTTTTATTTTTTTGCTAAGAAAAAAAGGCGGCAGTTTTGTGTGTGCATATATGTGTATGTGTACCTGTCAAGTGAATTTTCATGTGAATGTTCAAAGTGCCTTTAATCCCTGCTTGCAAGTTAGGGAGGTAATAAAAAATACTGCTATTTATTGGTATAGAATGCATTCCCCCAGGAATATTTCCTGTTGAGGCTTGAATGAAGTGTAACAGCTTCACAAATAACAAAGACTTCTCTTCTTCTCGTGGAATTTGTGCAAGGAGAGATTCCTTGTGGACTGCATGCCAGGAATGTCACCTATCATCTGATTTGCTTCACCTCCTGATAATAAGAAAACAGGAGCTTATGACTAGGGAATAGTGAAGACAACACATACTTATATTACTGTATTTATTTTATATAAATTCATCTTCCACCCTATCTAATATAAACAGCTTAAATTTAAGTTTAGTTATTTTTAAAAAGAAAAGATTGTGGCCAACTACCTGTTATGTTTTTTACATATCTATAAGCACCATAGTTATGGCGCTACATACTGAATCATAGAGTTGGAAGAGACCCCAAGGGCCATCCAGTCCAACCCACTGCCATGCAAGAACTCTCAATCAAAGCATCCCCAATAGATGGCCATCCAGCCTCTGTTTAAAGACCTCCAAGGAAGGAGACTCCACCACACTCCAAGGGAATGTGTTCCACTGTCGAACAGCCCTTACTGTCAGGAAGTTCCTCCTAATGTAGGTTTATCACAATGGAGATCGCTCATGGTAAGCGGTGGAAACAGCAGGCAGCTGCTTCCCAAGCACAGGAGAACAGATTCCCATCAATTGCAGCAGCTGCTGCTCAGTAAGTGCAGATGGGGGGAAGTCATGCTAGGATTCTAGACATGAGAGAAACTCATTGGAGTTTTTCAATGGGAACTTTTTTTGTTCTCTTTGACCATTATACAACCAATTGAGAATTGGCTAGAAATCTGCCTTCCCCCCTCCCCGGAGGGTCAATTTCTCTTTTTAAAGTCCTGAGAATCCATATTCTTCATTTCCGCATTCGTGCTTACTCTTTCCATGATCTTGATTTGCACTAAAAGAGTAACAATATATCAGAGGAGCAATTCCTGATATTCATCTTTTTTCATTCCCATCCAGATTGTTGGAGAATTTCTCCATTATGAAGAATAAATATGTAGCAAAATCCATAGCCCTTATTTCCCTACCCACAAAAACTAAGATTTTGGAAGGCCGTTTTCACTCAACCCTGCTATAACCAGCTTCCCAAGATCCTACATCTAGTATAAATTAAATGCTCTATCTGCCTTTTCCTAATTATCCTGATTATCTATCCTGATTTAGCACACAGGAGGCGCTCTGTCATGGATGTTTAACAACCCCAGTCTAGAGTTTTAGTTGGACTTGAGAGATCCATTGAAATCAGGAATGATAACAGGTTCATTCACAATTAACTTTAAGCAGAGTAACCTACCCTTTTGAGTTCAATAGAATCTTAAGTGCAACTACCTTCTGGAGGAGGATACAGCTTTTTCCCAAGGATGTGTATGTTTGCCACCTGTCCTAGTTGTCATGTACCTGTAATCCTGTCTCCATGGTGAGTCCATCACATCTCCTAGCTTCTACGACTAGCATCATGGTGTATTCTAAGCCGTTCTGTGACTAGAAGGACACAATTCAAAAGCATTAATGTTTGGGAGTAGGTGATCGGATACTGGAACGTTCATTACATATTGGTAAGTATGGACATAAAACAGCAGTTTGAGATCCTGACAGATTGGGGAGAGACGGGTCTTTCTTGTTGGTATTAATGTTCAGGTTGCTTGCTGTGCCACTGAAGGCGAACAGTCCTTCCTGAACTATGAGGCAGACCTCTAGACAGAAGCAAGAAGTGTCAATGAAAGACTCAAATAAGTTAAACAAACACCATCTCTTACATGAAGAAACCACTGTGGAAGTGGCATAGGTGGGACTACCAAGTGATTTATTTACATGAAGCAACCATGTGTTATGGTCTGCATGTGATGTTTTCTGTACAAAAGCACTTTTGATGCCTTGCTTCTTTAATGCTAGCGCACTACAGCAGAACTAGTATAATGACTTCATCTACCTCTTGATGGGTAGTTGATGTGGCACCTTTAGGCAAATTGTCCTGCTGGGTTGACTGAAGCAGGAGGTCATGTGAAGTGACACCCTTGCTTCTAATGCCTGTATTATCTAGCATACAGAACGGGTTGGCAGCCATGCCCATGGGCCATAAATCCCACAATCCCTCATGGTTGGCTGTAGTAGTTGGGGCTGGTGAGATTTGGAGTCTGACACCATTTGGAGGGCTACCACAGCAGAAGAGCTCTAGATGCCTTTCTTTTGCATTGAAGAATCAGAACAGTTCATTCAGGCCTGGTTGTTTGTGTGTGAAGGCACCATGTTCCCAAAAGTACTTAATACAGCCATGCCTAAAAGATTTTAATTGGGACTCCCTTGTCAACCATCATACTAAGTTCCTGTTCTGCTTTCTCAGAAGGTTCTGGGAGATCCTGAAGTGAGGAAGAGGAGAATGATCAGGGAAGTGCACTTCTTGCCTTAGAGCCTTTGCAGACTGCCAGAAATAGTGCACACTAAATTGAGGCACTGCCCTGGCTCAGTGCTAGGGAGTCATGGGAATTATATTTTTTTCTGGGACATTGAGCCTTCTCTGTCAGAGAGCTCTGGTGCCACAATAAACTACAGTTCCCATGATTCCCTAGCACTGAGCCAGGGCAGTGCCTCAATTTAATGTGTACTATTTCTGGCAGTCTGCAAAGGCCCTAATTCTCACAGCTTCCTTAAAAGCTACTAACCAAGGCCAGTTATGGGAAAGAAGGTGGCCAAGGTGTTTCCAGGAAAGGTAGCTTGGTTGCTTTAGTCTCTAGATGGGTGGATTCCTGGGACCCAAGGAACTCAACTCCCCACTAAATAAAGCAATACTTCTCATTTTGTTTTTCATCTACACACAGATTCATTCTTGTGCAGGAAAGTTCAGTAGGATGGGGATGTTTTCAGTTACACATGTGAACCGGCCTGTACTTTGGCCTATTTCATATACTAGACTGGGGTCAGCAATTGGAAAAGTACAGGGTTGCAGGAGGACTGCACTTCACCACCACACCCAGTCTCACAAACAGATGAGCTTTTTGTCCCTCAATGCCTTCTAGGAAACAAAGGGGGAAATTTTGCCATGTTTTTTAAAAAAAGCAAGAGGAAGTGAGTTCTGATCACTGCTCTGCTCCTGTTGTTCAAAAAAGGCTCTCCTCTTGGGCCTAAAGTGTGGCCCAGAGTGGGTCCAAAACATGGTAAAAATGCCCACATATGCACCCTAGAGGGCCTCTTGGGACAAAAAAAGTTTTTTGGGGGGGGGGGGCGGGAAATTACCCGGGGGGGGCAGGAGGTCTGCCAATATGGAATGGAGTCTATACCCCTAGAGGACTTTGGGGGGCATTTTGGAGCAAAACATTTAATGTGGGGAAAAATTTTGATCCCCTGGCAGTCCCCAGGGATAACAAAAATGGCCCTGGGAGACATATTTTGCCTACCCCTGCACTAGAGGAATGTGAGACATAGGGAACTGACATGAAAAATTAGGTTGGGCATGCACATCCTTAGAACAGTACAACCTGATGTCCATCTTCTGTTATTTATTTATTTTTCTAAAATGACTGCAGTTCACCGTGTGTTAAGCTTGGAAACTGCAGCGCGTACTAAAGGATCTGTACAGAATTGGCTGTCCCTGAACCCACAGATCCTTTGTGTAAAAATCTTTACTGCAAGATTTCGGGGCAGTTTCCTGAACAGCCTTTTTCCTTAGAGGAAGAATCAAATCAAGTAGAAGTAATGAAAGATGAAGTCTGAAGGCAACCTGACTAATTAGAGAAAATCAAGTGTGAAATTTTTGATGGTCTCATAAAATTGGGCAACCTACTCTTAAAATCAGCTTCTGTACTAAAGGATTGGAAGGGTAGCCAGTGTTAACACCATTCCTTCAAAAATGACCCACAAGAGTTGGGAAATTACAGGACTATCAATAAAACATTTGTTTGGAATGAATTGGAAGAAAGTATTTTCTAAAAGCTACAATTGATTTAACGTGTAGATGAAAAAACCTTGGTAAGGAAGCTTCATTGTGGTTTTTTCATAGGAAAATCTTTATTCACTAGCATTTTAAATGTTTCTTGAGAGTAGACATATTTTACCTAGACTTTTTTTTTAATTTTAAAAATGGTTGATATTGTCCATTTCCCCTCTAAGGTAAATTTGGGAGAAAAGGCCAAAGTCTCCTATGAAGCATTAACTCCAGACACAAACAAGCATATAATACCACTTTCACAATGGAAAGAAAGGTGAGCAGTGCACTCCACTACAGACTGATAATAGGGTTGGTACTTTTCTCAAATGATTTGAAGGCAGGTATCAAATTTGGGGTGTGCACCAAATTATTCAGTGTGGTGAAAATGCAAGCAAATTGCAAAATGCTCCCAAACTGACTTGGCTACATTTTTTTCAAGGCATATTCTGGACTAGTGTCAGATGTTCTGCACAGGGAGCTTCTTTTCTGCAATATATATATATATATATATATATATTGCCCAGAACACGTTCCAAACTTCAAATAGTCTTCAAAAACTGCAGGTATTTTGACAGCTTTCTCAGCATGGAGAAAAATGGTAAAATTCTGTTTTGCCAGCAAGAACAACATGTATACAGCTTTACATCCTACATTAGGAAATGAATGTAAATTGGCCAAGAAAACTATGCTATTATGAAGCAGGGCCTCCAGGTGATAATGTCTGTAACTCCCATCAGACCTAGCCAACAGAGCTAAGTGTGGGGTGATAGGAGTTGCAATACATAGGGGGCCCACAGTTCTGTCCCATGCTAAAAGGTGCTCTTTTCTACACACCTTTGAGAGAATGGTACTATAAACGGGTTTAAGGGGTTATCTTTCAGATAACTGCAGACTCTGCCAAGAAGGTGCCTTTCAATAAATCACACATCTGTTACACCACCATAAATTGGGAAATGTTTTTGTTTGCACCCTGATACTCCGCCTGGATTTCCTTTCCACTTGTGACTTCAACTGTTTAGTGGCTAATGTGACAGAAATGGGTGTCTTAAAGCCTTTGCAGACTGCCAGAAATAGTGCAAATTGAGTCCATTTTAAGGGTTAGGGTTAGTGCTAGGGAATCATGGGAACTGTAGTTTTTTCTGAGACATATAGCCTTCTTTGTCAGAGAGCTCTGGTGCCACAATAAAATATAGTTCCCATGATTCCCTAACCCTTAAAGTGGACTCAATTTGCACTATTTCTAGCAGTCTGCAAAGGCCCTTAGCTTCACTTAATCCCTTCCTTTACATGACAGAAGTTCTTGGTGGCTGAAGAAACCAACAGGGAACCTCAGTCTACACTACACCCTACCCTTAAGAAGCAGGCAAACTCCCCCTCGCAGTCCTTATGGAAATGGCCGCGCTGGCCAACAAATATTGCGGACACTTCAATGACTGTCTTCACTGGAATGAGCAGGAACACCAGGCAAAGTAAAAGCAATGGCACCCAAGCTTTCATAAGTTGTGGGGATGCTATGTTGGAAATTTGCTTTCCCTCAGGGGAGGCCAAGACTACTTCTGAGTGTCTGAGACTTAGGATCACAGCAGGCAAGCACTCACCTCTTCATATTGCATAAACAGATGAAATTTCAATACCTTTTGAAAGTTAATTTGCAACATAAAGCATGCAGTTTAAGGGTCTAGTAGCCTCTCAGACCAGGGGAGGGACTTCTGCATCCCATATGTGCTTCCTCCCCCCCCAAAAAAACCATAATCTTGCAGCCAATTGCTGCATCAAAGCAAGGTACAGGCTCCCATGTGCCTTGTTTTGCCTCACTCTCCTAGCCAAACCCCCCCCCCCCCCAGAAAAAGTGGGTTTATTAAAACAGAAGTGAACTAGCCCCATTTCTGTGGCTGGTGCAGCCTGCAGCAAAGCCAAGTGACTGAAAATTTGGTCTCCAGACCATGCCCATCCCTGCTTGAGGCCCAAGTACACCTTACATATATATAGCTTGGTTGCTAGAAGATGGTGTTTTTAAAAATTGTCTGCTACATTAAACTGCAGGATTTCACACTCCCCAGCAGCATCTGTGCCTTCTTTGCAGTAATCAAAACTACCCTGCAGACGTGTGGCGACAGATTCCACACCAGTGCCTTGCCAGCCACTCTGCCATTTAATTCCCTGTTAAGCCAGTGGTCCTTAATCAGAAGAAATTGCCCATCTTTTTAGCACAGATTAGCAGGTGTGTCTCTTCCTTGGCAAAAGCTGACCCTTCCATCCTTTGGCATTCACATATAGCAGGCAGCCTGCTTTCCATGCCATCTGGAAAGCAAAGAATTTCCTGCACAAGGGGCTCATTACAAGCTTTGCTAGTCAAACAGGCTCTTTCTGGGGGCTATGTATATTTGTGTTTGCTCACAATTTTTCTTAGCCTGCAACAGCAGCAGCTTCGAGAGTAGTTCCATGTTTTCAGAGTTCACACCCTGCTGCAAATGGAGAATGCTCAAGATAGTGTGGGCCCACACAACTCTTTCCCATTGCCTCTCAGGTGAAAACAGATGAAAGATTCATCCAAACACAACTGGGGGCGTTCACCTTGCTGCAGCTTATCAGCTTGTGCTGACAAAAGAGCTCCACTGTCTGCTCAGCGGCTGTGGCGAATCCTTCACATGGCTGCTGCATCAAAGCCACCAGTCAAAGTATCTAAAGTCTCATGGCTTCTGCCTGTGCTCTCTGGTGTGTACAGTAATTTGCTGTTGCCATGGTATTTCAGGGCCTCCTGCTCTTCAGCCCAGTCCCAGCCCTCCTGTTTGGCTACTGTCACTCTGACTCCTTTGACTGCTTGGCCCGTTGCCTGCGGAGCTTCACAAAAGCCTGGGCTTCTTTGTCTCCTTTTCGGATCTCCAAAATCTTTAAGATTTCATTGCCTGGCGTAGGAGAGAAGAGATGGGGTCCATTCAGTAATTCACAGTTATCTCATAACGCTTGCCGTAAATACATTTTTCTGCCATTTAAAACCTACTTCTTATGGCTTTAATATCAGTCATAGGATGATTCCAGCCAAGGCTATTACTGAATTACCACTCATTTATAGACTTTTACAGAAGAGCTGGTCATCACAGTTTTTACTGTTAACCTTCCTGTGTCCTAGTATTTCTCCCATGCTTTCTGTTAGTACAGAAACTCCATTAAGAAAGAAAAGATGGAATAGAGTGGCTCCTTGGTATCTGCTGGGGTTTGGTTCCAGGTCCCCCTGTGGATACCAAGATCAGTGGATGCTCAAGCCCCACATAATGGCATAGTGAAAAGGTGTCCCTTATATGATATAGCAAAAGCAAGATCTGCAGTTTTTCAAGCCATGGGTACTTGAATCCATGGATAAAAAATCCATGGATACGGAGGGCCAACTGAAGTTGCACAGAGTTTTTTGTCTGGTTGTGCTCAGGACCCTTTATCTAAATGCTGTCCTAGTATACTGACATCAATTTTGCAGATGTGGGGTGGAAGGTGAGGAAAGATCTACATACTTCAGAACTGTGAGGAGTAAATAGCTAGATCTTAAATAGAAACCCAGAGGTCTCAATGGAAAACCCCAGGACAGCAAGAAACTGTATGGAAAATTTGCAACTATGAGATATTACACAAATGATGTCTGTACCTTGGAGAACAAGGCGGATCAAAAACTAGCTGCTCACATCTGCTAGCCTAAGCAACTCTTGTAGCTCCCTTTAGTGATAACTAAAGCTCTTCCTAAGTGAAGGTTGCTATGGAAGCAGCTTTTCATGCAGCAAAGAGGAGACAATGTCATGAAAAAGAATGGATGGAGGGGGATGTTATTGCCCATCTTGTACTCTGAACAATTGGGAGGTAAAGTTAAAAATGGGGAGGGTGTCTTTGAGGAAAGTACCGGGTTAGGATGCTCCTACAAGTTTTAGATAGATCCAGGATCACCTAGTGGGTAGAGCCCAGTCTCTATGACTACGCCCTAGAGCTAAAGATAGCAAAAAGGCCATGACAACCTCTGATTTGAAAGAATTTCATCAGGTTATCCTCTTGAAAAGGTCTCTCATTTACTGTGAGCACACTTAAGACCAAGAGTCATGCCTTTGCTCCTAGTTAGGAGTTTCTGTTTCCTTTGGCTCCTCAGATTGTCAGCCTGCTTACCACAAAGGCTGAACCAAGCTATCTTATTAAAATATTCATTTATCCATCGTCTCTCTGTCTCTTTCTTTCTTGTCTGAGAGATGGAACAGTGCAATAGGAACCAACTCTAGCTCTCTGGAACCTGTAAATTGCATGGGCATAGTCTCTCAATGATATGAAGAAGTGACTCCAGTAACAGAGATCAAGATTTCAGAACCTTCCTAGATTTGGTGTCAGGAAGGTGTTCCATTTAAACCTAACGTTAACAAGACTAAAAGACGTAATTCAGGTCTGCCTTTGCTATTGCTGAATCAGAAGAAAGGGCCCAAAGAGCAATCATTGCTAGCTCCTGCCAGCGGAAGGGATTTACAATAAAGCCCAGAAGAAATTTATAATTCTACTTCATTTAAAGGCAATTCCAGAGCTTCTTTCTTGATGGAGGAGATAAGGCTTAGAACTCACTGACTACCTTGGCTTGGACTTTGCAGATTAACTTTCTTATTCTAGTGGGACATAGCCATGTCCATGTAGATTTAATTTACTGCTTCACACACCCCGAAAATAAAACCGCATGACTAGTGTGCTAAGTATTCAACCTCAGACTTGCAAGGAAATAGATAATGTGTTTTCCCCAAGTATTTTTTCAGGAAATGGTCATTGGGAACCCCACAACCCTGTTTGCTATGGACCCCTGACTAGTAGCCCTTTTCTGCCAGAAGAAAGCAGAACTTATGAGTAGAGGCTAGGAAGGTTGTCTTTTTTGGACCATATCTCCCCCAAATCCTAAAACCAGCATCTAAAATCTTCATTTAAACAACTCGGTTCCTGAACTACAGGTTAGAGATTAGAAGAGTTGTAGTTTATACATGGTAACATTCCTAAAATATGACTATAAGGATGCACATGGTTGAGAATGCATAAGGAATGGAGTTACCAGCAGTTCCAGGATGAGTCAGAGACAGTCGGATCTGTGGCACTGCTAAGGGATTGGTGATTTCTTCATTTTCATTCAGTCCCAACACTCTGCAGAGCGGGAGGAAGGCTTCTCCCTCAAGATCATTGGCGCCTAAGGTGTCATAGTCAAACACTGTGAGCAACAGGCATGCCCCATCTTGTTGGCATTTATCTGGAGGGACCAAACTGTAACACAGACAAGTATGGAAATGGCCAAGTTAACATCACTTCATAGGCACCATAGGCACTGCAAAAGAGTTACATTTTTACTAAAAGGTAAAGGTTTCCCCTTTGATATGATTGTGTAGTCATGTCCAACTGTAGGGGGTGATGCTCCATCTCCATTACTAAGCCAAGGGAACCAGCGCTGTCAAAGATGACTCCATAGTCATGTGGCCAGCATGACCAAATGCCCAGGTGCATGGAATACTGCACTTTTATTTGCTTTCAAACTGCTAGGATGGCAGAAGCTGGGACTAGTGGCAGGAGCTTTTTCATTTTTACTACATTTTACATTTTTACTACAGCTCCCCAAACCCTCCAGGCAGTATTTTTTCCAAGCCCTTCTCATAACAACCACCACAAGACAGATGCACCATGTGCAGAATGATGGAGAACCACACCAATTAGGCAATACCTATATGCTACAACAGTGACTTCCAAGCCGTTCAAAGGAAAAGAGGAAACTAATTTTTAAGGCCTGTGCTGTTCATCTAAATATAGCCCTGGAGAATAGAGGGGCTGAGGGTAGGAAAGAAAGATAGCTGCTCAAACGTACAATTCAAATACTTCATCAAAGAGAGGGTGGAGATTGTTCTTTATGCACTGGGTTGTCCGTGCCACTACCTCGGGGAACTCATGCCGTGGCTCCAAGGTGAGTTGGATGAAGGGATCACTTGAACCTGGAGGAGTCAAGATGTGAGAGGTTAGAAATGAATCATAGAAACATACCACTCTGTCCTGGAACATTTATACCTCCAGGCATAAACTGTGTTTCCAAGATTACTACAGCAGCTCGAGTATTTATCTTGTCCACTGCTATGTGGACTGTTTACTAGGGCAACCTTTTTAGATAATGAACTGAGACCAAGAGTTACTGACATGGCCAAACTCTTCCAGCAAGCAAATCCTTCAGGCTGCTGAGAGTTGAACTTTGGTCACCTGGGTTGAAACTTACAAATAATACTAAGTCAGGACATGGGTCCCGCTAGCCCAGCACTGTCTGCTTATGATGGCTCCCTAACATCTGTAGCAAGGGGTCTTTCCCAGCCATGTTAATTCTAAATCTTTTTAAAAGACAGATTTTTGGACCTACTGCACACAAGCTGTATTCTCTGTCACTGAACCCAGAGCTTGAAATTTAGGCCTACAACTCCCAGATTTCCCCAGCCAATGGTCATGCTGGCTGGAGGATTCTGGGAATTATAATCCAAATTGTCACTGAATTACAGCCATCTCCTGATCCAATGCTATCTTTTCATTGCAGTCAGCCATCCTATCTTCCTTGGTGCAGTCTTATTACACTCTTTACCCAGCCCAGCTCCTGAACATATGAAGTACTATTCATGCTGTTTTCTTTTGAAAGAGTTCAGAGGCCAGGCATATAAAAGTTCATGTCTACTGCAGCTACCTTTTTTTTCTTACAAAAGATACTAAACAGTAGTAAAGTAAGGCAACAACAACCTCTTCTGGGAAGCTGAGTTAACTGCAAGCTACTCAGCCAATTCTCTGTTCAGATATTAAGGATGTCTCAAGAACCAGCATTTCTGACAGATTTAACTTTGGTACTGAAATCTTAGATTTTTCATTCTCCCCAAATCTATGCATTTGATTATATGTTTAGTTTCTATTGCATGCGCACAGCCTTTGTAAGTGCTGAATGTTATAATATTACTACTGCTAGAAGACCTTTGATCTGGCAAATCATGCAAAGTATCCCTCTTTAATGAGGTGTAAGATTCTGTGCACATGCCCTTTCTTGTCTGGCATCATAATGGGTTGTAGCAAACTAATAGTCCAGATTTTTATTTATTTCATTTATATCCCTTCTTTCTCCTGGGATGGGACCCAAGGCAGAATTCAAAAATTTAAGATGTATTCTAATTTTATTGTTCTTTTAAATTGCACACCGCTTTGAGTCCCAACTTTTGGGGGAAAGCAGGATATAAATAAATTAATCATCACCATGATCACCTATGTACTATAAGTCAATTCCCATTTCTATGCATATTCTAAGACACAGAATCCAGGATGGGGCTGTGGAGACAGGAGCAAGCATGATCCTCCATGGCTGAGGTTACTATGAGGCCAGAGCAAGGACAAGGTTTAGCCCTTACTCTCAGGTCACTTGCTCCTTCTCTTCTTTCTCCCAGAAGAATTTAGGATTTATTTCTAATGAGGAAAAGCCACACACTTTGCACTGTGGTGTCTTGATGTGTGTGTCCCAGGTCCGGACTGGCTAACCTGGCTTGATTGCTCATCATTAGGGACCCTACAGGGAGGGAAGTACAACACCTGCCCCTACACAGAACAAGACACTACACCAGCTCTGAGTACATCACAACAGCAATTTCCCAGTCCATTGCTGTATGTGAAAAGATCTGACTGCTTGGCAGACAGAAGTTTCCAGCTTCCTCCATGAGATGAATGGACTGGGGAGAACATGGATATTCCCTTGAGAATATCGCAAGTAGATCCTCCAACAGCTAGTCTAGGAACTAAAAGCCAGGCAGGCCTCCTTACTTTCGATAGTGAGCTCAACTGTTTCTACTCTGTGTGGAGTATGTTACCAATTGTTCAGGCAGTTGGACTTGATTAATGCCCAAACCATAAGCAAAATGTAGTGTTCTGGTCAAGAGAAGTCTGCTGGATATTACAGAGTGGAAGGCAGCAATGCCAAGGCTTCAGAAAATTTGGATCACTGGCAGAAGTATGCCCCTGCATAAGGGAAACAAGATCTATTACCAAGCTGTGTACTTCTTTGACACAAAAGCTCTCTTACCATTGGAGTCCAAGGGAAGGAGGTTAACAGCGTTGAGTACTTCAATGTGCAGCTTTTGTTCTGAGTGGCGGTAGAGGGCTTTAATGGTCACAGCTCCATATTTATCGGGGCTAGCCTCCGTCTAAGATGAAAGAACAACCAAAGGAAGAGGCATGTGAATTATATTAAATGCACTTTGAATACTACAACCCACCAGTCCTGATATAATAATAATAATAATAATAATAATAATAATAATAATAATAATAATAATAATAATAATTTTTTATTTATAACCCGCCCCTCTGCGTGGCAATCGGGGCGGGGTACAACAATATTAAAATAGAACAAAGTTAAAAACATTCCATCATCCCATAGTCCCACCCTCCCATCCCCTTAAAACAGAATTAAACAAATGACCAATTAAAATACAATATTAAAAACATAATGACAATAATATAAGGAGTCAGATTTACAAGTCAGGGACCCATCCCTAGGCTGAGAGTTATTCCAGGAAGGCCTGCCGGAAGAGATCCGTCTTTACTGCTTTCTTAAAAGCAGCAAGAGTGGTAATTAGACGGATCTCATCCGGCAGGCCATTCCATAATCTGGGAGCGGTCGCAGAAAAGGTCCTCTGGGAGGTCTGAGACAGCCTAGTTTTTAGTGGCTGTAGCAGATTCCTCCCAGAGGACCGGAGGGCGCGGGGGGGTTCATATGGGGAAAGGCGGTCCCTAAGATAGGATGGACCCAAGCCATGTAGGGCTTTAAAGGTTAACACCAACACCTTGTACTGCGCCCGGAAACTAATCAGCAGCCAGTGGAGGGATTTCAGCACAGGTGTTATGTGCTCCCTCCTTGATGTTCCTGTAATTAACCTGGCTGCCATATTCTGTACCAGTTGAAGTTTCCGGGTTAGGCACAAGGGTAGCCCCATGTAGAGTGCATTGCAGTAATCTAGTCGCGAGGTTACCAGGGCATGTACCACAGTTTCCAGATCCCTCATGTCCAGATAAGGGCGCAGTTGGCGTATCAGCCGAAGCTGATAACAGGCACTCCTGACCACCGCATTCACCTGACTGGTCATGTGAAGCGATGAGTCAAGGAGCACCCCCAAGCTGTGAACACAGTCCTTAGAGGAGAGTGTGACTCCATCCAGGACTGGAGACTGTATTCCCAGATCTGGTTTCGGGCCTGTGACTGCAAGTACCTCCGTTTTGTCTGGATTCAACTTCAATCTGTTTTTCCTCATCCAACCCATTACCACTCTGAGACAGTCATTAAGAGGAGAGGCGCCATCTGAAGTCTGAGACGATGATCTGGTCATGGAGAGATATATCTGGGTGTCATCAGCGTACTGAAGACACAGAGCTCCATGCCTCCGAATAATCTCCCCCAGCGGCTTCATATAAATATTAAACAACATCGGGGACAGGATGGCGCCCTGAGGGACGCCACAATTAAGCTCGGTTTTGGATGAGCAACTATCCCCGAGCCTCACCCTCTGGGATCTGCCCGAGAGGAAGGAGCGGAACCACTGCAGAGCAGTGCCTCCGATTCCCAACTCTCTCAGGCGATCTAAGAGGATGGCATGATCTATAGTATCAAAGGCCGCTGAGAGATCCAAGAGCACCAACAGGGTCACACTACCCCTGTCGATACTCAGGCGGAGGTCATCAGTCAGAGCAACCATGGCAGTCTCCACTCCATATCCTGTCCTGAAGCCGGTTTGAAATGGGTCAAGATAATCGGTTTCCTTGTGCTAGAATCATGCTACCAGCATAGCCAATGGTGAGGAATGCTGGGAGTTGCAGTCCAAAAACATCTGAAATACTACATGCTTCCCATTCTTGCCCTTTACTGTTTTGTAACTAGAGATCACATCTATCATTGGCACTCCATCAATCAATATTGAAGGTCTTATTTGCTAGTGTTAGTTGCAGTGCTGTTGTTGAAGAGAAGAATTAACAAAGGACATGCACCTCATTCATAAACGAGAGCTAGGTTCACTGAAGTCATACCTGCTGCTGGATTCGGGTGCTGAAATATTTCTGAATAAGTCTTCTGCTGGTGGAAGAGCAGAGGTCCAACTCTTTTTCCAAAGCCTAGAGAGAAGTGTGTGTGATGAGAAACAATACTAATCAGATAGCCTCTCTCTGGAGAGAGAAAGAAGGCGAGAAACACAAACAGACATTCAGCCCTAAGGATGGGCAACTTCTAATGAGGATCCAGAGGAAACTTGTGGACTGCACCAGCTCAGGCCTGGAAATTTGAAATGACATTAAAGGAAAGAAAAGCAGAAATGGTCAGAAGCCCACTTCCCATTCCTCTTAATTTAAATTTGGAGGGTGGAGATTAGAGGGCCCTGTGCCCTGTTTCAACTCATATAATTTCTCCTGGAAGCTTTAAGAGCATGCACAAACAAACAGATGAAATAAAGGAAATCAACCAGTCAATCTTGGAGAATGAGGGATCTCGAGGCTGAAAAAACAGTCCTTGAGAGGTCATGGAGCTTGTGGAGTCACCCATTGCCTATTCTTTCCCTACTCTTTGTGGAGAAATCTGGTCCTAAATCCCAGATCTGTTGCTGTTTCTACAGTGTCTGTGTGACAGAACCCGCTTCCCTTCTCCTTTCAGCTTTCTGCATCACTTGAAAACCAACACCAGAGAGTTTCCCAACCTTTCTGGAGCAGGTTTTTGGGCTGCATGGCCCTACATGCAGGGGTAAGTAGTTCCATCAACAAATGCCTCCCACTAGATTTAGTTCCATCTGTGCAAATGGCAATGCCATGGCATGGCAATCATTCACCCAGTCCCTCTAAGCCTGGCAATAATTCACTTCAGGGGTTGTCCAAATGGCATTAATGCTTGTTCAGTGGGGAGGAGGGAAGAACAGGCATTCAGAGGAGCAAGAAATAGGGAAGGGTCCTTGGCATCAAGGACACCATTGTCATCATCCATACCTTCTTCAGCAATATTTTGTGCATGCCCAGATTGTGCCCTGCCTACTATGTATGTGTGCGGGGGGGACTCTCTCTCCTACAATGCTCCACAGTGATTGTAGCACCTCACCGTAAATGTAGTAGTGTGAAGGGTGTCCTTTGGCAAGCCACAGCCCTCAGCATGAAAACAGAGTTCCAAGCTCTATGGAAAGGAGGACAAAAGAAAAAAGATGAACCACCCACAGTTGAAGTTCAAAGAACAGTCAAACTCTTCATCCCCCCAACCACCACCTTCCATCTCATACTCCCAAGTACCTGGAGGGCAAATTGCAATTTCCTGAAGTGCCTCAAGTTTCCAGCTTTCTGTTTTGCAGCCCCTTTCAGCAGCTCCAGGGTGTGATTCCACAGCAGCCTCAGAAGGCTGTTGGGCCAGGGATGAAAAGAAAAGAAAAGCTGAGGTAGTGAAACTAGATTGCCACATGGATCCTATTCTAAGGATCAGCAGTTGCCAGCAGATAATATTACAGCTTGGGGTGGGCAAGGCAGGCCAGGACAGGTTATGAGCTTCCCAACCTCAGAATATCTATTCCTTGGCTTTAAATGTGATCTCAGTTGAGAATGAGAACTGTACAGCTGAAAAGAGATGCAGGGATGGGGAATGCAACCTTCATCGTACAATGGGCCCTTAGTAGCTGCTGGGGTTTGGTTCCAGGACCTCCTGTGGACACCAAAATCTATGGATGCTCAGCAGTGGTATAATAAAATGGCGTCCCTTATATAAAATAGCAAAATCAAGGTTAGTTTTTGGAGGAGTTTTTAAAAAACATTTTTAAGCTGTGGATGGTTGAATATGTGGATGTAGAATCCATGAATATGGAGGGCCAACTGTACTACAAAAGCTTACGCCAGGGGTAGGCAACCTAAGGCCCGGGGGCCAGATGCGGCCCCCCAAGGCCTTTGGACTGGCCCCAGGCTGGTCCTCCTGCTGCCACTGCCGCCATGATATTGATTATTGTTGTTATTACTTGTTCTTGGGGTTTTCTTGGCAAAATCTCCACAGGGGTTTTGCCATGGCTTTTCTGGGGCTAAGAGAGTGTGCATGCATATATTTTTTATTGTTTTATTATTTTTAAATTTTTATTTATTTATTTATTTATTTATTTATGGTGCTTCAGTCCTCCAATTGTCTGAGGGACAGCAACCCGGCCCCCAGCTCAAAAAGGTTGCCTACCCCTGGCTTACACCATTGCCTTTCCTAGATCTATACACAACTGTTCTAGAAGCAAAGAGGCAAGGTTTGTAACATGTGACAGTCAACCTAACCAGTAACCAAAGAACAAAATAGACCCCTGGCACTTGCACTCACAGCATTTATACAACTATTCTCAAAAGCTATTCAGAAGAATACAGAAAGCTTCCTCATAGTCTTTGTGCCTGATGATCCTCTTCTCACGAATCTTATCAGTTGTGGCACAGGGTGTGGCCTTTCTCCTTCCCTCCCTCCCTCCCTCCCTCCCTCCCTCCTTCCTTCCTTCCTTCCTTCCTTCTGTATCAGTTTAGCCCCAGGGACCAGAATAAAGAAAGGAACGCCTCCAAAATGTTCAGAATGGCCATTAGTACTGTGTAGCCACAACTAGAAAATATAGATCTAGGATGAGATAGGAAACTGGGAAACAAGGTTTGTTTTCTAAAATAAGAGGAAATGAGTCAGAAAGTAATCTGTTGGATGTGGAAGCCAATTTAGATGTGGATTTCTTAGCTGTGGCTACCTATAATAAATAAATGGAGATCCTCCTTCTGTTCATGCATGTCACTGACCAGGGCCAATTATAAGGTGCATATAACTTCTCTGTTTAAACAGCTGGTTTGTTTCTGGGCACAATTCAAAGTGCTGGTCATGACTTATAAAGCCGCGTACTACTTGGGTACAGACTATCTGAAAAGACTGTATCTCCCCATACGAACCTGCAAGGGTCCTAAGATCTACATTCAGGGTAAGGTTTTCTCTCATTCCTACCACCATCACAGACTTCCTTGGTAAGGACATGAGAGAGAATGGCTGCTCCCATCTTCTGGGATTCCCTTGCATGGGAGACTAGGCTGTCCCTCTTCCTGCTCTCCTTTCACTGGCCAGCAAAGACATTTTTGTTCAAGAAGGCTTTTAATGTATAAGCAAGGGAGCTTCTTATTGGGATGTTTTACTCATCTTTTTAAACTTTTGTATGGACAAAAACGGGGAGCTCCGAACAGAAGCCGGCTTTAAAGTGAAAGTGCTACCGCAAAAGCGGAAGCAATTAATTAGCCAGCTTTCCCCGTGTGAAAACCTTCTGCGCATTTAAAAGGAGGTTACTCCAAACGGAAAGTAGGCAGAAACTGCTTCTTTTTATTTTTGGGAGATCCCCGAAAATAAAAAGAAGCAGTTTCTGACTACTTTCTGTTTGGATTAACCTGCTTTTAAATGCAACGTCATCTGAAAATATACCCGCGTTTGCGGGTTATTTTCAGTTTAAACCCCCGTTTCCTCACAGGATTTCCCCCGTGTGATAACATCCTATGTCTTTTAAATGATTTCAAACTGTTTTATGTGGTGATTTTAATTGTTTTTAAATTTTTATTGTGAAGGTTTTTTTAATTGACTCTGTCTAGGAGCTGCCTTGGGAGAAAGGCAGCATACAAATGAAGTAAAATAGATAAATGAATAAATACATACAATAAAAGTCTGTTTCACACTGACCTGCAGGGCAAGGCAACTCTTCATTGTTCCTGTGCCTCTGCAGCCCGGGTGCTTTACCTGTTGGATGTCCCGGCCCTCCTTACTCATCAGGGCCTTCCTCTTTCCTTCAGCCTTGACCAGCATGAGAATTATATATGGCGAGGGAGGAACAACTTCTTCCTGCTGCCACTGCCTAGGTATTGCCCTCTATAAAGTGGTCCCCAGGCAGCCTCTGATAATTTAAGAGTGGGGAAATGTTGGACCTGAAGATGTTTTGTGCTCCAGCTCCCAGAAGAATCAGCCAGCATGGCTAATGGATAAGGTTTTATGGAAAGTCTGGTCTCAAAACATCAGGCGGGCGAGAGCTTCCCCCATCCCTGCTACAATTACTACTAGAATGGGCTCCACATTCACAGTTGTACAAATCCTATTTTCCCCTGAGTAGGGGCCCTTTCACACTACATAACTATAGCAGTATGCTTCCACGTTAACTGCCAAGGCAACTTCCCATGGAATCCTGGGATTTGCAGTTTAGGGAGGGGTGTTTAGAATGTTCAACCAGAGAGCTCCATTGCTTCACTGAACTACAAACCCCAGAATTCCACAGGATGTTGCCATGGCTACTGAACTATAATCATAGCACAAAAATTGTATAGTGTGAAAGGTCCCTGGGATCCATTTGGATATAATCGTAATAGAGAAATGATCTCTGCAACACCCCCAGTGTCCTGGCTCACCTGTTGAAGTTCTCCTGGACCAGGTTTCCACTTAGGTACTGGAGCTCACACTCCAAGAATTTCATTAAAGGGGTGATGCTCTAGAAAGAGAGGGACAAAAAGATTAGGCAAAACAAAGCAGTGAAGAAAGAGCACTCACAATCCACTGTCTCATTCAAAATCTCAATGAAAGGTCCATAAAGTGCCTTCTGCTGGCCAGCATAAATAACATTTAACCAATTTTTTTATTCTGTGTGTGCTCACAAGATCTAACACAGCATCATGGCCATTCTGTCGAAAATACAATCTAGCATTCATACACATGCAAGCTGGCAGAAGCTTTAAAAATTTACAACCCACTGTGTGGAGCACTGCAGGGATATAAAATTTAGGTCAGCCTGGAAAAACCACTCAATCTGGACTCTACATTGAAGGATTGTTAGGTCCCTTCTCCAGCCTTTTCAGTTTCAAAACAAGAAAGGTAAAAGACTTTGGGATTTGTCCTGGTTACAGTCCTACATCAAATTGCAGCGAAAGAATAGAAGAGTCCACAATATCAATGGAACAATAAATCTTGCCTTGTGCAGAATTTACATAGGAGTTTATCACACAGGATGAATCCTGTGCAGAAATTAGATTTACAGTGAAAACCCAAACAGAAAGTAGACAAAACCCGCAATTGCAGGTTGTTTTTCAGACAACGTTTGCATGAAAGAGAAATAATATGAAAATAACCCGAATGGAAAGCCGACAAAACCCGCTCCTTTTTACTTTCAGGAACTTCCGAAAGTAAAAAGGAGCAGGTTTTGGTGACTTTCCCTTCTGATTATTTTTGTGTTATTTCTCCTTTACACAAATACGTCTGAAAACAACCCACTTTTGCAGGGGGGTTGGATTTTTAAATCCCATTTCTGCACAGGATTTACCTCCATGAGATAAGGTCCATAATCAATCAGTCTACTCAGAACTAAACTTTTTAAAAACAGGACATCAACAAATCATCAATGGTAACCATGTCAGTAGTTAGAGGCACTTCCAAGTGCTACAAATTAGCTCTAGAGGAGAGTTCTCAATGTCAATTCTGTTGTCATCATTAAAAGCAGTAGTGGCAATAATACAACTAAGGGACAAAATAGATGTCTTTGTATTGTCCATGGATTGCTGGTGTGTGTTTTTAAATTAAATTTAATTTTACTTTTTCCTATATGAACTGAGGTATCCACATTCTCAATCTTCTCAATCAGTTCAGAAGTGACCTTAGCTGCTTGGTCAGTAATTTTCTTTCTGGCTACTGATGACAGATCCCTGCACTGCTTCTGGAGATACCTAATATATGGTGCCAAAGCCTAAAAAGAGATTCCCAAGACTCACATCCTCTGGGTCCTTGGAGTCACTGGAGGCTGACAGCTCTTGGATGTGTCTGGCAATTCCAGCATCCAGCTGCCAAACAAAACAATATTTACTTGTTATATTACTAAGGCAAGATACTTTGAATACTGCTCAAAATGGTAGATTATTTTAGTAATCCTTGCCTCAGACAAGTAGGGCAGCCAACACTTCATAACCTCCCAGATTAAAAATGGGCTAGGTATGTGGATGGGTGGGTGGGTGGGTAGGCAGTGACCACAACTTGTTTAAAGCAACCCAGTGAAAACTTGAATCAAGATTTGAACCAGGGAAATCATGGCTCACAGTATGTTTAGACTCTTTAATACTTTGAGACAAAGGGCATGTAAAATTTGGTAAAGTTACTTTTTTGGACTATGCATTTCATGCAGTAGCCTGATTCTGGGTGTTGTAGTAAAAAAAAAAAACAAAAAAAAAAAAAACACCTCTTACAAGTTCTGAACCGGGTGTTGCATCCCCAAAGATTCTGCCCTCTTCCCATTCCTCCATCACCAGCACTGTCACCATCTAAGAGTAGGGACCTTTTGGTTGATCCTTATGCAACCAGAACAGCACCATCTGTACCTAACAAGGGCATATCAACTGCCTTGGGGGAGTGAGTACCTTTAGCAAAGCAAACCCAGTAAAAGCCTCAGCTGGCCCTGGCATGCTGAGTGGTCACTAGAGGAAGGAAAAGGGAAGGAGAGGAAGGAAGGGGAAAGGGAGTCTTCAAGGAAGAAGGCATGGCTGACTGGTTGGCACCATAAAGACTGAGCCAGCCGAGAAATGGGCACAATACCAATAAGCATAGCCCACAGTTTTTCAAATGACAACACTCATCCCTCCACATTTGCTGGGGTTAGGGGGACAGGACCCCCGTGAATGTGGGAAAACTGCAAATAACAAAAACATTATGCTTTTACCTGAGAGAACACCTCTCTAGGAGTTTCTAGGTCCTCCAGTGCAACTCTGTGGTCAACATTTGCCAGACATTGACCACAGAATTGCACTGGAGGAGCTACAAATGCCTAGCAGAGTGTTCTCTCTAGGAATCTCTAGGTCCTTCAGTGTGACTTTTGGTTAAAGTTGACCATAAGTTGCGCCCAAGGACCTAGATATTCCTAGAGAAAACATATTAATAAAATCTGTGAATAATCAAATCTACAAAAGTAAAAGCCGCAAATGTGAAGGGACGAGTGTACTCAGTCAGAGTGAAAGAGGAACACCAAGGCTGTGAGGTTACTTTGATTCCCAGGGTCTGGACCACACTTCGGATCTCGTTGTTGAGGCAGGTGACGGTAGCCTGAAGCTGGTGGTGGAGGGTGTTCTGGAATTGTTCTGGGGCAATAACATTTCCAGCCTTCTGCTCCAGACGTGCCCAGTCCAGCTGCAATGGCAACTTCAGGATCATTGTGCGGAGCTGCTCAATGTTGTTCACCACAACACAGAGCTACAGGGAAAGTGGGGAGAGAAAAAGAAAAGGAAACTACACTTCAAAAGCCTCTCTGGTAAATGGCCAAGTTTTACATACCCATAAAAGTAACATGGCAGTTCTTCTGTATCTTTCTGCTGTGGAAGACAGTCCCATGCCCCCTGCTTACTTGTACCAAGGGAGCACCCCAAGAATCTTTGAACCCCTTGTCAGACTATGATTCCACCGCTCACCTTGTTTGCTGCTTCTCCCTCCTCACGTTGGTTTGATGACAATTCCTCTGCCCTTTTCTTGATCAACCGGCAGTACATCAGAGCAATTTTACACATGTCCTAAGGAGTCAAAAAGGAGAAAGCTTGAGGATGCTGTGACTTTGTGGAAGGGAAGTGATACTTGACACCTCAGAAAAATAGGAATTCTATCCTAATTAAGCCTCAGAGGGCAAGGAATTCCAAATGATGCAATGCAAATTCATTTGCAGACATTGCCTGATTTGCTTCATTTATATATCCGTAGGGATACTTCAATATGAAAGTGACAAAGAACTTTATCACACCAGCCTGCTACAACAGATGGTTTCTTAGGAGATTCTTCAGCATCAGTGGTGGTGGGGAACTGGCTCAAAAGGAACTGGTGAGAAGTGGCATAGGGCAGGGAGGTATACATCCACCTTCTCAAACCAGGACAGGTGATACATGGCTGGTTACACAGATGCAGATGATCTGGCTCTCCATTCAAGCATAGATATAATGTTGAGCTCCAGCAGCAACCCCACTGCCACAATCTGCTTCTGCCCAGTAAGGACTTTATTATACCAGCCTACTGTCCTACCACAATCTTTCTAGTTTAAGAATGGAAGCATACTGGCTTGGCATAATTTCTGATCACAACCCACAATAGTGCTTTGGTGATTCATGGTCACATGATCAGTTTTCTGCACTACGAACTGCCATCTTCCAGGAGGAAGGGTGAGAACAAGCTATCGCAGCTGCCAACTGCCTCCTGAAGCCAGATGCTCTGTGAGTGTGCGCACAGGAAATGGCTTTGGGAAAGTGTTGGCTCTGACCCCCTTTGAAGCACAGGGCTGCTGTGTGTACATTCACACAGCAACCCCACGCTTTGGGAGGAAGGGGGAGCAAGCAATCATAGTAGCCAATCACCTCCTGTAGCTGGCTGCTGCATGAATGTGCACATAGCAGCCAGTTTTGGGAAGTTGTTAGCAAGTACAATTGCTGTAACACTGAGGGGGAGAGACAGGAAGATGAGGAGAATCATGCCCAACCACACTACATGACTACCCGAGATGCAGAACTGCAGCAGAAGGGACCTATCGCATCAAGGCAGTCATGGAGTAGCAGCAAGATTGGGAGCCCATTGATGGGTTTTGTCCATGAATGTGCAAAAAGCAGCAAGATGGACCCAAAATCATGTGATAAGTAATACCCAAAGATGCTTTTATCCTGTTAAAATTCTGATTTTCTAGTTTTGTGTGATGAAGTCCAAAGGAAAAAAAATAGGATCTCTGCCTTCTCTGTTTGCTCTACGCACCTCAACAAATTTCACCATGACCATGAAGGCCTCTTCGGGATCTGGCCAGTCCAGCTGCTGCCAGGTCTTGACCATCTGAGCATAACAAGTTGATAAGTCCACGGTGGATGTACTGTGCTTATTCACCTCCCCCAATGGTATTAGCTGGGCAGAAATGAAAAATTTAAATTGTGGCAACAAGAAATTGTCAAGCACAGAATTTACTTTGAAGTGCTTCAGTCTCTTCATTGCCCAAAACCCCAGAAAGACAATGGGACCCCATACCCACTTAATCCAGAATGTTTCAGTAACATTAGTTCTAGGCAACCAGATATTGGAGGTTTGAGGGTGTTATCTAGCAAGAAAGGAACTTCTTTTTACCTAAATGGCATAAAGCTAAAATGCATCAGATCAGATCCCCTAGCAATAGTTTCTGACATCTAAATTAACACATCAACAAATGCAACAAATACAACAGTGAATAAAAGGATGTGGTGATAGCTTCTGATTCTTGTTCATCCATGGAAATTATCTGCAGTGGCATGATCTAGAATTTAATTTCCATGTAACATATAGATTAAATAAAGAGTAGCCTGGTTGATTGGATAGAGATGAAGGGTATCCATCAATCATTAGCAGTGGGAAGCATTTGGGGAAAAGTCTCAGAGAGAAAAAAATGAAGGGCAAGAATTATTTTCTGCCTTTGCTAGGGGCCCATTACCTGGTCTACTTGGACAGCCCTCTGGGTCCTTTCGAGAGCTATTGTGTATGCCTTCTGCAGCCATTTAGGGATGGCCTCTTTAAACCACTGGTGGAAGTTGGTCAGTCCAAGAGGACCTTCTCTGGGGGGGAAAAACAGAAGTAGCTTTAATACAATATAAGAGATTCAAGAACAGAAAATATTACTTGGCATGACCTCACTTGTTCCAGGAAGCTTTTGCTCTAGGGCAGGGACCGGCAACCTTTTTGAGACCTGGGCCGGTCTCCACCAGCCCAGGTCTCAGCTGGGCCAAGGGGAGGGGGGGAATGGCGGCGCGCGCGCGCTTCCGCGCGCGCGCCCCCTCCGCTAACGCGCGCGCGCCCCCCCCCACGGATCCCCTTACCCCCGCCGCCTCCTCCTCCTCCGCTGCCGCTGGCTCCTCCTCCTCCTCCTCCGCTGGCTCTTCATCCCCCTCCTCCTCCTCCGCCGCCGCCGCTGTCGCCGCTTCCGCTGCCGCCACTTCTGCCGCTGAGCCCTATTTCGGCAGAGCAGGATGCGGCCTGTATTTTGGACTCCAAAATACAGGCCGCGTTGCGTTTGCGCACGCGCAGGGTTTGCGCGTGCGCAAACGCAACGCGGCCTGCATTTTGGACTCCAAAATACAGGCCGCGTTGCGTTTGCGCACGCGCAAACTGTGCGCGTGCGCAAACGCAACGCGGCCTGTATTTTGGACTCCAAAATACAGGCCGCATCCCGCTCTGCCGAAAGCGGGCTCAGCGGCAGCAGCGGAAGCGGCGGAAGCGGCGGCGGCGGTGGTGGAGGAGGAGGAGGAGGAGGAGGAGGCAGAGGTGGCGGCGGCGGCGGCGGCGGCGGTGGAGGAGGAGGAGGTGGCGGCGGTGGCAGAGGAGGAGGAGGAGGCGGCGGCGGTGGTGGAGGAGGCAGAGGTGGCGGCGGTGGCAGTGGAGGAGGAGGAGGAGGAGGAGGCAGCGGCGGCGGTGGTGGTGGTGGAGGAGGCAGAGGTGGCGGCGGTGGAGGAGGAGGAGGAGGAGGCAGCGGCGGCGGTGGTGGTGGTGGAGGAGGCAGAGGTGGCGGCGGTGGCGGTGGAGGAGGAGGAGGCAGCGGCGGCGGAGGCAGCGGCGGCAACGGAGGCAGAGGCGGCAATTCTGCCGCCGCCTCCACTGCTTCCACTGCCGCTGCCTACACCAATGATAGGTGTTGGTCGGCGCGCGACCGTGCGCGCCGCGGCCGGCATTTTTTTCTTCAAAATGCCGGCCGCGACGGGTTTGCACATGTGCAAATCCTGCACATGCGCAAACGCGTCGCGGCCGCCATTTTGGAGAAAAACATGCCGGCCGCGGCGCGCACGGTCGCGCGCCGACCAAAACAAGTGGTGGAGGTGCCGCGGCGGCGGCGGCGGCGGCGGCAGGGGTCCGCCTGGGCCTGGAAATCCAGCATCCTGGGCCGGAACCGGCCCGGGGGCCGTAGGTTGCCGACCCCTGCTCTAGGGCTTGGTCATCCAAGTTGGATACAACAAAAGAAAGCCTTTCTCAACCAGCTCTGCCTAGTGTGTAAACTTTGACAGATATATACTCTTAGCATATCCACAAGCGCACAAGCTGGTAGATGATAGTGAAATGTAAGGACAGCCTTCTTCTGATGGCCAAAATGTGTGAAACTGCCCTAAGACAGAGGGCAAAAGACTGGAGACAAAGCTTTGCCTTCAGCAGGGTTTTGTACCTGTTGCTCACAAAGTCCTTCAGGCGATAGAGTTCCTGCAGGCTGAGATAGAGCTGGAACAGGCTCTCTGCTGTGAGCTGGGACATGCCACTGTCAATCTCATTCAGCTGTTCCTTGACATAACAGGAAACCTGCAGTCGAAAAACAAAAACCACAAATGGGACTACAAAAAGAACCCGGGAAGCTACAGCAGCCCATTCCTGTTAGCTCAGTGAATGGACTCTTTGTGACTCGGGCTACCTTTAAAAACACTTGTGTAAGTTCAGCAGGAACAAAAGAGAGTTGCTCAGCTGCTCAAAAATAGTGACTAAGAAGCACCTTTGTGAGGGTCACAATCTGCAGTGACCCTTAAGGGTAAGCCTTGCACAGTTTGGGACCTGGTTACTGTAGGCAATGCTGCTTCCCAAGTCATGCACTTGTCACATGTGTATGATTCCTGTCCATCACTGCAATGTGAAGAAGGCGACAGCAAATTCTGTGCTTCTTTCTTCCATTTTTCACCTTTCCCAAGGAGGACATACCAGGCTCCTAGCAGCTAAAATTTTCAGCCCTTCAAGGAGAGATACGTTTATCTAGCAGGTCCTGTTTGGTCAGTGCTGTTGGTTCCCACCATTTAAGTGAACAGACATGGAGTTTCCACCACACAGAGTGAAAGACACTTGAATAAAGGAGCATTTGCTTAAGCCAGCCTTCCTCAGTATGCTGGCTGGAGGTATGAAGGAGCTAGAAGCCCACACATCTGGATGGTGCTGGGTTTCATGGGCTGTTGTGATGGTTGACACATTCCTCTTCAGCTGATTAGTTGCTTAAGCAGAACAACTTGTTGCAAGGCCTATTTCTAACTGAGTTCACTTTCTTTCCTTCTTTAAAAAAATCAAGCAACTTTCAATCAATGTTGAATTTAGGAGTATGTTTCCTGGGCACCCCAAACATGAGAACAGCTGTTCAAGAGCATCTCTGTATGGAAGATCTGCTATTAGCACTGCCAAGTCCTCTGTCCCCTGGGGTGGAGGTGACTTGTACTAGTTGCTATTATTTATACACCTCCAGTAATGGGGCTCAAGGTGTCTTATCATTAAAAGCCCATGACAGCTGATTCCTAAAAGCCTGATGGAATAGGGAAGTTTTTACTTGCTGGAGAAAGGAAAGCGAGGGAGCCAGGCCTACTGGTAGCTCTGAATCAGGTTGAAAAATTTTCTGTAAACTGGACTTCTGGGTGAATCAATGGCAGGTTGAAGTCTTTTCATTGAGCTTCATGAAAAGGAAAGCTGTGTTGACAATCACTGGCGTGAAGGCAAATTCCAGCTGGTGAATCTCTCCCCAGAGAAGGGGGATCATGACAGTACCCACATATGTCTGAGAACCTTGCTTAGCTCACAGGAACCATAGAAGTCAAAGTGAGCAAAGTGAGGGGGGGACTGCAACCTCACTTTCTAATTTACTCTTTAAAAACATCTGGAATTGTTTGAATTTGAATTAAGAGATCTTCCACTCAGCATTGATACCAATACCTTGGTGATTTTCCTGCTTTCTGTACCAATATGAAAGTCAGTAAGGACTATTTATAAGATTTCTAAGGCCTCATTTTGAAAGTTTAACAAGATTGTGACTTAATAAAAGGTTTTCAAACAGACAAAGGGTGTAGTAACTTTAAAAATTGGAAACTAATTTTTAAACTTGGAAGATTGGCTGTTCTTGCAAGTGTTTCATGAGTATAAGATGGACAACGGAAAAAGATCAGTTTATTATGGGAAAGTGGATTTGTTTTGTCTGGGAGAGGTATCCCATTGAAAGCAATTTGAATAATAAGAGAAGCTAAATAGCCAGGCTGTGTCATTGCAACATTTTATCTGAGGATCACTGTGGAGACAACAGTGTTAACTCTCTCTATATATATGTCAAGTTTTTGTTAAATAGAGGAATGGAATTGATTCAACCGCCAGAAAATGTGTGCAATCCAGCAGTTTGGCAAGAAGTATGGGAGGAATTTAAACTGATAAAAAATGACTTCAAGAATTTCAGATTCCTGATGTATAATATGATGGAAGTCAGAGAATGAAATGAAGAAATGGGGTGGTATAGGATGGAGGATGAGGATCGAGGGTAGATATTGGAGTGTGAGAAAGAAACTGCAGACAGTGATTTGCAGCCAGACCAAGATGATTTTGGAGATTTAGAAGTGATCCCAGAGGAACCAGGGGAGAGTATTAAATATAATAATGTTGTATTAATATTAGAGTATTAGATAAAATAATTATTTAAAATTATCTAAAAATTATAAAAAATAGAGTATTAGATAAAATAATTAGATAGAATAATAGTGTTGAACATAACAGAGAGGAGAGAAATAGCATCAGTCACTTTGGAAACATTAGAAAGGAAAACAGCATTTGGATGATTTTCTGGAAAGACAATTGAGATGTTGGAAGGGGGAATGCTGAAATTTACAGTAAAGTCATCAGAGAGGACAATGATATTGGGGAAGGGGTTCTGAAAGACAATGATGATATTTGGTTCTCAGCTAAATGTTTGGAAGGAGAGAAAGAAAAAAAGTTAACAAGATGAATATGGAAGGTTTTTTTTTATGGAAGGATATTCCCTCCCCAGGACATACTGATTTTGGTGATTGATGTTCAGTTTGTGAAATTACAAAGATTTGGCATAAACCACAAAGGTTAAGGTATACCGTAAATTGCTGAAGAAATTCTGTTGCTTGATGCTTGATATTGGTCTAGTAAAGGAAATTGTTATAAAATAAAGTTTTTGAGGTATATGAAATTCAAGAAATTGTTTAAAATGACATCAGTGGTGATTTATGGGTGTCTTGGAGGGCTGGATAGTTAGAAGAATTAATATCATGGGGGGCCTTGGGGGAAAAGCAATGGTTAAACTTAAACTAATGATGAGTAAAGAAATAAGGATTGGGTTTACTTGCATTTAAGATGCTATCCTGCTGCTTAATGTTTAGTGTTGATCTAGCCTAAAGGAAGTTATTATAAATTCTCTCTCTCTCTCTCTCTGTGTATGTAATTTATGAAATTGTTTAAAATGATATTAAGGTTGATTTACATATGTGACGGGGGGTTACATAACTAGAAGGGACATTACTATGAAAGAGGACTGTTTGGGGAAATAGATAAGGAAAATAAAAATTATAATCTGGCTGAGATTTGTTTCAAAGATGAAGGATTAAGCAGTAGGTAACTTTGTTTTTGTGGGCAATTATGAGACATAGCTGGAAAAGACATAGAGGGAAGGGAGGAATAGATGTAAAAGAGTTTGGGGAAATCTTTTAGTATAAAGATGAAAGAAAATAATATTTTATTATTGTTAAAACAGAATGAGTTAGTAAGAGGGGGTAATTTATTTAGTTTAATTTTGGGGAATATAAATAGCAATATTTGATAAAGATTAGTTACCCTTTATTGGCTTTCTGTAGAAAATATGTAATTTTATAAGCTTTGACAGTGATTATCAGAAAGTATTTGCTATTGAAAGGAAGATGCTGATTTATTGTGACAGATGATGGACGTATGCTCTAATTCAGGGGTAGGCAACCTAAGGCCCGGGGGCCGGATGTGGCCCCCTGAGACCTTTGGACCGGCCCCAGGCCGGTCCTGCTGCCGCCGCCCCCTGCCGCCGCTGTCCCCTGCCATGATGATATTGATTATTGTTGTTATTACTTGTTCTTGGAGTTTTCTTGGCAAAATCTCCACAAGGGTTTTGCCATGGCTTTTCTGGGGCTGAGAGAGAGTGTGTGTATGCATATATTTTTTTAATTTTTTAAATTAAAAAAAATAAAATTTTTATTGTATTTTATTTTATTTTATTTATTTATTTATGGTGCTTTGGCCCCCCAATTGTCTGAGGAACAGCAACCTGGCCCCCGGCTCAAAAAGGTTGCCTACCCCTGCTCTAATTACCGTATTTTCCGGCGTATAAGATGACTTTTTAACCCCAAAAAAGCTTCCCAAAAGTTGGGGGGTCGTCTTATACGCCGGTAAGAGAAAAAAGTCTGCTCGCCTGTCTCCCTTCTCAGTGCGGTGGCCATTTTGTCTCCCTTCTCAGTGCGGTAGCCATTTTGTCTTCTCCTCCCTCTCAACTCACCAAGCTGGGCCACACCCTCAAGAAAATCAGGGAGGAGCAGGAGGCGTGGCATGGCCTCCGAGAAGAAGAGGAGGAGGAAGCAGGATGAGGTGAGATGTTTCTCCCTTCCTCCCTCGCTGGGTTGGGCTGCCCTCCTTTGCCCTGTAAAAACCCACTGGCCAAGTCACACTCTCTCATCCTCAGGTGTTTGCTTGGCAAGGTTTCCTAAGCCTCATAGTGTTTGCTTGGCAAGGTTTCTTCAGAGGGGAGATTGCCATTGCCATCTTCTGAGTCTGAGAGAGTGTGACTTGCCCAAGGTCACCCAGGGGGATTCCATGACTGAGCCAGGATTCGAACCCTGGTTTCTAGAGTCATACTGCTGTTGTTGTTGCTGTGCACCTTCAAGTCATTTCCAACTGATGAAGAAGACCACCACCAAGTTCTCCAGCCTTGCTTTACAAGTAATAATAATCATAATAATAAATAATTTTTATTTGTATTTCCTGCCTCTCCCTGCGGATCGAAGCGGGATAACAAGTAATATAAAAATACAAAACACAAAATATATAAAACCCATAACAACAATATCCCCCCCCAACAATAAAGTGTCTGCTGCCTCCTTCCTACACTAATCCCTTCCCTCTACACTACACCTGCCCTGTTTAGGAAGGCAAACCCCAAGTCCTTTGAGCTAAAGAGAAACAGAATGGCTACTCACCAGCTCCTCCATCTCAAGATATGCAACTGAGAAGAGATCCACTCTCACAGTGCTACCCAGGAGAGACAGGAGGGAAAACAGTGGTCAGAGATTGGCTAGAAAACATCAAGATTTGGTTTTAGCCACTTGGTTAACACTATGTGGTTAACTCTTTGAAGCCCAGCAACATGGTATATATGCAATGGAGCTCTGCAGTCAAAAGGCCCAAATCCTGCTCTTAAGTACTGAAACTGGGTCCACAGAATTGCTAGTGAAAAGGTAAGAGGGCTGCACAGGGGACATGAGAGCAATGGCATTGGGACTGGCCAGTGGTCAATTTTAGGGAAAGATAGAATCCTTGCCTTTCCACTTTCCCTTGTGAAAACAGTTACGGGCAAGGGATGCATAAGTCAGAATAATTGGAGGAATTCCAAATTGCAGAGCTATAAACAACATCAACAGAAGACATTTTCAGAGAAGCTAAGAGAACAAAAGAAGTCTACATGATTGCCAGGCCAGTTTCAGCCTAGATTTTCTCTTCATTTCTGATTGAATGACAACTACTATCAGTCAGCATATACATTAAAATATACTTTCATTTGCCATATTCCATGCTGGGTGTGGCTGATGGGATGGGGAGGCAAAGGTTCCTTCTTTCATTTTGAAATTAGCTGACCAATAAAATAAGCAGTGGCTTATTCCCCTGGAAAGGACAAGGACTGCAGTGGCATTCTACAGTTGCTAGTTTGTAGAACCAGGCTCTGCCAAGTTTTTAACAACTTGCTTTATTTATTTCATTTCATTTCTGTGCTGCCTTTCTCCCAGAAAGGGACTCAAGGTAGCTCTCTGATCTTCCTCTGGTGATACAGAAAGACTTGGGGGAATATTTAATGAGCAGTCAACAGAACAGGAACTAGGAAGAGGAAAAGTCCCAGCGACTCACCTGATGAAATATTTGTTCCAGGTTTTGAGACACTGCTGGAGATCTGCATTCACCTCCACAAGAAGCTCGACCAGGGCCTTGCCACACTCCTCATTAGTCTGCAAAAGGCAGGAAAGATAGGGTGGTGGAAACCTTGGCATGCGGTGTATTGTTCTCAGAACCAAAATGTCTTTTAGGCATTTTGACTTTTAAGCATCATGAATTTCACGCCACAACTCTCTCAGAGTACTTCTGAATTGCTACTCCTACACCTATCTACCCACAGCTGTGGTTCCATTATTAAGGCAGTGCTAGAATATCCATGCCTGAGTAATTTAGTGAGATCTTACACCAGCCTTCCCTGATCTGTTGCTTTTTAGAGGCTTTGGACTACAGCTCCCCTCAGCCCAAGCTAACAGGGCTAGTATATGTCCTCTTGAGGAAAAAAAAACATTATCTAGGCAATGATGTTGTGGGTAAAACAGGAACAGAGACCCATTAGGAATTCAGGAACGTAGAGTTTATTCCTTTACTGTCAATGGACCTCTCAGAGAGAGCGCCCCCCCCCCCCGCTAATCAACATCCTTATATACCATCTTACACAGTTAACTTATAATTATATTAACACATGCATAATTTAACATTTTCATTGGTTACAGGATACAACTCCAAACCCTCTCCTTTCCTGATTATGTTACACTTCTATTTGCCATGCGCAAACAAATTTAGCTTTCCTCCCTACTGCCCGTTCATACCATCAATCTTATCAACTTTGGCTATGAAGCTGACTGTCTAGCCTTCAAGGCCAAAAACACACACATTCCTTTGTTATCTTTTTAACTGAAGCAGAGCTGAAAGTCTTTTACAAACTGCCTGCAAATGTACAGTTTTACATATAGAAAGTGAAACCCCAAGGATCATTCAATCCAGCCCCGAATTAGCCATGAGCTTTGTAGTTTCTTAACATTATTTTTCATCTCTTACAATGACAGATATGGTTGGCATCACTGTCTAAGATTTCTCTAGCTTACGGAAAGTAGAGAAAGTAACCTGTCAGAGAATTAGTTAACACCAAATCTAAGATTGCTCAGGTTACATGTGTCTCCATGAGTGCTTACTTTGGGAAGGTGAGCTCTACATGCATGAATGGGCAACCCTTATTTTCATTCTGTGTTGGCAAGAGTAATGGAAGTTTAGCAAACACTGGACAGCTCATTTTAGAATCTATGTGGCATACAATTCAGCAGTCTGTAAGATTCCCTCAGCACAAACTCTGTTGGACTGGAAAAGAGGTTTACCTTTACCATCGGCTTCAAGTGTTGCTTTTTCATCTGAAACCACTCTGCTGTTCCAGCCTTAGAAAATGAGATACAGAGTTAAAAGGAGTAACATGATTCAGTGGTTTGAGTGTTGAACTAGGACCTCAGAAGATGAGGATTCAAATCCCCACTCAGCCACAAAAACCCACTGGGAGAGCTTGGGCAAGTCACAATGGCAAACATCCTCTGAATAAATCTTACCAAGAAAACCCCATGATATGGTTGCTATAATCTGAGGCTGCATCTGCACTGCAGACATAATCCAGTTTGACACCACTTTAATTGCCATGACTCAATGCTATGAAATTTTGGGAACCGTAGTTTGTTGCAGCACCAGATCTCTGCTCTGGTGCCATAACAAACTACAGTTCTCAGAATTCCATAGCAATGAGCCATGGCAGTTAAAAGTGGTGTCAAACTGGATTACTTCTGCAGTGTGGATGCAGCCAGAGTCACCTTGAAAGCACAGAACAACATAGCATTCTGAATACACTTTAAAACTATGTAGAAGATAATGTATTATAATAATGTTGGAACCTACATCATACCAAGTATCTAAAAGTACTAAGGGATCAAAAAGAGCAGGGTATAAATACTTCTTCTTCATCATCATCATCATCATCACCATCATCAAAAAGATGGATATTTTTTGAGCCTTCTGTAAAATGTTACTCGCTCAAAAGGCTATGTCTGAAGAAAAGTTGAAGCACACACTTTTCCAAGGAGAAATAGCAGGAATTGACAGTTCTGCACCCACCAGTATTGGCCAGTTTGGAAAACAAACGGAATCAGCCTTTCTTCTTGCTAGATCTTCTTGTTAGATTGAAGAAAGTCTCAAAAGTCTCAAGTCTCACAAGTATCAAAAAGTAACAACTACCAAGTAACTGGTTTTGAGAAAGGAAAGCATAAGGACATTGATGTGATCCTGTACCTTGAGAGCCTCTTTCACCATTTGCTGAAGGTCAGGGGCATGAGTACAAAACTCTCTGAAGGCTTTCATTTTACACATCTGGACCAAGACCCTGTGAGAATAGGGAGGGGGGAAACACTGCTGAATTCAATACAAATTAAGCATGACTGTTTATGCCGGGGTAGGCAACCTTTCCCCTTTAAGGGCCGAGGGACTTCAGCTCCCAGAATCCCAGGAACTATTGGCCAACATGGGACTATTGGCCAACATGGCTGAGGCTTCTGGGAGCTGAAGTCCCTTGGCCCTTAAAGGGGAAAGGTTGCCTACCCCTGGTTTATGCTTTTAAAAAACACAACTGAAGGATTGGGATTCCTCTCCTTCAACCAACATTGTAAAGCTGTCACCTCTTTTCTAAATAGAGCAGTTATCCTGCAAATATATAAAGAGATATTGAGTGCTTGTAAATGATACAATTAGTAAAATTTTAAACATTAATATGCAAATGAAACTTGAAATCTATTTATTAGGTATGTTCGATAACAAATTAGAGAATTAATATAGGAAAACTTTACTCTCTCTGGTTTCAATAGCAAGAATACAACCGGGTATCATAGAATCATAGAATCATAGAGTTGGGAGAGACCACAAGGGCCATCCAGTCCAACCCCCTGCCATGCAGGAACTCCCAATCAAAGCATCCCCGACAATGGCCATCCAGCCTCTGCTTAAAGACCTCCAAGGAAGGAGACTCCACTACTCTCCGAGGGAGTGTGTTCCACTCTCGAACCGCCCTTACTGTCAGGAAGTTCCTCCTAATGTTGAGGTGGAATCTCTTTTCTTGCAGCTTGCATCCATTGTTTCGGGTCCTAGTCTCTGGAGCAGCAGAAAACAAGCTTGTTCCCTCCTCGATATGACATCCCTTCAAATATTTAAACACGGCTATCATATCACCTCTCAGCCTCGTAAAGTAATAATTATCACTCGGAAGTTATTATGATGAAATTTTGTCAGTGTCATCGTCACCAAGTGACTTTTTCTTTTCCAAAAAATGAAAAATCCATTGTGGGGTCACTGATTTGACAACCCAAATGATGTCATTCATGAAGTGGAAGAGTGGTTTAAGGCACAATCTGAAGACTTCTACAATAATGGTATTCAAAGGGCTAAGAAACCATGGGAAAAATGTATAAATCTGTGTGGTTAATTATGTAGAGATAGCTTAACAACTACAAATCAAAACAAACTTTCTGTCAAAAAATTTTAAAGGTGATAATTAAAACATTACAATACCCCTCATAGCACTTGCACAGAAGTGAAAAATGAAATATATCCCTGATCAAGAAGAATGGCGGCTTAAACTATACTATATAATTGAAATGGATAAATTAACGCAATTATTAAAGTACATTTTCTTAGAAAAAAATTAGGAAGGAATGGTCTACAGTATATGAGTTTCTAAAAAGGAAATGGGGTAAAGTGGCAGCACTGACTATTTAGAGAACATGTTTGTAAAGTACAGAATGATGGAAAAGAAAATTGATTTTGATATAATCATAAGCATAAGTGTTAAGATACTTAAATAAATGGCGTAAGCATGAATAGAAATATAGGAATCAAAAGAAAATGTATGGTTATTAGGGCCGGTACTAACAGAAAGGAAGTCAGAGTGAATATATGAATATGTTTGTAGAATGAAGATATGAGTAAGTAAAATCATGACTGGGAAAATGTTGAAGGGTAGAAAACCAAGAAAGGTTGGAAGAGAGAATGAAGAAGGAAGTGGAGGGGAAACACAGAAGGTTTAAGGAATGAAGATATATATGTTTGATAGGTATTAGAAGAAAGAAGGATTTTTGAATGGAGATGTGTCAGTATTGGCATTGAATGTATAAGTGGTGATTTTTATATGTATTGCACGTTGTGTATGTGGCTTGGTATCTTTGATATGTTTTTATATGCTTAATAAACTTTTTTAAAAATATTTTGTCTCCAAATCCTCTCACGGGTTGGGGACCTTTCCACCACATTTGTGCCTCTCCAAAATATTCAGCTTTTTTTTTTTTTTTTCAGAACAAGAAGTGACTTCCTGTTGTTTAAAAAGACCTCTCCTCTCCTGGGCCTAAAATGGCCTAGCAATACCTGAAAGCATTGTGAAAATGGCCCCTAGAAGGTGTTTGGTGCATTTGAAGCCCCCCCAAAAAAATAGATTTATTTTTTTTTAGTCAATGGTGGTGGTGAGGGGTGCAGCTTCCCAATGTCTCCTGGGGGGCTAATGCACCCCCTTAAGCTTCCACATGTATTTGAAAGTTGTTGGAAACTTTTCTCCTTAAATCTTGCCATGATGAAGCTACTTTGTGGATGCTTTTTTAAACTAACATGTCTCACAGCTCACCTGAGCAAAGACTGTAGTCTTTCTGTAGACTTGGGAGCAGAGAGTGGGAAGACAACCCGATACCTCTGGAGGACAGAAAGTCCATAGGTGAGAAAGGACTGGAAAGAGTCAGTCAATTCTGTTTGCTGAAGAAAGAAACAAAATATATCTTAAAATAGACACTGTGTATGTCTGGACAGCACTGACCTGCCCCCACACCCTTTGACACAAAAGGATCCTCAGTTGACCAAGAAGAACGATAGGGTACCCTGGAAGTGTAAGGCAACCAGAATGTGGCTTTCCCACTTCTCTGTCAGTAGAGAGAGTCATAACAATCTCTGATGTGGGTTCAGGAAGCAGCATTATCAAAGGGGGAAAGGCTGCAGTTTTAAAAAGTCATAACCTAGTGGGGTACAGAGCAAGAGCAGCAATTGCAAAGAGCCATCTAATGATCAGTGTTTTGTCCATGCATAAGCACAATGCTGCATAAATCCACATAGGACGTTATCACACGGGGAGTCGCGGGGAGAAAGTAGAAATAAACCGGACCAGCGGAAGACTTTAATTTACGGGATTTGTCCCATTCCACCTCGTCTGATAACTAAATTCGAATTTAAAAGGGGGTTAATTCGAACAAAAACCTGATCTTTTAATTTTCGGGATTTTTGAGGAAATGAAAAGATCAGGTTTTTGTTCAAATTAACCCCCTTTTAAATTCGAATTTAGTTATCAAACGAGGCGGAACAGGACAAATCCCGTAAATTAAAGTCTTCCGCTCGTCCAGTTTATTTCCAGTTTCTCCTCGCGACTCCCCATGTGATAACGTCCATAGGGGACCCAGCAAGAATCCATATTACCAGCCCTACAATTCCATGTCTCTCTTTCTCACCTGTTCAGGCCTTAACCGCCCTTCTACCCACTGGTATTCTATGCTGGTGATTTGGTGGAGCAGGCAGTTGCTGTTGAACTCTAAGATCTGGTATAGCTTGCTGTAAGCAAGCCATTGCCTGCATCAAAAAGAAGAAGAATCATATTAAGCACTAAAATAATGAGGATAAACTATGGGAGTTAAAGGGATCTTGTAGCATCTTTGAGACGAACTGTGCAAAAGAAGTTGTAGCATAAGCTTTGATAGACTTGCATCTGAGGAAGCAAACCAAGTCTATGAAAGGTTATGCTACAAGTTCTTTTGCACAGTTAGTCTTAAAAGTACTACAAGATCCCTTTGCATACTGATATTTCAGACTAACATAGCTATGTCTCTGAATGCTACCCTAATGGAGTTAAAGTTATGTCCACTCAAAGGCACTGGATCAAATTCAATAACAAACTCCAAAATCTCCAGTCAGCAAAAATCAAAAATATTAATTGAATATGTTGTGCAGAGTAAATATCTCTGCTCAAATTTGCTTGGTTTTTCATAATTTCTTTCAGTTTTAAAACCCAGATGTTTGCTCAAGCTGAAATTTATTATGGTAGATAATGGGAGAAAATAAAATAATTATACAAATTTTTCTGTAGTAATAATAGCCCTGGAAAAATCCATGGCGGGGGGGGGGGGGGGGAAACACCTCCAGTATGGAGGATATGGCAGTGCCACTGGAAATGTACCGATAGGTCCCATTTAAAAAGAAAAAAATGAAAGCAGGAAATTCATGAAGGGCTTCTAGGTCTAGTGAAGGAACCAGAAAAGGGCATCTATGACCTAAATGTTAGGAAGAACTTCTCTACTGCAAGAGCAGTCCCACAGTGGAGTAGACTGCCTCAGAAAGAGGTAAACTGTCCTTCTTTGGAGCTTTTAAAACAGAGATTGGATGGGCATCTTTCAGGAGAGCTTTAGTTGTGTATTCCTGCATGGTGGAGAGTTGGACTGGGTGGCCCTTGTGATCTCTTCTGACTTTAAAATCCTATGAGTAACTCTTGTTACTTATCACAAGACATGACTTCAAGTTTTAAGTAAACTCTGGAACATCCTTATGAAATAAAGACTCATTGCAGCTTTTAAAAAAGCATTTAGGGAACCAAGAGTAGCAGAGCTGAGAATCTGAGCATCTTAAGTCAGCCTTTATTTCCAAGATGTGGCTGCCCTAGGTGGAAGGGTGCAGGAGACACTTACGCCATGTCCTGGTGAAAGTCTGAAAGGTCTTTCTGAGTAGCATGTAGGTACAAGATTGTATTAGCGTGCTTGCTCAGCTCACCATCCCAGGAAGTGCTGCCAGCCTGTCAAGAGAAACAATGAAATGGTTGCTGATGAACTGATAGAAAGAGACTGCAGGAGTCCCATTACATGCTGCATTGAATGTAGTAACCAGCTGCCCTGTGCAACTTGCCATGGCTGCTATAATCCCTTAGGAAACTCTACCTGTGCGCATGTATCCTGTGTCATGAGGAAATTATTGGAATGAGGATGCTGGCAGGCCCCACAGGCATTTGGGAGAGATGCTGTTGTACCCAGCTGATTTCCCCAGAGTTTAACTGAACAATTCTCTTGTAGAGCCAAGTAGTAGAGTCCTGGTTGTCACCAACATTGGTCTCTTTTGGGCACAGTCAAAACATGTTAATTTTATTTTATTACAAAGGCCTTTGGAGGCCTAATCCTATTAAAGTATACATGTTCATGGTTTTAGTCATTTCTGTTGTTTTAGTAGGTGATTGATTTAATATGCCTTTATCTTGTTTAAATTAATCTGTTGTTTTAATCTGGAATTGTTTTAAACGGCTTACATTGTTTAAATTGTATACTGCCCTGAGATCTCAGAGGATGGGATATAAATATTTCAATAAATAAATAAATAAATAACGTAAAAAAGCATGTGTTAATAAAGTGGTGCTTTAAAGCATCTGAAGTAGGAATGAGCAGGCACTGCACAAAACAATACTGCCTTTAACTGCCTTCGAGTTGATCTCGACTCATGTGACCCTATGGATAAGACATCTCCAAGACTCTCTGTCCACCACTGCTCTGCTTAAATTCTGGAACCCCTTAATACCCATGACCATAGAGTCCATCCATCTGGCATGTGGCCTTCCTCTCTTCCTACTTCCCTCCACCTTCCCCAGCATTATTGTTTTTCCCCCAAAGATTCCTCTCTTCTCATGATATGTCAAAAGTACAACAGCCTCAGTTTGGTCATCTTGGCTTCTAGGGAGGTTTCCGGCTTAATCTGCTCTAGGACCCACTTGTTTGTCCTTTTAGGTGCCTATAGGATCCTCAGCACTCTTCTCCAGCACCACATTATCTCAAAGGCATTGATTTTCTTCCTATCATCTTTCTTAACTGTCCAGTTCTCACACCCATACATGGTAATAGGGAATACAGTGGCTTGTATGATTCTAACTTTTGTGCTGAGTTGTATATCTTTGCATTTTAGAATCTTTTCTAGTTCTTTCATAGCCACCTTCCCCATTCTTTGTCTTCTTCTGATTTCCTGACTGCAGTCCCCATTTCTATCAATGTTTGATCCCAGGTATGGGAATTATTTTACTATTCTATTTCTTCATTGTCTAGGTTGAACTTGTGAAGGTCCTCGGTGGTCATTATTCTTGTTTTCTTTATGTTCAACATTAAGCCTGCCTTTGCACTTTCTTCTTTGATCTTCCTTAGTAGGTGTTCCAGGTCTGTGAGGTTTTCTGCTAGTACTATGATGTCATCTGTATATCTCAGATTGTTGATATAGTCCTTCCTCCTAGTTTCACTCCTCCTTCTTCTGTGTCCAAGCCTGCAGTCCCCATTTCTATCAATGTTTGATCCTAGGTATGGGAATTCTTTTACTATTCTATTTCTTCATTGTCTAGCCCTGGTGGCGCAGTGGTTAAATGCCTGTACTGCAGCCACTCACTCATAGACCACAAGGTTGCGAGTTCAATACTAGCCAGGGCTCAGGCTAGACTCAGGCCTGCATCCTTCCGAGGTTGCTAAAATGAGTACCAAACTGTTGGGGGGCAATGAGCTTACAGTTGTAAACCACTTAGACACCCCATAGCATGGTATGAAGCGGTATAAAAATGAAGCTGCTTTGCTTTGCTTTGCTTTGCTTTAGGTTGAACTCCAATGTTTGATCCGAGGTATGAGAATTTCTTTACTACAGTTGCCCCTCCATTTTTGCAGACTTCAAGTCTGTGTCCCTCATCTGTTTGTGGGCAGCAAATGGAAGCAGCTAGAATGGGTGTGTGCCCCCTTCAAGCCTATGGGGCTTGAATATTTGCGTTTTTTTGTTTTTTGCAGGGGGGGTCCAGAACGGATCCCCCGTGAAAACGGAGGGGCAACTGTATTTCTATTTCTTCATTGTTTAGACTGAACTTGTGAAGGTCCTGAGTGGTCATTTTTATTTTCTTTATGTTCGATGTTAAGCCTGCCTTTGCACTTTTTTCTTTGATCTTCCTTAGAAGATGTTCCAGGTCTGTGAGGTTTTCTGCTAGTACTATGGTGTCATCTGCATATCTTAGATTATTGATATTCCTTCCTCCTATTTTCACTCCTCCTTCTTTTGTGTCCAAGCCTGTTTTTCTTATAATATGTTCTGCATACAAGTTGAACAGATAGGATGAAAGGATACAGGCTTGTCTGATCCCTTTGCCAGTTGGGAACCATTCTGTTTCTTCATGTTCTTTTCTGACTCTTGTCCTGAGTACATAAAGCCTGCATCGTAGGACGCATGCTCTGGATCACCGACTCAATTTCCGCCACATGTGTGATGGTGCATTTATACGGCCATTTTCTGGTGTTGCTGCATACAGATGCATATGCGAAGGTGTGCATCTTCGGCAAAGGAGCGGGGGAAAATGGATCCTTTTTGGAGTGGCTTTTCTCGGCATATGATGGCTAGAGGGCTCTTTCCTGGCGACTTTTAGGCATGCGTTGTCTAAAAGCCACACCTACAAGTCACCCTCAAAGCACCTCTTTTTGCCCATCTACATAGCCCCTATGTTGCAGAATTTTGAGCATGATTTTGCTTGCGTGGGAGATCAGTGCTATGGTCCTATAGTTGCTGCAGTCATTTGTGTCTCCCTTTTTGTGGATGGGAATGTACATCGATCACTTCCCATATGTTGGCTATCGTTTTGTTTTCCATATCTGTTGACATATGTTGGTTAGCACTAGAGTTGACTCTATCAGTGTGGATTGCAGCAGTTCAAATGGAATATCATATGTTCCTGGTGATTTGTTTTTCGCTATTTCGCTTATTGCAGTTTCCACCTAACTTTTTGGAATTTGGGTTTCATCTTCATATGGTTCTTCATTCCATGTGTCCTTCATTTTGTCATCTCTTTTGTATAATTCTTCTGTGTATTGCATCCAACATCTTTTTATTACTTCCTGGTCTTGAATTATGTTATTTTTACTGTTGTAGATTGTCCCAGGCCTTGGTTTGAATTTTCCTTTGATCTTGTGAAATAGATTTCTTGTTCTTCTCTTATTGTTGTTGTCTTCTATTTCTCTGCATTGGTCGTTGTAGTAATTTTCTTTATCTTTCTGCACAAGCCATATGTATATATCTTACATACAGCCATTTGTTTTGAAGCACATATAATGTACAACTGGTTTACATTGCTGGCACGGAAACTGTTTCAATGGTACATTTAAAATGATGCCATCATGAAGAGAAGGGGGAAATCCCTTTTGTTATACTTCACTGCATAGTTAATTTGTGTGGAGAGAAGAATATAAAACCTGCCAACTGGGCTAAACTAGGGTATGCATGCACTTCTATACATGGAGCTGCCAACAGCCAGTCTGCTTAGTCAGCCTAGAAAAGCCTCCACACCCTCGGATTGAGGACTTTACCTCATGAGCCTAAAAAGAGGATTTTTAAAAGGATGAAAGCATCTTTGTCCTGTACTTATTATATCACATCATATCCATCTTCCTGCTGCCTTGCATTTGTTACTGCAGTGTACCTTTTCACTGTAGATGGGCAATCTCACTGATATTCCAATACTGCCTTTGTGTGACAGACCCCTTCCAATGCAATTCTGCTTCTCAGGCAGTCATATGGTATGAATGGCCATGATTCTGCTCCTCTCCTCCTCTCTCCCTCACCCTCAAAGCATTGTGGCCACCAACAGCTTCCCAAAACCAGCTGCTATGTGCACATTCACACAGCAGACAGCTTCAGGAGGCGGTTGGCAGCCACAATAGCTTGTGTCCCATCCCCCCAAAATACAGGGCTGCTGTGTATGAATGTTCACACAACAGTCCTGCACTTTGGAAGGTGGGGCAGAGCAGTCATCAGTGTTGTCAACCACCTCCTGAAGCCAGCTGCTGTGTGCACGCTCATATAGCAGCTGGTTTTGGGATGCAGTTGGCAGCTGTGATTGCTCATTCCCACCCTTCTTCTTGGAAAGTGGCATTTGACAGTGTAGAAAATAGATCATGCGACCATGAATCACTAAAGCACTATCACAGGGGAAAGTGTGATAAGAAATTATGCCAAACTAGTATGCTTCCATTCTTAAACTATCAGGATTGTGGTGGGACAGCAGGCTGGTGTGATAAAGTCGTTACTAGGCAGAAGCAGATTGTGGCAGTGGGGTTGCTGCTGGAGATCAACATTATATCTATGCTTGAATGGAGAATCAGACCCTCTGCATCTGTGTAACCAGCCACATATCACCTGTCCTAGTTTAAGAAGGTAGATATGCACCTCCATGCCCTGTGACACTTCTCACCAGTTTCTCACCAGTTCCCTTTGAGCCCGTTCCCCACCACCACTCCCATTCTGTTTACCTGATGCTGGAGTATCTCATAAGAAACCATCTGCTGTAGAAGATGCCGGTGAACCATGTAGCTTGGCTGTTTCTTGCTGGCAATAGTGGCCCTCTAAAAAACAGTAAAAAAAGCCAGGGATTCAGCTTTTAGAAAAGATAAAGTGTTTTCTAAGAGTTCTAAGAGTTTTCCAAGTATGGTAACAGGTATGAACTTAACTATTTTAACGTAATGGGGAATAAAGTGTTGTTTCTTATACAGGGTACACAAATATGTTAAAGAAAGCTCATGGCATTATAATAATAATTCTAAGCACTACACAGTGGTAAAATGCCTTCTGTAAAAGAAAAGCCTTCGCCATATTTGGGAAGATAAGGAAAGACAGGCTCAAATGAACCTTCTGAGAGAGGGTATTTCACAGGGGTAGTGCTGTCAGAAAAGCCTAATCTCTTCTAGCTCTACTAGTATGGCTGCATCCACACTGCAGAATTAATCTGACACCGCTTTCAGTGTCAAATCAGATTATTTCTGCAGTGCAGATGCAGCCTATAATCTTCAAAGATGTCAGCACAAAGCTCAGGGCCTTCTATTTCTCTACATGGCTAGGCTCATATCTCTGTCAAAATGTTTATGGACCCCTCTCCTCTCCTACCTTCTTATGAATTAAAAGGAACTGTAGGTGACAATGTCCTCGGTTGGGATAGGTTTCTGTACGAGGTTCCAGCTTGTACCAGCGGTCATCCCTGCAATGCAGGTCCTGTATAAACAAGAAGACCAAAAACTACATGGTCCCAAGAAATATTAACAGAGTTCTGACAGTGAATCAGAAATGTGACTGCTAAACTGCAATACATTGGTCCCTCCACGTTCGCTTGGGTTAGGGGTGAAGGACCTATGAATGTGGGAAAATGCAAATAAAAAAATATATTCTTTTTACCTAAGAAAACACCTCTCTAGGAATCTCCAGGTCATCCAGTGCAACTCTATGGTCAACATCTGCCAGACATTGATCACAGAATCATGCTGGAGGACCTACAAATGCCTAAAGAAATGTTTTCTCTAGGAACTTTTAGGTTCTCCAGCACAACTCTAAGGTCAACTGCTGAATTGTGCTGAAAGACTTAGGGAGTGTGCAGACCGGTGGCTCTGGGCCACCCCAGGAAGCGGCGGATCGGGGCCATGGCTACCCCACGCCGTGGCCCCAATCCTCCCTTTTGCCGCCCTGAAAAGAGCGGCAAAATGCTGCTCCTTTTAGGGGTGGCAAAAGGCCGCCCTAAGAGTCGGCATGCGGCTCTTCCTCGCCCATTCCGGCGCAGCACGTCAGACCGCTGCGCCGGAAGGGTGTCAGGATGGCGTCGACGTGGGGTTGGGGTGGCCAGAGTGTGGCTGCCCCACCCCAACTGTGCTTCCAGGCTGGCCCTTTGGGCCAGTTTGCAGAAGACCTTAGAATCTCCTAGAGAGAACACATATCAAAACCTCAAATAATCAAATCCGCAAAAGTCAAAGCCACAAATGTGGAAGGCCAACTGTATATACATTATAAACTCTATGCAAGCATTAAAAAAACCCACCAATTCTGATTATATAATGTGCATTTTCAACAAGTTTGTGGTCATTAATTAGTTGGTTGGTTTTAAATCACATATATAAATTTTGTTTTCTCATTTATCAGTAATGCTGAAGCGCAAGACTTAGACCAACAAGCTTTCTGTCCAGTCAAGGTATGCATCACACCATGCTAGCCTAATTATTTTGCCCCATGAGGCAGAAAGTCTCACGAGCACTTTGCTCACAAAAGGAACAAAGTAAATAATTAACAATTTGATGTATTTTCATCACTCCCCCAAATTGCTACTTAGGGTACAATTTCAATGAAAATATTGTGCTGGTGATTCTTCCCCTCTCCCACACATCATTTCTTTTCATGTGCAAAAGCTGACTAGAATGACAGTTGAATCTTTCTTCTTACATTGACAATGATGAGACACATCCTCCACCATTCTGAAAGGCAGCAGGTTAGTTGTGTTAGAGGTAGCAATCCCAATATGTGTATACTCACTAGTCACTAGTTAGCATATATCTCTAAGAGTTAAAGCATAGCATGTAATTATATCATCTCCTGTTGGCTGGTCTTAGGCACACATTCTCTCTTTCTGAATCAATTAATCTGAGTTAGTTCATCTTCCATTTTGTAGTCTGCAGTTCTCTTGTAGTGGTTTGAGTGTTGGAAACCAGGGTTCAATTCCCAGCTCAGCCATGAAACCCACAGGGTGACCTTAAGCAAGTCACCCTCTCTCAGCCTCAGGGGAAGGCAATGGCAAACCTCCTCTGAACAAATATTGCCAAGAAAACCCCATGATAGGGTTGCCTTAGGATTGCCATAAATCAAAAACAACTTGAAGGCACACAACACACACACACAAACACACACAAACACACAGAGTTCTCCCCCCCCCCCATGTTTGGAGAGCACATATTACAGAGCCTTTTCCCATGAGATGTTATGAAACCTTTAGCAGTAAATTGCTTCATGGTGTTTTTTTATAAAGAAGATTAAGCTTGCTTTATTTCTCTGCTCCAACCTGTGTGGGGATGGGGTGTGTGGGACTGGTTGTTGCTCATGCTCTGCTAACTAGCAATTACTTTGCTTCCGAGATATGCTGCTACCTCTCACATTCTCCAATAAGCTGAGAAGAAAAAGAGCAGCCCATATCACAAACATCTCTGTTCTCCAAGATCTTACTATTACCTCCCAAATCTTCTGCATGAGGTGACCACTTTACTTTACCTAATTGGAGTCCAAGCCCTGTTTAGTACCGATTTGCTACCTGGCCATAAGGAAATCCCAAGTTTCAGCTTACTTAATGAGAATTACAATGCTTTCCCACATCTGCAAGAACGAAACACAGCAAAAGGAAGGACAGGATAACCACAAGGAAGATGTCAAAAAGCATCCCTATGATCCCTATTAAAAAACATGAAGCAATTTACTGCTAAAGGTTTCATAACATCCCTATGACAACTCACTGTTCCCTTTCTTACCTGCAGGCGAAGAACCACATTCCCTAGGAAGTCGTCCTGCCCTTTGTCCTTCCGAGCCTCCTTAAAAATCCTGAGTGGTGGTCAAAACAAGCCAGAGAAGGATAAAATGACACACAGCCTTCTCATGTACAAAATGAATAAAGTATACACTGCATTTTTTTGCTTTTTAAGCACTTATTGTGTTGAATACCCTCCCCTAAATTAAGGATAACTTACAAAATAAGAAGAGACCATTATTAGTACAAACCTCTTTAGGCCATGAAGGTCTGTTACTTCTCCCAGCTTGTGGCGTACAGTTTCAACTTCATCAGAATCCCTGCAAGAAAGAGATATTAAAATGTGTGCTCAAGATCTGCTAGATCCGGGATAGGCAACTGCAGTGGTAGCTGGGGCTATTTTTAAATCCCTGCACCCCCTGGCGGGGCTTGCTCCTGATGTAACCAGGAGTCGGATCACATCACTTCTGGTGTTATTTTCAGTCAATTTAAAGTGAAGTGTTTGTTTTGTTTTTAGCATTCTGTGTGGGAAGGCTGTGGGAGACAAAACTATAGTGTTTGGCAGGAGTTCGTGGCTATTTTTTATTTTATTTTTTTTGCCATTTTTGCCACAACAAAAAATACAACAAAAAACTTTTTGTGGGGTCTGGGACTTTGGAGGGCCTCAAAAATGCTTCAGGGACACAAAATGCTTCAAGGACACTTTTCCAACCTCTGTATTAAATCTTGCTGGAAGAGCTGAACTCATGACCAAATAAAATTCTGCCATAGTAGTGAAATTGACACATCTCTAGCTTTGGCTGGTTCTGTGTGCGGATACATCCTTAAGCTCACCCTGCCCCTTTTGGAGAATTCTGTAGGGAGACAGAATGGAGGCTCTTTTGTGAATTTCTTTGTGACATATGGCACGTGAGAAACAATGTGAAGTTGCATTCGCACTACGAAATAACCTGGTGTGGAACCTGGGTTATTTTCATGGCATTCACATTGTCACAGACTGCACTCAGTGCAGTTTGGGGGGGGGGAGGATACAAAAACATCCACTTAACTCAGTGCATTTTGCATTTTGCACCAGGTCCCTTAACACATATTTTTCTTTTCTTTTTTTTTTTGGCACTGCAACAATCCAGATCTTTGGTAGCGTGATCATGCCACGGAGTGATCTGGATCAGGCAAGATCAGTCCAGGAAATGGCGGCGCCTCCATTTTAGAATGATCCAGTGCCAATGTGAATGTCAAGCAGTGTTTAAATGTTTTGGAGAGATTCGATCACGGTTAACTAGTGGGAACAGCGACCCAGTATTGCATCACAGAGGAGATCTGGATCTCCTAGGGACAAAAAGTGAGTGTGAATGTGCCCTGAGAGAGAGGCATTCATCCCATGCAAAAAGGCTTTGTCAAACATATTTATGGGGATAACCTGAGCTTGGTAAATTCAGAACTAGCAAGATGTATACCACAAACTTTCTTTGCTGCAAGTCTAATCTTCCAGGGGGAAGGAGTGAATGGAGAGCTCCATCAGTGAGTGAAGCCCCATTCTGTAATATGCACATTCTCAAAGAGTTATGCAATGAGGTTTGAAGAAGCCATTCCCATTCAAGTCAATCAAAGGCTTTTTATTCAAGCCTAATTGTTGTGGGGAAAAGAAATTCCAGCATAGATCCCTCTCTCCACCTGTAATCCTACTCAAGGCACTGCAATTCAGCTTTTATAAAGCTTCAATTGACACCAACAGAAAGTTTGTTTAAAAGGTTAATAATAATAATAATAATAATAATAATAATAATAATAATGTATTTGTACCCCACCCCTCTGCATAACAATCGGGGCAGCTTCCAACATAAAATTACAATACAATAAGATCAACCCCAAGCCCCAACCCTCCCACCCCTTAAAAATTATTAAACATCAAATTTAAAAACAGTTTTAAAAATAAAGCAAATGCCAACAATTTACAAATAGCGGGTGGGATGGAGGGAAAAAGGCACAAGGACAGGTTCTATGACTGGGAAGACTAATCAAGAAAGGCCTGCCAGAAGAGATCTGTCTTGACAGCCCTTTTGAAGCTGTCTAAGGTTGACAAATGATGGATCTCATCCAGCAGGCCGTTCCATAGTCTGGGAGCGGTGAAGATTGCTGTAAAAGAAAGTCCAAGGAAGGAAGGCTATGGGTTGGTCAGAGAGCCCAATGAGCTGTTTGGTTCTCTGCCTCTCATTTATACAGCATTTGCATCAGCCTTCATATCAGCCTTATTCTGCATGCTTAGTTCCACAATGTCATGGGGTACAAGCTCTATCGGGAATAATACCCACTCCCTACTCACCACATATCCAAATGAAATCTGGCATTTGCTATATCTTCAAACTCCCTGGAAGACACAATTTAGGAAAAGTTACAGTTTGTGTATAGGTTATCAGGTTTGGACTGGGGGAACAGTGGAGCACTCAAATCTCCTTTGGACATCCAAGAATGTGAGAAAGAGAAGAGAATTAAAATCACTGGTTACATGTTCTACACACCAATAAGTACACCTCCAGCCATGTTCCCTGAGCCTGTATGAAGGACCTGTGTGTATACAGAGATATGCAAAACCTGACAGAGTGTGTGCTGTAGTTAGAAATCCTGACTAAGGAGCAAAGACACCACTAGCATAGAGAAATAAATTAAATGATTTATTATAGGAACGCCATTCTAGGGACAGGAAAGTTACTCAGGGTGCTAATCAATCTAATCTAACTGCATTCTAGGGAATTCCTGAGAGAGGACTATGAGAAGGAGAAGAGGTAGAAACATCCCCAAGAGTATCAGTTTACATCACAGAGGGAGCAGGATAGGTAGACAAGGAGGGAGGACACTTTGGGCTTTCAAACTATCTAACCTTATTAATACTGCCCAATGTGAGGCATTCTTGACTCTTCACTGCTGTGTGGTATTGTGCTTTCAAAAAAACCTTCACACCAAATGTGAGGGAGGGAGGTGGGAGGACTAGAATATTCACATGTATCTTGTCATGCAGGAGGCATGGCCACTGGGTGCACTTCCTACTCCTCCTTCACATAAAGGCAAATATACAAGGAGAGTAATATCACCACACCCTACTCAATATTAGGTATAAAAATACCCCTTTACATAAAAAGATACCTCTTTACATAAAAAGAAAAATGAGAAAATGCTAGGCATTACGCTACACACACACACAGTGTGAGAGAGTATTCAGGAGCAGGTAAAGCCTCATTCCCTCACATCTTACTAAAAGAAGCTTTGCTTTCAACTGGTCCTCTTCTGTATCATTATCACAAGTGGATGCCATGCTGAACTGGGATAATTTGTGCCTGCAGTCTTCCCAATAGAAAAGCAAAGCAACGCACACCCCTCAAGCCTCCTCCTGGCACAAAAACTGCCTGACTTTACTGAGACCTCACTGATAAACTCAATCCTCATTCTTCAAATAGCTTTAGGTTCAGCTTTCTTTCAGGAATCACGACATTGTCACACAAGCCCCATTCTTCCCACAATTATGTTAACAAATATAAATACCTGTTTCGGAGATCTCAGTTTCACACATCCCTTCAATAGCATGACTGGGCTATTTCAGACATTGAGTATTCCTCAGCTCTCTTCTGAATTCCCCATTAACCCCACCTCCCTGTCCTATTGCCCTTCCCAGTATTTTTATTTTTATCTTTTAGTTGTAATGCATTTAAACAATTATGGCAGTGTGATTTAATGAAACAACAAAAAAAAAAAGAAAAGAAAAGAAAGTCAGTCTGTTTGGGGATAGTGAGTGAAGTGGGGAGAGGGGAGGAGATAGGGACCACATTACTGCCCAATCTTGGGACAGCAACTGGATAAATTTGTCGTACCAGAGGACTAATGCCATAGCAATGTGATCGGGAGCCCATTGATGGGTGTTCCCTGTCAATGGCAAGGTACAAGCTAACCACGATGTGGAGGCACAGCAGCAACAATCTGGATGTGACCTCATGTGATAACCATCGCCAAAGGCACTATCATCCACCTTTAATTCTAATTTAAAAGGCTCATGTGATAAAGTCTTCAGTCACTCCCAAGTTGCAATCCAAGGAACATTAGACCATCCAATTGGAAAATAAGAGCCTTTTCCTTGGTCTTATGACTGATCATCCTGCTACAACTGGCAGTCATGCAAAGTAACAGGCCATAAAAAGTGAAATTAGTAGAGAATCACTTAATTCTCCTCTCTTCCAGAATGAGAGATGCAAAAAACAAAACTGAAGAGAGACGACTTACAGGATAAAGGTTTCATCCCACACAGGATTTAGAGTTTGACTGATGACTTGGGTGCGATGGGTCTGGTCTTCAGGGATCAGATTCTTCACCACTGCCTTTGCCCGTTTCTTGTTCTCTTGATGGGCACTGCTATTGGTGGAAGAGTCCTGCCTTTTAGTTTCTAGCCCTAGCAGGCAGTATGGATCACTCAGCCCTGAAAGCAGAAAGTTAGTTCTTGAAATGTGCACTACTCACTTCGTACATTAAGGCTCTATCACAGCCAGAAGGGCAGAGGTTTGTAGCAGCTACATCTGAGCTTGGGGAAATTAATTTTTGGACTACAGTTCCCAGAATTTTTCAGCCAGCTTGGCTAGTGGGGTTATAATTCAATCTTTCTAGTTCCCAACATTAAGGATGAGGGTGATGGAGATTGTAATCCATTACATCTGAAGGGCATAAGGTTGGCTAAAGCTACATTAATGTGTCCCTACCAGCAACAGTTTGCATAAGCTGATAAACTCCAAAGGACTTTTACAAACATAACACAGTGTTGAGCAGAAGGAGAGAACTATTTCATCAGGCTATAAAATTTATTTATCTGATTTTTAAATTCTTATTTACTCACCACTGGCATCTTTACCCAGAATACCCCTGGCTTGTTTGACAGTTGCTTTGAGGCAAAAAATTGGTTTCTGGAGAGAGTGAGAGAGATCAAGACCATGGTTAAACTAACAACAGCAAGCCAGTGCAGGCAGACAAAAATGCTTAGAATTGGTCACTAAACTTTGGCAATAAAGAATTTAGATTGCCTTTTTGGCCTTAGGCTACAGAATAAGAATGCATCTGCTCTGATCCAGTCAACTTCCACCCAGGAAAGTTGGGAAAGTTACTGGTTGTGCTGTGCAGTGGGAGCCAAAAGAAATTAGATTGAGAAGACCTGCAGAGAGCCTTTCTATATGGTCTTCTCAAAAGTTTGACTGAATTTAGTTGGACTTAGGTTGTATCAGCACTGTAGATATAATGCAGTTTGACACCACTTTAAGTGGCATGGCTCCATCCTACAGAATCCTAGGATTTGTACCAGCGTTCTATGGCAGAGAAGGCTAAATACTTTGTAAAACTACAAGTCCCAGGATTTCATTAGATGGAGCAACAGCACTTAAAGTAGTGTCACACTGCATTATTTCAACAGTATAGATTAACCCTTAATTCCCTCTGACTATTTCACTCTAACAATCTCACCTACTGCACCTCCAAAAACAACAGACATTAACTTAGCATATACATAGTATAGCTGATGAAGTGGACTGCAGTTCATAGAATCATAGAATCATAGAGTTGGAAGAGACCACAAGGGCCATCCAGTCCAACTCCCTCCCATGCAGGAACTCAAAATCAAAGCATCTCCGACAGATGGCCATCCAGCCTCTGTTTAAAAACCTCCAAAGAAGGAGACTCCCCCACTCTCTGAGGGAAAGTGTTCCACTGTCAAACAGCTCTTACTGTCAGGAAGTTCCTCCTAATGTTGAAGTGGAACCTCTTTTCCTGTAGCTTGCATCCATTGCTCCATGTCTTGTTCTCTGGAGCAGCAGAAAACAAGCTTGTTCCCTCCTGAATATGACACCCCTTCAAATATTTAAACAGGGCTATCATATTCCCTCTTAACCGTCTCTTCTCCAGGCTAAACATACCCAGTTCCCTAAGTTGTTCCTCATAGGGCATGGTTTCCAAACCCTTCACCATTTTAGTCTCCCTCCTCTGGACATGCTCCAGTTTTTCAACATCCTTTTTGAATTGTGGTGCCCAGAACTGGAAAAAGTATTCCAGGTGAGGCCTGACCAAAGCAGAATACAGTGGCACTACAGAGAATTCTCCTGTCTGAGCAAGGGAAGCACTACCCATCTAACCCCTCTCCAAACACCAGGTAGGGACAAAGAGTATAGCCTTGCAAGATGTGTATTTCACTCACATCTGTCTTCAAATGGAATAATCACAACAAGGTCTTCTTATGTGTTTCTTGGGGGGCATGAAACTTATTTTTCCTATGTAAAATGCAAGTTACATTTATGCAGGGTATAGGATTAGACTCCACTACAATGATGCTCTCCCAGCAACACTTTATGAACTATTGAATCAATGTGTCTGAGAAAGAAAATTCAATCAGTTACTTTTAGTTCACACTGTTGCCATTTGTCAGAGGAAAAGTTTGTTTTTATAGTTAGGCTGTGCTTCATTCACTAGACAGACAGCTTCCTCTTCTTTGTCTTTTCCAAAGGGTGCAAAATATAGCAAATGGAAAAATAGTTCTGTGTGGTATATGCTTCCATTCACAAAGGCAAAGGATACCTTCACCTATTTACAAATGTACAAAAAGAGGCATGAACCATTCTAGCACACTCTTAAAGATAAAGAAATGTAAGATCATATAGAAATGTAGTATAAGGTTTAAGGCGGTGATGAAAGACCGTTTGTTGGTTTCTTTGAAACACACTAGGATGCCTAACCTTCTTTCACCTTAATTGCTTTTATCCAGTGCTGACTGATACCCACTGAGGCTTGTATGGAAGTGACCAGAGGCAAAGCCAACTACTTCTAGCTTGGTACCCTGCATCCACCCTTGCAAGGCTATACCCTTTGTCCCTACCCGGTGTTTGGAGAGGGGTTAGATGGGTAGTGCTTCCCTTGCTCAGACAGGAGAATCATCCTGCCATCATTTTATTCTCCTTATTACACATGTACAAGTGGGTGGTTTCTGCTCCTGCAGGCCTTGACTGTAGGTTAAAATGGTCTGTAGTCTATGTTTTCCCCTCCTCTCCAGAATCAGAGCAGGAAAAAAGAATTGACTGAATTGAATTAAAAAACAACCAGCACATCCAGACATTCTGGCCCTTGTTCAAATCCCATCATGAGCACAGAAAGGAATAAATGAGTCATTAAGTATTTCAGGGATTAAAGAGGAAGTTGTTAAGACGTATTTCCCTCTCTGTCCTGGGACATAAGGAATGTTAGCACAACACACAAAGTCACAGTAAGAGTGAAGGCAGGGACTGTTAATCTCTCCCTTTTGTGTCCTATATCCTTCACTTCAGTACTTTTGGGAGCCACAGAGTTCCTCCAACAAGGTCCCAGGAACAGTACATTAAGTGTATTTTGTTGAATAAAACCAAGAAATGCTCCATGAGCATTTTTTAAAGCACACAATGACTCCATTGGCATAGACGTGTGACTGAGATATAAACAATAGGGCCAAATTGCACAAGAAGTGGAACATCTCTAATTGGGATCGCTTTCTGTGTTGTTATCCTTGTTTGTTCAAAGTTGCATACAGTACAATGTTGTACAAACCCTACATCAGACCCTGCCCCAGTTGCTATTCATTTTGCAGGTGCCTATATGTTTCCAGTCAGAAAATACCTGAAAGCACTCCCACTTCAGCTCTGGTCACAACCCCACACATTCTTGCTTGCCTCTGCAGAATGGCAAAGTACATATCCCTTATGTGTAAAGAAAGGAAAGCAACCTGGCCACAGTACAGAAGAAGTGGCTGTTGTAAGCACTTGCTCCTCCATTCCTGCCCTCCTGATTCAAGAGACTGCATAAATAAAGAGAAGGAAACTTTGACCTCTACCACCACTCAGAAAACAAATCATGCAGGCTGGGTGGGTGGGGATCTTTTGCATTATGCCGATATATTATTAAGTCACTCTTGGGAGCCCCTGTTCACAAGGTGGTGTATAAATATTTAGCATAAAGCAAGTAATAAGCAGCAAGTCAAACAATATCCTGACCCAGGGGTGTGGACGCAGTATTTGTGCTTTAACTTGGACATTACCTCTAGCTGTTTGACCCTCTGTAGGATGATGCGGTGTTCATCGGGGTCCATACCAAAGGCCTGGTTCAGAGGTTAAGAAGAGAAATTGTTAGAACAGTTTTCAATATTTGAACCAATTGGGGGAAAGCCTATCACCTATGGCTCTGAGAAAGTTGGGCAGTGTCAATCCTACATTTTAAGATCACCTCCTTGACATTAGAAAAGCTCTTTTTTAGAACTCATCTTTCTGGAAGGTGTAGTCCCAAAAAGGAACTTTCCTCAGCTGTGCCTCTTATAGCCTAGACCAAGGCTAGGCAATCCACAGCCCTAGGACTGCATCCTTGGCATAATTTCCAAAGCCCCCCACAAACCATCATTTCACATCTTTGGTAAGAGCAATCTATATCTGTCCCTGGAGCCCACTGGACACAGAGTAGCTAAGGTGAGGAGTGAAGAGGGAGGAAGAAAATGGGACTTGGTTTACTATTGGCATGTGGCACTCTAGAAAATTATCCCCCACAGAAATGCAGCCCTCATGAGGAGGGAACAGATTTTGTCCTCCTGGCAGAGATTTATGAATATTTTGGGCTACTGCAGATAAATGGAAGAGACAAATCTTTCTGTTGTAATTCTTACAATTACCAGCTGGAGTCTCACCATGACTGCTTACATATTCCCTGTAATATATATTTCCCCCTGCTCTTTGAATGAGAGGGTTCTTATCTGGATCATATTTAAAAGACTGTCGTTCAAATGCATTGATTCTGTGCCCAAACAGACATCCCTTCTTGCGGACAGCAACACTGCTATAGAGTCCTTTTTACTGCCCCCATTAAAAAAAACCCACAGTGTGGAAAGCTTTGTATCACAGCACTGAGGTTGCAAACTATACTGGTGTCGCACAGAACAGATTGAGAAAATGGTTGGATAGGAACAGTATATGACAAAATCGATATAGGGAAAAGTGGAAGTGCAGAGACGAACATACAAACACAGATGATACTGAGGAAAGATTATCAACTCTTTTGTGTGACGTGTTACATATTAACTACCTTCACATCAGCCTCAATTTATGGCGACCCTATGAATAAGACATCTCCAAGACATCCTTTCCTCTATAGCCCTATTCAGTTCTTGCAGATTGAGAGCCATAGCTTTTTTGATTGAGTCTATCCACCTGGAATGTGGTCTTCCTCTTTCCATCTGCCTTCTACTTTAATGTCTTTTCTAGTAGTCATATCATCTCATGATATGGCCAAAGTTAGGTCATTTTGTCTTGTAAGAAGAGTTCAGGTTTGATTTGCTCTAGAATCCATTTATTTGTGTTTTTAGCAATCTACAGTATCTGTAGAATTCTTTTCTAGCAGAACATTTCAAACGAGTTCATCTTCTTCCTATCAGCTTTCCTCAGCCTCCAGCTTTCGCAAACATACATAGAAATGGAAAATACAATGGTATAGACAATTCTAATCAGTATTCAGTGAAATGCACTTAAAGATCTTTTCTAGTTTCTTCATAGCTGCCCTTCCAAGTCCTAGTTTTCTTCTGATTTTTTTGACTGCAATCTTGGTTCCAATTAATGCCTGATCAAAGGCATAGAAAATCTTTAACTATTTCAGTTTCTTCATCATCTACATTAATGTGTGATACTGGTTTTAAAAAATTGTTGGAAATGAGTCAGAGCCCTCGATAACTTATGATGTTCATGCTACAAAGAATAATCACTTGTCTTGGGATGTCACTTGGAAAAGAACAGGAAAGATTAAACAAGTCACACAGCAGGTGTGAGAAAAGCTGATAAAGAAAAATCACAATCCAAATAAAGAGTAAAGTTAGATTTAGATTTGGACAATGGGGAGGAAGGATTTGGCTATTTAGTCTGACCTTCTGCACATATGCATACAGTTCATCTGGATCAGCAACATGGTTTGGATCTGGTTTGCCCAAACGATGATGAATGGTGTAGAGGACTTCTTCATACAGCAGAGTGAGCTACAATAATTAGCACATTAGGAGATGATCAGAAGAACCAAGTCAACATCATATAAATTAGTGTCCATACACAATATACTGTGCTGGTCTGTTAATCCAAAGGGAACCTGGGGCACCATAAGGTTGTCATTCTCATGTGTATATGTGTCTGCCATAATCAACCATCTTCCTATGCCTATTTCAACAGCTTACAAGGCTGTTCTTAGCATTTCAATATGTAAACCTCACATTTCACAATAAAAAACCACACTCCTAAAGGAGCCAAAAGCCCATTTAACTTGAACCAATGATATATGAAGAAGCCCTCTCTGGCCTATCGTGCTTTGCTGCCATTCAGACTTTGGAAGAGGAGGAGGAGGAGGAACCTATGGAGGTCAAGTTAGTGGCTGCTGACAAACCTCACAAGATCACCATGCAAGAAAGTGCACCACTCCTAGAGGACTTTCACAGCATGTGCTGTCATTTATTCCACCCCTTAACTGTGAGTCCTCCAAAAGTATTCCCAGGACCCAAGGAACAGATAAAGCAGAGGGCCTGAGCAGAGTCATACAGCAGAAAATGCTCTATTGATCTGGTGACACAAGGCCTTTTTGTCTACATGCAACTGAGCAGAGGTGGAAATCAGAACCAACATGTGCCTGAAATGTTTGAGTTTGAGAGAAAGGCAGGGCCCCAGATCAAATCAATCCATTGGTATGCAGCATCTGGCTCAGCCTCTGGTTTCATGCAATTTTATAGCTGTAGAGTTGCCCTGCTGCTTTGGAAACTTTCTTCCAGGAGATCCAGCAACTCCAATAAAGTAGGAAAGTGAGCAACACAGTGGTGTTGAGGTATGAGACACTAGCCCACTGATCAGCATATGCAAATAGAGAGCAGCCATTTGTCAAAAATATTTGCATAACTGCTAGTACATTGCTCCAGATAAATGCATCATTACAACTGGAGAACAGGCACACTGAGGCAACTGCAGAGGTGCTGCAACCTACAAACCTTATCCTGTGCCTCTACATCATTCCCTCCTTGTTAGAGGACAGAGCTGTATGTGCCACACAGCCAGTCTTGCATCTCCTAAACTAACCTGCTTCTCTTAGGTGTAAAATTCAACTGCCTGGCCAAGTTTGTGGGTGCCATTTAATCTTTTGTCTCAGGTTGCAAAATATTTTGGGCCAGCCTGCCATCATACCATGATACCAGCTGGCTTCAGATTTACTGCTTTCCACAATTGTTTCCCAAAGTATCCACAGCTGATTTTATATTAAGTGCAGATGTACGTTGTGTTCCCCAAATTGTTTCCCAAAGTATCCACAAATTGTTTCCAAAAGTATCCACAGCTCATTTTATAACAGATGCAGATGTATTTATTCCACAAAATATAATATAGAATATCAATGATTACAAACTGTTCAATTAAAAATAAAAAACATCCTATAATAACTTACCCAGTGAAACTGAGAGTCAGGGGGGAAAAATCCTAAAAGACCACATCACACAATGTAAAGTTAACTTATGAAATTTGTTGCCATAAAATGTGGTGATGGTAGCCACTGATTTTCATGGCTTTCAGTGGAGCTTAGACAAATGAATGGATGTAATGCTAAATAGAGCTCTCTGGTTCAAAGCAGTACATTTCAGGTTACCATGCACTGTGTTGCCTTCTTGCAGTGCTACTTGTTGGCTTTCTGTAGTCATATATAGATAGGCCACCATGAGAAAACACATGCTGCACCATGTGTTGGCCTGGTCTGTCTTTATTCAGAATAATTAACATTAGGAATCTTACCTCTTTCTTGGTGAATTTATGGGACAGATCCATCTAAAGAGGGGAGAAAAAAGAATTAGGTACAGTATATACACGCACGCACACAACTAAAACCAGATTTTCATTCATCTCTGCAATCCATTCTATACTTATAGAGCAGGGGTAGGCAACCTTTCCCCTTTAAGGGCCGAGGGACTTCAGCTCCCAGAATCCCAGGAGCTATTGGCCAACAAGGGACTATTGGCCAACATGGCTGAGGTTTCTGGGAGCTGAAGTCCCTCAGCCCTTAAAGGGGAAAGGTTGCCTACCCCTGATATAACAATGGCTTCCTTCTGTACCAACCTGCTTGTGCTCAAGGGCCTTCTTTATCAAGAAGTACACCATACAACTCTGTGGAAGAGAGCTTTTTCAAAGGTAGCACCCTAGATTTTCTTGCCTAAGGATGCATACCTGGCATCTCTTTCTCAAGATTTCAAATGATAAGGTAAGACATATTTTAAATTTACCCTGATGTTTCACAGTGTATATAACACTTTTATTTTGTATCATTGTGCGTTTTTATTTTCTCACCCTTGCTATTGTAGAAATGCTATGGTTTGTTTCACCTCCCCCTAGAATCTGATCCAATGAAGGACAGTATAAAACATTTCCAATAAACAAACACTGAGGTCAGTTTTTGCTTCTTAAATTTGTCATAAGTAATATAAATGATATTCCCAAATTAAGAGGTACTATCATTATAAACGTTTCAGTCAATCAAATTACAGAGAAACAAGAAACAACGCTGAACCTTGTTCTGAACATGGCATTTCACAATGCTACAAATACTGCCTGCTGCTTTTGTTAAACTTATTCTGTTTATTTCAGCATTTAGAATATGGTATACTAATAATGACATAACCACAATTTCCTAGATTCTACAAAACTGGTTCAAGATGTGCTAAACTATAGGTTTCTTCCCAAAGCAACCCAATAATGGAGTACAGCAGGGGACAACTATGGGCCTTTACAGACTGCCAGAAATAGTGCAAATTGAGTCCACTTTAAATTGAGGCGCTGCCCTGGCTCAGTGCTAGGGAATCATGGGAACTGTAATTTATTGTGGCACCAGAGCTCTCTGACAGAGAAGGCTCAATGTCTTAGAAAAAAATACAATTCCCATGATTCCCTAGCACTGAGCCAGGGCAGTGCTTCAATTTAAAGTGGACTCAATTTGCACTATTTCTGGCAGTCTGCAAAGGCCCTATGATTACCAATGCACTGGGTCTCATGCCAAAAGGATGTTCAGCTATTGACATGCTCAGAGGTGAAAGGAAAGTCTGAAGCTGCACAACACATGTTATTGGAACACAGAATGTGAGAAGCACGAATCAGGGGAAGCTAGATATAGTAGAACAAGAAATGAAACATATAAACATTGCAATACTTGAGATGAGCGAGTTAAAATGGACAGGAAGGGGCATTTTGAGTTAAATAATTACATAGTGTTTTACTTAGGAAAGTAAATAGGAAATGATAATACAAGAAGAAAAGGGGTGGTATTAATAGGGAGGCAAGATGTAGCAAAAGCAAAGGATATAATACCAAGTCTGACCAATTAATATCAATAAGGCTTCAGAAAAAAAACATCAATATAACCATAATCCAAGTTTATGCTCCAACTACAAAGGCAGAAGAACAAATTTTATGCTGGAGTCCAGGAGGAACTTGACCACATACCAGTGGCATCCCTAGGGTTGGTGCCACCTAATGTGGGGGAGCAGTGAGAGGTGGACTGCCATGGCCGCTGGAGGGCCGTTTGGGCTCTGGGTGCCTACAGCTATGTCAGAGCCCAAATGGAAGGCACTGTTCCCTCATCAGCCTCTGCTGATTTGAAAGCACACCAACACGCCCGCACCCATTATCCATTTATACATGTTACAGTCAATAAACAATGGCTACATGTTTCCTTTAGTTACATTTAGGTTACACTTGAAATCAAAATACAGTAGCCCCTCTGTTTTCATGGGGGAATCCATTCTGGAACCACCACCACCACCCATGAAAACGAAAACTTGCAAATAGTCAAGCCCCATTGGCTTGAATGGCTGTGTACTCCTACATTTAATTTAACAGAGCTTGCCCCTCCGTGAATAATCAAGACCGCAGACTTCAAGTCCAAGAAAATGGAGGAGCAACTGTACGTATGTACAATTTAGAGAGAGACATCTTAAGGCCTTTGCAGACTGCTAGAATAGTGCAAATTGAGTCCACTTTAACTGCCCTGGCTCAGTGCTAGGGAATCATGGGAATTGCATTTTTTTTCTGGGACATTGAGACTTCTCTGTCAGAGAGCTCTGGTGCCACAATAAACTACAGTTCCCATGATTCCCTAGCACTGAGTCAGGGCAGTTAAAGTGGACTCAATTTGCACTATTTCTGGCAGTCTGCAAAGGCTCATAGTGTTCCCCACCTCATGCATCTGAGGAAGTAGACTCACGTCTACAAATGCTCAGGATACCAGCTTCTTTCTTTCAGTTAGGGCCTTTGCAGACTGCCAGGAATAGTGCAAATTGAGTCCACTTTAAATTGAGGCACTGCCCTGGCTCAGTGCTAGGGAATTATGGGAACTGTAATTTATTGTGGCACCAGAGCTCTCTAACAGAGAAGGCTCAATGTCTCAGAAAAAAATACAATTCCCATGATTCCCTAGCACTGAGCCAGGGCAGTGCCTCAATTTAAAGTGGACTCAATTTGCACTATTTCTGACAGTCTGCAAAGACCCTTAGTCTCAAAGGTGCTACAAGATCCCTTTGCATACTGATCATACTGTGCTTTATGTCATCCCTGAGGTACAGATAACATGCTAATGTACGTGGTGTAATTTTTCTCTCTTCAAATCCACTGCCGATTAGGCTGTGGTATCCACATTCCTGAACTTCCCAATTAAAAAAAAAAACTTCACTATTCTCTAGCTTAAAACAAAAAATTATTACAATACTGTGGCTGCACATTAAGCTTATAAGTAGACTTATGGGTAACCACTAAATAAAACAGGTCATGGCATTGATAGAAATGTGAGAATCAAGACTCAGAATATACAAGAAGGAAATTAAAAGGAAACAATATTCAACTTTACATATTCTCATAACAAAAAAGGAATTAGATATTCATCTAGACGGAATAGTTAAGAAATTCAAAGTTTAATGGGGAAATAGAAAGATTTGACCAAAAATCAAGATATGTAATGCAATACATCTGAGATAACCTAGCCAGTAGGTAATACTTCTGTATAGAACGTAATAAAATGGAAGTTGTACAAAGCAAAACTACTAATTCAATATCGTCAATTGAGCTTTGTTTGCTTTAAAATATATATTTTATGAAAAAATTAATAAAAATATATTTTAAAAAATTATTGCAACACTGTGGCTGTACATTTTCTTAAAATATTTGTGAATCAAATCCTAGTAGAGGAAGGGGCTCACCCACCTTCCTTCTTTAACAGTTCTCCTTTTGCTACTGCTCACTAGTCTTGCTCCTGCTGAGTCCTTCAAATGGAAGCACATTGCTAATAAGAATCAGTGGTGGGGCAATTTCCCCCTCCGACAGGTGGAGGAGAGAGCAAGTGACACCTCTGAATTTTGCCAGCATCTGAATTCAAAATGACATTAGGCTGGAGAACAAGGCCAAAACTAACAAAATGAATTTCAACAGGGATAAATGTAAGGTGCTAGGTAGGAAAAATTAAATGCTTAAAAACAGGATAGGTGAAACCTGGCCTGAAAGCAGTATATATTAAAAGGATCTAGAAGTCTTAGTAGGCCACAAGTTAAGTGTGACACAGCACCCAAAAAAGCCAATCCAGTTCTGAGCTATATCAACAGGAGTATCGTGTCCCAATTGAGGGAAATATTAATGCCTCTCTGTTCAGCTTTGGTCAGCTGGAATACTGTGTCCAGTTGAGGGTAACACAGATCAAGAGGGATATTGACAAGCTGGAACATGTCTAGAGAAGGGTGACCGAGATGTTCAATGGTCTGGAAACCAAGCCTTATGAGAAATAAGAGTTTGGTATGCTTAGCTTGAAGAAGACAAGACTGAGGTATGACATGATAGCTATCTTTAAATATAAGAAAGGGACATCATGTGGAAGATGGATCAAGTTTGTTTTCTGCTGCTACAGAAACTAGAACATGAACCAGAGGATTCAAATTACAAGAAAAGAAATTTCACATAAACATTAAGAGGAACATCTTTACTGTAAGAACTTTCTCACAGTGGAATAGATTTCCTTGGGGTGGGGCGGGGCTCTTTTTCTTTGGAGCTGTTTAAACAGAGGTTGGATGGCCATCTCTCAGGAGTACTTTAGTTGTGTATTCCTGCATGGCAGGGGGTTGGACTAGATAACCTTTATGACCCCTTCCAATGGTAAGATTCTAAGATTCACTCAAGAGTCTTAACAACAGTAACCTGGGCATGGATTCAGGGGCTGGGGAACCTGTGCTGCCAGAAGAGAAAACACCAGGCTCAAGCATCACTGAAGAGCCAGAAAGGCCAAAACACCAGAGACCCCTGAGCAAAGTAGAACCCTTCTCTCCAAGCCTCAAAGACTCATACCTGAGAGCCATGGGCCCAGATCAACATTGGTGTCCCCTAGCATTAGCATAGGTACAGGGGCACAAGGGTGAAGGATCCATGATCCCTGGAATCTGTGTGTCAATGCGAACAACATGCCTGGCATCAACTTTCCAAGGGAAGGGAGATTGCTAGGTCTCAAACTCAAGACCAATCCCATTTCAGGATTCACAGTTTATGGGAAGGGGTACAGCTTGGGAAAGATATTCTTAGGCCAAGGTGTTGGGTGCAAGTCTCCCAGATACTATGCCACCCTGCTGTTACTCGTTCCCCTACCACTTTGGGATCCTATGGTTGGCTGGAACATGGTGGCACCTATGGAATGGTTGCCTGTATGCTACCATTTGACTGGATGCTATGCAAGCCCAGCCCTGGCTTTAGGCAGAATGATGCAGTTACTCAGAGAGCGGATGCTGTGGGGCCAAAGCAAGGTATCTGAGGAGTTGCTTGCCTTATGGCCTGCCTTGCATCTCCCCTAAGCTATTCTGAATGGTGCAGGAAGAAGGTCTCACTGCCAGTTTTTAAGGAAGAGGCAACTGATAGCCCAGTGGCTTTTGTACACCATCTTTTTCTGCACCTCAAGCCACTAAATATCTTGTTCTGGTCCTGTACATACAAAAATATTTAAGGAGGACTCAAAGAAAATGTACAACATTGTTGTTGTTGTTTTTAATGCAGATCTGTCTTGGCCCTGGGGGAAAAAGCCTCTGAATACAATTGCGTTGTATCACTAGGATTAGTGATTAAGGCAGGACATCTGAGATTTTTATCTATCTCACTCTCAGACAGGAACAATATGTTTCTGAATTGGTTTCATAAATTAAGGGTGTGATTTTTCTCAAAATAAGATGTTCCCAGCTCTATTAATGTTTGCTTGCTTTTGAAAGCTTATTGTCTGTCAGTAATATTAAAAAGCAATGGCCTACTGGCTTTCACATTTATTGCAAGCAACTTTATGGGAACAAGCACATCTCAATGAAATCTAAGGTCTTCCATGGCTAGTGATATCTGGAAACCGGAATCAGTATCTTGAGAGGAAAAAATGGAATACTTTCCTTTGATAGTGCTGTTGTGGTATCCTTTGCACATGTGGAGGAAAGGCTAAGAATATTGTTTATTTAATTTTAGGCAAGTGTTCTTCCTCTATTTTCAGAGCAAATTTACTGGGCAAAAATGTATTGGAAAATAAGAGTCAGGTCTACTTAGTCTGAGGAACTGCCAGCTATAGAAAACTAGCCTTAAGTGCTGGCACCGCCATGGATTGTTAGGAGACGGAACAAAGTTATGATGACTAATAAAAAAATTGCACTCAATCTGTGAATCTGGTCTTGGAACTTAATGGGATGAAATATGCCTTATTTTATGAAGAACGAAAAACACCTTCCTGTTCCAGGAAGGAAAAAGTGTGGCTGCTTTGACAATCCACAACTTCTCATTAGGGATAATATTATCCTGCTCTCTGCTGTTTTCTCTCCCTGAGTTGTGTGGAAAAGCAGTCCAGATGCACTTTTGACAGAGTGTCTTCCCCTAACAAACAGGCAAAAAGCAGTCCGTTCCCCTACTGTTCCCAATAGCAGTCTGGAATAAACCAACACATTCTAGTCTAAATTCCCCAGGATTGCAGGGTATTGACAATTCACTTCCAGTCTGAATTCAGGGTGCTTGTAAGACATTTAAAGTCCCAAATGGCTCGGGGTCCTCTCCCTATATGTGCCTGACTGATCTTGAAGGTCTGCCGGGGGAGCCTCCTCAGCGTCCCATCAGTCAGGATAATACAGTGTTGGAGGACACAGGAGAGGGCCTTTTTAGCTGTTAACATCCCAGTTATGAAACACCCTTCCCTTGGAAGCCCAATTGGTAACAACAACGCAGTTGCTCAGATGCCAAGTGAACACAGGTTTATTTATGAAAGCTTTTGGGTATTGATTGGTTTTATTGAAATCCTGGTAGGTTACATGTCTTCATTTTGTTTCAAACTGGTTATTTTCATCTATCTTTTAATCTGTTTTTGACCTTTTGAAATTATTTTAATTATTACAATTGTCAGTTTAGTTTTATTGTATGCTGGCCTAAGATCTCTGGATAGAAGGTAGGATATAATATTTTAATAAAAAATAAAAATCTGTCAGTACACACACATTCACACTAAGGACGTTATCACACGTGGGCCAGAAAGCGGAAATAAAAGTGGAAATGAGGCATCCCGAAAATAAACGGGAAATAACCCTTGTTTCCGCATACGTCATTACCTTCATTGCACATTTACAGTAAGTGTATCAAACGTCCACACACAAGAGAAAAAAACCCATAAATGTAGCCGAAATGAGCCTCCTGCACATGCACAGAGAGAGGAATGCTCGCTGGAACCATGGCAACAGCGGGGAAATGCGCCACAATACGTATTTGGTTATCAGACCTACGGTAAATGCAAAATTATTTCCATCGTGCAATTGCAATTCCTGAAGAAACCGAAATTCAAAAGATCTCAGTTCTTTCCACTTTCTGTCGGGGTTCTGTCGGGGTTCTGTGCGACGTCGTGTGGAAACACGGGCAAATAATCAGGATTCGTTCGCCATTTCGTTTGGATTCTGTTTGGATTGAGCCCCGTGTGATAACGTCCTAAGTACAACACACTTTGCAGGAAAGGATAAGGTAGAGATCAGGTAAAACTATGGTCCAGAGAGCAGAAGCATCCCAGACCCTAATTTTTCAGTGCCAAAGCTAGAGACCTAGTGGCAGCCCTTGGTGATATCATGTCATTAGACATAATACTTTAGGGTTATTCAGACAGTGAAAAGAATCCAGGATGAATCCAGGTTGAATCTCCATTGTTCACATGCATCCTGAATGTACCTGATTAAATTTGGGGGAAGGGCTGCCAAAAAAGGCACTTAACCCAGGATAATAGGTACTGGTGTTTTTTTTTTTCTGAGTTTTTAAAAAGAATTCACATCATTGGCATATTCAATGCAAAAGGATTAAACTCCGCATGCCTTGAACATGTTTCAAATGCATTCGCTTGTCAACTCCATCTTTATTCGAACTCTTGCATTTGTGAGCAACCAGACTCCCAGAGATGTGCAGAGATGTGGCTGTGTGGTAGTGTGAGTGACAAACCCAGAATGCATGAGTGAGGTTATTTGCAATGTTCCACTTTAAAAAAGGATGTCTGAATGACCCTTTAAGTATCAACCATAGTTGCTGAGAGCACTGCATTCAAACAATAAACACAAAGTTTTATTTACAAGGAGAAAAGATTTATCTAGGTGGAAATTAGGTTTTCAAATTTACCACTTAAAAGCAAAGGGGGGAGGGAATGACAGACGTTTTCCACATCTCCTAACACATTTGCCAGCACTGCTTTTAACAAGAGTTGTAGTCCAAGGAGAAAAAGTTGGTCTGAGGTGCAAAAGGCAAGGCAGGGAGCTGGGGGACCACTCGGTTGGGTGTCACCCTCTTCTGGGGTGTCACCCGGTGTGGTCCACACCACTGCACACACACACACACACACACACACACACACACACACACCAATGACGCCACTGCTCTCACCCTGAATCTCCTCTTGTCCTGAGACCCCGGGGAGTGGTTTCAGACCTTGAGATCTGGTAACCCCAGTTAAAACAGGCAGAAAGAAGAATGACTAGCTTGCAATGCACCCCATTTCCCCAATCCCCTCACACTCATCAGGCCTTATGATGGGTTGCAGTCCAGTTTGACCAGCATCTAGAATACAGTATCAACCCCTCTGAAGTGCCGCCTCTAAAAGGCTGACAGGAACATACAAAGTCTTCTTCCTAACTCGGACCTGTTCACTCATCCAGTATGAATGATTATTACAACTTTCCATTTGTAGTCTATCTAGCCCAGGGGTTGGCAACCTACAGCATGCGGGCTGGTTCTGGCCCGGGCCCCCGCGCATACCGGCCCCCGCCACCCCCTGCCACCGCTGTTGCGAGATTCGGCCACTGTGCGAAACGCGTCGCGGCTGCCATTTTAGAAAACAAAATGGTGGGCACGATGTGCGTAGTGGCGGCTGCAGCAGCGCGCGCGGCAATGGCGGTGGCAGTTGCGCATGCGCCGCCATTCCCCCCTCTGGCCCGCCGGAAGAGAGCTGTTCTGCAGACTGGACCCCACCTGAAAAAGGTTGCCTACCCCTGATCTAGCCTTTTATCTTGTATCCCACATTTCATCCAGAACTGGGAACCAAGGCTTCCTCCAACATATTTTTTTTAAAATAAGCATCAACAAAAACACAATAAAATATATAACAATGCTAAATAATTAGGAAACTTCTTAAGAGATAGGATGTCTTAACTTCTACTTCTGATCTAGAACTAGAAGCACTGTATTTGGCAGCCTTTCTATATTTCTCATATCTTTATACCAACCAATACTATCATTGTGAGCTATCACTGTCTGGAATGTACTAACTTCCAAATTGTGGATTAATTTAGAAAGATGAAGTCATGACATGCCAAGATGGGTCAGAATAGAGGTGAATGTAAGAACCAGATGCAGGAGGATGAAAGGAGCATTGTTTTGATGAGTCTGACTAGATTTTCTGATTAAAAATAAAAAGGGCAGTATTGGACCACAATAGTATTAAATGGGTAAGTAGTAAAAGCATTAAATAAATGCAAAATGGCTACTTTGTAAAACTAGACAGTTACTCCAAGTAAATGTGGAGTGACTACTTAAAGTTAGCATGGTGTTAGCAACACATTTATCAAGATACGTTGAGCAGCCATCAAGTCACTCAGAGGAGATCCAGCCCTCAAAAATGTTTAATATTGGCCCAAGTTGTATGCATTAACTAGAAGCAAAGTAGCTGCTAGAGAGTCTTCACTTATTGCCTAGATTTACATATAATCCCATTTCTTTTCTAGGACTGGAACCCTAACTTTAGCTTCTCCTCACTCCCTGGTGAGTCATATCAATTCTCTCACAAAGAAGAGACTAACACATAGCATTGTGGCTAGAGAAATAGCTTTCATTTTGAAAATCCAGCTGTGCAGTAATCATGGCCTCTTCGTAGAATATACACTAGACTAGAGGATGGTTGTGTTTCTAAAATTTGATTCTAAGCTTTCACAAAGCAGTTCGCTACCTCAGATCATATCTAACACATTTCATGTGGCTTCAGTATCCTAATAGACTGAAAGAGAGCATAGAAGGGGGGAAGAGCAAGAGTTACAACTTGCGCTTAAACCACACACTACTGTAAAAAGGTTACATACTTTTCTGCTGTCTTCTGTAAGGATTGCCAGTCCTGGGGCCTCCATGCTGCAAAGGACTAGGAAAAGCCTGAGCCAAATGGAGGAAGATGACAGACAGAAACCCTGAGTTTTGAAGTCTGAAAGCCTGTTCTGTGTAGCTAACTGTTCCCATCGGCTCTCACATGCTTAAGAGGAAACCACATTCTTTTATCACACTCTGACCATCGTAACAGCAAACGGAAATGTGCAGGGCTCTCCAGTTACTGAGCTGTAATTTCTCCAGAACAGAGGTGGACAAAGTGCAACCCTCCAGAAGTTACTGGACTGCAACTCCCAACATTCTTCATCCTCATTTATACTGCCTAGGGCTGCTGGGATGTGCAATTTCACAATATCTTGCCTGCAATTCCCAGCGTCCTCTATCATCAATTATGTTGGCTAAGTCTGCTGGGATATGCAGTCTCACAAGATCTGGAGGGCCATGTAATTCCTACCCCTGCTCTAGACTCTAGAATCTATTCTAGAACCTATGGAATCTTATGTGAACCAATGGCTAGTCTCAAATTAATGGCTGATCCCTGAGCTGCTGCCTCAGGCAGCAAGTTTAGAGTGTCCTGAAAGGGCAGCAAATGGTCAAGGGCGCTATTAATGTGTTCTTGCTGACAAAGATGGGGAAGAGATGTTTGTAGGCATTTTTGCTCCACATGCCAAAATAATTGGGCTGGCTTTCAGTAGCGTATACTCTGACTTGCTTTTCCATTTCTTGGTCCACCTCAAGTAGCAAACCTAGGGCTGACTCTGATCAACCTTTCTTTGACTGGCTTCTCAATCTCAATCTCAAATTTAGCTGCCCTGAGAGCAGACAGAGTAGGGAAACAAATGCACCAACACTATACATGCATGTGTGTGTGTGTATAATATGCACATGTATGCATTCAAGTTGGACATTAGTACATGTGCAGTGTGCCAAGAACTGGTACAGAATTCTAAAAGGGAACTATCAGATCCTCACCATGACAAATACAGTTAAAGAAAGACCTGTTGGCAAAACCAGGCTGAAGCATTAATTCAGCAAGCTTCTCCCTTCCATTCACTTTTGTGCTTTCGCAAAGTACAGGCCCTCCTTGATTTCTCCAACACTTGAGCTGCACATGAAGTTCCAGCTCTGTTACGTGCACAGCCAACAGATTAATGTACAAGTCTGGCTTTCATGTACAAGTCTGACTTATATCTGTTCTCTGGGAGAAATTTTCCTCCCAAAAGGTTAAGTGTCTGGTGACCCCTGAGGTTCTTGTTGCCTTCTCCAGTAATGGCTGACATGCCTCATGTCTCTTTTCTATAACAAATGGGCTGGGTATTGCAAAACTTTGTCATTTTCCAGGCACCTTTGGCAAGATGCAACTTAGGGGGGTTGCAGACTGCCAGAAATAGTGTGAATTCAGTCCACTTTTAGGGTTAGGGTTAGTGCTAGGGAATCATGGGAACTGTTATTTTTCTGAGACATTGAGCCTTCTCTGTCAGACAACTCTGATGCCACAATAAAATACAGTTCCCATGGTTCCCTAACTCTAACCCTAACCCTAAAAGTGGACTGAATTCACACTATTTCTGGCAGTCTGCAACCCCCCTTACTTGTGGCATGAAAGAATCTTGGATGAGGGTAAGGAGTCTCCTAATCTATCTTTATATTACATTTACAATGTAGCTTAGTTATGGTTTTGATGTATAAAAGGGAATGTATTGCAAATAACTAATAATGTGTTATTTGTTATTTCAAATGTGTGAGAAACAGAAGTTGTGAGCAGGGGTCGCACCAGATGATGCCGTAAGTGGAGGGTGACACCACTGCTTCCCGAACATCTGCCTTTTGGCAAAAACAGGCTGTGGCATTCGACTGTGTCCCTTTAAAATGCTGGAGATGGTGTGAGTGGGGTGAGGCTCAGTGGTAGGAGAAAGGAGAGGCATCAGGTTTTTAAATTTTTAATATTAAATTTTAAAATTGTAGCCTTTTAAAAAAATATATATTCTTTAATATTTTTTTTCTTTACAAATATCACATCTTACCAAAATTTCACTTTAACCACATGAAACGATGTACATGTATATACATTTAGGCTACGCATGTGATATTGTAATTTAAATTTAAATTTTGCTAATTGTTTATGTCACAACTATTACCATTACATTCAGTGATATATGGGGAGTACGATTTACGAGTAACATTAGTACAGAAAACATTACTAAGGGTTCTGGGAGAAAGTCAAGGGTGTGTGTGTGTGACACCATGGAGATTATCACACATGTTTTTCACACGGGCTGGGCATGGGTGTAAATCGCTTATAAACGGATGTTATCGCATACCTCCATGCCCAGCTCAGAGGTATTGTGTACCCCAAAGTCCCGTTCTTTGTGAAATATGGATTGGGTACACGATGCCTCCAAACTGGGCATGGAGGTGTGTGATAACATCTGATTTTAAGCGATTTAGGCCTGTGCCCAGCCCATGTGAAAAACATGTGTGATAATCTCCCATGAGTTATCGCACCGGGTGATAACAAACCTAGAGATGCCACTGTGAGTTAGGGGCTCAGCACAAGGAAGCAGGATTTCAAGAAGAGAAGGAAGGTCATGCATCCTGGAAAGCAGTATGGAGGACGTTCAACCAAATATTTAAAGACAGCTTTACACTATCTGAGAAAACATAAAAGCATCCATACCTCTGCACCTGTGGTATATTGCAGACCCCCATCATTGGAGTCTGAATAGTAGTTTGTATAACATGGTGTTACCTAGGGGTGTAGCAATTGGGGGTTGGGGGAGGATGGCACTGAACCCCTAAATAAGAATTCACCTCTCTCACTGAAATTTTCCTTCAGTCCCAAAATTTCTAGCATTGTGGTAACTTAAAACATCAGTTGACTATTTAATGCAAGTTAAGCATCCAAAAATGCATAATAAGCACAGCAAATATCAGAATTCTAGATGTAATTTCTAACATCTCATGCTTGCCAATGCTAGAAATTTGGGAGGTGAAATTTAATGGGGGAGCATAATTCTTATCAGGGGCAATGGCTTCATTTTGCACACACACCTAGGTGTTATTCTAATGGCAATTGTATCAGACCGATAAGGGAAATATCTTTTATTTCAGCTTGAAAACGTACAAAGTGTGTATACAGAAGCATGATATTACAGCATTATGTATGTCTTCTTTGGCTTCTGTGTCCCTTTAGAAAAGTATTTGCTTTTTGAAATGTGAAATGTGAAACAGGCTCTGCCCTGTTTCCCTTTCATGCCACAATAGGAAATACAGAGATATGTACTCACTTTTCCTTCTGTGTGAATAATCTGATCTGTTACATGTTGGATATGTTTTCTTTTGCCCCTCTTTACCATATGAGCAACATACACTGTTCTTACTCAAGCCAGAGCTTCAAATTTGGTATACAGTTTCTGCTGGATTTTTTAAAAATTGCTAACATTCTCTTAAAAAGAGGATTGTTTCCTTTTCTGACAAGGACAGAGGTGAAAATATTCTGAACACTACAAGACGAAACACCAACAGTAATTTCTCACAGTTTCTTACTAGGATATCCTAAGTGTTCAAGATCCATATTAATATATTACCTTTATTGGGCCAACTAAAAGGCACAGAAATGTGTGTAAGGAGCCCATATTTCCTCTGGTGGATCCAGGAAGGGACACTCACAAATTTTGATCAGACTTTTGATCAGATTGTAGGAGGGTTTCTGCACAGACTTTGATGCCACTTTAACTCTCATGGAATCCTGGGATTTGAAGTTTGATGAAGGACTTTTCATTCTCTGCTATAGAGAGCTCTGGAGCAGTACTGTAGTTCAGAGAGTTCAACTAAAGAGAACTATAAGTACAACACAGTTAAAGAGGTATCAAACTGCCATAATAGTGTGGTGCAGAATTGTCATAGAATTGCATGTTATCGCTTCTCAGCAGTAACTACCATCCTATGAATTTACCAACAGGGCTGGAGACCTGAGTCAGAGCAAACTCTTTCTGAGAAGTATAGTACCAAGTAGTCCATTCCAGAATTATTGACCACTAACAAGCTACTACGGATATCAATAATAGTTCCCATAGTGGGAACAATTACAGATTGAGTCTACCTTATCCAAAATACTTGGGATGAGAAGTGTTTTGGATTTCAGAGTTTTTTGCATTTTGGAATATTTGTATATTGCTACTACTACTACTACTACTATATTTATTTATATCTCATCTTTCTCCTGGTATAGGGACTCAAGACAGCTAACAACATTTAAAACAGTACAAGTTAAAAACAATACAAAGCATTAAAATGTAGATAGAAAGTTTTTTTAAAAAAATAATGAGATTATCTTGGAGAGGGGACTCAAGTCTAAACACGGAATTCATTTATATTTCGTATACACCTTACACACATAGCCTGAAAGTAATTTTACACACAATTTTAAAAATAATTTTGTGCATGAAATAAAGTTTGTGTACATTGAACTATGTACAAAATTGTCACTGTCTCAGCTACTCATGAGGATAAGTGTAGATTTTGAAATATTTTGGATTTCAGCATTCTGGATAAGGAAGACTCAATCTATAGTTCAGCTCATCCTCAGCCAAATAATCAACACACACGTTAGCCAGACCTGGGTGGTAGTCTACAGATGTAGTATGCCATGAAGGCTCCATGCAGTGAAATTCCCTCCACTACACTACTAGTAAAGGTTCAAAAGACATCTGCCTGCTTTTTCACGTGGCCCCAAGCTGAAAACTCAAAAAGTCATCAGAACAGGAATTATAGGTTCATTTCAATCAGCTCCAGACTACTTGTGGCTATCCAGAGTTCCTCTACTTGCCTGACTGTACAAAGAAAAGGAAATAAACGTTTCTTATAAAAAAAAATAATTGGGCACTTAACTACAGCTCCCAAGACTGCTTGGGAGGAAAATGGCTAAATTGGTTTAATTTTTTTTAAAAAGTATATTTAGTAGCATCTGCTTTTAGGACCTTGATAGGACCTAATATTTTGGGAAATCAAAACTTAATACTCTTTATTTTTAATTAATAATAAAATTCAGTTCTGTACCCTTTAAAAATGGCTTTAAAGAATTTGTTTTTCCAATAGCTTCTATTTTGCTTGATTTGCTTTAGCAACTCTAGTTACTAAAGGGCATGTTTTCCACTGCAGTTGCTAAAGTTACTCACTGTCACCAGCCACAAAACCCAAAGAGAAAATTAGTCATTTACAAATCATGAAAAGCCACCTTTATCCAATATTAGCAGATTTAAAGAGACCTTCACATTACAGCTTCAGAAATAATGTTCCAATTTAGAATTTCTTTCAGCTGAAAAACATTCAAGTGGAAATTTAGAACAGCCAAAACAAAATGTTGGCAAAACCCGTAGAATTAATAGACTGGATAAAAGCTCTCTTATGGGCTCTTTTTTCTCTCCTGCTGTGGGAAAAACTAGAAATCATTTCATAGCTATGTAGGCATAGTATGCTGTTGGTCAGGGATGGGGAATGTGTGGCCCTCCGGATGTTGTTGGACTATAATTCCCATCATACTTAACCAGCATAACCAATGGTGAGGGATGAACTAAAGTGTAGTTCAGCAGCACCTAAAAGGCCAAAGGTTTCCCAACCCTTGTTAAGGCAGGCATATACTGTACTAAGTTTTGCTATTGCCCAGCTTTGTGCAATAGATTTTGGTTCATATCGCCTACACTATTACCCAAATTAATCTTGTCTAATGGTAGTTTAAGTTGAAGGTTTCTGTGTATCACAATAAAGTTGGAGGAACTGCATTAGGAAATACTGGTGTTGAAAGATGCACCTCTTCTGACCTAGTTTCACAACAAGGACAAGAAGCTAGTTACCAAATTCACGTATTAAAACAATTTAGTCTCACAGAAGCCAGACAGCTAGTCTGCGGAGATCTATTTGCCTCATATTCACTCAGAAACACAGAGCAGGGTGGCATACTTTTAATAAATAAAGTTCCATATACCATTACATGTGGCCAATGTAATATAACAACTACCTACAATAATTTTACATAATGTCATTAATCTTAACAATTTAATAAGCCATTAAAGTCAGCTTCAAAGGTTACAAATGAATTCTAGGTAATTTTTCCTTATGTTTTCTGAAATTAAATTTATTGCTTATGATGTAGCTTGGCCACTTGTCTCCCAGTTTTCAACTGTGAAATGTTGAAGGGTATGGACAAGCTAGGAGATGCTGCAGCAGTTTGCTTTTGCCTGAGCCAACAGAGAAGGGCAACACTGTGCACAAAGGAGGAAAGTGGGAGGAGGAGAGAGAAACTTGTACATTTGAAAAGCAGCTGAAAAACTGGGATGACAGAGGATTAATTGAGACTGTCCCTGATGAATTGAGACAGTTGAACGGTATGAGCTGGCCTTTTGTTGTCTTTAGTAATTTGGCTTTTATTTTAAGTCTCTCCTTCTTAAAATAGAAACAAGTGTTACTTAAAACAGCAAGAGTCCAGCTCATACCCTCCAACTGTCCCGATTGCAAAATACAAAGAATAAAATAGTAAATGCACTATAAAATCAAATGACAATAATAAATTATAAGAGCATATAATATAATATAATATAATATAATATATAAAAATAGTATAAAATAAAATAAAAAAACTAGTCATTCTACAGCTTGTCTAGGGAAATTGCCAACACTTCAGGTCTGGCCTAAAATCCCGGCAATGTCTTCACTCTTAAAGAACATCTGGAGGACAATACTGGAGATCTGAGAAACCACTGTTGTGCTCCCAGTCTAGCTTGTCAATGTCTTTCTTAGTGTGAGGTGTGGAGAGCTGTTGCAAGAGTCTGTAAATCTGCCCATTTCACATCACTCTGAAGTGAGACCATAGACTTTTTAAAAAGTGTGCATTTATGTCATACAGTTTCTCCAGATATTCATTACATTCTGCCAATGTTTTATAGGCGTCCACTGTAAATTTTCAGTTATCATCTCGAAACGTGGGGTAAATCAGGATAAAAGGAGGCACAATTTTCAACGACTCTCAAAGAAGTGGAGTCTCCTTCCTTGGAGGTCTTTAAGCAGAGGCTGGATGGCCATCTGTCAGGGATGCTTTGATTGGGAGTTCCTGCATGGCAGGGGGGTTGGACTGGATGGCCCTTGTGGTCTCTTCCAATTCATGATTCTATGATTCTAAGTCCCAGCACTCACCCACCCATGCTACTTTTTCCTGTTACAACATCACTTCTTATTGCTGTCACCAAATCTTACAAAAGCCAGATATCCATATAGTCATATGCTAAGAAATTCACAAATATCCAGAAGCATAGTCCCTGCTGGTTTTGGCAACTGCTCCACAGTTCGGGGGCCACACGTGCCCTTGCCAGACCATGGATGACAATATCCCTGTCATGCCTCCACCTCTGTTTTTCTTTTAATTCAAAATTTTAAAACTCAAAATGACCACGGCATTATCCAGGAACCATGCAGATAATGCTAAAATCTTTTTGCCACCTACTACTCCCTACTGACTGTTTTAGCCTCAAGAGAGGCCATTTTAAAATCAGGAAGTAAAATGGAATACTAGGAGAGCCAGCATGGTATAGCGGTTTGAGTGTTAGACTATGATTCTGGAGACCAGGGTTCGATTCCCAGCTGGGCCATGTAAACCCAACAGGTGACCTTGAGCAAGTCACACTCTCTCAGCCTCAGAGGATGGCAATGGCAAACCCCCTCTGAAGAAACTTGCCAAGAAAAACCCATGATAGGTCTGCTTTAGATTCGCCAAAGTCGGAAACGACTGGAAGGCACAGAACAGCAACAACAATCTAGAATACGTCCTGGTTTTAAAATGTCTTTGTCGGCCTAAAACAGCCCAAGAGGGGGGACATGATCAAATTGCCTTTCCACTTCCTAGACACCATGAGTACATTTTGATTACAATTTATTTTAATTCCGAAAATTTAGAGGGGGGATGGGGAAGCCTCAGAATTAATCACAGGAGGCAGCACGCAACATGTGAACCACAGTTTCCCCATCCCTGCTCTATATTTTAAATTTAGACTCTTACAGTGGGCCCTTGGTATCCGCCGGGGTTTGGTTCCAGGATCCCCCATGGATAACAAAATCCGTGGATGCTCAAGTCCCATTAAATGCAAAGGCATAGTAAAACGGTGTCCCTCATATAAAATAGAAAATCAAGGTTTGCTATTTGGAATTTATATATATATATATATATATATATATATATATTTTTTTTTAAATCAAGCTGTGAATGCTTGAATCCGTGTGGCTAAAGAGGGCTGACTGTATTATTTTCCTTTATGTAAATTGACTTGTAGCCCAGGTTGGGTCCCTCTGGTTCACTTAAAGTGGCTTTAACTCCTCTATGGGCACACTGATTTCAGGCTTGAAAATGCTTGTTAGGGGAACGTCATTCAGTATGAGATCTGTGTATGGCCCCATTCACACTACACAATTATAACACTATGATTCTGCTTTAACTGTCATGGCAATATCCTATGGAATCATGGGGTTTGTAGTTTGGTCAGCGGCAACAGAGGAGCTCCCTGGCTGTGGATTCAAAAGCTCTCAGGCTGGCAAATCCCAGGATTCCATAGGATGGAACCATGGCAATTAAAGTGGAATAGTGCTATAATTGTGTAGTGTGAATGAGCCCCAAGTTTCAGAAAAATACTGAAGACAATCTAGACAAGTGAAACCCCACAACAATTGTTGTTGTTGTGTGCCTTCAAGTCGTTTCCAACTTATGGTAACTCCAAGGCAAACCTTATGATGGGGTTTACTGGAGCTGAGTTTATGTGACTTGCCCAAGATCACCCAGTGGGTTTCCATAGCTAAGCAGGGATTCAAAAAGAGTCTGCTCTAAATTTCAGGAAAGAAAAACAACTTTGAAGACCATTCTAAGGTCATTTTAAAGGATTTTAGGATAGACAGAAACATATGTTCTTAGCAACAGAATTCAATGAATTGGGTTTCCTATGAAGACATTAAGATTTTATATTTATTGCCCAAGTTTTAAATCAATAAATCACAGTAATTTATTCCAACATTTAATACTTGTAGCTAATAACAAACAACCCAAGAGACTATGATAAATCCAGCAACTGATACAAATCAAAGCCTTAAATATTTGATGGCAACAAAAACTGACTTTCAGTTACCTGGCAGAACTATCTTCACATTAATTCTCTCATTCTCAACAGCGAACAATCGAGGAAGCAAATTGTGCTTAAAACCAAATAAAAAATTACAGAGTTTGAAATGCTATCCTTTCTGTTCATGGTTATGCAGAAAATGAATTCAGTAGGATGCATTTACAAAGTAAGTGTGTACAGGATTGCTGGATTGTGGAGTTGGAAATCTTATAAACCATACTTAAAGCAAACAGTTGTTTGTTGTTGCATGCCTTCCAGTCATTTCCAACTTATGGCAATCCTATTGTGGGGTTTTCTTGGCAAGATTTGTTCAGAAGGCATTTGCCTTTGCCTTCCTCTGAGGCAGAGAGAGTGTGACTTGCCCAAGGTTGCCCAATGGTTTTCCATGGCTGAGTGAGGATTTGAACTCTGGTCTCCAGATTTCTAAGTCCAGCGCTCAAACCACTACACCACACTGGCTCTCTTCAAGCAAATGTTGTTTGTTGTTGTGTGCCTTCAAGTCATTTCTGATTTATGGTGACCCTAAGGCAAACCTATCATGGGGTTTTCTAGAGCTGAAAGAATGTGACTCTAAGGCAGGGGTAGGCAACCTTTCCCCTTTAAGGGCCGAGGGACTTCAGCTCCCAGAAGCCTCAGCCATGTTGGCCAATAGTCCCATGTTGGCCAATAGCTCCTGGGATTCTGGGAGCTGAAGTCCCTCAGCCCTTAATGGGGAAAGGTTGCCTACCCCTGCCCTAGAGTCATAATCCAAATGCTCAAACCACTGCACCATGTTGGGTCTCTAAAGCAAATTATTCAAAATATTCCAGTATTAAAATAAACAGATATTCTTTTTTAAAAAACGCCTTTGCATGCTTACCTCCTGGACTGACTGTCTTCAGTTCTGCCCTTCCCTTGAATGCATCTGGAGGAAGAACCTAGAGAAGTAAAGGAATCAAGATTTTAAAAGAGAAGCGCACAAGCGTTTCAATATGATTCACTTCTCATTTTAAGCCTACACTTGATATGCAGATCTGGAGGAGGATAGGTCAAATGATTATTGTGGAAAATTGTGTTTCATTTATATCTGACTCTGGAAAGTACCACAGTTGCAGTGTGAAACTGGGTTGCACAATGTTATTGTAAGATCATACATAACATGACTCTAAAGCAAGGTTGGGAATCACACATCCCAGCAACTCTAGCCCACATATCCATGCTGAAAGTTGCAGTCAAACAACATCTGGAGGACCCCACTATTCCCATCCCTGCTGGAAGTGGATGCTTTATGAGACACAAATGATCCATCTACCACTGTACTCCCTCCCCAGTGGAAGCAGATACCCTTGAACATTTCATGGATGAAAACCGAGATATGTGTGGGCAAGCGACAGCAGAGTGTGGTCAAAATGGCAAAAGTTATTAATGAGGAAAACTTATGTAAACTAAGAAAGGCTGTAGCAGTTTGCTTTTGCCTCAGCTGACTGGGAAGGTCGAGATTCTACCCTCTCTTCTCCCCTCTGCTATGTTAACCAGTGCAGTGCAAACTACTTTTGTGCTTTAAACTCAGCTTGCAGCAACTCATGGAAGCTGAGGACAAAGGGGGAAAGTGGGAGGAGGGGAGAGAAACTGGGATATTATAAAAGTAGCTGAAAAGATGGGACAACAGAGGGTTGATCCGGACTGTCCCTGCCAAATTTGGACAGTTGGAGAGGATGGCAGACATCTCCATCCTCCTGGAAACAATTATTCATTACAATGAGAACAGTGATGATGTAAAAGTTTATTTATTTATTTATTTTATTTTGAAGTTTAGTCTAATCTGAACAGTGAGAAATCTCAGCATTCCATTTCAGCACGCATGCAGGGTTCTGTTTCTTTAGAAGAGCTACTAGATTTATGGCATTTCTGTAATATAAGATTTAGTTAAGTAGTTATCTGGTGAGAGAGAGAGAGAGAGAGAGACAAGCTGAGCATAAGTATTACCACTCCAAAGCCCTGTTCCCAATCAGATTTTAAGGTGAATCCATAATATCATAGGATTTCCTACCACAAAGAATAAAAAAATCAGCTCTGTGTCCCTTTCAGCACAGGTTTAGTCTCCTTTATCCAAAATGCTTGGGACCAGAAATGTTTTGGATTTTGGATTTTTTTATTTTTATTTTTTTATTTCAGAATACCTGTATTTGCATATATGTACATAATCTTGGAGATGGGACCCAAGTCTAAACAAAAAATTCATTTATGTTTCATGCACACGTTATACACGTAGCTTGCAGGTAATTTTATACAATATTTTAAATAATTTTGTGAATGAAAGAAAATTTCATTCACAAAATTATACCCTACCTAAATATTAAACCAATGGATTCATTAACCAATGTGCATTTGTTGGAAGACATGTTCAAAGTTTCCTCACTTATTCATGATAACTCACTGGGGTGCAAAGGGAGGAATGGGATTGGATTGAGGTAACCATCCAAAGAGTGTGTAAGGTGAGCAGTTAGACTGACAGACAAGAAAACAAGAAAGGCTATTAGTTGATAGGTTCAATGCATACTGGAAAGGAAAATAAAGCAAAGCCACCATGTAAGTGTGATTGAAAGTAATGCAGCAATCACATGGAACTGGTGGGATAGTCTCTTTTGTCCCAAAGTGAGTTTATGGGGAGGGAAAATGGGGAGGAGAAATGGTGTGGCTGCCAGTGCACATTCAGTGTGGATTATAGTGGTTGAATGTGACATTAAAAGGAATCAAAATGGCACAGGATAATGCACAGGGAAGCTGAATTATTTGGTTAGTGTGTATCCGGCCTTGATCTCCTCTCCATGTCTCGTGAGTGTGGGGTGAGGGAGAAAAATGAACCATCTCTATGCATCACCTATGCCTTCTGGCCTGGTTCTTAATTTCAATTGAATTAACCTGAATTACTTTTCCCAATAAAACAGGCATTTGCTGCACAGACATTTGTTCCCATGAAGTTCTTTGAATTCAAGTTGCTCCTTGCAGAGAATGAGTAATGCATATCTTTGGCCTCTTACCTCGGTGTGCTCTTTCTGCTGTCCACTACCAAAGAATTGCTAAGAAGGCATGTCAAGGATCAATCCAGGCAAACCATACAAATGCTGAATGATGCCTGACAGGAGCAGAACTGCATGTCAGACTTGGGTCACCACCAATCCCTTTAAAAAGAGAGAGGGCCTTTTTACAAACTCCCTTTGGACAAACTCTCTTCCTCTTGGATACTCTCAATCTCCCTGGCCGATTTTCTTTTTCATCCACTGTGTTTCCAAGACTGCAAAAGCCTTGAACACTCAAGCTGAGCTTTTAGGAATGTAAGCTTTCCTGGACAAGTAGGTCAGCCAACTGGTTTAACTTGTTATTGCTCATTGGCTGTGATGAGAAAAGTGACCTGTTGCCCATGATCATGCGCTAGCAGTCGAATGTCTGCCTAGTCCTCCTTCCCTGCAGGCTATCCATGTACATCATGGATGTGATCCCACTGAAGGTGTGGAGAGTCTTAGGACGTTATCACACGGGGCCAAATCCACACAAAATCCCGACCGAAACCGGATTATTGGCCTGTGTTTTCACACGACGTCTCACAGAAACTGGACAGAAAGTGGATCGAAACTGGAATTATCCGAGATCTTTTGAAATCCGGTTCTTTGGAGAAATAGCAATTACGTAATTAAAGTAATTACGTATTCACCGTTGTGTGATAACCAAATGCGCATTGGGGAGCATTTCCCTGCTGTTGCCATGGTTCCAGCAAGCATTCCTCTATCTGCGCATGTGCAAGAGGCTCATTTCTACTACATTTACGGGATATTTTCGCTTGTGTGTGGACGTTCAATGCACTTACTCTAAATTCGCAATTAAGGTAATGACGTTTGTGGAAACAAGGTTTATTTCCCGTTTATTTTCGGGATGCCTCATTTCCACTTTATTTTCGCTTTCTGGTCCACGTGTGATAACATGTTTAGATTCTGTTTTCCATTTCTTCTCTTTGAAGGGAAAATGACGCATCTGCATTAGTGAGACTGTAGAGTTTTAGAAGTGGCCCTCTCCCATTTCCTAGTCTACCAAAACTACATTTCCATGTGTGTACAATGGCAAGTGCATTGCACTCAGACAGCTCCATCACTCAGGTAGGGTCCCCCTTTCCTTCTAACAGATAAACTGTTCCTTAAAAGCTACCTGTTGAACAATAGCAACAATTACAGCTTTCTCCATCAATTGAATTCTGGACTATAAAGCAGTCTGATCATATAAGGCATGCTGTTAAGCCCACTGAAATCAATATGCTAACTTTGCACAAAAGATTGCTTGGAGACGCTTTTGGAGGAAGAAGAGAGGCAAGCTTAACCAGTTTCCCAGTGTCCCAGTCCTTGGTATTTGATTTACTCACTCAGCAAGAGCCGGTAAGTAAAGTACTTGGAACAGCACTTAGTGCATTGAAAAGTATAAATAAATTAGATATGTTGGGGTGGCAGAGCAATAATCTACACAACAGATTTCCACTGGCTGGAAAGGCTGTTATGCATAGATCTGCACAGCGCCTACTTGAATGCATTCCAGTTAAGTTGGCATTCTTCTCTGACACTCCATCTTAATAGTATGTATTGACTAAATAAAGACCATGCAGCTTCAACATGGAGCTTTCCCCCTTTTTTCTTTGCTTACCATCTAGTTGATTTAACTTTTTCCCTGTGAACTTGAAAGTTTGCTTGCTTACTATTTTCTGACATTTTGGTTGGTCCTAACATACACACACACACACATACACCCACCCCTTAAGCGTCCCAGTGCAAATTTTCTCCTCCATAGATCACAAAGGTTCAAACAATAGGAATACAAAAACCTAAGAGCCCTTCTGGATCAGAACAAAAATGCCTCCCACTCGTTTGGTCCAGTGTACTGTTGATATAGGAAGTCTGCTAAGAGGATATGAGTGTAACAACATTGTCCTGTTTCCTTAGAACCTTATATTCATAGTACTTCTGCCACTGGATATAATACACACCCATCATGGCTGATAGCCTTATCCATTAATACATCTCTCTTCTTCTGAAGTAATTCAAATTGACAGCCTTCACTATGAGCTTATCTCCATGTCAGCTTTTGCTACTTGGAAGTAGATGGATCCTACAGCCAGGGTGACCAAGTGTCATAACCACAAAGGAGAACAAGGCACCATAAAATGTAGGACGTTAAAGAACAAATGTCGGACATTACCAAATAAAAGCTAAAAATGTGAATATAAATTCATTTCATATGGTTTACTCGCAGCTGTATTACATATACTGTGTTTTATTATGTACTCAACCATATTTTTCTGATAAACTTCTCTTCATTAAAATGCCTTTGATGGCTTGGAATATACTTATAGAACTCTAAGCAAGACCAATGGCCTCTGCAGACTGCCAGAAATAGTGCAAATTGAAAGGGTTAGGGTTAGTGCTAGGGAATCATGGGAATTGTTTTTTTCTGAGACATTGAGCCTTCTCTATCAGAGAGCTCTGGTGCCACAATAAAATACAGTTCCCATGATTCCCTAACCCTAACCCTAACCCTTAAAGTGGACTCAATTTGCACTATTTCTAGCAGTCTGCAAAGGCCCCAAGGCTTAAAATTGTACTTCACTAGCAACAAACCCATGACTGAAACTACATTTAAATTATGCATCTCATTTGTCTATTGTGTTGAAATTAAGGAAAAAAAAACTTTCAACGTTTGCATTGTGCTGCTTAATCATGCTGAAAATGGAGGATATTTTGGAATTCCCCCTGGACAGAAGGTTGAAATGTAGGACATGTCCTGGGAAAGGAGTGTGTCTGGTCACCCTGCCTACAGCTTCACTATGAGCTGTGGGGAAGGGTGCTTCTGAATCTCCCACTATTCAGTTTCACTTGCCTTCTTTTCTCCAAGCTAAAAAGCTCCAGTGTTGTCACCGTTCTCCAGGGAGTTGCTCCAGTCCCTCGATAATGTTCCTTCTCCCTTTTCTGCTGGGCAGTATCTCTGTGCTGTCAAATGGCTGCTTCTCTCACAATGGAGAAAACTTGCTTCATTCCCCCTCCCCTTGTCCAGCTGAAAACATTTAGCTGAAAGGAGAACCACTAAAATTACTGTTCCTTTTGAATGGGAAGGAAAAAGACCTTCGAACAGAGACATCTACTTGGTTTCGCCGCCCAAGAGGAAAGATGGGGATTTCCTCTTAACAGAGAATGAATCACACCTAAATTCCAGATTATCTGATAACACAGAGAGCAATGGTCTCACTAGGGTTGGTGTCACCCGGTGCGGTAACTCATGGTGTCACCCTCCCCCAATTGAGCGCCAGAATCCTTAGTAATGTTTTCTGTACTAATGTCACTCATAAATCATAATTGCCATATATCCCTGAATGTAATGGTAACAGTTGTGAGGTAGACTAACAAAATTAAAATTATACCTTTACATTACAATATCATATGCACAGCCTGAATGTATTTACATATACATCGCTTCATGTGGTTACAGTAGAAATGTGATGTTTTTATAGAACATTTAAAATTATAAAATTAAAAATTTTGACATTTCGATTTCTTTTTTAAAAAAATCTGGAGCCTCTCTTTTCTCCTCTCACTGAGGAGATTCATGCATTACTCTCTGTCTTGCCCCACTCAAACTATCTCTTACAGCATTTTAAATGGAAACAGGTGAATGCCACAGCCTGTCCCTGCCAAAATGCAGATATTTGAGGAGCAGTGGTGTCACCCCCTTTCGGGTGTCACCTGGTGTGATACGCACCCCCTCATCCCCTAGTGATGCCACTGACAGAGAGCACTGCCATGATCACCAGAAAATGATGGTCACCAACCATTACTGACATAGAGGGCACATCAGTGCTATTCCAGGGGTGGTCTGTGGATGGCAAGTTATTGACTGTTGATCCATGAAAAGCTTCCAGGAAGAAAGAAACAGTTCTAGTCACTGGGCACAAATATAGTTCTGGTCACTAGCACATGAGGGGTGAGGTGGGAAGTTGCTGGTCTACAGAATTATATAAGCAAATCAAACAGAACCATATTGTTGAACTGTTTCAATTTCAACCATATCGTAGAACTGTTTCTTTCTTCCAGGCTGGTATCTTTGCAAACTGCCAGTAATAAAGCAAATTGAGTCCACTTTAAGGGTTAGGGTTAGGGAATCATGGGAACTGTATTTTATTGTGGTATCAGAGCCTGTGGACAGCATGTGACTCCTAGAACCCATTGGGGGCTATTATTATTTTCGTTCCAGAATTCTTAATAAATGATATCTGGGATGTGTGAAGGGTGTTTCAACCACATCTGGAGCCTCCTCCCCCCTGACCTCCCCAAGTGACAAAATGAAATCTTGCAATAATATTTTTAAAAAGAAATTGGCTCAGATGCCACCTGCCCCCCCCCCCCAAACATATCTCAATGGCTCATAGAATGAGTTTGGAGGCATTTGCAGGTTAACAAACATATTTATTGTGGGAACAGGTGCAGTCGGAGGGTGCAGCCCTCCAAAGTCTCCAGGAGGACCAATGCATACACACACACCCGACTTCCACAGTTGCCCATCTCTGGTATAAATTCATCAGGTTACACACTCTTATGGTGTAGTATAGAAAATTCACTCTACACCCTAAGTGCAGCTGAAGTAGCTTTAACACATATGGTGTCCACTGCAAGAAATGTTTCAGAATGAAGCCAATATTTATCTTCAGAAGCCAATTATCATCACCATTACAATGTCTGGCTTTAATCTGCACTCTTTTGATGGTAGAATACCATTGTCACATTGTGTTTTCTTTTAGCTATTCTGTTAGAATTAAATTAAATAATCCTCTTATCACATAAATAAATAAATAAATAAATGGCTTAAATCCTATATAGACTTACCTGGGAGTAGCCACTAAAGACACAGGAGAGGACTTATTTTTCAAACAAACACGCATAAAACCCACAATATTTGCATTAAGTAATTTGACTTGCAGAATACTGCATTCAGTTCCAAAGAGTTACAGCAAGTAAAGCTGGCAGCTAAATATAGAGAAAAGGAGTGTTTGCAGTATCAGGAATATGATTTATTGACCACCTCACTTCTCCCCACCACCTATTTGTTGTATACTCGTGGTCCTATACATGAAGTCAAAATATATCTCATATGGTATTTGGTTTTGGATTCTGGGTGAATAGTTGAAGTTTTCTTCATTCAGTTTAAAGGAACCAGATCAGTTGTATAAAAGCAGTGAGGAATATACCACAGGTGTTCTGACTGAAATAAGACTTGTCCACAATTTTCTAGGAAGCCATGCCATCACAGAACCTATTTCAGATAAGATATCTTACACCTGCAAATTCTAACTTGGGAAAGCACACAATAACTGCATACAGATGTTACCCCCTTTTTATCTGCAAACCATTTAGACTACACACCTAAATGCAGTCACTAGATAAGCAAGCCTCATTCAGCACAATGGGATGCACTCCTGTGTAAACATGCAAGAGGATTCGTCAAGCAGGCAGTCAGATTTATCAGAATCAAAGAGATTGGAGCGGCAAAAGGTGTGTTTGGAAGGAGGAAGGCTTTCGAAGCATTTTAATTAAGAAAGCAAAAAGAAAACTCCTTAGTGAAGGAAGAAGATTCCTGAATTAAGGAATAAACATGCTGGTTGACCCCCCCCCCCCAATTTGCATATGGAAGTGAATTCAGATTAGTTTATGCAATGTACACATTTGTGATCTTATCTAACTAGCAATTATCACCTTAACAACATCTTTCTTTCATGGCCCAGACTTAGCTAAGACATAATGTATTCTGCAGAAAGTTCCAAGCCACATATAAAGGTCGGCCCTCCATACCCACAGATTCTTTATCTACAGACTGAAGCATCCACAGATTTAAAATATTAAAAAATATATAAAATCCAAAAAACAAACCTTGATTTTGCCATTTTATATAAGGAACACCATTTTACTATGCCGCTGTATTTAATGGGATTTGAGCATCCATGGATTTTAGTATCCATGAGGGGTCCTGGAATCAAACCCCAGCAGATACCAGTGGTTCACTGTATTTTAAAATTTTGCAACTATCTCCCTAGATAGATATGCAATACTCAGCATTAATTATGCAATGCAATTCTTTCCTAGAGATGTATATTTAACACTTACCTAGGAAGACCACAACAATGCTCCATCCAGCAAGTGCTGGCGGTCTGATATACCAAACTAAACTTTGTCCCCACTGGTTGTATTTCTCTCATAGAGTCTGCTCTGTTGTTAGTGGTACCTCCCCATAAAACATATAATTTCATTCCACACAGAGAGGAAACATAAATCAATTTCTTATTTCATTATCTGTATAGTAAAGCAGATAGTAACCCCGTCATTGCCGACAGGAAGGATGAGCTTTGGCCATGCCAGCTGCCTGTAGCTAATACCCGCAAGTGCTCTTTCTCTGCTTTAATTGGGTGCTTTGCCCCTTCTAATGAATAAATACAAATCATCAGATTTGCTTTTGGGCTTTCTTTTGAGTCCCACTTTGATGAATGATAGGAAAAGCCTGCCCTGTGAGTTCAGCAAGGCCATTTATACAGTTCAAGGCAAAACAGGTCTGGCTTGCTTCCTGTATAAGCCAATATTTCTGGAAGGGTCAAATCCCTGATGAGCCATGAAACCCACTGAGTAACCTTGGGCAAGTCACACTCTCTCAGCCTCAGAGGTTGGCAATGGCAAAGGCAAATTCCCCTCTGAAGAAACTTGTCAAGAAAACCCCATGATAGGTTCATCTTAGAGTTGCCTTAAGTCAGAAATGACTTGAAGGCACAACAGCAACAGCAACAACAACAGAGAGATGGAGAAAACTACAAGTGCCCCTTCTGGGTTAAAAGTATGGACTTAAGAAAGGAGAGATCTTTTTGCTTGCATGCAGATAAGCAAAATTAAGCTCCCCCCCACCAGCGTGTGCCACAGAGGCTGAGGAATGGTGCTTAATTTTCCTGGGCTCCTTTCACACTACAAAATTATAATGCTATGATTCCATTTTAACTACCATAGGCACATTCCTCTAGAACAGGGGTAGGCAACCTAAGGCCCAGGGGCCGGATGCGGCCCCCCGAGGCCTTTGGACTGGCCCCAGGCCGGTCCTGCCACTGCCGCTGCCCCCCCCCGCCGCCGCTGCTGCCGCCCGCCATGATGATATTGATTATTGTTGTTATTACTTGTTCTTGGGGTTTTCTTGGCAAAATCTCCACAGGGGTTTTGCCATGGCTTTTCTGGGGCTGAGAGAGTTTGCATTAATATTTTTTTTTATTCTTTATTTTTAAAAATATTATTTATTTATTTATTTATTTTTGGTACTTTGGCCCCCCAATTGTCTGAGGGACAGCAACCTGGCCCCCGGCTCAAAAAGGCTGCCTACCCCTGCTCTAGAATCCTGGGATTTGCAGTTTAGGGAGATGCATTTAGCATTCTCAGGTAGAGAGCTCTTCTAGTCCCTCACCAAACTACAAATCCCAGATATATAGCTGTGGCAGGTACAATGGAATCACAGTTCGCTAACTGTATAGTGTAAAAAGAGCACTTGGGACACTCCTTATACATAGGATAATTTTTTTCATTAGAAGTTTCGTGGCTACTGGCAGTATCATGATGGCCTAGCATTTTCAGGAGTGTCCATTTGAAGAGAGAAGTACCTTCTTCTCTAGTGAAAGTACAGAAGCACTCTAGAAGTGACCACTCAAGATGTTGTACTACAACCCCCAAAATTCTTCACTATCCGCTATACAGGCTAGGGCTGCTGGGAACTGTATTTCAACATCATCTGGAGGACCACATAATTCTCACATTTTTCTGCACAACTGAATTGCTGCACCCTCTCAGTTAAGAAGCATGGGTCTGCAAAAATCAGAGAGCCATCTCTACGCAAAATCCAACAGTCAGACCATTAAAGCATAGTCTTAATCTCAGCATTAATTGGGCAATATAACATTAGGCCATATTGGTGGAGAGCTAACCAATTAATCATTTAACGTGTAATTTATCTAGTTACTTCCACACTCTGTTTGAGCTTTATTTCAATAGTGATATTCAATAGGATCCTTCATCACATCTGTGGGTAACAGGCTATTTGGGCAGGGGGCGAGGGTGAAGACTACACTATGTGGGACATTGAGCTTTGTCTTCAAGGAGAAAGGGGATGAGGAGGAATGGGTTGAAACAGCATCAGTGCATATTCTACTCTGGCACAAATCTACCCCTTCCTCAGGGGTGCTCTTGGCTTGACAGGTACCTTCAAAGTTTTGGTTTGACCCCACTACTATTTTATGATTATTTCATGGTCCCTGGATGAATTAGAGAGCTCTTAGATGGGGAAATAGAGAGCCAGTATAACACAGTGGTTTGATTTAGGACTAGGACTCTGGGTGATCAGGATTCAAATGCCTGACCTACCCTGGAAACCACATTACACTCTCTCAGACTAAGAGGGTGAACCTCCACAGAAAACAATGTACCAGGAAAACCTAGGAAGTGGTAACTGTAAGTCAAAGTTGACTTGGGACTTTATTACACCAGACTGCTGTCCTGCCACAATCCTGCTAGTTTAAGAATGGAAGCACATTGGTTTTGCATCATTTCTTATCACACTTCTCCCCTATGATAATGGTTTGGTGACTCCTGGTTGCATAATCTGTTTTCTGCACTTCCAGGAGGAAGGACAAGAACAAGCAATCACAGCTGCCAGCCACAACCCAGATCCTGTTGCTATGTGAATGCACACAACAGCCAGCTTTGGGGAGATGTTGGCTGCCACAATCACCATATTCAGGGCACTCCCTATGAATTATTATATCAAAAGAAAATGTTCAAGTATGCCATGTATTTGGTTAATTTATGTTAACCAGGTTCATTGTGCGTTGCTTTATTGGAGTATCTCAAAATGTTGACATACAATAAAAGGGGAAAAAACATAACTGAAAATCTGGAGAGTCAGAGCTAGAACCAATCTAACATTCAGTATGATAACCCACTGTTCTCTGCATTTCCCCTCTCAAACTCTTTGAGTAGGATTTAGAGGCAGAAGTATGCTTTGACCACTTACTGTCAGATTCCTGTGACAAAATTCAATTTTTTACTCTGGTCTTTCAACATTTTATTTGCTCTTCCCCAGTCTTTTTGCTTGACAATCACAGTAGCTACACCAACAATGCATGAACTCTAGATAGTGTTTAATTCTCTCTTTTCTACTTGTACTACTGTTACAAACTCCATCCTAAAATAATGAACCCTGGGCTTCATGCATGGGATAGAGGTTTATGCATTAAGCACACTTTTTGAGTAGTTTGTTGATTGTAAGATATCTTTTGCAAGGTGCCTAGTAACCACAGTCTAGTCTGGGCTGTGTAAATGATTGATGGTGATGGTTTACACCTATTCTAACATGTTGAAGGCCATCAGGCATTGGGCAGGGTAAGGCAACCCATCTCAGATGGCAACTTTTGGAGCACTGTTAAAAGCTCACAAAGCATTGTTATATCAATATCCCCTAGCCTGGTGACTTCTATGTGTCTGACTGCAACACCCATCTTCCTCTTCCAATTGTCATATGGGCTAGGATGATGGGAGTTGTAGTTACAGACTTTTGGAGAATGCCAGTTTAGCAGAGGCTGTTCCACCATAGGAAAAGGCATAGTTTGGATTTCCAGCCTGAAGGAACCAAAATTGCCTGGGCTGTCAATGACACCTATTTAAACTTCCCTTTCAGTTCAGCAATCTTGACATATGCTTGTCAAGTTGAAACTTGTCCCGCCCACTGCTAGATGTCTTGCATTCTTTCACACATGAGCATTTTCCGCTTTCAGACTTTTCAATCCACCGTTGTTTTTTCTCTGCCAAAATGTGCAAAACAATATATCAAGTAAGTGTATGTGGTGGTGGTGGTGGTGGTGGTGGGGAGCCCATGGCAGCAATAAAGGGAAGACCATAACTCACCTTGGTCAGCATGTAGAATTTCTGCTCTACCTGTGCCTTTATCTTCGAGGCAGGAGACAGCTCACAGTTCTCTACTGACTCATTTTCTTTCAAAGGGATGGGCAAAAACTCTCCCAGGCAGGACTCCACCAATCATAAATCCTAAGATTATTAAGAGGGCGGAGATATGTTTATGTTGTGTGTAAATATGATCTTTGATCCAAGCAACATGAGACATTCAAAGCCCAAACTCTTTGTAAATTTTCTTAACCTGCAGTTACAGTGAGAATATGATGTGGTCTAGAGATTCCTTGGCCAAGATGTTCCTTAATACTAGGTCCTATCCATATTGACACTGATGCCATCACCAGAGGGAAGGTCAGGTGGATGTCAGAACCCAAGTATTGTGTCTACACTTATGCTCTACATGAGGTATAAAAGTCTGCATTGTGCCAGCTGTGGCTTGGTTCAAGGAAGAAGTGTCTGGATCCAAAAGTATGGGACGTGGCAAGCCATCTACAGCTCTGGGTACTAGAGTCAGTGTCACACAATGAGTCACATCAGGAAACAAAGTCCACTTGATGTATGACAAGCATTTCTATGTCAGGATGTTGTAACATACAATGAAAAGTTCCACTGCCTCTAACTTCCTTCAAAAACATTATTTGTATCTCAATCATGCCCTCATCTGAGAGTAATAAATGGGAGTTGTTGTGTTCCCTTGAAGCAGACTTGATCACTTCATGAGTGCATGGATGCTGCTGTGAAAGCAGATCATTGATGTGGAAGCTTTCCGTATGATTAAGCAAATGGTTCCTTGTGTTATGGTAGATTACTGTATTACAATCTTAATAGTGTTGCTATTCCACTTTTAGTGTTCTGACTGCCTCCTGTAGCATTCTGGGATTTGTAGTTCAGTGAGGCCTAAGAGTTCTCTGGTTGAGAATTCTTAATGCCCCTCCCTAAACTGCAAATCCCAGGGCGCAACAGGAGCACTTAAAGTGGAATAGCAGCACTATAGGAGTGTAGTGTGGTAATCTCAATGGTCACTATACAAAATTGTCACGTGGAAGTGTTACTAGCACCTTCCATGGGCTGACTACTTGAATTCTTGAAGCAGCCACATCTTTTGGAGATGGAGGGAACAGCAGCTAGAATCAAGAGGGGAAAAGGATGAAAACAGGCCATATTCTGCTAGGACTGTTAACACCAGAAGTCCAGCTGATGTTGAAATGTCTATTTACCTGTAAGTCTCATTGGCCTCAGTGGGGCTTACTGTCAGGTAAGTAGACATAGGACTGCAGCCTCTACCACTGAAGACTGAAAGCTTAAACCTTTCCTTCTATCACACGAAGGCTAATAAGGACTTAAATCAAAATATTTCCCTCAATTATGTACCAACATCTTGACAACTCAAGAGCTGCCAGCATGGTACAGTAGGCATAGCTGGACAAAGCTATACTTGAATTTTATTGGGTATGGAAAACTCAGGTTGAGAACAGTCAAGCTGTACGGGGAGCATGTTGTTGTTGTTGTTAAACACTTTCGTTGGTTGACTTGCGACAACCCCATGAATGAAAGTCCTCCAAGGTACCCTGTCATCAACAGCCCTGCCTAGGTCTTGCAGACTCAGGGCTGTGGCTTCCTTGGTTGAGTCTATCCATCTTTAATAGTTTTCCTCTATTCCTGTTGCTTTCTATCTTGCAAAGCATTATCGTATTTTCTAATCAGTCATAGTTTCTCATGATATAGCCAAAGTACAACAGTCTCAGTTTGGTTATCTTGGCTTCTAGGGAGAATTCAGGCTTGATCTGCTCTAGGACGCATTTGTCTGTCTTTTTAGTGGTCCATGATGCCCATAGAACTCTTCTCCAGCACATTTCAAATAAGTTGATTTTCCTCCTATCTGCTTTCTTTACTGTTCAGTTTTCACAATAATATTTTTAACATTTAACATGTTTAATTTAATAAATTGTTTGTTATTTAAATTTTATATTTATACTTTTATTTATACTTTTGTATATTTTAAATATGTTGTTAGCTGCCTTGAGTAACATTACTGGGAGAAAGGTGGGGTAAAAATGAATAGAAGAAAAGAAGAACAACAGCCCACTCAAAAATGTACATAAACTGAGCCAGAGATTTGATGTATGTTATCTTTACTTCACAGTCTCAGCAAATCAAAAGACAGCCTTACAGTCAAATTAACAATTTCAAATTCATAATATATTATTAGAATTTCTCCAAAATACATACCTATTTTTAAAATAAGTTTCTTTACATCACTGCAGTTTAAAATGCAAATCGGGGAGGGGGGGGGAGCAGTGCACTAGACAGAGACGGGGTGTGCAACCAGTATCAATACCACTGGTCAGATAGAAAGCATTTGGGAAAACAAACTAAGGCCTTGCCTATCAGGAAAATGATACTTCTAGTGTTATTAGTACAGGATTGTTTTAAAAGCTCCTGCTGGAAAAGTCTCTGCAGAGAAGTACGTGAAGTGAATTTGCATGCTGCACAAACTCAAGGTTCTCACCTATTTGGCTGTCACTTGACCCTGCAGCGAAACAGCAAGGTGATTGCTACTGAGAATGCAAATGGAGATATTTTTCAGCAAACAAACTAGCTTGCACTTCCATCTCATGAAAATTCAAAAGGTCTATAATTTTACTTAAAATTGAATACACAGTGAAAGCAGGGAAGTAAAAACCAAGCATTGCAGAGGCATGCAGTTAAATCACCCCAATTTACTATGTTCTTGGCAACTGATGTTATCTGCACTTTTCCTTGGGACATCTCTGCAACCACCACAGGAAAAAGTTGGCTTCCACTTCTGAGAACAGAGTCCCAATGTAGCCAAAGCTGGAATGAACTAGGGTTGCCTCAAACACTAGCAGGTACCCAGGTTCAAAGCAAATATGAGAGGAGGTTGAAGCTTTCAGCACTGGCTTGATAAGTTAACTTTCCAGGGAGCCTCAATTTCAAAAACAAATTTCAGGAAAGGCAGGGATTTCTGTATATATCAGATTTTCAATTTATTTCTATGTAAATCTGAAGCAATGCTAATGAAATAATGGATTTTCAATTTCTAGGCACATGGGAACACTCCAGCTGTCTATGTAAAAATTGAATTTCAAGTGAGCCTTTTGTAAACTTTGGGGCGGTGAGTGCTCATGCATGCCTAGGGCTACTGGCATATACATGCAATTCCTATTATCTCTCATTGCTTCCTTATCATACTTTGGGTCAAAAAACAAAAGCTCTATATTGTAGTGGTTCTGTTGTGCATGGCATTTCACTGACGCTAATTCAATGAGAGTGGGAGTGATGCAGCCCTCCTCCAGATATCCTCTGCCGTTCCCAGGGCCCTCACTACTGACTATGCTGCCTAGAACTGCTGGGAGCTGCAGTCCAAAAATATCTGGAGAACCATACAATTCCCAGCCCTTACCACAGGTTGGTGCAGGAAACTCCAAGAAGATGCAGGAATTCCCAAGAAGATTTTGCTTTTTGTCAGTTTAGACCTCATCTGAATAATAATTCTGGAAGATGATGCTTACCAAACATCTGAACACCATGCAACAAAAAGAGGAAGTGCCTTGCATCAGATTATGACATGCTAGCAGTAAAAGCCAAGTAATAAATAAATAAATAAAAACAGAAAATAAATTACTGTGTCAACCATCTTCCACAGAAACTTGTTCAGCTGCTAGAAATGGAAATTAGACAAATCAACTACCAAGTTAAATGTGCCAATAATATGCATCATCGGCCAGATCCATGCAGCCATTGTTTACTGCTGTACAAACTAAATTTAAAAAGATGCATAAACAGACAGGAATGTTTTAAAATCAATTAATGATGCATACATCCCACTGTATGTACCTTCTGTGAAAGAAATGGCAGAACATGCCAGTGTCCAAATAAAACCAAACATCTAAGAATGTGTCATTAGATTTGTCAGAAGATCAGTGCATTTCCTTGGTCAAAACATGGCAGGGTTCATGCAATGAAGAACTGAGTGATAGATCATAATGCTGAAAATCTTCCAAAGCTTCATCACACATGGGAGCTGGATATTTAAGAGGTCCATAGCTACCAAAGTCAACCATCGTTTCAGTTTAAGGAGTCTTTGTTCAGGAAGGTATATTCTCCAGGAAGCTTTAAAGATGGGAAGGGAGAAGAAGAACAAAGCTTTTCCTTCATTTTACCATTGGCATGGAAAAAGAATAATATTGAAGAGAACAATATATTCTTAGGTTAGGTGCATGTGATAATCCAGGAAAATGTTAAGATGCTTTCCTAATGAAACACGTATCTACCCCTGCTGCCTGTGGGGGTTACGTGCACTGGAAGGAGACTAAACAGTCCTTATCATTGTCATATCGCTTATCAATATTGAACCAAATGGGAATAAGGAAGCAACATGTGGTGACTATCTACTGAGTTTTCTTATCCTCTGGAGGAAAATAGGGAGGTGGAGGTGGCTGATCCTAAAATAAAAAACAAAAAATGAGAGATAAAGAGAAAAATTTAACAATTTTACATAGACACACTTTAACTGCACGAGCAATCAAGTTTGCTAGATCAGATCCACTACAACAAGTATGTGACCATTATCCAAACTACATAACAACATTTTAAAACTCTCCTAAGAGTGGCTTCCTCTTTACTCACTTAGGCCCTTTCTAATTAAGCCAGAACCTGGAAGCCAATGTATTGCTCTATTATGAACTCACCAGAACCTCCTTAGATAAGCCTTAGTTAAGCCACTAACTGTAAATGGCAATTACCTACATCACAAAGTGAATACTATGAAGGTGCTAGTAGCTTTCTGCATCAGAAAGCAATTGCTACAGTTGTTGTTAAATCATGTTCCTGAACTTACATCAAAGGTATTCTTGCTTTTTTGTCATCAAGATCTATTTTATAAAATGAAATTATCATGCTATAGGCTCTGTTCATTTCCTATCTTCCTCTGTTGTTGGCCATACTAACAGCAATATGGCTTACTTATAAGCATTATTCTTCTAGTTGAAGTCGTCTTGTAACATATGGATGTGAGAGATTATGGAGAGCACACTGGAAGACTATTTACACCTTTTCCCTTTAATTTATAAGACTTTAGTGTCAAAGGAACCAGAGACAGAGTCTAAGGTATATGATGTGGCCATCATCATGACACAAAGAGGTTCTGGGTTTAGTCAGTGCCTGAGTGAGAATCCCATATAAGGCACTTTCAATACTATGTGAAAAACCCTATGCCATAAATACACTAAATACATAAATATTCAAAGCCTACCATTGGCATATAGACATTATGAGGGTTGCCAGGGGTGTAATAAGCACTTGCAGCAGCTTCTGCAGCCTTGGCTTCAGCTGTAGGGAGATAAAAAGCAAGTTAAATAGGAACTGTTTTGGGGACTGCAGCATACTGATGGGATAAGTTCAAAGAGATAAATGTAGCAAGGGGAGAGCAACTTCAGTCTTCAGATTAAAAGAATGGACCAGCACAAACACAATATATTGCAATCCTTTGCCAATTAAGTGAGGAACAAGTTCTGGACCAGAGTGTTTTCCACTAGCCACTCTTCTCATGTGCATCAGTGCTTGGCTTGGATCTCTTTGGACCATTTTTCCATTACATCTGCAATAGGGTTTAATGTTGCTTTACCAATCAGGATAGTAAACCAGGAGCAAAGTAGGAACAAAAGCAATGCTCCTAACATTGTTTAAATAAAGACAAACTGGAATTGCTTTTTCTACGTGTCTATGACAAACTACACTGTACTTAGAATGTATTAGGCATAATAAGGAGTTCTGAAAATATTTCCCTCTCTTAGCACTTTTAAAGATTTGCATCTCTAACACTTTTAAAGAGGCTTGGAGAGAGACCCTTCAAAAACTACATCACATGTGGGATAAATATAGATATGTAATTGCATCCCCCCATTCTCTCTAGTTAGCTGCTATCCCAAGGATAGTTTGCCCCTTCTCTATAAATCACTCAGATGCCATAAAATTTTTCCAAGTTTCTTGTTAAAGGGGTTTAAAGACAGGTAGCCAATGCTCCCCCACAATGGTCATCCTGGAAATATCATGACAGACCTCATAGCTCTTATTCCAAGACTAGCCAACATTTTACATGCAACCGCTGTTGTTCCCTCTCTCCCATGAAAATAGAATGCCTTTGGCCATTCAGGTTATTTTGGCACCTGAAGTAGACTATCCACAAACATCTTTCTCTGTCCTTTATAATAAATATGCAGCAGCAGCAAAACAAAACAAACTATTGGATGCTCTATCATGACATCAAAAACCTGCTGCCGAAGGCAGCTACTTCATTCTGCTTAAAGGTTGTAGAGCTGGCCTGTACATAGGACCACCCCTAGCTATCTAGTTAGTTAAGAAGAACTCTGTTCTTGCCCACCTCTAGTAAAAACATAGAACCATCCCATCAATTTTTACCACCCATTGTTCAATTTCATGGTTAGACATATTGTAGAGATCTACTGCATGATTAGTGGGAAGGGTGGTTTTACCTTAAAGATAATTTCCAGAACAATCCCTTTTTGAAAATTGGACCATTGGTGTGGAGGACAGGTAGAACAGAGCACTAAAGTCTTCTCTAACAACCCTCTTTCCTAGTCAAGGTTCCAAAAGTGGTTCTAGCTCATCAGGGAGAAGAAAGCAAATAGGGGAGAGAGTGGGAGAAACTGCAGGAAAAATTCATTGGGTAGGGAAAGGATTAGTTTCCTATCTTGACAAACAGGGCCCTCTGCCATTTTGCAACTGTATGGGGCAATCCAGGTCTGTTGGCAAGCATTTACTTAGCCCTCAAGAAGTGCTTATAGAACTTTCCCTTTCTGCAATTGTTCTATAAAATGAACAGAGGCTGAATAAGCAAAGTTTGTGCCCCATGTTAGACCAAGCAAACTGTCATCCTCATGGAAAACCTGCATGACTTGTTTCTTGAGGAACTAGAATCTTCTTTTTTCTTTGCTGATTATGTAATGGAAGAAAATGTCTGGTTAGCTTTCTATATTAATTGCATTTGCAAAACTGGCAATAAAGAAACAATAATTTCTTTGTAAATGGAGTGGGTTAGCTTTGGAGCCAAGAAGAGATGATTTAATATGGAACCTCAATAGTCCCATTTTTAGAAACTTGCCTTCTGGGTTGAAACTGCACAAGTCTCATTAACAAAAGGCTAAATAATTACTGTCAAGATCTACTTAGCGTTTCATGAATCCTACTCATGAAGGCCCTGTTTAGTTCTACTGCATTTCAGAATATTGGAGATTTGTCCCTCTGGCCTCAGCCATTACCTGCTGGAGTGGAGGGAAGGTCTGGGCCAGCAGCAGGTGGTTCCATGGGCCCAGGATAGGGAGGAGGGGGAAGGTGCATGTATCCCATATCTCCATCCACTGGTGGACCAGGATACAATTCGGCTGCAACAAAGAATGACAGAATAAAATATTGGAAAAACAAGCCAGCTCCCTCTAATGAAATATCTGTTCTCAAGCTGACACAGTAATTTTTAAAAAACTGTTTTTTTATTCAATTGAACTTTCTCCCTTTTGCTCTTCTATCTCCCCTCCCCAATTTGTTTATGGAGCAGAGTTTGAGGGTTATAGTAGGAAATGGAAATTTACTCCTTTCTGGTTTTGCTAGCAGAAGCAGTTGCATCAGAAGAAAAACTTAACTGGATTTCACCCAGGAAATTTGAGAGAATGAATGTGTCAAACTAAACCCCTGCATCAAGTACAGTATTATGTTGCTTCTGGCAAGTTACAACAAGTAAGATGCCAAGTTCCAAGCTACCTCAGAGATAACTACCTCTTGTTAATCCAACTGCTTCTTATCAATCTCCAGATTAGCTCCCATCTGATTTCATGGTAATGGGAAAGACTAATCAATGTGGAAGTATACATACTGAAAGGTATTGGGGGAAAAGAGCAACTGTTGGTCATGCATTATTCTGAAGGAACTCTGTAGTTAGTAAAAACAAAAATCAGCCTCTGTTTAACAAGTCAATTGACATTTGTTAAAATCTGAAAGTGACTGACTATCACAACAAAGCAAGTGAGGTTTTTCCTTCAATTTATATCATATTTTAAAATTAAAAAGGAATTACAGGGTTTCCCTCTTCCACTTCCATAACTCACCAGGAGGTGGTGGTGGGTAAGGGTATCCTGAAGGAGGAGCTGGGTACATTCCATTGGCAGCAAGGAGTGGAAAGGTATAGCCCCCATTCGGCATGTAAGAGTACCCATACGCTCCATTGGGGACCTCACCCCGTGAAGCTGTAAAACAAAGGGTCAGCAAATTCTATCAAGCCAGCCAGATCCATTTCAGTAACACAACATTCAGAACCACAACAGCACAACAATTCCAACAGACATTAAACCCCCTGCTTTAATGAAACCAAGCAAATCTGCAGCTGGTGAGATAAATAATTACAGGGTTCACCATATCTTATAACACCATCATGCAACATTAATTGGTTCTGAGTGTTTCCTGTATGCTGTTCAAAGTTGGCAGAAGCACTGTGGGGCCTGGTGGAGTAGAAAAGGGGCCTGGTTTAGTAGAATAATATATCTGGCTTGGTATCTAATTCCCCTTACAGCACACTGGCTGGTAATGTAGAAAGACAACATGTACAACTGCTTGAGGCCCAGTGCTGAACAAATAAGCTGCGTAAGTAGACATAAGAAACTGCAAAGGCTGCAAGGTGCTAATTAAAAGCTATAACTTAGTCAAGTAATTTTTACTCTGTTATTCAATCAACCAATTTAAAATGTTACTTTTAACCTTACTTAAAATTTACCTTACTTAGCTTACCTTACTTACAGACACTTACAATTCTTTAATACCTTAAGTCTTTTAGATGTTACATTTTCATTATCCAAAAAGTACTTACAGACCCAAATCTGTCTCTGGCTGAACTAGCTTCCCTATGAAAAACAGTCAGTACCTTGAGATGCTACTTGTAGCATACGCTGTCCAAATTCAATGGCACCTCCAGCTGAGAATGACATTTTGAATGTTGCAGACCCCTCCCAACCTCCTAGAAAAAAATAAAAGACATCATGTACTGAGCTGGCCTAATATTAAACCCCATAAAAGGCTGTTGCAGAGTTCCAGAGATCCTGCACAGATTTCCATGAGCTGTATTTCAAGGCTGCCATGTATGAAAGCACTTTTGGGAAACTAAGCACAGTCCTTTCACTTAAACACCTTAAAAGAACACATCACAATGGCTAGGGGTCCATACAGTTTGTAATGCAAAAAACAGAGGAGCTTAATTCAAAACACCACTAAAACCTAGCTAATTCAACTGATTTCCATTAAATGCCAGAGAATTGAGTAAAATGAAATAGCAAAACACAAGTCGTAACATTAATGCGTATCCCAGTTTAAATATATATATTCTCTGGATAAAATAAAAAAGGACCACAGTGATGTCAAAATAAAAAACTTGCATGTATTTGCATATGAATAAAATGGGATGATAGGAAACTAAAAAAATAAATTTATTGTGAAAGCAGGATATGGCTCCTTGTTTCTGCATCAGCTGTCATTTTTAAAAGCAGGTTTCTAGATCACATCAAAAGGCAGAGATCATGCTTCTGCATCATGCACAATTCTGTATAGCCTCCAGCAGTGTTTGCCTTTCATTCCTCATCCATCCACATTTTAACATACCTATTCTCCACAAACAGTTTACCAATTTGTGTAATTTGCATAAAACCAGAAGCATAATTTTCCGGTGCAAAATATGACTAGACTTTGTTCTCTCTTAGTTCCTTTAAAAGTGGAGTGAAAAGACTTTGATTTCCCCTTAAAGAGTGGCTAACAGCCAACCAAAAACAGTAAATTCTGTTTGCGAACCTCTGGCAGACTAAAATATCAAGAAGATTAGATTTGCTCTGAGTCAGCAAAGGCAAATTCAATTTTGCTAAAAAGTCTCAGCAATGCCCTTTGCAAGTTAGTCATAGATCAGTCTAGAAGGACAATCAATTTGATATAGAATTAAATGGTAACAAAGATAACCAAATTGAGGCTGTCGTACTTTGGCCATATCATGAGAAGACATGACTCACTAGAAAAGGCAATAATATTAGGAAAAGTGGAGGGCAGAAGAAAGAGAGAAAGACAGTACCAGATGGACAGACTCAATTAAGGGGGGCATGGCACTAAGACTATAGGACCTGAGCAGAGCAGATGACGATAGGGTGTCTCATTCATGGGGTCAGTGCAAGTCTAAGTCAACTCAAGGACAGTTAACATATTATTATAATGCAGCTTAAGGAAGCTGATATGGGTTAGAGAAACAATATTATTAAACACAACAAGTTTGGAAACACACACAACAGCCTGTCATTTATGTCACAGCAGAAAGAACAGCACATGTAGATACAAACCATCCATTAATGTGAGACCTGAGTGTGCATACAATCATATACCCATTAAAAGGAACTATTCTGAGGACACTCCAAACAGTTCTGTAACTCATCTAAAAACATAAAAGCTTCTCAGTGCCAGAACTGCTCTATTTGATCGTTGAGGTATAGAAGAGCTTGACCTGTTGCTCAGTGCCTCTCAGCGTGCTGGCTAATCCCACTAAGTCCAACTAATAAGGATTTGAAAAGCCAGTATTACCAGGTGTCCACAGTGTTTGGGTGACTTTCATAGCCAAACCAAAAAACGAGATTGTCAGACTTCTGTCGCTATTCCTTCATTACTGGCAGGTGATGGGAAAGTTTCCTTGGTCAATGATGCATGCTTAGAATTTGCTCTGATTAACAATGGCAAAAGAACAGCAATAATGGGTGTTTTAGTTAGGCCCTGTGTATCCAAAGTATTCCAGAGACTGGCTATGCAGCTGCTAAACCCCAGACTTATTCACAAGCACAGTGCTGTTGACAGTGAAGTAGCAGCTGTGTGCTTATCAGGACAATCCCTGCCCACTTCTGCAGGCTGGTCATTCTTCATGCTCACCAGAGGGTAGTAGTACATTTACCATGACAGGGCACTGTGGACTAGCTTTCTTCCTTTCAGGAATAATGTGGGAAGAAGGCCTAAGATTTTAAACTTTTGATTCTTTAAAAAAACCTATACATAATAAAATGCCTTTTGACATCTCAGGTTTGCAGCTTGGATGTGCTCCTGGATTCAGATCTGAGCCTGGATACCCATCACCTGCCAGTAATGAAGGAATAGCGACAGTAATGAAGGAATAGGCCAGGAGTGCATTTGCAGTGTTAAAACTAGTGCAGCAGCTGCACCTGTTCCTTGAGAAGCTGGATCTGGCTAATGTGACACATGCCTCAACTATATCCTGTTTGGATGTAATGTGCTTTACATGAGGCTGTCCTAGGAAATTATTTGAAAATTGCAGAGGATCCAAAATGCTGCGGTCGGGCTGTTGCCTGGGGCTGGCTATAGGGATCATGTCACTCCCTTGCTGAAACAGCTGCACTAGCTATGGGCCCATTTCTGGGCAGAATTCAAGGTGCCAGTTTTGACCTTTAAAGCCCTAAACAACTTGGGTCAAGACTATCTGAATGACCGCATCTCCCCATCAAGCCAGCCCAACCACTAAAATCAGCGGAAGAGGACTTTCTCTCAGTCCCACCATTTTCACAGGCATGGCTAGTGAGGGTTTGGGAGAGTCGTCTCCATGGCTGCTCCCAGACTGTGGAACTTCTTTCCACAGGAGGTCATCGGCCCCCTCCGTGCTCTCTTTCTGCTGGCAGCGGAAGACATTTTTATTTAGGCAGGCATTCAGTGGATGAATTTTACTTGTGCTGTGTGCTGTAAATGCGTTTTACAGTTTTTACTGGTTTAACTGTGTGTTTTAACTTACCGGTATGTTTTAATATTAATAATGTTTAATTATTTCTTAACTTTTGTAATTAATGTTTTTGCTTTTGTATTTTTAAATCATTCTGTCTTTTAAACTGTTGTAACCCGCCTTGAACCCCATTGTGGGAGAAGGGCAGGATATAAATCCTTGAAATAAATAAATTTTATGTGTTGTTTAGCACATATAAAATTGCCCAAACAACCAGTTTGGTCTTAAGAAGTACCTGTCTATGCCTATGCCATCTTAAAGGCTGAGTAGTTATTGTGGAGTGGGCTGCAATCCACAAAAGCTTACGCCAAATAAAAGTCTTTAGGATGTCACTAGATTCACTGTGTAGCCTATTACAGCAGATGCTTTCGCTGAATGACGTAGGTTCCTACCTACTTCAGAAATAAAATGTACCTCTTGACCAACACATATGAGGCACAAGATCTGGTTATTAATAAATGCTTGAATCTTTGGCCATCTTCTAGGCAAATACTTTTCTGCTACTCTTCTCATCAGTCACTGTTCCAATGAAAGACTGGTGAAGTATAAGAGAAGTGTGTGTGTGGCTAGGTGGGACTTAATGAAGTCAAAGCCAAGATAAAGACTTCTGGCACATGAGTGAGACTGATCAGACACCTCCAAAGGCAGCTGGTTTCTCCCAAAGGATTCTGCCACATTGGCACCACCAGAATGGAAGGCTGAAATAAACCAATATGTAACATCCTCTTCCAGAGACACACTGTTTTCTTTTAAATATATTTAAAATTTGTACATTTATATTTTAAAATAACACAAGTGGAGGAAGGATGGGAAGATTGCTTAAATATTGTCTGGCAACAATTTATGCATCACAAAAGTAAACAATTTTCAAGTGCTTTCCAGTCAATTAATTCAAAAGTTTGCATTGAAGAAAGACTATTCACTGCTATTATTGCTATTGATATTAATGCAACTATACTGCAATTAATATTGCTATTGCAACTATTGCTAGCAGTGAATAAAATTATTCACTCTCACAATATTCCAAATAAACAGCAGATAAAATTTATTGAATTTGGTTCAGAATGCAGAAATACGTGTGTGTGTATGAAAATGCATGATTACTTTAAAAAAAGAGGTGTGCTATGTGTGGCCTCTGGGCTGCACACAACTTCCAGGGCCCTCAATGTTGCCCATGAGACTTTGCCTAGTTTTGGCCCCACATAACCAATGCTCTCACAAGCATACCAGTGCACTGTTTTATCAAGATAGCTTTAGATACATTCACAGCTAAAAATTAAATTTACATGTTACAGATTCTGGGATGTGTGACTTGCCATGGGTAGAGACCACTGCTAGACTAAATGAACCTTTTTTTTTTTTTTTTTTTTTTGGATTTTGCATTCCATTTTTTCTTTTACCTTTTTTTAGAAAAATGGTCCGTGACAGTATATTCACAAGAATCCAAATTCTATGCCATTTCCAGGGCAATCTTCATTTTGCATACACTCACAAAATTGAAGGCATTGAACACAAGAGCTTTGCTATGGTACATACCTCCTGCCTCTGCTTTCACTGCACCTTTGATGTAATTTGCTCCAAAAACTGGCTGCTTAATCTCACAATCTTTCATCAAATAAAAGGGCATCATGAAAGACTGCATTGGATCTTTTCCTTTAGACACAAAGATGATCTGCAGGTTAAAAGAATAAATATCTTTAACAATAAACATAGGTAAAAGAAAACATTGGAGCTCACTACCAGAGGCTAGAATCTGAAAAAAGCCTAAATATCCTAAAGGCATCAGATCCTAGTCTGATCTTGGAAGCTAAGCAGGGGCAGCCCAGGTTAGTGGGGGAGAATATTAAGGAATACCAGGTGCTGTAGGCTATATTTCAGAGGAAGGAACTGGCAAAACCAGAAACTCTATGAAATTCATCAGTCTCCCTTAACTTGACAGGCAACTTGAAGGCAAATAAACACACGGAATCTGAAAAACTGAAATGGCTGTATGAAGCTTATGTTTCTGCAGGTCACATATTCAATTAACAAACAATTAATTCAGGTACTATGAAGCAGCAATTCACTCTACAAACACACATTAGCTGGCATTGTTGTCTGCCTATTAAAGTTAAATGATATGTTAAGTATTGCCAGCCCATGAAAAATCTACCTGTCACAGTATTTCAAAGTTATTAAAAGTCATTTATCCATCCCATCTTCTTCTATCCATCAAGTGCTGAACTTCCTACATCAATTGAACTCCTCTTTTACTTGGCTTCTAAATAAAGGATACTCTTATTAGTCAGCTGGAACTCACAGCCTCAATTGAACCTGAAGCTTCAGATGAAAGATGTGGTGGAAGATTAAACAGCCTATTCCTAGAACCTTTCCTAGAATCACATGCTTCTTTTAAGCAAGGTTTCTCAACTGTGCACTCTTCTGATTACAACTCTCACTAACAGTATGACTGGATGTGATAGGAATTGTAACCCCACCACATTTTTGGTGTGTATAGCTGTAGAAGGTTGTTCTAAAACCTTCACCAACTACCACCTATTGCCTTGACAATATATGCTATTATCTCCAAAATGATGGGAAGGGAAGTGGAAAAGACAAGAGGCCAGGGATAGTCTTCAAAATCCCACTCAGGTATTCCTGATAATTTTGTAGCTGGACCTGTATTATCGCTCTTCTGATTTTCAACTAACTACACCCATGATTATATAAAAAAATCAGCCACATTTACATTATACATAAAATACAGCTATACCACTCCTTAAATAAAAGGTTACAAATCATTTGACGTTTAACACATTAAGCCAGTGTAAAGATTCTATAAAGAATGGTGTTTGGAGTCATGTCTCTTCACATTAGAATTATGGCTGAGATCCTCTTCCACACTTACATGAACATCCTGTTCCAATCGCTGTCATGGCTGGAAGGGAAACTGTGCAGGTATCCTCCACTACACTGTAGGTAAATAGAAAAGGCTGCACAAGGGAGTACTGGATACCTCCTTATGCAAGCATGTAAAGCAGTGATTCCCAAACTCTGGTCTTCCAGGTGTTTTGGACTTTAGCTTCCAGAATCCTCAGTCATCTTGGCCAATAGTCTGGGATCCTGGGAGACAAAGTCCAAAACACCTGGAAGGCCAGAGTTTGGGAACTGCTGATGTAAAGTGTTCAATTGCCAGCATATCAAGGTGATACGCTGGTGAAATGCCCCAACAGGATACTGACTTTTATATATAAAGTACCTGCTTGTCTACTTACTCGATATGGGGTCATGAAGATACTGCCTTTTTTGGTTCCCTTGAAAGCATCTGGCATGTGTTCCATATCATGGAATGTAACTTCAATGTGATCGTAAGTCATCAAGATGCTGTATAAAAACAGAAGACAAAACACTTGGATTAATTTCTTAGTAATCATTTATATATAGATACCTACTATAGGGTTTTGAATGTCTCTTATTATCACACTGTAAGATTCTCAGTGTGCCCCACATACAAGACACCCATACTGTGAAGCCATATAGTGATTGCATTTTGGGACAGCAGCAACCTGATGAGTTGAAAAAAACTGAATGGAAGTCATCACAAAAACAGAAGATTCTATCAAGCGATATAGCAATACCAAAGCCAGTTTTTGTGTGTGTGTGTCTAGAACTAGCCAGCCTGCAATGGCATAGCATGAGGTCCTCATTCAGTATAAGAACAAAGGTCTCATTCAGAAGTTGTTGCAGCTCTGTAAAGGAATTTCACATGCCACATTTTGGAGACTATTTACTATTCAAAGGCATTGAATTACTATAATATAAACACATGACTCTTCTGAGCTCCCATTAGGCCTCTGTTCACATGGCTGACAGGAAGTACTGTTATTATATGGTCTCAAAGACCTCAGCACTAGCAAGAACTCCCTGGACCTTTATTTATTAGATTTTTATTCCACTTTTCTCACAAAAAGAGAGAGAGGGAGAGGGAGAGGGACTCTTAATGAGGCTCACAATCAGATTGAACAAAAATATAATTAAAATTCAAAGAGTTTAAATATTAAAACACATCAGTAAAAATACAGTACCTACTCAGTAAAAAGCCTGTTCCTCAGTAACTGGACAGCATGACCTGAAAAGGTACTATTCAAAGATATAGCCGTGTTAATCTATAGAATCAGTATGTAGAGAGATCTTGTAGCACCTTTGAGACTAACTGAAAGAAAGAAATTGGCAGCATGAGCTTTCCTAGACTTCAGTCTACTTCCTCAGATGCATTTGGTACTGTATATGCTTTCTGATGGGTACTGTATATGCTTTCTAATGTGAAGACAAGAGGTAGAGCCAGCATAATCTACTTTAGTGTAGGGTTCCAAAGTCTTAGAGCAGCCACCCAAAAAGCCCTCTTACATGTCTGAAACCAAATGTGCTTGTGAAAGTGGCAGGACCAAAATAAAGTTCTCCTCTGAAGTTTTCAAAGCCTATTCAACCTCATAGAGGAGAATCAGACAGCCTGTATCCATTTCATATAGGGCTTTAAAGATTATTATGAGGAGTATGAATTGTGTCCAGAAACAGACCTTCTAACAGGGTCTTATGCAGGTGATTTTTCAGCATCTGCTCTTGCAAACATGCTCAAATTACATTGATCTTTTATGCTTCGCCACCCTTATTTCCATTACATTTACAGTCTGCAACAAACTTCGTCAGTTGTTTCTAAATAAACAAAGAAATTTAAGAAATGTGTAACATATTTGTATGTATGTGCTGGCATCTCCAGGGTACAGTATCTTTTACTGTCTTTAAGTGTTTTGAGGCAGGTAGCTGCTTCCCCGTAGCACTTTGCTACAAGCTAGAGAGGAGCAGAAGGTGAGGGGACAGGAACATACGGATAAAGAGAGCATGAGGTGGTGCTGGTGGTGAGATAATCCCAGAAAATTTGCAATATTTCATGGCAGTAAGATAGTATTTTTATTTAACTTGCAGTTGCAATTCCTTTTTTCTGCACCTTATCAATTTAAGTTACAGGTTTTCTAAAGCTAGACTCTCTATTAAAGAAATAATGTGCTGAGCACTAATTTCAGTAGTGCCCTTAGTCTTCAGTTTTGCACTAGCAAAAGCAATCTTGGGACTTAATTTTTCACAGCATTAATTACATCCACATTTGATGCCTCCAGAAGATCAGCAAAGGCTGTGAAATCTTGTATGGAAAGTGACCTTGAAATGTGAAATCCTATATCAAATGTAACCAAGAAACTTAGCTACAATCAGGAAACTGGAAGGTAATTGTAATCCTTCTGACATATGCTCACACACTGGCATGTGTCCCCAACTACAACACTATTCCACATATCGTGGTTCTGGCTCCTAGTCATCTTGGATTTACCGTCAGGCTGAAAACATTAGTTATTCTTGGAACATGCTCTTGTTTTTGTTCTGATTTGTTGTTTGCACTGGCCTACATACTTTTGCTTAACTACACCCTCATTTGCACCTGCTGGTATCCCATGCAACCTTTTCTAAGGGTGAATGTATATGATAACCATCATACTTCTCCATTCTACCTTAGGCTTAATTTTGCATCTACCAACTTGCCAACTGCCTGGATTTTGAGTGTAGGGGTCCCAGAGTTCCAGAGGATTTACTGTTTTGCATGAAAACAAAAAACAAGCCAAGGCTTGTGGTACTTTAGAAACTAGAATCATAGAATCATAGAGTTGGGAGAGACCACAAGGGCCATCCAGTCCAACCCCCTGCCATGCAGGAACTCCCAATCAAAGCATCCCTGACAGATGGCCATCCAGCCTCTGCTTAAAGACCTCCAAGGAAGGAGACTCCATCACTCTCCGAGGGAGTGTGTTCCACTGTCGAACCGCCCTTACTGTCAGGAAGTTCCTCCTAATGTTGAGGTGGAATCTCTTTTCTTGCAGCTTGCATCCATTGTTTCGGGTCCTAGTCTCTGGAGCAGCAGAAAACAAGCTTGTTCCCTCCTCGATATGACATCCCTTCAAATATTTAAACACGGCTATCATATCACCTCTCAGCCTTCTCTTCTCCAGGCTAAACATACCCAGTTCCCTAAGTCTTTCCTCATAGGGCTTGGTTTCCAGACCCTTCACCATTTTAGTTGCCCTCCTTTGGACACGCTCCAGTTTCTCCACATCCTTTTTGAATTGTGGTGCCCAGAACTGGACACAGTATTCCAGGTGAGGCCTGACCAAAGCAGAATAGAGTGGCACTATTACTTCTCTTGATCTAGACGCTATACTTCTACTGATGCAGCCTAAAATTGCATTGGCCTTTTTAGCTGCTGCATCGCACTGCTGACAAACAAATGTATTCCTCTGCAAGTTTTTGTGGACCAGAGGCTACTTTGTCTGATAACCTTAAACGCAACCCTCTGCTGGAAGGAGGAAAACCATGGAGTACTTAAGGTACAGTGGTTTGAGCGTTGGACTAGACTCTGGAGACCAGGCTCAAATCCCAGCTCAGCCATGGAAACCCACTGGGTAACTTTGGGCAACTTGCCCTTTCTCCGCTTCAGTGGATGGCAAAGGCAAACCCCTTCTAAACAAATCATGCCAAGAAAACCCCGAGATAAGGTCGCCTTAGTGTCACCATAAATCAGAAACAACTTGAAAGCACAGAACAACAGGAACAAACTTAAACAGCAACAAAATAAAGAAAGACTGTAAAGACAAGCCTGAGACACCATCACTTTGGGCAGAAAGGAGCTGAGAGACAGAATTCTAGCTGGCAAAAGTTGCAAACGCAAGCTTCATCCTTCATCCAAGAAGGCAGCAACAAAGGTGACATCAAATTCAACCCAAGCACAGCTGACTGGTGTAGTAGTTTGGACACTGGATTTAGTACTCTGGGAGACCAGGGTTCAAATCCCGGCTGGGCATGGAAATCAACTAGGTGACCTTGGGCAAGTGACACTCTCTCAGCTTCAGAGAATGGCAATGGCAAATTCCCTCTGAAGAAACTTGCCAAGAAAACCCATGACAGGTTCACCATCTTAGGGTTGCTATAAATCAGAAAGTACTGTACTTCAAGGCACTCAACAACAACAAAAAGCAATACAGGATGTGTTATGTTATACCTGACAACATTTATAGTGATAGTTGTATCTGTGATGATAGTGAGAATTGTATTTGTGATGACAGTGTGCGTGAGAGAGAGATGTGATGATAATGATGGCTGTATCTGTGATGATCGTAACAGTAATATATGTGATGATAGGGATGGTTATTATCATCACAGATACAGCTATCACTATTATCACAGACAGACCTATCACTATAATGTTATCAAATTTAATGTAACACTAGCCACCGCATCCTGCTGCTGTTTGTTGTTGTGTATCTTCAAGTCATTTCTGACTTATGGCAACCTTAAGGTGGTGAACGTATCATGGGGTTGTCTTGGTCAGTTTCTTCAGAGGGGGTTTGCCATGCCCAAGTCGTTGGCATATGTAACAACTTGAAACAACTTGAAGGCACACAACAACAAACAAGAATCACAGATATAACCATCACTATAATCACAGATATGACTCTCACCATCACAGATATAACTATCACTATCACAAGTATAACTCTCACAGATATAACTATTACCATCACTATCACAGATACAACTATCACTATCACAAGTGTAACTCTCACCATCATAGATGTATCACTATCACAGATATAAGGGCCTGAACTGCTAGTAATAGTGCAAATTGAGTCCACTTTAACTGCCCTGGCTCAGTGCTAGGGAATCATGGGAACTGTAGTTTATTGTGGCACCAGAGCTCTCTGACAGAGATAGCTCAATGCCTCAGAAAAAACTACAATTCCCATGATTCCCTAGCACTGAGCCAGGGCAGTTTAAGTGGTCTCAAGCTGGATTATTTCTGGCAGTCTGTTCAGGCCCTAACTCTCACTCTCACAGGTGTAACTCTCACCATTACAGATCTATCACTATCACAGATACAACTATCACTATCATTATCATAGATATAACTCTCACTGGCACTAATATAGCAGTCACTATGACTATCAGAGATATAACTATCAGTATCACGTTATCAGGTACAAGGTAACACTAGCCGCCGCATCCTGTTGTTGTTGTTGTTGTGTGCCTTCCAGTCGTTTCCGATTTATGGCGACCCTAAGATGGCGCACCTATCACGGGGTTTTCTTGGCCAGCTCCTTCAGAGGGCATTTGCCACGGCCATCCTCTGAGGAGGCTGAGAGAGTGTGACTCGCCCAGGCACACCCAGCTCTGCCTGCCTGCCTGCCTGCCCTACTGACGCAGGTCGAGAAGCGAGGCGAGGGTCCCTAGGAAAGAACGGCCGCCCGGCTCCCGGCGCGGGGATACCTTTCGCTGTTGTTGACGATGACGCCTCCGCCCTCCGAGTGGTTCCTGTTCAGCGCCATGGCCGCCGCCGCCGCCACCGCCGGAGGAGGACTCCCTTCGCTTAGGCTCACCACTCTCCTCCTCTCCACCGGCCGCACTGAGAACAGCGGCGACGACGCCACGCAAGCGCCGAGGGGGACTTCCGGCGTAGCTGCGCTCCCCAGGGCAACGCAGGGACCGGAAGAGGCTGAGCGGGTGGGGGGAGCGCGGCATCACGGGAAGGGTAGTTCGTGGCTGGTAGAACAAGGCCGCCATTTTAGAGCGTACTTCTTACGCATCTTGGGGAGTGCGCGGCGGCGGCGGCGGCGGCAGCAGGGTTTGGGGGAGTCTCGCGATACAAAAGGCGTGGGATCCTCTGAGGGCAGTTAGTCGTCTTAGTTCGTTGCCAAAGAGGAGTATGGTGGTACACTGTTAGAAATGAGGGCTCGTTCGTGGATTACAGCCCATTTTAGGAAAGGGGTATATATACACGCACACGCATACTGTAAACACACACACACATATATATACAGATACATAAGGAAGAAGAAAACACTCATTTTAGGAAAGGTATGTATATATACATACACATATACTGTACACACAAATACATACACATATACTCACATATACAGATACATACATACCCACATATGTGCATAGAATATTTATATCGGATAGGCAGCCTTTCCCCTTTAAGGGCCGAGGGACTTCAGCTCCCAGAATCCCAGGAGCTATTGGCCAACATGGGATTATTGGCCAACATGGCTGAGGCTTCTGGGAGCTGAAGTCCCTCAGCCCTTAAAGGGGACAGGTTGCCTACCCCTGGTATATGTATATATGTGTACATATACACATACATAATATATGCACATGTACACAGACGTGTATATATATATATATATATATATACATATATATAGATGTATATACACACACAAACACACATATACACATATATTGCACACAATATATTGTAGAATAATAATAATAATAATAATAATAATGATAATAATAATAATACATTTATTTTTATCCCGCCGCTCTGCAGCTGCAACGGGGCGGCTTACAACATTACACATATACAGATACATACATACCCACACGCACATATATACACATATATAACGTATGCACATATACAGATACATGGATATACATATACATACACACTGCATAGAAGGAAGAAGAAAACACATATTTTAGGAAAGGTGTGTGAGTATATATACATACACATATACTATACACACAAATATATACACGTATACACACATATACAGATACACACAGATACCTACATACCCACAGGCACATATATACATACATAATGTATGCACATATACACATACGTGGATATAATATATACACACACATATGCACATACATACACATATATTGCACACAAATATACCGTATACACATACAGATACATACGCGCACACACACATACACATAATGCAGTATATGCACATACACATGTAAATGTGTATATATATATATATATATACACACACACACACACATGTACACACACATACATAAATATACACACAATGCACAGAAGGAAGAAGAAAACAAACACAGGTACCACCAGTGCTTATGGTTGCTTAGTGCTATTAATACGTTTGTGTGGGTGAGGAGAATCAAACAGCATTGAAAGAATGGGGATGTATGCTGATTAATGCCACCCAGACCACTGAAACACTTAGTCTTAGTGGCTCTGAATAAAAGCCAGTGCGGTGTAGTGGTTTGTGTGGACTATGACTCTGGAGACCAGGATTTGATTCCTAGCTCAGCCATGAAACCCACTGGGTGACCTTGGGCAAGTCACACACTCTCAGCCTTAGGGGAAGGCAATGGCAAACCTCCTATGAACAAACCTTGCCAAGGAAACCTCATAGTCTCTATAAGTCAGAAATGACTTGAAAGCCCACAACAGCAGCTTTGTTGGGACACATCAGCAGTGGCGGGTGAGCCAGACCATACAGTCCCATGCCCCCTCCCCATGTACAGTATTATTCATTCTAATAATTAGGCTTGAGTGGAAACAGGTGGAAATGCTCATGGTTTTCAATATACTTTTGCAGTTATCAATTTTTTACATCACTTAAGATTGTCAAACATTTGGTGAATTTTGTATTATAGATGTCAGTGTATCTTAATGTACAGTGCATTGAAACCCTACATGAATCAATTATTTACCATAGTTATTGCTAACTAATGCTCAATAGATCCATGGGACTTCATTGTGCCTAACTTTAGATTTGCATTATGTCAACAGTAGGGCAAAACTACTCCACAGACAATTTTATTTTCTATTGCCACTCCTCCCACTTGATAATAGATTTGTTTCCTGCTTTATTTGGTCTGTATGACAAAAATCCATTACAAACAGCTGTCATATGGATCTACTACTAGCATAACTTGACTTTTTGTATTTTTGCAACTGGGAATATCTGAAATTCAGAAGCAGGTACTTAGCCATACATTTTTTAAAACCTTGGCATTTCTGTGGCTTCACATGCTATTTTTCTTGTTGTTCTTGTTGTTAGCTGCCCTCGAGTCGGTTCTGACTCATGGTGATGCTGTGGATGAGACATCTCCAAGAATCCCTATCTTCCACTGCCTTGCCCAGATCCTGCAAGCCCTTCCCCATAACCCCTCTGGTCAAATCTATTCATCTGGTTTGTGGTCCTCCTCTTTTTTCTACCCTCTACCTTTCCTAGCATTATTGTTTTTACTAGTTATCTGTGCCTTCTCATTATGTGGCCAAAGTATGATAGTCTCATCTTGATCATCTTTGTTTCCTCATTGATCTGTTCAAGAACCCATTTGTTTGTCTTCTTGGCTGTCCATGGTATCCTAAGTACTCTTCTCCAGCATCACATTTCAAATGAGTTGATTTTCTTTCTGTCTGCTTCCTTCACTGTCCAGCTTTCGCATGTGTACATGGTAACTGGGAATACAATGGCCTGAATGATTCTGACTTTAGTGCTCAGCTATATGTCTTTGCTCTTCAGTATCTTTTCCAGTTCTTTCATAGCTGCCCTTCCCATTCCTAGTCTTCTTATTTCTTGACTGCAGTCTCCATTCTGGTCAATGTTTGATCTGAGATATGGGAATTCTTTAGCTATTTCAATTTCCTCGTTGAATTTGTGTATTTCTTCTGTGGTCATTATTTTTGTTTTCTTTATGTTCAGCATCAGACCTGCCTTTGCACTTTCATCTCTGACCTTCCTTATTAACCGTCTCAATTCCTGAATGTCTTCTGCTAATAATATTGTGTCGTCTGCATATTTTAGGTTGTTAATGTTGTTTTCTCCTGTCTTAACTCCTCCTTTTTCTGATTCTAATTCTGCTTTTCTTATGATGTTTTCAGCATATAAGTTAAACAAGTAGGGTAATAGGATGCAATCTTGTCTGACCCCTTTGCCTTTTGGGAACCACTCTGTTTCCCCAAATTCTGTTCTAACGGTGGCCTCTTGTCCTTGGTACAGATTCCTCATCAGGACTATCAGATGTAGTGGCACCCCCATGTCTTTGAGTGCATTCCATAGCTTTTCATGATCTATACAATCAAATGCTTTGCTTTAGTCTATGAAACACATGCTGATTCTTTTTTGGAATTCTTTGGTGTACTCCATTAGCCATCATATGTTTGCAATGTGGTCCCTAGTGTCCCTTCCTTTTCTGAATCCTGCTTGCACCTCTGGAATTTCTCTCTCCATGTATGGCAGGGGTAGGCAACCTAAGACCTGGGGGCCGGATGCGGCCCCCTGAGGCCTTTGGACTGGCCCCAGGCTGGTCTTGCCGCCGCCACCCCCCATGATGATATTGATTACTGTTGTTGTTACTTGTTCTTGGGGTTTTCTTGGCAAAGTCTCCACAGGGATTTTGCCATGGCTTTTCTGGTGCTGAGAGTGTACATGTATATATATATTTTAAAAAAATTATTTTTAATGGTTTTTAAAAAAATATTTATTTATTTATTTATTTATTTTTGGTGCTTCGGCCCTCCAATTGTCTGAGTGACAGCAACCCGGCCCCCGGCTCAAAAAGGTTGCCTACCCCTGATGTATGGTTAGTCTTTGCTGCAGAATTGTGAGCATCATTTTGCTTACATGTGAGACTAGTGCTATTGTCCTATAGTTGCTGCAGTCTTTTGTATCTCATTTCTTGTGGATTGGTATGTATATCGAGCATTTCCAGTCTGTTGGCCACTGCTTTGTTTTCCATATTTGTTGGCATATTTCAGTTAGCACTGGAGTTGCATCTGTCTATAGGCACTGTAGCAGTTCAATTGGGATTTCATCTGTTCCCAGTGATTTATTTTCCCCCAATTCCTTTATTGCAGATTCCACTTCACTTCTTAGAATTTGGGGTTCATCTTCATATGGCTCTTCATTCCAAATATCATTCATTCCCTCATCTCTTTTGTATAACTCTTCTGTGTATTGCCTCCAGTGTCTTTTTATTTCTTTTTGTTCCTGTATTAATGTTTTTTTTCTCCATAGAGCATCCCTGCCCTCGGGTTTGAACTCGGCTTTAATTTCTCATATTTTTGATGGAGGTCTCTCGTTCTTTCCTTTTTGTTGTTGTCTTCTATTTCTCTGCATTGGTCATTGTAGTATTTCTCCTTATCCCTGCATATTAGACATTGGACAGTTGTGTTCATGCTTCTGGCTTTGTTCCTATCTCCCTTTGCTTTTGCTGTTCTTTCTTTTATTGCATGAAGTGTTTCATCTATCATCCATTGTTTCTTATCTTTCTTTTTGGCCACTGTTAGTTTTTTCTTGCATTCATCCTTAATTATGTCTTCTTTGACTTCTGTCTACAGTTCTTCAGGTTCTCGGTCGATTATACTCAATAGTTCAAATCTGTTTCTTACATTATCCTTGAATTCATCTGAAGTTATTCAGGTCATATTTTGGTATAATGATAGTTTTTGCTTTCTTCTTCAGTTTAACTCTGATTTTTGTTATGAGCAGTTCCTGGTCTGTGCCACAATCAGCTCCTGGTCTGGTTTTGGCCACAAGAATAAAGTTTCCCCATGTTCTACTTTATGTAGTCTGTCTGGGTTTTGTGTTTACCATCTGGTAATGTCCTGGTGTATAGTCTCCTATCTGATTGTTTGAAGCAGGTATTTGCAATTAATAGATTACTGGCCTCACAGAATTCTATCAGAAGCTCTCCTGCTTTGCTTCTTGTTCCTAATCCATATTTTTACCACAGTGCTAAGTTTGTTATGGTTTTATGCCAAGGTTATTTGGGAAGAAATTTCCTAGCTGGCTCAGTGGTGCATAAAACACTCATTTTTCCAGGGCTTTTGTCCAAATTGAGATGTTACAAGCAAGAGCTGTATTTACATCCACAAATGAACTCCTATTAGCAGCCATGGTGGAGTTGTCCAGCCCTGTTAGGGAGAACAGAAGAGGTACAAGAAAATCGAAACAGATTTTTTAAAATTTTGGTCAGTTTGTTAGAAAGAAAATTTATTATAGGTTTATAGCTTGCCTTATTCTACAACCTCAGAATGGTTAAAGTACTGCAGTCATACATGGTTTCATGCCCTGAAGGTTCATGCTCTAATCTCAGCATGAAAGAGTGAGCCAAAGAACTAGGAATTACTAAGAAAAGAACAAATACTGTGTGCCAAATAAATCATAAATTTGTTCATACTGTCCTAGCTCTTTCCCAGTCCTGCTCCACCCAGCTGAATCATAGCCTTTTGGGGCCTCCGCTAGAGGCCATTCCATCAGCCTGGCTTGGATCAATTGTCCCTTTGATTTTCACATTGTCCTTTAGAGCTTCACATTGCACAACTATTCTCTGCAATGACCATTCTACCTGGTTTTTTACCTTGATAACCACATTTTAAAAATATCCTCCTCGTCCTCTTCTTTCATTTTAAGCCCTGTGTCTCTGATTTCAAGTCACTGTTTTGAAATGAAAGTCACTTGAGTGTTCTATTAGGAAAGGAGGTGTATACAATGAAGTGAATAAATATTGACACAAAATTCTTGCTAGTTCCCAACATGACAGTCCACTGAGGTTTTCCCCAATCCACCCTCTTCCAATCTCTCCAACACATTTAAAACAAATAAGTACCACACTTCCCATTCCAACCATTCTCTCCACACTACCTCAACCTCCTCACAAATTCATTCCCCTTATACCTCTCCCTTAGCACCCCAAAACCTATTAGAGGACAAGCAAAAAGCAGAGTGAAATTAATTCTTAGTTTGAAAAGAACAACAGAGAAATCAGGACTGTGTTTGCATATGTTTAATAGAAACTAAATTTCCTCACACACTTCAGATGATATAGCAACTGTGTGTGTTATGAGGTGGGAAGCTCCAAAGCAAGGAGGTCTCTAGCACTCCAAAATATCAAAAACAGTTTTGGAAATGTAACAATTGCACAATACTGTGTAAAAGACCAAACATACTGGCTTTAGCCTTTTGCGTAGAAGGAACAATTAATACAGCCAGTTTGTTCAGTGTGAACAAATTATCATTCCAGTTTATCCCCAAAGGCTTGTTTAAATATCACAACACTACTAGCATAGTAGTCAATCAATAAGAATTGTGCTGTTGTTTATTGTGCTACACTAGCAGAAGTAAAAAAAATCCAGCTATGGTGACATCACTGTTTCTTGCTAATAGCCTGGAAAATTTGAATAAAACCCAGACAGCAAAGACAAATGAACACACACAATTAACCTTACGATTAATCTCATTAATAATAATATTCATCCCATATACAATATCTTAATAGTCTTTTATATGAAGACCAAGCCTTGGGAGGTAGACAATATTCATATTAAACTAGAGTAAATTCCTCCAAATGTAGCTGTAATACTGAATCCCTAGAGTACACCAGCATTCAATTATTATCTGTACAAGGAATGCATGAAGAGAAATCTTGGAATTCTAAAAAACAAGTAGTGCCTCTAGACTAAACATTTTTCCTTCTCTTACCTTAGCATAAGTTTACAGTATATTAGTTGTAACAGTTTGGAAGATATTACAGTTACAGTTGTATACCAATGTGTCAAGTATAACACATCAGATTGTATCAATCAATACTATGTCCTAGAGACAGAAGAAATCCAGCGGATCTTCAATTCCAGCACCACTTCTTGACGTTAAACAAAATATAAACTCCGAGTCCTTAATGCTCACAGAAAAGTTTGTAACTCCTCATAGGTTAACTCAAACTACCCAACTATAAACTTTTTTAAAAAAAAATTGCAACAGCATCTTAGAAGGCATGCTGGATTCTGTCCCCCCTTGTCCCAAGGATGCTCTCAACAGTATTAATTATATTGAATGCAGTATTGTTTACAGTGTCGTTTTATGGGGAGAGTGTTTTGCTGGAGAAGGTTGATTTTATACGTCAACCTTTGGCACACTTACCAAATGTGTTGGCCCATAACCCCCATCATCCCAAACCACTGGTTATTATAGAAGTTGTCATCCAGTATATCTGGAAGGCACCTATGGGCACTTCTTATTCTTGCTAGATGAAAATTCAAATGTCCATCATCTGCCTTAGATTTGTATCTCTCTCCATCCCTGTTTCATGGGCTTGTTCTCAAGTTATCAACTCTATGGCTTCCAATAAAGTATATTGTTTGGAGAACTCCCGGTCAGCAAGATATTAAGTGGGAAGTGGAATTCACAGCAATACATCCTCCTGCTCATTTCCCCCTCTACTGAAATATGTTATTATAAACTCAAGTCCAGGCAGTTTATCCTCTGTCACCTTTTAAGATCAGAAGGAACCACATCAGTATTGTGTTACCACAAATTCAAATGATACTGCAACTCAGAGGTGCTTAATTTCACTTCAGGGTCATATCTTTAAGTCTTAGGTTGATATCCAAGAATCTAGTCTGAATCTGTCCCTACACCCACCTAACAGTGCATACCTGGCTACTGTGATTTCAATCCAGAATGTGTTTGTTCAAGTATGATGGGCAACTACTGGTCAAATACAGTGATCGCTGGACAGTGTCACAATTGCTCTCTGCACAGCCATTTTGTTTGTTTATATTTGGGCTGTCAGGGAGGGGGCTGTATACTTTTAGCAGCACAACTCTCATCTTATCTAGTGAGATTTAAAACAGGCAGAGGTTGCAGTTGCAGACTCTTCCTCTCTATTAAGCATGCATGGCCTTTTGTGCTATTGTGACTAGAAAAGTGCTTACGGGTGCATCTAGCAATGTTTTACAATTGTGTATGGTAGTCTGTAACCACATCAGCAACCCCAAGTGGACAGAATGTGGTCTGCCATTGCAACTAATGGAATGTCTGAATATCTACCACATCTACATGAATGACAACTCAGATCAGATCTTAGTGGAGAAATGCCAGCTTGAGAACTGCTGTCCAAAATGAAATGAAGAAAAGAATGAGCTTCAAAAACAGAAAGCAGAAAACTCTGTACTACTATCAACAGTCTCTTGGATCATTTTACATAACACAGCCTTCCACAAGCTGCTGCCCTCTAGGTGTGCTGGAATCCAACTCCCAGAAATGTCCTGCCAGCTGGGACTTGCAATCCAACAATCTGGAGGGCACCATGTTGGAGGAGGCTGACATAATGTGTCATCCAGTACTCTGTCTAATCTGTATTTAAGTAACTGATCAGTAGCAGTCAACCTCTTTTTGTGGAGAGAATAACATGATCCAAAATATTTCTACAATGGGATGTGAATGACTGGATCATGTCCCATAATTATCCTCACTACCTCATCTGCTGTGTTTTACAAAAATGCAGACATTGGCACTCCAGTTCTGGTCATTCTTGATCAAGGACTAGAGCCAGGTCTATTGTACTCTACTTTGGTGTGTTAATTTCCAGTGTAGGTGTGTACTGTTTTTTTTAGTGATACCAGTAGGTTTACAGAGAAAGAGAAGTGCAGCAATTCAAAACATGATGTTAAAAGAAAACAAGCTCAGGTCTTTGAATTAGGCCCAGCAGGCAGAAGCCCTAAAATGTGCTATTCCTGATTAAAACCCAGGAGAAGCAAAAGTAATCACAGCAAATGCCCTTCATGTTTAAAGCTACCTATCAAATTATTCAATGGTGGTAGTGACAGAGATAAGAACAACAAGGCAATCTTAAATCAGTGAGGTGACATACTGATCCAACAGATTTCATGTTAACCTTTCCTTAATCCTGTGTTCTCTCCCATACGTTAAGTTCATTAACGTCGTTTCAGCACAGAGACACAGTCTTTCTTTAAAGGTCCAAGTTGCATATGGGCATCTACACTTTCAAGGAAAAAAGCTGGCTTGAGGTTGTGGTTAAAGAGCATGGGAAACTGGTGGTTGATCTTATTCTGGAAGGGGTCAAAATGGCCCTGTTTGAAGCGAGCAACTTTGAACTGCTGCAGGCAAGTTGTCTTGGCATCCTTGACTCCAAAGAAAGTCAGCACCTTCTCAGAGTACTCCAAGAAAACGCCAATAGTGTGGAAGAAAGGTTGCTGTATTACACAGTCAAAACCCCCAAACCAGGCAACATAGTTCTGCCCATTCCATTGTAGACAGCAAGACTTCTCATTCCTGCCCAGGCGGCCTGTGTCGTATGACTCCTGTGGGTTGAAGTCTTCTGTGATGACCCCGATGCTCACCCAGCCATCGATGATCTCCACCTCCCAATAATAGTTGCCCCGGTTCATGATGTTCTCACCCAGCACCTGCTCACAGTTAATGAACCTGGTTGAGCTCTGAGGGTAGGCAATGGGATTCAGCACACGCTTGGCCCCCTTGGTGCCAAAGAGCTGGAGGAACTTGTCAGCTGTATCGCTGTCCAAATCGATGATGAAAGCAACTGTACGGAAGGGGAAATTTTTTAAAAGTAGGAAAAAGGATTAGCAAAGAAGGCCACATTGGTATGGTTTCATTTTCTTCTAGGACAACAAAACTGAAATGTGAAACAACCAAGGATTCTTTCACTTCTTGACTCGGGCATTATGGGCTTAGGGAGGGTTGCCATTTTAGCTGTTTAATTCTGTGACTGGAAAACTCCAATGCTGCAACCAAAATATATTCTGCAAAACCCTGGTATTGGTAAGTCTAGTTTTTTTAAAAAATGAGATTTATTTTTTGCATGCTAATTGTGTATTTCCATGCAAGAACACACATGTGCACTGAGAAGTAGGGAGAGACAGGTTTGTGTTGCTGTGTATTGGATCAGAAGGTGTGCTGGTGCAGCTTAACATAGCATCACCAGAAGTAATAGCGACGGAAACTAACACTGTATCAGTGGAAGTCTGCAAAAGGTCTTTCCCCCTCTCCCCACCCTACCACCTTCTGGAGCAGATTTTGAGGATGAGCAAGAAGAATTGCCTCCTCCATGTTCTGCTGGTAGAATTAGTTGTGCCACCAGAAACACTGTATTACATTTCATCTAATGGTTTGTTTGTGGCCCTGTGGTATAATGTACCTTAGGCCTGGAATGAAGAATAGTTGTGTTCAGTGCTGAGCAATGGCAGCATCATGACATACAGAAATGGAGGCAACAGTGGGAAACCAAAAGCGCTTTGCACTGTCCAGTGAGTGTGCAGTCCTGAATGGGGAGGCCTGTACTACCTATCGAGCAGTGACAGAAATGCAAACCTGAAGAACAGGAGGTGGCAGCACAGACTGGGGCAATGAAACCTAAAAAGTTCCAGAGCTTGGAAATGTTATTTATTTTGGACTGCAACACAGAATTCCCCAGCCAGCATGGAAGTGGCCAAGCTTGGAAACATTTATTTTGGATTGGCAACACCCAAAATCCCCCAGCCAGCATGGAAGTGGCCCAGCTCACTGTGAAATTTTGGGGGTTGCTGTACAATAAAGTACGGTAGCTATTCCAATCTCTCTTTAAAACAAACATGAAACATAATAACTTAACAGTATTTACCACTATCAGGGAAAGAAATCAGAAGAGGGATTTAAAAATCATAATTTAGGAGCAGTTTGGAGGCAAAGGGCTGGAAACAAGTTGACATTGAGGAAATACTGCCATACACTGACTAATAAGAGCCCTTCTGTTTCCTATTCATTTTAGCAAAAACTGCCCTCATGGTTTCAGGTTTCTCCCCTGCAACCATGAGGGCTTCATTTATATACACTTTAAACAATGAGAGCTCAGATTCTTGGGAGTCTACATACAAACATTGAAATTCCCAGAGCTCCTGCTAAAAGTAGCAAGGCTGGTAAACAGTGAGACACTGAACATATTTTCATTTTTTTTTAAAAAAAAAAGTACTTTTGACTATCTTCTTTGACTGCTTAATAAGGAGGTTTATAGATACTTGAAATACTACTGTTGTTTTTGTTGTCAGAGGGTATAATCTTACCCTTATCTTAAAACAAGATCCCAGGGCAAGGTACAGTAAAATCAGTTTTAAAACAATTTAAAATAATGTAAATGTCAAACAACAGAAAATATTTTAAATAGACTCAAAGCATATTCATTTAACAGTTAAAAAGCTAAAACAAAAACATGGTCAGATTTGGGCAAAAATTGTTAGATCCCAAAAACATGGTAAAAGCCATGTTTTAACATGTGACTGGAAAGAACCTGGTATCAGTACCCATCAGACATCTAAGAAGAGGACATTCTGCAGTAAGGGTACTACAGAAGAGAAGGCTTTCTCCCACAGAAAGACTTCAGTCCTTGGGCAAGTGCAGTGTCAGAGAGGCATTTCTTCAAGTACAGTACTGGGATCATAGGCTTCAAATACATGTTGGCAGCCAGTGCAATTCCTTTAAAACCAGCTATATGGCTTTTATAAAATGTCCCGGTCAGCAATCTAGCGACTGAATTTTCCACTATTTGCAGTTTCTAAATTATTTCCAATGGCAGTCCCACATACAATGAAATGATGGTATTCTTATTGAGAAGTTACCAGTGCATGGACCTGTACAAGTTTATCATTTCATTTGCTTATTACTACATTATTAAGTACATTTTACTCTTGCTGATTTAAGTGGTGGGAAAGTAGTTCATATGCTTAACTTTCACATTTAGGCCATGTAACTTAAAAGCATTTAATTTTGCCTGGCTCAGGTCCATAATTTTAATTTTTGATTTTTTAAAATGTGTGTGTGTGTGTGTGTGTGTGTGTATGTATGTATATATATATTGGTGCCAACTTCATGGGACCTACATTTATGTACTGTCCTGAACACTGTCCAAAGCTGTCCCAAAGACAAAAGGAAAGGAAAGGAAAGCCAAGGACAACACATATCATGAAATGGTCTTACATTTGAGAAAGTAGTCTCGTGACTCCAGACAGGCAAGGTTGGTGCTTTTTTCAGAAATGTGGGGACCCATGGTCACTGGAAAGAGAGGCATTTGTCATGAATTTCCATCAGCACACCAGGCAGCAAAATTGAAGCAGTCAAAGAACTCACAGTATTCCAGACAACCACTAGGTGGCACATCTTTTAACCTAAAATCCTGCTGTTTACACTAGTGGCCAGACTGCTGTGCTTAAGATTTTTAAACATTGAAATCACAACAGGAAAACCCCAAAGATTGCTCTATCAGGATCCAAGATCATATGCTTATTATGCAGTCTAAAGCATTAGACCGCAAAGAGGGCTGCTCTTATCTTTGCTGTAGTCCTCTGTTTTTCACCTCTCATAGGTGTCATGCTTTTCCTTAAGTTGGGTCTTGCAAGAATGGCCAGGGTGGGAGGAAACTATGATCTGGAAGCAGCTGAAGCAGTTATCCTGTGGCCCAATCATACTACAGAATGATAGCACTATTACTATATACTGTTATTGTTATGTATCATTTTGGACTATGGCAGCCCAAAGGTAACCCTATCATAGGGTTTTCTTGGCAAGATTTGTTCAGAGGAGATTTGCTATTGCTTTTCCCCGAGGCTAAGAGCATATGACTTGCCCAAGGTTACCCAGTGGGTTTTACATGGCTGAGTTGGAAACTGAATTCTGATCTCCAGAGTTGCAGTGCAACACTCAAACCACTACACTACGCTGGGTCTCATATATACTTGTGTATAAGTTGACTTCACGTATAAGTCAAGGACAGGTTTGGGGGCCAAAATTATGGCTTTTAATATGACCTATGGATAAGTCAAGGGTAAAATTTAGGGGATGCTGCCATTTTCCTGCCCAGGCATTCAAAAAAGCATTTCACCACTCTACTTAGAGAAGGGGATAGTTCCTTTCTTTTATAAGAGTAGGGAAGGGAAAAGTGTTCCTTTTTTTTTTTTTTTGGGTAAGAGCTAAAGTACAGTAGTGGAGTCTGCTTCTTTTCAGCAACCCTTTCTTTCATCTGTTCTAAATTACTACCCAGTATCATACATTCGATACCAGGCCTGCTCTTTCGACCATGCGTCGAATTAACGGGTTCCAGTTACGGTACATACAATTTAAAAGTGTTGAAACAGTGGTTCTGGGGCTGGAGAGAAGGGCTGGGACTTCACTGGGTCTTTAGGCGCAACAATCGGGACTTCAAGGGGGATTGGAATGAGGTGAGGAGGGAGGGAAATATAAGAAGAAAGGAGGAGAGAGTTACCACTATGAGCACACAGTGTCTCAAGTCCCAAAGTGACAAGTCCTTCTGTGGCCCCTGTACCACAGAAGGAGGAGATGCAAGAAGAGTGGCACTCATTCATGGCACATGTGCACATATAAATACAAACACACCAAGGGAGAAATGTGTTTGACAAGAGGAGGTGATGCTCCAGAAAGAGATGCCAAGTGGGAAGAGGGATTTGCAGGTAACAACACAAGAGAGGAGAGAGAGAGAAGCCATAACAGCCAGTGTCAAATAGGATAGGTATTCTTCTACCAACAGCGGTGGTTCCTGTGATTCTGGGGCCTGGGCAGCAAGAGCAGCAACAAAGGACCGGCCCAAGCAGCCACTGCAACAGGGAAGCAGGAGCAGCTGCATGGGGTCTCATGTTCTCTCTGAGATGCTGTTTCTCCTTGCATTCTCCTGCCTCTGGGTGGTTGAAGTGTGCAGCTGCCTCTCACTTGTGTGTGTAGACTCAAATTAACAAAAAAAAAATGTTGCTCCTACAAGCACACAGCTGACCCCACCGGCACACTCCCTGATGCCCCAGGTCAAGCTGACCACTTGCCCTCCAAACCTCACTCTGCTTCTCACAACCTGCCTATCCAGGTTGTTGTGCCCAAAGACCCAGTGAAGTCCCAGCCCTTCTCTCTGGCCCCAGAACCACACTTTTGACCCTTTTAAATTATAAATAACTAGCACTCATTAACTGACCTGTGGATAAGCTGGCTCAGGTTTTTGGGGTTGATTTTTTTTTACTAGAATTTCTCAATTTATACATAAGTATATACAGTATTTCATTTCAACTACCATGGCAACGTCCTGTGGCATCCTGAGATTGGCATTTGAGGGAGGGGCCCTTAGAATCATCAGCCAGGAAGTTCCTTTGGAGCCTCTGTCCAAACTACAAAGCCCAGGATTCCAAAGGATGCAGCCATGGCAGTTAAAGTGGGATCATAGTGCTATTAATTGTGATGTGTGAATGGGCCCCTGTACTTACTGAGCATTCAGGAAGTATTTCTCTTTTCAGCAGTGTAGAGGTAAATGCTGAAATGCAGGTGCTCCCCATGACTGTTTCTATAGTCATGCCCCCAAGGAGAGGTTGCTACATACAGTTGTGTTAACCCATATCTATGGGTTGTATGTCTGTTTCTACCCACCTCTTCCTCATGCATGTGGAAGGGGGAGCTTGCAACAATATGTTGCTGGAATTATCCATTCCCTCTCTCAGTGTATGGATTATAATGTAGCTGAATTTAGAAGGAACAGGGAATCTTGGAAGCAAGGAGAGCAGAAACATCACTGCCCTTGCCAATGAAAAAGTCCAGGTCTATGAATACTATCTCTGTTACAATACTGCCTTCCATCTGCTCCACAGGGGTTTGAAACATGCCTACAAAGGCAACAACAATGTACTAATGCAGGCCATGACAGGAAAGAAGCCTAAGCTTCTTCAGTGAAAACTATCCATCATACTGTGATGGTTTCTTTGGGTAACAGCTGAAGGTCATACTGGGGATGGGGAATGGCCCTAATTACAAAGAATGGCAATGCTGGCCAAATGGAATAAGGAAAAAATTGATATAAGGTTTTATACAGCTGTACAAGGAGCATGCAAACAACTGAGAATTTTAAACAATGCAATTAGATGCTAGAGGAGAGCCAGCTACCTCTCCTTGCAACTGAGCCAGCAACATCAATTCTAGTTCTAGGACAAGAAGTCTTGAAACTAAAACCTGATGATTAAAGACATCTTCTTGTGTTCTGATAGACAAGGGCTCTATTTCAAGGGCCGCCAATTTGGAGATGCTCTCCAAACCACCACAAGCCACACCCAGTGATGTCTGTTTGTTGCCTACTGATTTATTTGAGTCATTTTGGAAACCTCATAAAACCTCAAGCTAAGGCATGAGGCCCAAAAACCTGAGGCCAAATTAGAAACTTGCTATTATGCAATTTTAGAGCAACTGCACTCTTTACAAAACTTTTACATGTGGGTTGTAGCACGCAACATATTTTTCTTTTCCCTTTCAGGCTTCTGGTACTTCACATCCTCTTATGAGTCACAAAAGCCAACCTGAAAAATGCTTGTATGTTCTTTATAAAACACCGGAGGTGTAAAGGATGACCTCCAGTCCTGTAAATCAGGGCTGGGCAACTGCAGCTGTTTTGGTCCCCCTTGTCCAAATTCTCATCACCCCTAGCCAGTGCAGCTAATGGTAAGGAATTATGGAACTTGCAGTCAGTCTAAAAACATCATCATCATCATCATCATCATCATCATCATCATCATCATCACTGATTTAGTTATATAGCACTATCTAATGTACATGGCACTGTACAAAATTAAACTGAGATGAATTAGGACAGTGGTACTCAGTGGTGATCCATGGATTGGTGTTAGTCCACAAGCTGTTGTCTGCCAATCCCTGGAAATTTTGCAGCAAAGAAAGAAGCAACTGCAGCCAATGGGCATAAAGACAATACTAGTTCCTGGCACACTGGAAAAAACAAATGCCAGTCCCCACATCAGATTGTCTAAGAAGAACTGAACAGGGGAATGAACCACAGATTTCTAAAAGATAGCTAGAGAAGGAAGATTTCAGAGCAATGATAAAAAGATGACCCTGATAACTGGATGAAAGGAGAAGCCATGTGTTTTGTTACATCTAAACCATTCACAGTCACGGAGATTGCTGTAGCTCCTAGAAATTTAGAGTTATATGGACAGAGTAGATCCTATAATTTACCTGGCTGCAACTCTTAGGATCTCTATAGCTGATATCTTGTAGCCAATTATTTTACATCGAAACTTCAAGACAACTATCAAAGTAAAAGAAAGAAAGAAAGAAAGAAAGAAAATCTGCAATCCACGGTTGGGGGTTCTTGGTCTTCAAAATGTCTTAAGACATCTGCTCCCAGAAGCCTAACCCAGTATGGCCAATGGTAAAGAGTTTTGGGAGCTGCAGTCAAAATCATCTGTGAGGCCAAGGGATCCACCCTTCCTGGTGCCACAATATGGCAGAGGATTCTGTGTAAAAAACAAAGGTGACATTTGCCCCACTACCAACCTTCTGGCAAACCATAAGGAATGGATCCACCATCATATTTCCCTGAAAGCTGGTCCCACTGGTTCCTGCAAACGTTCACTAGTAACTCCTTGACGGTAAACACAGCCTGGCTTGATTTGATAAAACTCAGTTCTTTTGAGAAGCTTGTACATGGGAAGTTTTTCTCCTCAGCAGCTATTTTCAGTGCTTGGAACTCCTGGGTAAAAAAAGAGAACACAGTTGATTGACAGAGAGTAGGACTTATTCCACAGACCCACCTATGGCTGTGGCAGCTCATGCTATGGAAACAGACATACCAGAGTAAGGGCGGGTGGGAGACAAACAACTATACTGGCTGTAGCTCTTGGCACAAAGAGTTCCTGGATCTACATTTGGAACAGAGCTGAATCCAAGAGAGCCTCCTCCCTATAGTGTCCCTTTTATCAGCCTCTATAAATAAAACAGATGAGAACACATCACCCAGGAGAGACTTGGGCAGCATCTACAGTGCAGAATTAATGCAGTTTGATACCGCTTTAACTGCCATGGCTCAACTCTATGGAATTCCGGGATTTGTAGTTTTGTGAGATAGGTAGCCTTCTCTGTCAGAGACCTCCAGTGGCACAAGAAACTACAGATCCTAGGATTCTATAGGAGAGTTAAACTACATTAATTCTGCAGTGTAGCAGCATCCCCAGCCAGAATTAAGTACTATGACAGCCTATTAATGGAAGCTATACAAGCTGTGGAACCCAGTGTTAAGAAAAAAAAACCCTGTTGGGTCCACTTCATTTCTGTGCATAAAGATTCTCATGCAAAAAGATACCTGCCAGCCCATATTGAAATGTACATGTTCACAACTTGTCTGCTAAAGCTGGAGAGCATAATGTGGCCCTTGGCTGCTCCCCATATAACTCCCATAACTCCTTCCCCCCAACAACTTCCTACAGGATCATCTAGGGGAGAAAAATGTGATTCCCTGATTTTTGAGATTCCATCACTAAGAGGAGGCGGAGGAGGAGGAAAACAGGAATCTCAGGAGGGATCCCTAAGGGATATAGAAAATGTTCATTACCACCACTGCATCCCAGTGATCCCTAGATCTCAATGGTTCTTGTCTCTGCATCCAAACAAGTGGAGCTGCTGAGGCTGTGTGTGTGAGGGGGGGGGGAGGGAGGGCTTCATACAAGAATGATTATTAGACATTTACGATTAGCTATAACTTCTATTGTGTGCATGCTTCATGGCTGAAGAATGCATGCAGTACCCTCAGTGATTCATTTTAAGTACAAGCTAAAAATCTGCATCACCTAGAACAGGGGTAGGCAACCTAAGGCCCGGGGGGCCGGATGCGCCCCCCCCCCGAGGCCTTTGGACCGGCCCCAGACCAGTCCTGCCGCCGCCCCCACTCCCGCCACCCCCCGCCCACCATGATGATATTGATTATTGTTGTTATTAATTGTTCTTGTGGTTTTCTTGGCAAAATCTCCACAGGGGGTTTGCCATGGCTTTTCTGGGGCTGAGAGAGTGTGCATGCATATATATATATATATATATATTATTATTTTTTCAAATTTTATTTATTTATTTATTTATTTTTGGTGCTTCGGCCCCCCAGTTGTCTGAGGGACAGCAACCCGGCCCCCGGCTCAAAAAGGTTGCCTACCCCTGACCTAGAAGAATTGTTTGTGGATAACAACTTGTAAACCCCCCACCAGCCATTGGACATGAAAGGGGTCTGAGATGCCCATGTGCACTCTAACCAAAACTATGGGCAGGACAGCAAAACTGGTCTTCCACTTATAAGTTGCTGCGTTGTTTTTTTTCAACGAGAGGAGTTGCAATATGGAGGCTCCAGTTTTTCTACTATTGCCCAGCTGGGAAAGGGCAAGGCTAGGCAAAGATGCCTTTTGTTGGCTGCCCCTCTGATGGACTTTCTGCTGGCAGGTCTGTCTTCCACTGGCGAAATGTCCAGAGCACCCACCTGCAGGAAAGAGATGGTATCTGTGCAGAGGACCTTCTCTAGGTTCTGCCTGCAGTCATTCAGTGTGGCACGTCTCTCTTCCTTCTGCCTCAGCTCCTCTTCTGCCCCACTCAGCATGGCTCTTTCACCATCGTCAATGAACCCAAGCACTTCCTTCTGAAAAGCTGCAAGGACTCGGGCTGTCTCAACAAAGAGTTTGCTGACCTTTTCCTTTTCCTTCTGAGCAGCACCCTAAACACACAGAGGTGGTTTATAGCCAATGCAGAGTGCAGCTAACACACCATGGTACCCCAAACATGTACAGTCTAGGATCTTCTTTTGAAGGAAAGTGGAGAGAACAACAAAAAATATTGCAGAGACCTCACTTTGAGAAGGGCCAGACAGGATGCTAAATGAGTCATTAGAAAACAGGTTAATATTTTAAATAACAGCTGCTGCAGCAGCAATAGATAACAGTGTTCATCAGGGCTACATTACACAAAGCAAAGAGATCTAATCCTTCCTTCATGGTCATGACAAAAATCCCAGCTGCACATGCATGCTGCTATGAACGTATGAGGAGAAACTCCTATGGGAGCCAAAGGAAGTTTTCCCAAAGCCAACTGGCCCACAGGGAGAGGGGGACATATTATCAGGACTGAAGCTAGGGAAGCAAAGGTTACGGTTCCCTTCAGTGCATTACTGATGAAATCACCACCCCATGTTGGACTGCAACTCCCACTGGCCCTAACCAGCATAGCCGACTGAAAGGGATGATCAGGAGTCTGCAGTCTTAACAATATTCAAAGAGTGGGTACAGTAACATCTCTTGTCTACACTCTTGAATCCTTTCTGCCATCAGACGTGTGGCAGGGAATTCTCTGGAAAGTCAAAACAAAACAGAAAACAGGGCATGGGGAAATGAATCACATTCAGCTTTAACTCTTGGGATGAAATAAAAATGAATTCATCTTACTTTGATAAGGTCAATTGTTCTCTTCGTCTGGGCAATAAGGACTCCAAGTTCATCCAGCTGACTCTCCACACTGCTCAAGATTTTTGGTCTCTGGGCCTTCCAGTTAAAAGAAAAGTGGGGAGGGGGAGAGGGAGAAATCAGAATCTTAATTTGCACTTATATAAAAGGCCTTTATGTTCTAATCGTCATGGCGAAGGATAAAACACAAGTAATTTGCTGTCTGTTAAAAATGTAATTATTCCATTTCTATGAAGATGCAAAATCCATAAGACATCTGAATACAGAATCTAGGGTACAAATGGTGGGACTCCTATAATTACTATAGCATAATGGCTCTCTACTTAGTTTCAATACAAATTATTGCACTTATTATCTTCCTTTACATTTTACTTTATTGTCCCTGACACAATGATCTAAAATTAAAGGAAATCCTTTCCCCTGCTGGCTGCATCTGAACGTACAGAAGAGTTGGATGTGTTTGTATTGGAAGTATCGTAAAAAATGTATCACTGATCTGTTTTTGCAAAAATGACAGCCTTCTCTCTCTTTCTGTGGGTACGTGCCATCAAGTTGCCAGTTAACTTACAGCAACCCCAGGAATTTCATGGGGTTTTCTTAATGAATACTCTGAAGTGGTTTGTCAATGTGCCTTTCTCTGAAATATAACCTCCAGCACCTAGTATTTGTTAGTGGTCTCCCTTCCAAGCTTCCAAGATCAGACAGGAACTGGGGCCTTTAGGGTATTGTCTACACAGGCCCTATAAAGGAAATTGTGTTTCCTACTTTGCTCATCTTTCAGCATTTTGAGTTCTGACTGTAAACTTGCTAGAAAGAGCAAAGTACCACTATTATGCAGCTCCAAACTCTATTTAGGCAATCTGCTAGGATGAGATAAAGATCAGACAGAGGGCTGCACTGAAAGGAACAATTATTGCACTACTCAGAGACAGAAACAGACGCAGCCCAAAGCATATCAACACCCTCACCCACACCAGAAAGCAAGGAAATCAAAGTGACTTGGAAAGAGCTTATCTGGGGAAGCCATAATAGCTCACTGATCTATGGAAAACAGACCCAGTGAAGGGAAGAAGATATTAGCAGTAAAGCAACCCGGAATATTTAATAAAATGCCAGATATTTGTAACAGAAAAGAGCCACTCCTTTCCCAGTGTGGGGAATGGAGCTCACACACACACACACACACACACAAGCGGACACTCACACTCAAACATGCACACATACACTTAAAAAAAAACCCCAATAAAATAAATACAATTATTTCATCTTAGCTTTAAACAGACCTAAAGCAAACAAATTGGTGGTTAAGCCACCTTGAGTCCAGTTTTGGTGAAAAGGAGAGGCATGGATGCATTTAATAAGGTAACAGCAACCACAGAAAAGTGGGGAAATGGCTACATCAGTTTGAGAATAGCCAAAGAGGTGGCAGACTCAGAAGCATATTTATTTATTACTTATATTTATATCAATCTTTTCTGCTGATGAAATCAAAGCAGTGTACATGGCTCTCCTTTTATGTGGAGCCATAAAACTGTTCACATAGGCAGTTTCTGCAAAGAGAGTCAGTGTGGTGTAGAGGTTGAGTGTTGGACTAGGACACTGGGAGATCAGGGTTTGAATCCCCACTCAGCTGTGGAAATCCACTGGATGACCTTAGGCCAGCCACACTCTCTCAGCCTCAGAGGAAGGCAATGGCAAACCTCCTCTGAACAAATTCTGCCAAGAAAACCCCATAATCACCATAAGTTGGAAATGACTTGAAGGCATACAACAACAACTTTCTGCTACCCCTAAGCATGTGCTCATACATACACACCACAAAAGTATTTTTTAGAGATTCCATGAAAATCAGCTGGGGTGGGACCAATGTGGCTCTCCCGATGAAATTGGACTGGAGCGCTCAGCATTCCTCACCATTAGTTATGCTTGCTCTGGCCGCTGGGAGCTGCAGTCCAACAAAATCCGGAGGGCTGCATGATTTCCCACACTGAATTAAATGAACATATAAATAAAACTTCTTTAAGCCTTTCCAAGTGTAGTAATCCTTGACACAGAGCCAAAAGTAATCTATTTTTGCCACACAGGAAGGCTTTTGGGCCCTCCCTTCCAACAGGGGTGATAACATGCTATTCCTGGGAAAAAGTAATTAATAGATGTGTTCCCTTCCATTCATCAGCTACAGGGTGCTCTGTCTTCCTCACAGAATTGAAGAATAACTTATGACTGCTTGGCAGAAGAAAAGGAATCAGTGTCCAGGGAACTATGCATCCCCTTACACCAGGGGTAGGCAGCATGTGCTCCTTCTCCAGATGGCACTGAATGCAACTCCTGTCAGCCAGCAGAGCCAATGGTGAGGGATGCTGGGGAAGCCAACAACATCTGGAGAGACTCCTTTTCCCCATCCATGCCTTATATACCAATTATCCAGATGTCTGGTCCATCCAATTTTGAAGTGTCTATTTTGACTGGCATTGTCTCTTCAGATCCTCATGCTAAGCAGGGGTAGGCAACCGTTCTCCTTTAAGGACCGAGGGACTTCAGCTCCCAGACTCCCAGAAGCTATTGGCCAACATGGGACTATTGGCCAACATGGCTGAGGCTTCCGGGAGCTGAAGTCCCTTGGCCTTTAAAGGGGAAAGGTTGCCTACCCCTGTGCTAAAGTCTCTCATGCCATACTATCCATGTACGTATAAATGAAGATATGTGACTAGCAGGGCATGAGAGACCTTAATATGAGGCTCTGGAGAGACCGTGCCAATCAGAATTGGCACTGGGTCTGAAACTGAAGATTTCCTATACGCCAAGGGTCTGCTCCACCACAGGACTCTTTGTGAAGCATTTAGCTCTGAATATCTGGGGATGCCAAAACAGTGTTTTGCTCAGCTCCCTTTTGAACAACCTTCCAACTGTTGTCAAATTCCATCTAGTTCTAATCACTGTTCAATCCCTCTCTTGTCATAAGTTTGCTCTGCTGTCCTCTGACCATGGGTGATACATTTCACCAACAGCCCCTGGGTCCCTCTCCCCTGTGCCTTTACAGCAGGGGCGGGGAAGGCCAGGCCATGGTGGCCCCATCTCCCCCGTCTTCCTTGGAGGGCCATGCCCACTTCCCTGACACCATCCTTTGGCGGTTTCTCAGCTTCTTTTTAAAAAGGACCCCCCCCCCCTTAACAGAAGGTTTGAAAAGCCTTTTTAAACACTTCATTACAATAGGGCAGCTATGAAAGAACTAGACAAAATCCTAAGGTGTAAAGATGTACAGTTGAATACTAAAGTTAGGATCGTTAAAGCCATTGTATTCCCTATTACCATGTATGGCTGTGAGAGCTGGACAGTGAAGAAAGCAGATAGGAAGAAAATTAATTTATGTGAGATGTGGTGCTGGAGAAAAGTGCTGAGGATCCCATGGACAGCTAAAAAGAAAAACAAATGGGTCCTAGAACAGATCAAGCCAGAACTCTCCCTGGAAGCCAAGATGACTAAATTGAGGCTGTCATACTTTGGACACATCATGAGAAGACATGAATTATTAGAAAAAACAATGAAGCTGGGGAAGGTAGAGAGGTAGAAAGAGAGGCAGACTACATGCCAGATGGATAGACTCAGTCAGGGAGACCATGGGCTGAGCCTGCAGGACCTGAGCGGGGAGGCTGAGGATAGCGGGGCTTGGAGGCATCTCATTCACAGGGCTGCCATTAGTCGGGATCTAGTTGAAAGCAGCTAACAACAACAGCACTTCATTACTGAAAGTAAGAGCATTAAGCTAAAATACATGTGTATTTTAGCTTTATGCTCTTACTTTTGCCCACCCTTTTGCCTCCGTCTCCATTCACCATGAGATGTGGCCTCCAAAAACTTCTCTGAAACTGAATTTGGTTCCCTGCCCTTACTCTACATGGTGACAGCCCATAAGCAGGGAGATCTGTTCCCACTGTCAAAACCAAGTGGCCTTCACCCCTGCATGGGCTTAGGCCTGAAATGGTTTGTGGTCACATGTTAACACCAACCAGTACTCCTGATAACTTTTCAATGCACTCTGCTTCCCAAATGATAGGTACAATGTCAACACTCAAAGGAATTGCACAGGCATCTGGGGATATCAGGCACCTTATCTCGGCTTTATTTTTAACTTGTTAATGGTTTAATTTTGTTTTAAGGGGTGGGTGGGTGGGTGGGAGGTGGGGGGGCAGGAATTGTTTTACCTATTGTATTTTTAAATTGATGTACGCCGCCCCAATTGCCGAGCAGAGGGGCGGGTTATAAATAAAACTTATTATTATTATTATTATTATTATTATTATTATTATTATTATATTATTATTGTGCCTTGCGAGTAGAAACAAAAATGCTACCATGGTGCAATGGGAACCTGGCTGCCCTGTGTGGTCTCTTGAGGATGCCTGACCGTGACAGTCTCCCTCCTTTTAAATGCTTCATTGGGAAACCTTTAAATCCAGTTGTTCAAGCACTGCTTACAAGCCTTTCCCAGTTTAGCAACTGGCCAAAGAGTCAATGCACTTTCTGGAGATGGGGGTTTCCTAAGTAACTCTGCAACTTTAGGATGAACTAAATCGAAACTGACAGCTCAATTAAAAATGAGTGGGCGTAAATGTAGAAGGTGAGTCAGTGCCATCTGGGAAGGGGAGTGATGGAAAAAAGCCTGGTCGTCAATGGAACACAAAAGACTAAGGGAGCAAGGAGCGGAACCTGGGAGAGGAGCCAAACGAAATAAAGGAGCCGGTTTGAGCCACTGTGGGAAAGAGCTGCAAGGGGAAGGAATGAGCCTCTGGCGCAGGACCCGGCTGAAGCCAAGGCTGTCCGATCAGGAACTGGCTGGGGCCTTGTTAACACCAGACGGAATTCATCACACCCCACTCCACGCTTTTGTTTTCGGCTGTTTCCCAAATCCAAACGCCGTAGATTGTTTGCATATGTGTACTTTGGCAGCCAAGACAGAATCCACCAAAGTTCAGCTAAATGTTTGTCTTTACATTGGAAACATCTTGTTGATGGTTCTGGAACAGATTCCCACTTTTCTCCTCGATAGGGCATTAGGAGTTGTGTAAACATAGAATGGCATTGGAGGTATGCACAGAAAACTGGACATCCAGATTCTACAGAATTGCAAGCAGAATTGCACAGATAAGATTCAGAAATTATAGAATGTTCCAATTTGAATAAAAGGCATCTTTAGGAAATTCTCCAGACCCCTTTGCCTTGCTCCTAGTTAGTCCTCTTCTAGTTAAATCCACAAAAACAGGATCGTTTTCAGACGCATTGAGCATTAATCTGAAATTAACCCACATAGAAAGTGGACAAATCCCGCAAAAGCAGGACCATTTTCAGATGCATTGAGCATTAATTCCTTCATGCCCAAGGGGAGAGGAATCCTATGGGATCATCAAGGGCCACATGGCCCCTAAGGGTTGTTACACAATTCTTACACTTGGTCTAATGTTACAGCTGCTGGTGGAAGCTCAACTGGGTTAATCCAGCCAACATCTGAACTCTTTTAACAGCAAAGTAATTTGGTAATTCACCTCTTTTGCAATATTCTTTGACTCTAGTCTTAAGCATATTTCCACAGCTAATATTGGTCTAAATGAAAACCATAGCTTCACCATGGCAGGAGTTGCCTCCAGGGCCACAATCTACAGATTTTGATTGGTCACATGTGTACCCTTGAATGTTGGAGTTCAGAGATATAGCCATGTTAGTCTGGAAAATCAGCTTCCAAAGGGATCTTGCAGCACCTTTGAGACTAAGGGGGGGTTGCAGACTGCCAGAAATAGTGCAAATTGAGTCCACATTTAGGATTAGGGTTAGTGCTAGGGAATCATGGGAATTGGGTTTTTTCTGAGACATTGAGCCTTCTCTGTCAGAGAGCTCTGGTGCCACAATAAAATACAGTTCCCATAATTCCCTAACCCTAACCCTAAAAGTGAACTCAATTTGCACTATTTCTGGCAGTCTGCAACCCCCCTAACTGAAACATAGAAGTTGGTAGCATGAGCTTTCGTAGACTTGAACCTACTTCCTCAGATGCACTGAATGTTGGGTGCAATATGGTAACAGTTGCATACTTTTTTTTTTCTCCTGATAGTTTTTGATTAAACTGGTTTTGCATCATTCGGAGGAGTACCTGGGAAAACCAGGAATATGATCAAGGCTGTTGCAATGAACATGACTTTTTTAGACACCTCTATGATGGTTCCCACAATAATTTATCTCCTTCCACACTGAGCCAGTTCTGGAACCAGTTAGTAGGTTGGCTGTTGAGTAGTGGATGCACATCTGTTTTTGTTTGGATTTTGCTATTATTAAGACACCCTGAGGGATATTTTTGGTAGACTGGAAGGAAGTAAATTTAGTACACAGATATACTTACAGTCCTATCCTATATGTATCCTATACAGTTGAATCCTACTCCAAAATATGTCTGATTGCATTTAATAAGACTTCTTGCCCGATAAGTAGATATAGGACTGCAGTTTTAATACTCTTTAATAGAAAAGGAAAAGATGCAACTATTCCTTAGGAATAAAATTGAGTAGATTAAAATATGCTAGCAATCTGCTCTCATCAGTTTTACAACTTTAATTTACTTGTATAGCTGCATTTCAGAAAAAAGTCAAAAAAGGCTTTTTCAGTTCATCTCTAACCATGCTGTCCACACCCATTATTATGCTGGTACATTTACTAAGTTAGCAATTCTGTACTTGAAGTCATGCAATGGCATGATGAAGAGAAAATCATTATGTAAAAACAGTAGTAGTTTCTCTTGCCCTAGCCCATGGGTGGGCAACTGCAATTGATTTTTTGCTGTTATTGCTATCAAGTCAATTTCAACTCATGGTGACCCAATGAATGAGAGACCTCCAAGACCCCCAGTCATCAACTGCCCTGTTCTGCAAGCTTATGACCATGGCTTCCCTGATTGAATCTGAATGGAAGCATTGCTCTTAGTACACAAAATCCAGTTACCACACACTGTTCTAAGCTCCAGCCCAGCCTTACAAATTCCTTGGCAGAGCCATTCCTAGGATTCCCCAGATATAGCCATGCCAGCAGCCCATCATGCCTAAGCCCAGGACTCCTCCTCTCTGCAAGGATTGTTCCATGCCACGCTAGCTACATTTTGTGCCTAAGCAACTTTTCTGGTCCATCATACCCAGATTTTCTAGCTCTGATCAACACACTTCTGCAAAACTTGTTCTTTCCTTTTTCTGCAGCTCCTGTCATCCTACCCCTACTGACCCAGAAAGCTGCTGGACATCAAGTCAGACTCCATCTCACCCAGTGCTGCCTATTCCAATGGTTGCCAGCAATTTAGGGTCACACAGATCTTTAGGGACCTTTCCCTGTGAGGCTGTTTTTACTGGAGATTTGTTGTTCTGTGTTTTTAACTGGCTCCAAGTTAGAGTGACACTTATCCTATTTTTTAAAGGGAAGATTTGTTCAGAGGAGATTTGCCATTACTGTCCTCTGAAGCTGAGAGTGTGTGACTTGCCCAAGATCACCCAGTGAGTTTCCATGACTGAGCGGGGATTTGAACCCCGGTGCCCCAGAGCCCTAGTGAGACCATTATATCATGCTGGCTCCCCTTGAACTTGGTACTTTCTATGAAAACTTTGGGAAAGTTACTTTTCTTGGACTGCAGTGTCCAGAATTCTTCAACTAGCAATGGCCAGTGGCTTTTCCAAGCCACAAAGTTATATGCCCTCTGTTGTTTTGTGTGTGTGTGCATTCAGGCCTCCCCTCCTATTCTTTCTTCACCCACATCTGGCACTAGCAGATCCAGTACTGTTTTTACTTCTAAGGGTGCACCTACACTGTAGAAATAATGCAGTTTGGCATCACTTTAAATGCTGTAGCTCCAGCCTGTGGAAGCCTGGGATTTGTAGCTTTACAAAGTCTTTAGCCTTTTCTGCCAAAGAGTGCTATGCCTCACAAAACTACAAATCCCAGGATTCTGTAGGATAGAGCCATGGCAGCTAATGTGGAATCAAACTGCATTACCGTATTTCTACAGTGTAAATACATCCTCAATGTATTTACTTTCCAGCCCATTTTAGGAATATGGTTTCCCAAGACTGCAAGACCAGACCACAGGTGATGCAAAAGATCTGTGATCGCTTCCCTCGATTTACCCCAAAACTTCCAAATCAATCTAAAAGAATCCAAACTGTATCTTAGTAGAATATGGTGGAACAGAAGAGTGTTTTCCCTCCCCATTGCTGTTTCCCTCCACCTACATATTGTCCCCTGAAAGTTTCTGTTGACTTCTATAGGAAAAGAAAGGGAAGGAGCAACTTTCCCCTTTCCCACATCTGGGAGTCAGTCTCAATGATTTCTGTGGAAGTTGCTTCTGAACAGGAACAGGATTGCACTAGCTGTTGCTAAAATCACATCTGTAGCCACCTATACCTGTTTGAAAGTTAAGAGCTCTATACCATGGATTTATAAGCGGCTTGGCCCAAAGCTCTGCCCAAAGCTCCTATTTTATTCCCAGGCTCCAGCTGCAGACACATAATTCTTCCAGAGCTTGGAAAAGTTACTTTTTGGACTGCAACTCCCCAAATCCAACATCTCCAAGTTCTGTATAATGAGAGGAAGGGAAGGGGGAGGATGCTTGCATCACCTCCCTTTGAGTAATGTATTTTAGCATCACTTTTAATGGAGTAGGTTTAATGAAGTAAGTTATACATCTACTCCAGGGGTAAGCAACCTAAGGCCCGGGGGCCGGATGCGGGCCCCCGAGGCCTTTGGACCGGCCCCAGGCTGGTCCTGCTGCCGCCCGCCATGATGATATTATTGTTGTTATTACTTGTTCTTGGGGTTTTCTTGGCAAAATCTCCACAGGGGTTTTGCCATGGCTTTTCTGGGGCTGAGAGAGTGCGCATGCATATTTTTTTTAAATTTTAATGTTTTTTTTTTTAAAAAAAATATTTATTTATTTATTTATTTTTGGTGCTTCGGCCCCCCAATTGTCTGAGGGACAGCAACCCGGCCCCCGGCTCAAAAAGGTTGCCTACCCCTGATCTACTCCATTAAAACTGATGCTAAAATAAATTATTAATTTTAATATAAATATTACAAATAAATTAAAATAAAATAAATTATCATATATACAGTCACCCCTTCATTCTTGTGGATTTGAGATCTGCAGTTTTAAATATTCATTGAGGGGAAACCTCCGTTAAGATCAATGGGGTGTGCCCCATTCAAGCCTTCAATATCCACAAGTCTCCATTTTCGTGGGGGGAGGCATCCAGAACGGATCCCCTACTAAAACAGAGGGCCGACTGTATATGGAAATTGTGATCCTGGTCATGAATCTGAAAAGTTCTGAATTCATCCAGTCTCAGCAATGGGAATGATGTGCTATCTACCCCCCCTTACAATTTTCTGAAGACTTTCTGCCAATGATAAATGCATTTCAGCTTGTCTAAAAACAATGGTTTCCATATTGGACTATGTCTCTTTGATTCCCAGCTCAGCTACGAAACCCGCTGGATGACCATGGGCAAGTCACACTCTCTCAGCCTCAGGGGAAGGCAATGGCAAACCTCCTCTGAACAAATCCTGCCAAGAAAACCCCATGACAGGTTTGCCTTAGACTGAGTCACCATAAGTAAGAAACGACTTGGAAGGCACACAACACACCCACCCACAAACCTATAATCCCCCCCAGATACCTAACTCTGCCAATGCCCTTTATCCCCTGCCACCAAACCTGTTTCTAGCACCAGTGGTCCTTGAGAGGGACAACATCCTTCCACCCCCATGAACCCCAGTCTCCAAGGCAGGGATCCTAGAGGAGACTGCACCTTAAATGCTTCTCTTAAAAAACATAACACCCTAGAAATATGTCTCTAAGCATATGCAGAATGCTTTCTCTCCCTGGCTAGCTAACTAGAGGCAATGGAGCATTTGGGAAGGAAAGTTTGACGTAATAATAATAATAGTAACAATAATAATAATAATAATAATAATAATAATAATAATAAGCCTATCACCACCTTGTCTACTGTCCCCCTCTCCCGCATCCAGGATGCCCTTCCCACATCCCCTCTTTTCCAGGCAGGAGTTATTCTGGCACCATATGGATTCCCAAACTCTGGTCCTCCAAGTGTTTTAGACTTCAGCTCCCAAAAGCCTCAGCCACTTTGGCCAATGGTCTGAGATTCTGGGAGCTGAGGTCCAAAACACCTGTTTGGGCATCACTGCTGGAACTGGTCACTGATGACCAAAGTAGGAAGGAATGAGTCTGCTGTAACAACTACCATTCCTGGAATTCCACAGCATGGAGCCATGGCAGCTAAAGTGATGCAGGATTATTTCTGCAGTATGGATGCAGTCTCTGGGAAGCATCACCAAAGGGGAAAACCCAAGAAGAAGGGAGGGAGCGAGGGTGCCCAAGGGTCTCCTTTGTCAAGCAGAGTTTCCCAATTATTCTGGGACCTGAAATTCAAAACATGTGGAGATTAAACTTTGGGGAACACTGAGTCCAGACGTTTGGACTTTAGGTCCCAGAATTCCTGATCATTAGTCCAACTGGCAAGGGCGCCTGGGAGTTGAAGTCTAAAATGCCTAGTGGACCAAAGTTTGGGAAACATTTAATTCTGAAGGATCACAGTTGAGGAAACTCTGGATTCCAGAGGACCAAAGTTTGGGAAACTTTGGGTCCTAGAGCAGTCTTCCCCAAACTTTGGTCCTCCAGAATCCAGAGTTTCCCAAACTTTGGTCCTCTAAAATCCAGTGTTTCCCAAACTTTGGTCCTCTAGAATTCAGTGTTCCCTGAGAACCAAACATTGAATTGTAGAGAACCAAAGTCTGGGGAACTGAATTATGGAGGACCAAAGTTTGGGAAACTGAATTCTAGAGAACCAAAGTCCGGGGAACTCTGGATTCTGGAGGACCAAAGTCCGGGGAACTCTGGATTCTGGAGGACCAAAGCTTGGGGCGTCCTCCTGGGAGCGAGGCGGTGTGGCCCAGCGGGTGCCAGGTGCCTCTGTCCGGCTCCCCTCCCCGCTTCCGCTTCCGGGGCGCTGACCTGTAGGCGCTCCCTCTCCTCCTCGAGGGCGACCACTTCGTGCCCTCGGTGCTGGTGGGCGCGGCAGAGTTGGCAGACGCATGCGCGGTCGGGGCGGCAGAAGCCGTCGAGGGGCCGGAGGTGCAGCTTGCAGAGGCCCTCCTCGATGCGCTTCAGCGGCGGCACCAGGCGGTGGGCCTGGAAGGCGGCGCTGCGCAGGTGGGGCTCCAGGTGGGCGCCGCAGAAGGAGGCCAGGCACACCAGGCACGAGTGCGACGCCGGCGCCCGCTCTCCCCCGGCGGGGCACACGTCGCACAGCACCGCCGCCGCCGCCGCCGCCTCCGCCTCCCCGCCGGGCTTCCCCCGCTCCAGCCCTCCGCCTCCCTGCTCCTGCTCCTGCTCCTGGTCCTGCTCCTCGGGGTCCATCCCCGGGGGCCCCCTGCGGAGCTGCAGGAGCTCGGCCAAGGCGTGGTTCTTGCGGAGCCGGAGCTCGGGCGGGAAGGGCTCCTGGCACAAGGGGCACCGGGAGCAGGAGGAGGGCGCGCCGTGGCGGTGGGCGCCCAGGCAGAGCAGGCAGAAGTTGTGGCCGCAGGGGAGCGTCACCGGGTCCCGAAAGACGTCCAGGCAGATCGGGCACACCAGCGACGAGGACGGGGACGAGGAGGAGGACGAGGAGGAGACCCAGACGGCCTCCATGCCTCAGGAGGAATGGGAGCAGCAGCAGGAGGAGGAGGAGGAGGAGGAGGAGGAAAGGCAGCCCAGGGAGGGAGGGAGGGAGGGAGGGAGGGGGCTAGGGCTGGTCCCGCCGTCCCCAGAGGGAAGGAAGGGAAGGGAGGGAAGGGAAGGGCTCGCCAACCCCGCCCCGCCCGGCGTCCAGGGCCTGGAGGAGGGGGGCGGCGCAGGGGGAGCAGCCTTTCCCAGGACGACGACGACGCCTCCCCTCCCCTCCCCTCCCCTCCAGCCCCAAGAGGTCCTCCGTTGGCCAGGCAGCGTGGGTTCACATTAAGTGCCTTCAGCTCTTAGTTGGGGGACCTACGGGAACAAATGGCCGGGCTTCCCATAGGGAAACATAGGAGAAGAAGACCTCCCCATAGAGAAATATAGGAGAAGACCTCCCCATAGAGAAACATTGGGGAAGACTTGTCCATAGAGAAATATAGGGGAAGACCTCCCCACAAGGAAACATTGGGGAAGACTTTTGTTGTTGTTAACTGCCCTAGAGTCGATCTTGACTCATGGCGACCCTATGGATGAGACATCTCCAAGACCCCTGTTCTCCACTGCTCTGCTTAATTCCTGCAACCCCTTAAAACCGTGACCTCCTTAATAGAGTCCATCCATCTCGCATGTGGCCTCTCTCTCTTCCTACTTCCCTCTACCTTCCCCAGCATTATTGTTTTTTCCAAAGAGTCCTCTCTTCTCATGATGTGTCTGAAGTATGACAGCCTCAGTTTGGTCATCTTGGCTTCCAGGAAGGTTTCCAGCTTGATCTGCTCTAGGACCCATTTGTTTGTCCTTTTGGCTGTCCATGGGATCCTCAGCACTCTTCTCCAGCCCCACATTATCTCAAATGCATTGATTTTCTTCCTATCATCTTTCTTAACTCTCTGCCTCTCACATCCATACATGATAATAGGGAATACAATGGCTTGTATGAGTCTAACTTTTGTGCTGAGTTGTGCTGAGCCATGGCTCAGACCTTTTTGGTTCATTTGGCTTCTTACTAGATGTACCTTTCTATTTCCCTTGGGATCTTAAGGTCACCTTTCTCAGAATAAGGCTGACTTATTGGGGGTCATATTGCTTAGGTTACAAGCAGAGTAGGGAAGTATAATAAAAGAAATAACTTTAATTATAAACCAAACTTAAAAACTACAGGAAAACAAATGGCAACGGGCTTGGCAGGTTTAGTTTCAGGTTCACATTCAGTACAGAAAAGTCAAAGTTAACTTTAAAAGAAAAAGTTTAACACAACATGGTATCCTTCTGCCATATGCAAACCAAGGAGTGTTATTATCCAATTTTGTGAATGGGAAGTTACAGAGCAATTTTGGTTTCAGGATAAAGCTACCCTGAGAACTTGAATTTGCCTTAAATTGTCTTAATGTCAGTCCTCAGCCACTATTGTGCCAAGCGCTTTCTGTCAATTTATTTCTATTTCAAATCTCCACTACAAAAGCAATTTCATTGCTTCCCTGATCCACTTTCACTCCCTGCTTAGTTTCTTAATATGATATGAGACTTTCAGAATGCTGCATTTTGCCCCAGGATGTTACACCAAGAAGTACATGGTTGTGTATGTGCATTGTTTGCCTTCAGGACATTTCTGACTTTGGGAACCCTAAGATGAACCTGTCACAGGGTTTTCTTGGAAGGTTTCTTCAGAAGAGGTTTGCCATTGCTATCCTCTGAGGCTGAGAGTGTGTGACTTGGCCAAGGTCACCCAATGGGTTTTCATGGCCAAGTAGGGATTCAAACCCTGCTCTCCAGAGTCATAGTCCAGTGCTCAAACCACTACACCATGCTGGCTAGGATAGGTAAAGTTCTCTGCCTAGGTACCTATTTAGTATCCTTGAAGAATTAATCACCTTGCATGTTGGCTGTAAATGTAATTGCAAGGGACAAGGATGGATAGATAGATTTGTATGTCTCTGGGGATGAGCTTACAAAGGAGAAAAACACACAGCCCACTGTAAACTTGAGCATCTTGAGGACTCAAGAGACTCACTGTTTTGGAGCAATCTGCTGATCTCCTTGATTCTTCATAGTGGTGGCAGCAGCAGCCATCTGTAAGTCAACAGGTGTCCCATTGGCCTTCTGTCTTTTGGCAAAGGGTGACAGCCGTGCCTTCACAAAGCCAAAAAATGGGGACAAGAGGCTCTGTAAAGATGGTGTCAAATGAGTGAAGGTGCTTCATGTTGTCATCTATGCCATAAAAGGACAGGACTCCGTGGCCATAGTTCAAGAACACTCCAATAAATTTGCACAAGGGCTCTTTGATCTTAGTGGATTTGCCATTGTGCCAAGCCACATAGCAGTCTTCTTGGATGTGCAGGCCCCAGGAGAGCTGATCCAGCCCAATGGTGAAATTGCGTCCGGCCCGTTTCTTCCTTGTGATTCTTTCATAAGCTACCCCAACTATGGCAGAATGGGCAGATAACCTGACTTCCCAGTAGTTACTGCCCTGGCTGAATGTCTGGACACACATGACCTGCCAGGGCTCAAACCTCCGTGGCTCATTTGGCCTTGTGCTGTGAAAACCTTGAGGATGGGTGACTTTCCGGTTGAGATTAGACATCTGTAGGTATTTGTTTGCTGTGCTTGGATCAAAGGTCAAGTTCTGCTGATCTGCAGGAATAGCAAGGGTGTCAGAACAAAGAAAAGACAAAAGCCCATCCAATTCTTTACTGATTCATCCCTCCTAGATCTGTTTCCAAGTTCACTAAACAGGAAAGTGTTATGGCAGGGTACAATTGTGATACACAAGGCCTGAGGTTACATTGTTATTGTGTCACCTCTGCTTTTTGGTTTTTATTTTCAAGCCCTATCTGGTGAGATTAGGGATATCTTAAGGCTGCCACCAAAGTAAGATGGAGAAAGTTTTACTACAGATGTGCAAAAGGCTGGAAACTGGTGTAAGGGGTGTCAAGTAAATGCCTAGGGAAATGAGTGCCTTACCCCTTCTTTGGCACAAGCCACATCTGATTTCTATAATATCATTCTTAGTTGTACAGCTCATAATTGCTTATGTGAAAACCCTGCTGTGTGCCATGGTGACTATAAAGTATGTATATTTGTTGCCAGCAACTCGGCACTCCTTTGATCAGTTTTCTGCCTAAATAAGGTTAATGAGGTAATTATTTCTCTCAGGGACACAAACCAGAAGCCCAAGCAGGGAAAGCATACCGACATATATCCAAGTATATACACACTTGTTCACTGGCTGTTGTCCATAGTCACTGGGAATGGTTAGTATTGTTGGCTATAGTTACCAGTGCTTTCCTCTTTGATCATGTTCCACTCTTGTCAGAGAACAGGAGCTGCCTCATTTACTTTAATAGGAAAACTATGCCCCTTGTAAATAAAGGAAATACCTAGTTAACAGCTTCCTGATGTCATACTTACCTAAGCCCAAGAATTATCCTTTGCAAAACCAAGAACCTTTTAAAAATATTATTTTTTTTAATTAAAAAATTAGGGAATTAGGGAATCTGTTTACTGACCCCAAAAGAATAGATGTGAAAGCTGCTTGGCCTGAACTGATGCCACAGTTGTGTGCAGTTAGTCGAAGTGTAGTGGTTGTGAATGTGTGCAACCACTGCCTAGTAAAGAAACTTGGGAAGATGTATCTTTAAAGTCTGCTTTCCACTTGGAAATCAAGCAAATGTGCTGAGGTTTTACACAGATATACGGTATCATGATTTCAAAACTACACACAGAAGTAAATCAGACAATCATTCTGTCCCTATAAACTGGAATCTGGAAAACTGCCTGTCTCTCTCCTTGCTGAATGTCTTTCTGGGTCATTCACATCCACTGTTCACTTCTGAAATATCCTGGTATCAAGGGGGGGGGGGGAACCCTAACAAGCCTGAATTGTGAGTATTCTAAAATAAATCTAAAATAAAGCATTAAAGAGAGATGATATGGATTATGCCAGTTTAAACATGTTGATTTTATCACCTTATTGTAAAAATTACACAGATAGTAAAACCGGGTTTTCTCAAAGCATAACTTGAATATTTGGGAGTCTGAGAATATGTACGACCCTATTTTTACCATGATTACATTCCACTTGAATCCCAGAAGGAAGAATGGAAGGGAGGGAGGAAGAATGTGTGCCTTTTAGATAAAGGAAGACTGTCAGAAAATCAGCAACAGAAGCATAGACAGTTGAAATACACCTCATCCAGCCCAAAGGAATGTATCCCTGGCAGGCATTTCTTTTGCACTTGCCAGTCTGCAATCCTAATGCCTACTTCCTCAGAAGCATTCCTCCCCCACCACTGCCATACTTTATCTCATGTGAAAGAGATGACTGAGGAAATGCCATTAATAGGAAAATAACATAGGAGAAGGAGATTAAAATGTATGAATATTTTGCTTACAGCATGGCTTTTCAATCAGGATGGATTGCCAAATTGTTTACCAATTAAAAGCTACAGAAATGTATAGTAGAATTAGAAGAGAGACAAGGGCAGCCATCTCCTTTCAGCCCTGGCAGTTGTTGGTACTGGCCATGTTTCAGGGCCTTCCTTCCAGAGGCAGTGGGAACAGATGCCAACCCTGGACGTTGGCACAAATCGGTCTGAAGCATCCAAAGTGCTGTTTGGCTGGAGAGGAATTTTAATACGGCTGATCACTGGCACTTGATGAAGATGGGGGGGGGGGTCTCCTCTTCCTGCATGTGATGTTTTTTGTGAGCCCAGGCTGTTGCCTTATCTTATTCCCTTTGTCCTCAACCTCCATCCTTCTTCTTGCTGTATCTCAGTAACTTCAGGGACACATAGCAGTTTGATGAGTGCAAAGACATTTTTGGAGAAAACCAGGATGAAGCCTACACCAGGACACCTATTTATCTTTGCAATATAGAATGGCCAACGTTAGGCCAGTTATTTAAAAAGCATAATTAGTTTAGTATGTAATCTGGCTCTCAAATCCACCATATCTTCAATGAACCTTGATTTACTTTCAAGCCAAGATGGACTATCAACTTGGCCAGTGTCTCTTCAAGTGACAAGAGGGTAGGTAGCATAGAGTGTGAGAATATAACAAAGCTCCTTTCCTCTCACTGCTATGCATGTGTCTCCATATCACCTCCCAATTTGCTCAGTTTGCAAACATTTCTGAACTGCTGATGACGAGCCAACATGTGATTTAAAACAAAAGGACTAGCCACATGGGTAGCCTGGCAAGATAATGCTGCTGGAGCACCAAAGCTGTGCCTGCACCCTTCCTTTAAAGGAAAAAATGAGTTTTCTTATTTTAAGGAGCTGCATCTTGTGTTACTTTGCAGCTTCTATGTTGCACTCCTCACATGAACAGGCCACTAGTGGGAGTATTTCTACGCCCTCTTTTTAAATCGGCCACAAGGGACTCAGAATCCAAATATATAAATGGTTAGGATCAGAAGGAAACACTTGTGCAAACATGAATGCTTGTGCAGCCCAGCAAGTTACCTTTCAAAAGACGCATTCTTAACTCATTCTCTGGAAGACATGGTCCAATCCTCTTCCCAATTATCTTTGGCTCCAGTGAGACTGCAGGTGGAGAAACAAAATGGAGAGGGAAAAATCACTTAATTTCCAAAGAGTAGACAACTAAAGTATATAAATCAAGAACAGTAGTCAAGACTTGGGAGTGGGCTCTCAAAACCCCATATGCAGACTAGGGCATTATTATAAATTTAAGTTGGGAGGGAGAAGGAATTTCTGAGGGGAGTAGCAACAAGACAAACAGATTCAAAGACCTGTCTGATTTATTAAGAGGTCTTTTTTTTTTTTACAGTAAAGTAGTTAAAACGATTCCACATAGTAACATTTTTAATATAATAACCAGAAATACAGATGATCCCAAGGAATAATTACTTGTGGCCTGAAACAGAGGCATTAAATTACTTGCTCTTTTTAAACAATATCTCTGATGTAAGCTCACCTAATTAAGAAGTACGTATCTTTGTTTAGCTTTGTAATTCTCATCCTATATATTGATTATATTACCAGGTTACCACATTTTAACAGTGCTAACCATGAGTTTATGGGAATCACATAGTTCAAAGGACTACAACATTGTTTGCAGATCAGGAGCTAAAATTAACAGAGGAAATCAAAGATGGTCAGTTTGGCTTTGTTTGGGTTTTGTGGCAAACCAGAGTTTGCCTTTAAATCCACTTGTGTCAAATTTTGATCTTTGTTGATCCATGTATTCTCGTACCAGCCTCCAAACCAAGAATAAAATTATGGTTTCAAATCCTGGTATCAGAACAAGCCAAAATTTGTTTCACCCATTGCAGACTAGACAAGAAGGGAAGCTTCTCCGCTTTCACACAGAGGTTAAGAAGAGAAGGGAACATACAAGGATGATGTTTGCCACCATTTGTTCTTACAATAAGCAGGCATGGTTTATTGTTACCTTAGAAATGAATCTTATTTTTCTAGTGTACTTAGGAACAAATAACTTTTAAAAAATAAACTATGCACCCAGAAGGAAGCTCAGGCTTTCTGAATCAATGTAGGGGTGTGGAATGTAATTGTAAATCAGATCTTTTTCCTGATGTACCAAATGCTGTCAATACTCTGTATTGCCCCCCCATCAGAAAAATCACCAATATTGGGGTCCCATTTATTTCAATGGCTATACACTCCCATGCATGGGTGCACATACAATTTTGTACCCTCCCCACTTGCTGTCCACAAAGAGCGAGAACGTGGACCCCAAGTCTGGGAACAGGGAGGGACGCCTGTATTTCCCTTTCAATCTACAAATGTATGAACAAAACAGATTAAGTGATTACATATACACCTCAATTAACAAAGCCTCTGACATTGAAGATCCTTTTTACAAAATCTTTTATATCTGTCCAGTCCCTCTTTTCTTCCTTGTCTTTTGTCTACCTGGGAGTTTTTAAGCAGCATTTGGCATTGGGAGGATGGTATAGGAGGGCTGGAGAAACACAAGAGTTTTAGTACGTAGAGAGATCTTATAGCACCTTGGAGACCAACTGAAAGAAAGAAGTTGGCAGCATGAGATTTCGTTGACTTAAGCCTACTTCCTCAGATTCAAAGTTTTGGTATCAGGTTGTACTAGTGTGTCTGCAGTAAGCAATATAATAAAGTTTGAGCTGGCAAAAGAATTGGATTCTGTTTTGGCCAATCATGCTGTAGGCATATGTGCCTAACTACAACAAGCAAGGTAAAATGTAGTTGCCTCTAGAACCTCTTATTAAGCATGCAAGCAGAGCAAAATAGAGAGAAAAGGGGAAATAAGACTGCTCACAAAGTATAGATCTACAAGTTTGTTCATGAAAATTAAATGGAGACTGGTGTATGAAAAATCTATCCTTGGATGTATTATGAAAGAAGACTTCAAATGGGCTCTAGAAGGCTCAAAATGTTTTTTGTTTACAGCTGCAAGGCTTACCTGATCTGGTTGTTTTATTTCATATGTGCATATTGTTAGCTTTGAATAAACAGACTGTTGAAATGTGTCAAACTGCTCTTCTTTTTTTGTGGTGTAGGAACCTATTGCTATTCTTTCCATGTTATCTCTGCTTCTGGTAACAAATTTCTGTTAAAGAAATGTCCATGAACACATCTACTTCATTAACTGAGGTATACCTGTACTTTTTGTGTCAGATACTGGTGGAATAAAGGAATCTGACAGAACCCCTTGCAAAAGACTGGAGACTTCATTGAGGAACTGAGTGATGGTGACCATACTGGTGGCCAAATCAAATTCAAGAGGTGGAGGAATTTCTGAGTTGCCAGGAGGAAGAAGCAGTGGCAGTTCCTACAAGGAAGAGAAAACATAGGAATAACAAAACTTAACCACCATGTGAGAGTAGGTTCTGGGAATCTCCTTCTCCTGCTTCCAGGCGTAGTGGGTTTCTCTGCCCCCCTCTGTGTCCTCTTTCTATCTTTCTCTCCTATTTACTAATCATGGTCACATCAGCTGACAGTCCCTTTTCCTTTATATCTAGGAAGCTGTATTCATATGGGGAGCAGGGAATGCATGTAACCCACATTCTGGCAAACTGTCTTAGAGGTGTCCAGCTGTTGTATCTACATCTCCATTTCTCAGGGTGTTTCCAGGCAAGGTTTTTCTTTTATTCTACCTTGGGTCCATTTGCAATACAGTGTGCCCACACCAACTGCGGATTTGCCATCCGCAGATTTGAGCTTCTGCCAACGGCAAGCCATGTTTTTTGTTTTTGTTTTTAAACAATAGATTTGAGCATCTGCATTTTTGCTGTCCATGGGGGGTCCAAAACATGGGGGATAGCAAGGGCTGACAATTTTAATACTATAATTCCACTTTAACAGCCACGCTCTATCCTATGGAATCCTCCTGAGATTTATAGTTTGATCAGAGGTACCAGAGGAGCTCCTTGGTTTTCTAAGTGCCCTCCCTCAATTGGTAATCCCAGGATCTCATAGGATGATGCCATGGTAGTTAAAGTGAAATCATACTGCTTTAATTGCACAGTGTGAAAAGAGCCCCATTTCACTAACAAAAAATGTACAAGTTGGCCATAACTAGACAACATTGTCTTCCACTGATAACCCTCTCAATATTTTCTACTGACTCTTTTGTCTATTTTATTCCAAAAACCAAGCAAGCAAGCAAATCTCTTAAGGAAGAAAAGATGTGATGTCTTTTGAATGGCAACAGTAGGAGCCCTCTGTCTGGCAGGACATCCTCACTCCTAAACATGTTTATGTGTGCCCTTTCTCACATACACACATGCATGGTCATACATTATTATTTTAAAAGCACAGTTTTCGTTGTAAGGGCTTGGCTTTTTTTGTTTCTTGCTGTTCCTATGTTCAGCAATGCCTGGCAGAATACTAATAATAATTTTAATCTTCTTAAGTTTTCCTCATGTGGACATCCGTATTTGCTTTGGCTTTACTTTCTGCAGAAAGCCAACCCTGGCTCTGTGGTAGATGGAGGACCCCAAATTGATAACCTCAAAATCAGATTGATACTGATGGTTCAGAAAAAGCTTCAACTGATATATCTGTAGGTAGTACTTCAAAGTGGTGCTACTCAAAATGGTGGCCCCAGGACTGGTGGTGAGTACCTTAGCTATTAGCTGCTGGAAAGGTTTGTGTGGAGTTGCTCATAATGACTGTACAGTAACTTCAGCCACTCAGAGTTCTGGTGGTAATTAGAACAAGCAGAAATATAACTTGCCCAAGTTTTCAAGAACTTCAGTGACAACTGGCATTTTTCCAAACTGGTTCTGACCTACAAAGCTTGTCAATCAACATCAGGGCAACTGAAGGACTATAAACTCCAGTGCATATCTGCACACCAGTCACAATCATTGTCAGTGGTCCAAGCTCCAGTCCCTTCCCTGATGGGGGGTAGTTGCTAGAAAGAGAATCTTCTCAGTGTTGGTACCTCACCTTAATCTAACTGCAGTTGGTACCTACTTCAGTCATCCATAGATACAAGGTAAAGATACTGTTTGCCTATGCATATAAAGGCTCAAAGTCACATTAATTGTACTGCTCTTCTTTGATCTGCTGTCATTTATTGCCATAATAATTACTGGGTGGGAACCAGTATGACCTTTCATTCATGGCAACCCCGTGGATGAAACATCTCCAAATCCCCCTGTCCTCCACTGCTCTGTTTAAGTCCTGCAAACCCAGATCCGTGGCCTCTCTATTTGAATCCATCCATATGGCATGTGGTCTTCTCTTTTAGTCTCAGATTAGTATATAATAATCTATTTGATTTGTAAACAATTTAAAAAGGTAATGGTAAGAAAAGCCTTAAAAATAAAGCCATGCTGCATTTTTGCACTACAAAGTACTATTATGGGTAACCAGTGAGTAAGGCAAAATAAAAATATACTCCCACTGAAATATTTCACCCTTCTGTGTGAAGTGGGGAGGTCTATTCAATGGAATTCCCCCTAAACTAGTTCTGCTTCAGCCTTCCTTTTCAGCATGGTGAGTGACTCACATTAAACCCTGTTGCTCACCATTGTTCTCAGCTAATCCTGCTTTTCTTTCTAGCTGACAAGGCTAGAGAAGAGCTTACCCAAAGGCCCCGCAAAAAGGTCAAAGAATCAACATAAATGAAAGCTCTTTTCCAATCTCAGCAGCCTGGTGTAGACATTATGAGACATACCTTGGCTGTTCTAGCTATGAGTTGAATCCTGAAACCTGCTTATCCCCGATTCTGCTGCAGTTATTGTTTATTTGTGTTATTATTTTAAGTTGTTTTAAACTGTCAACTGTTTAATACTATTTTAAGGGGGTGGGATTGTGGGATATGGAATGTATATTTTAATGTTGTAAACCGCCCCGGTTGCGGGAGCGGGATAAAAATAACTTTTATTATTATTATATTATTATTATAAATATCTTAGGGTCTTTAAAAACTTCAACCAATAACAAAAATTGTGAAGTATATATTAAAGCAGAGCTGGGGCTACCTGCAACCCTAAGCTTAACTCCAAAACCTCTTAAAGCAATGAGTTCAGGGTTCAGGGCTGGACAGTTTGCAGGGTTGGGTAGAAAAGGGATAGCTCTGCCCATTTTTGCCTCTGGCCCCAACAAAGATAACTTTGACCCTTCCTACCATCAATGTTAGGCCTGTGACAGATTTAGTTATTGTTGTTAACTGTCCTTGGGTTGACCCCAACTCATGGCAACCCTGTGGATGAGGCATCTCCAAGACTAACTTATGTATTATCACAATGTGGTCAAAGTACAACAGCCTCAATCTGATCATCATTCCAGAGTGAATTCAGGCTTAATCTGTTCAAGGACTCACTTGTTTGTCTTTTTGGCTGTCTATGGCATCCTTAGCACTTTTCACTGTCCAGATCTCATGTTCATACATGGTGATGGGGAATACAATAGCTTGGACGATATAACTTTAGTGCTCAGTTGTATTTCTTTACTCTTTAGGATCTTGTCTAGTTCTTTCATAGTTGCCCTTACATTTCTTTTTATTCTGTAATCTGCCTTGAGCCCCAATCTTGGGGAAAAGGCAAGATTAGATAGATAAATAGATAGATGGATGGATGGATATTGCCCTCATATCCTGCTTCCCATAGACCTATCTGATTGGCCACTATGGGAAAAGAACTCTGAGATGGATCTTCATCTGACCCACCAGGGCTTTTCTTATGTTTTGGTCAGCTTTCACTCTAAAGGTATCACGCATATATCACACACCTCCAGAAACTTGATATTATCAGTACAGGTGAGCAGCACTTCAGCCTTCCTATTTTGTTGGGTAAGAAGCTCCAGCTGGTGCTGCAGCCGATTCCAATTCTCTCCCATCTGGCCAAGCGCAACAGCCTGCTCACTTTCAATTCTCTCCACTGCCTTCCTTTGGCATTCTTTCAGAGTTTCTATAATATGGGCAAACTTTTGCAAAACCCCTGATTTGAATTTCTCTGAAGAATCCTGAATAAAAAAAAGAAGGAAAACAAAATCAGCATGCAAAGGAAACTTGTAGCATCTTTGAAACTGAGGGCCTTTGCAGACTGCTGGAAATAGTGCAAATTGAGTCCACTTTAACTGCCCTGGCTCAGTGCTAGGGAATCATGGGAACTGTATTTTTTTTTCTGAGCCATTGAGCCTTCTCTGTCAGAGAGCTCTGGTGCCACAATAAATTACAGTTCCTATGATTCCCTAGCACTGAGTCAGGGCAGTGCCTCAATTTAAAGTGGACTCAATTTGCACTATTTCTCGCAGTCTGCAAAGGCCCTAACTGAAAGTAAGAAACAAATTCAATAACATTCAAACAATGATACCTTTATTGGGCCAATTAAAATGCACAATTACATGTTGCAAGCTTTCAAAGCCACACTGGCTTCTTCATCGGGCAAACAGGAGGAAAAAAATTGAAGATATTAGTCTTAGGCCTGCATTTCCCCTATTTATTTATTTATTTATTTAAAGAAAGAAGTTGTAGCATCAGCTTTCGTAGACTTGGTCTACTTTCTCAGGTGCTCAGTTAGTCTTAAAGGTGCTACAAGATCCCTTTGCAAAATGAGAAGTAGTGAGAGGTTCAGATGCATGGGCTGTTCCACTCACCACTCTAGTTTTTAGGGCATCATCTGTCACCTTCAATATAGAGACATTAAGAAAAAAACTTAAGATAATTGTTGGGCATAGGCATGAACATAGCAGTACTGAGGGTGAGTTAAAATGGACAGAAATGGGCCACTTTGAATCAGACAACTACACAGTGCTCTACTCAGGGAATGAAAATACAAGAAGAAATGGGGTTGGCTTTCATACTAAGAAAAGATGTGGCAAAAGCAGTCAGTGGATACAATGCAAAATCAGACCGAATCATTTCATTAAGGCTCCATGGTAAACCTATGAATATCACCATAATTCAATTATATGCACCAACCACAGAGGCAGAACAGGAAGAAATTGATATATTCTATGAAGGAGCACAGGAAGAAATTGACAGCACACCAACACAGGATGTCAAGCTGGTCATTGAAGATTGGGATGCAAAAGTTGAAAGTAAAGAAGAATCAAAAACAGTAGGCAGATTTGGGACTTTATCACGTGGGGGAAATCCCGTACAGAAACGGGATTTAAACAGAAACACACACACACACCGGCAAAAGCGGGTAAATTTTTACACAATGTCGATTTTAAAGTGTGCTTAACCCGAACGGAAAGTAGTCAAAAGCTGCTCCTTTTTACTTTCAGAAAATCCTGAAAGTAAAAAGAAGTTGCTTTTGACTACTTTCCACATGGGTGAAGCACACTTTAAAATTGATGTGTGTGAAAATCTACCTGCTTTTGCAGGTTTTCCCTACCTTTTAAATCCCATTTCTGTATGGGATTTCCCCTGTGTGATAAAGTCCTTGGATTAGGCAAAAGAAATGAAGCAGGTGAGTGTCTGATAGATTTTTGTGAAGCCAATAACCTATTCATAGCAAACACATTCTTCATACAACCAGAAGGAAGGCTATACACATGGATATCACCAGATGGTCAACACAAAAATCAAACAGACTATATAATTGGAAGCAAAAGATGGAGAAACTCTATACTGGTGGCCAAGACTAGACCAGGCACCGACTGTGGTACAGATCATGAATTACTCATATCAAAAATAAAAGTAAGACTCAAGAAGAAAACAAAACCAGTGATTATACCAAAATATGATCTAAATAATATCTCAACAGAATTTACTGACAACATAAGAATCAGATTTGCATTACTAAGCATAATAGACTGAAAACCAGAAGAATTATGGTCTGAAGCCAAGGACATAATATAAGAAGAATGCAGACAGACACTTTTAATAAACAAAAAGAAAGAGAAAAGAAAACATGGATGACAAAAAAAACCCCACTACAAGCAATAAAGAAAGAAAGAAAAGAATAACAAAAGGGAGATAGAAATAAACTAAGAATTATGAATGCAACAGTATAACAACTTGTGCGGAAAGATAAAGAAAATTACTACAACGACCAATGCAGAAAAACAAAAGACAAAAACAAAAAGGGAAGAACAAGAGCTCTATTTCACAAGATCTGGGAAATAAAAGGGAAATTCAAACCAAGGACTGGGCTGATCTATGACAATAAAAATAACATAATTCAAGACCAGAAAGGAATAAAAACACATTGGATGCAATACACAGAAGAGTTATATAAAAGAGATGACACCATGAAGAACACATGGAATGAAGAGCCATGTGAAGATGAACCCCAAATTCTAAAAAGTGAGGTGGAAATTGCAATAAGAGAAATAGCGAAAAACAAATCACCACGAACGGATGATAATCCAATTGAACTGCTGCAATCCACAGTCAACTCTAGTGCTAACCAACATATATCAGCAGATAGGGAAAACAAAACGATGGCCAGCGGATTGGAAGTGATCAATATTCATTCCAATCCACAAAAAGGGAGACACAAGAGACTGCAGCAACTATAGGACCCTAGCACTGATCTGCCATGCAAACAAAATTATGTTCAAAATTCTGTAACATAGACTCCAATCATACATGGAGAGAGAAACCTCAGAGCTTCAAGCAGGGTTCAGGAAAGGAAGAGACACGAGGGAACACACTGCAAACATACAATGGCTAATGGAGTGCACCAGGGAATTCCAAAAGAAAATCAGCATGTGCTTTATAGACTATAGCAAAGCCTTTGACAGCATAGATCATGAAAGGCTATGGAATGCCCTTAAAAACATGGGAGTGCCAACACATCTGAGAGTCCTGATGAGGAATCTGTACTCAGGACAAGAGGCTACTGTCAGAACAGAACACGGAAAAAGAGAATGGTTCCCAATTGGAAAAGGAGTCGGACAAGGCTGCATCCTTTCACCCTATCTGTTCAACCTGTATGCAGAACATATTATAAGAAAAGCAGGCTTGGGCACAGAAGAAGGAGGAGTGAAAATAGGAGGAAGGAATATCAACAATCTGATATATGCAGATGACACCATAATACTAGCAGAAAACCTCACAGGCCTGGAACACCTACTAAGGAAGATCAAAGAAGAAAGTGCTAAGGCAGGTTTAATGTTGAACATAAAGAAAACAAAAGTAATGACCATCGAGGACCTTCATAAGTTCAACATAGACAATGAAGAAATAGAAATAGTAAAAGAATTCCCATACCTGGGATCAACCATTGATAGAAATGGGGACTGCAGTCAGGAAACCAGAAGAAGACTAAGAATGGGGAGGGTGGCTAGGAAAGAACTAGAAAAGATTCTAAAATGCAAAGATATACAACTCAGAACAAATTTTAGACTCATACAAGCTATTGTATTCTCTATTACATGCACGGATGTGAGAGCTTGACAATTAAAGAAAATAATAGGAAAAAAATCAATTCATTTGAGATAATGTGGTGCTGGAGAAGAGTACTGAGGATCCCATGGACAGCCAAAAGGACAAACAAATGGGTCCTAGAGCGAATTGGGCCAGAGACCTCCCTGGAAGCCAAGATGACCAAAATGAGGCTGTCGTACTTTGGACACATCAAGAGAAGGGAGGAGTTTTTGGAAAAAACAACAATGTTGGGGAAGGTGGATGGAAGTAAGAGGAGAGGAAAGCCATATGCCAGATGGATGGACTCTATTAAGGAGCTCATGAGTATTAAGGGATTGCAGGAATTAAACAGAACAGTGGAGGACAGAGGGTCTTGGAGATGTCTCATCCATAAGGTTGCCATGAGTCAAGATCAACTCGAGGGCAGTTAACAACAACAAATAGGAGAAGGAGGAGGAGATCTTCATCTTGCAGGAATAAATTGTTAAAGGTGAGGGAGGAAATGGAGAAAGCCCACTTGCACATTCAGCAGCTGCAGTTTTTATGATGAATGCTGCCCATCCAAATAGCAATTTCTATTGGAGGCACTTGGTGGTGCTGTTTGCAGACTTTACCTTAGTGGCAGTGATCTGTTGCTCCAGTTTCTGGATTTCTTCTGCTATCCTTTTTGCCTCCTTTTGGTTTTTCTCCAGTGTTTCATTTACAGATTCCTGCCAAATAATTCAAAAGCATTTCGGTACGCAAGGATAATAATGATCTTGCTAGACCTCGGCCCCTCTGTCTCCCATTCATGTGGGCAAGTTCTTTTAGATGTTTTATGCCTGAATTCCCTTTGAAAGGATCCTCTGGCCCATAGTACTCTGTCATAGTACATGTCACTCTATGGCATTAGAACTTGACAATAAAATAAATCATAATCAGTGATCATGATAAATATGAGGAGACCAGGAAGGGGTAGTAAATTCAGGAAGCCAAGTAGGGTCACTAGTAATGACATAAGGACACAGGTCAGCCTGAACAACTTGGGTTTATCTTGTAATATGGTGAATTGTCTTGCCAGACAAGCTATATTAATTTGAGTTAAACTGATGTCTACAAACTTGATGTTCAGGCAAGGATTTTTTAGAGACACTCACAGTAAGCCATGACTGAAATTTTAAAACGATATCCAGTTCTCAGAAGAAGGCAAAGGCAAACTCCCTCTGAGCAAAACTTGCCAAGAAAACCTCATGGCGTTAAGGTTGTTACAAATCAGAAAAGACTTGAAGGCACACAACAACATTAGCTATTTATGCTATGAACTTGTTTCTGTCTTACTATTTTTCATGGCTTATCTTACATTATCCAGTAAAAAACATTTGGCAAGTTGCTGAAAGTTTTGCTAGAATGCCCTGGCACAACCCTCACAGAGCTACAGTTAATGGGGTTGGTTCTTTGTCAAGGCAGAAAGACAGTTAATTTTAAGGCTGCCATACAGCTATGCCCTTGAGGCATCAAACAGCAGAGGCATTTGCCATCTTACATTTGGAGCAGGTTTGATATGCAGCAGGTTAAATTTTCTCCATGGAAACATCCCTAGGCCATGACTTAGGGAATGTACTAAGAGTGCCTATGTCTTAAGGCAATGTGAAGTGTGTTGAGTATTGACATATCCTAGGCCTAATTGTCCTAAGCAACTGGAATAGTGAAGTGTGTGTAGAGTAGATTTTAAAATGGGAACCATGAAGATAAGTTGGCAATCATGGACTGGGTACAGGAAATGAACAGGAAAACAAGGGCCTAATCCTTTATATATAGTTAGGCATTTCTGGCCTATAGAGACAAATGTTGTGTTGGGTTCCCCTGTATATAACAATAGTAGCCACCACAGCTCAAAGAAAAGTAGGCTCCACTTTCCCCCAGGAAATAAATATGCATGCAGGGAGAACAAGCACATCCAAACCCATGACTGGTTCCTCTCTGCTCTGGGAGAGGAGGCCAGAGGGAAATGTGGGATGGCCATGCCTCACCCTCCCACCTCCATGGCTACAATCCTAATCCATACCATATCCAATTACTATGTGGCCAGTTCCAGAAAGGCTTTGTGTGCAAATCCGTAGGGATACAGGCCCTCCTTCTACGACCACCACCCTGTCCTGCTTCGCTTACTTCCTTCATCTTCCGCTCATCTTCGAAGAGGACTCTGCTGTGGTTTTGGCACTCCTTGACCGTGCATTCACAGTAGATGACACGCTTCTCAGTCTTACAGTAGAGCTCCAAGGGCCGGCCGTGCCTTGGGCATTCCCTTCTTTGAGCCGTGGTGGCCAGCTGTGCTCCAGGTGCCTGCACTTCTCCTTCTCTGACCAGCTCTACCAGGCTGTCCAACTGAACGGACTTGCTCAGTTCTGGCCTCTCAGGGAAGCTTTTCCGGCATTCGGGGCAAGAGCAGACCTTCTGTCCAGTGGCTCCTTGTTCTTCTTTGTCCCAGTGGCTATTGATGCACTTCTCGCAGAAACTGTGCCCACAGGGTGTAGTCACAGGGATGGTAAACATCTCCAAACAAATACAGCATGATAGCTTCTCCTCCAGCTTCTGGGGGCTTCCAGATGCCATTTTGACCAAAGTAAGAGCAGCAGCTGGGAAAAGAAAATGAAACCTTGGCTGGCTTTCCCTTCCAGTGGAAGGGCTGGCCATAAAGTCTGACTCACTGCCAACCAACTTCTTAAAGAGATAAGCAGAAAACTAAGTACAACTCCTTTCCATAAAGAAGTGTTGGGGCAGGGAGTACAAGAATTTGTCCCCAACCCTGTTTGAAAGGCTTTATTTAAACTACAGACACCACCTTTTTGGAAAGGATATAGACCTCATGAAGACTGGCTTTCAGCTGATTTTAAGGCTCACTGAAAGGGGTCTGCTTTGTGCTTTCCAGCAGCAAATGGAATAAGTATCTATGAACTTGTCTCCTCCCAGCTAAAGCTGCCTCAGATCTGTATTCAGTTCAAGGGCTTCTTTGACTTCAGCAGAGGAACATTCTCAGGCAGGGGTAGGCAACCTTTCCCCTTTAAGGGCCGAGGGACTTCAGCTCCCAGAATCCCAGGAGCTATTGGCCAACATGGGACTATTGGCCAACATGGCAGAGGCTTCTGGGAGCTGAAGTCCTTCAGCCCTTAAAGGGGAAAGGTTGCCTACCCGTTCTCAGGTATGGTGACACTGTAGCCTCCCAATCTGAAATTGTTTTATCCCAGTAGGCATTACTAGTCAGTGCCTACTAGTCAGTGCCTTTGGTGCTATGCAATCTTGTTTGATTTGTTTGAAACTGTACATTCAGGTCCTTGGGAAATGCTTGCCCCAGCTGGCCAAGACTAGACTGGCAATGGTTTCCCAGAGGACTGTTTTGTCTGCTGCCCCCAGACTGTGGAATGACCTGTCAGAAGAAATACAACGGCTGAAAACGCTGACTGCATTTAAACATCATTAAAGACATATCTCTTCCGGCAGGCCTACCCAGTCAATTTTGAATCATGTCTTCTTAATTTGTAGATGTGCTCTTATGAGTGTATTGTAATAATTTTATAGTATTGTATTTTAACAGTTGGTTTTGTATTTTCATTCTTGTGTTTTGCATTTTGACATGTACTTCACCTTGAGGAGAGGTGGGAAAGAGACTATGATGACGATGATGGTTTTGTTTGCTATTTACCAACAAAGATATTGTCCTGTTGTTGTGTGCCTTGTAGACTTATTCTAGTGCGGTATTTGCTTTTAAACCTTTCTTGGAAACTGCCTGGGGATTTGTTTTGAGACTGCATATAGTGAGATCACTTAAATAAAATATACTGAAACAAAACAATCAGAAACACCATTAAAGACTTCTATATTTTCACCCAAGGGGGAATTTTTTTTACAAGTCTTTAAACTTTTACAAGTCTTTAGATTAACTCTTCATTTGAGATGTGGTGCTAGAGAAGAGTGCCATATACAGCCAAAAAGACAAACAAGTGGACCGTAGAACAGATCAAGCCTGGAATCTCCTTGGAAGCCAAGATGATCAAGCTGAGGCTGATTATACTTAGGCCACATCATGAGTAGGCATGAATCATTAGAAAAGACAATAATGCTAGGAAAGGTGGAGGGGAGTAGAAAGAGAGCAAGAACGCATGCTAGATGGACAGACTCTATTAGGGAGGTTACAGGACCTAAGAGGAGCAATGGAGGATAGGGAATCTTGGAAATGTCTCACCTATAGGGTCGCTATGGGTTGGGATTGACTCAAAAAGTTAACAACAAACAAAATTAAATATTTTGCTCTTCGGTTGTGTGCATCTTTTATTCCACCTCATTCCTGCCACAAACATTGGTCTCTGATTTATCCAATGCTCAAACCACACCATGGTGGCCCTACATATTATTTGCACCCTTTCCTAATTTTCCCCTATTGCCTTGGCTATGTGGACACCTCCTCCACCTGGAAACCTGGTATTCAGATTAAACTCAGGGGAAAATATCCATTATTTTCAACACATGAACTGTATATTCATTTCTTCAGCAAGCTTGTTCCAGCTAGCCATTATAGTTCAGAGCAGTGATTCCCAACTTTGATCTTCTAGATGTTTTGGACTTTAGCTCCTAAAATTCTTGACTATTGCTCAAGTCTGGGAGTCCAAAACATCAGGAGGACAAAAGTTTGGGAACCACTGGTTTAGACAAATCCTTCTCGAGTTCTTCAGTCTGCTTGGAATATTACTATCCTGAAAAAAATCTGTCATCTGTAAACCAGTGTGCAGTGAACATGCAGCTGGTTGTGGTTAGAGAGCTCAACCAGAAGATCCAGTCAGGTCCTCATTGAGCCATGGAACTCACCAGGTCCTCTTTGACCAGGCACTGAAATTTGTCCTAGGGCTCTTGTAATGAGAGTGGGGAAGACAAGAATCATGTACACCACCTTGAGCTCAATGGAGGAAAGGCACATTATAAATGTAACAAATGAAACAATCTAGGCTCTCCAAGGATCTCTCCTCACTTTTTTTTGGCACAATATTTCTATATTCTGCTACACTGCACAGATTTCAAAATCCTTTCTTCTAAAAAACAAGCAGCCAATATCACATTTTTCTACTTGATTCTTAATATTCATAGTCTGTGAAGGAATATCTTGCTAGTAAATATTTTTTAAAAGTACAGGGCCCATTATTTGGATAGCCCATTTTAAATAGGAACTATCAAACCACAAAATGACAACTAATTAAGTTATATGTGCCGGTAGGACAATGCTTTACTGTAAGTAGACAGACACAAATTCAAGTTTTGCAACCAGAACATTGCATACACAAGATCAGGTGTTTGTATCATTTATTTCCCCCCCTCTACATCCATCATGAACTCTTTTGCTTCCTCAGATGATCCTGTGCTCCAAGGCTTAAGAAAATCACTAACCCGCCATTGGTCCTGGGCTTTTATAAGTTATCCCAATAAACATTTTAGACAAACATCCAGATTTTAAAAAGTTTCATTTGGTTTTGTCCTCTGGTACTGTTCATGAGTCTGCAGGATTTGAGCAGAGAAGTGGAGGATAAGGAGTCTTGGAGAGGTCTCATTCACAGGGTCGCCATGAGTCAAAGTCAACTTGAGGGCAGTTAACAACAAACAACTATTCAAACCATGTGAACATATAGCTACCATTCATGCCTGTTTAACTCCTAAAGCTGCAAGACCAAGAAATATACCAGATGACTCCTGTTGAAATTGCTCCCACACTGTCAAATGCAGTTTTCTATTGTGATTTTTTGAACTTATGTTTATTTACATTTTTAAAATGAAAGACACATAGCCCAGCATTTCTGCAGTGACCAGTTTGTAACATTTCATGTACTATCTGATCTAATTCTGATGCTTATATGGTTCACTTTGCTTATATGGTTCAACAGAGCCTAACTTGGAAAAATGAAGCAGCTCCTGAGAGTAGGTCAGAAGCTCAGTTTCTTAATTGCCGTAGACTGATTGGCAAAGCTAGACTGCTTCTTCATGGTAAAGATCACTATATTCATGACACCTCTGACAAGTTTTCTGAGACAGGCACAAGTTAGAAGTTAGTTGTATCTTTCAAGTGATGAATAAGAATGACTGATGGTTTGAATCCAATCTGTGGCTCTGGCACTTCCACTGCTTGATCTGATGCATGAACCAATCTGTGGAAGGACTTCTTGTTGCACCATGGAGGATCTATCCAGGGACCTCTTGACAAGGAAAGCATCAAACACCTCAGTAAATTCCATAGGTAGGTTCATCACTGTCCCTGTATCTGTCCAAATACCTCAGAGGCTGAAGATGTGGAAACTTCTTCTGTTTAGGGTGATATTTGGGTGGCCGCACAAATTCGAACACTGGTTCCTTCATGTCTATAAGAGGCAGACAAAATGTTATTTCAAAATCTAAAAACACAGGAGGCAGTAATCTTAAATATCCTCCAGTTCAGACATCACTTTTTTCTAACACAAAATATAACGAATGGTCCTTTAACAGGATAGCATTTTCCTGTCTTCAATTTGTACATATCTCTTGCTTTTTCCTTTGCAATCACCATAATTAATAAATTCCAAGGAAGTCCACCAGTACCTCCAGTTGTCCACACGCTGATGTTGGTCCATAGCTACTTCTTGCTAGTTTCCATCTGTTCTGGGCTTATATACTAGAGAGCGCTAGAAAATCTGATCAAAATGACTTTGATCTCCTATCTATTATTGGCTGATCACTACATAGAGCCAGGTAATCTCCAACCTGCCAACAGCACAGAACATGGCCAGAACACAATTTAGGCTTAGGGCCTGCAAGATAAATTAATAAAAACCAACACACACTTATACAAAAAAACCTCAATCCTTTGAACTGATACGACTGGAGTTGAATACCTGAAATATACAAACAGGTCCAGATTCTGTAAAATCTCAATTTTTAAATTTAGAATGCACATCAAAAAAGTCTCCTGCTTAATATAATTAATCTGTTCAGGTATATTTCTAACCATAGAGCTTTAATGCAGAATTTTAGACAGACTGTCTAACACTTACTGAGTAGGTGATGAAAGACCTGTGTAACAGAACCATCCCAGTGACATTGGAAAAATGACAACCCTGCTGGTGTCATGTCACTTTGATGCTTCTTATAGAAATCAAATGTCTTGAAGGTTCTCATCTTGAGGCTGTGGCTGCAAAGAGGAGAGAGAAAAGAGAAGTGATAGATCCCTAGTGTTGTCCTCTTTTGTTGTTGTGATCACCCTGTTCAAACCAGCTTCAGGTTCATTCTGTAAATAAAACAGATCTGCAAAATTACACATCTTCATTAACAATGAAAGCATGGCTCATCAGTTAAGTAGCACATTATTTCCAAAATAACCATAAAAATTATAAGTCAGGAAGGGAAGGAGGTGTTATCTTCATTTTTGTTAATAAAAGTTATTAAAAAATTAAAAAAAAAAAAGAATTCAGCTAAGAATTAAGTAACCATTTTTTGGTTTGTTTCTTCTTTGTGGTCATGGGGGAGTGGTTTAAAATACCTCTAAAGTAATATAGATGCAGCAGAAATTCCAGGAAACAAAGGGGTTATATTAACTTTTAATTTATATTCTGACATTCTCCCAATATGGGATCCAAGGTGGTTGTAAGGGCCTTGCACCTTTGAAGTTAGCTCTCCATACTATCCTAGGAAAAGATTAGGTATTTCAGACAATTGAAGTAGTGAGGAACACACCAGGGAGAGTATGAGATAGTCTCCTATTTCCCAGAAGCACAGCACTTCCAAAACAAACATCGCAAAATAAAATTAAGAAGAGGAAGCAAAACTATCAAACCTCTCAAAACCTCTCTGCCTCCAGTGACTTCCACAGAATTCTTCATAGCAGAGCTACTTGCCGCATGAGTAATTTAATTATTCATAGTTCATCTCTGAGTAAGCACAGAAGGACTAGTGAGAGAAACACTGAATGCTTAGGAATTTCCAAACTTGCGTCATCATATTTATTGTTATATGTAGTTCTATACGAATTGACAGGTATAGGAACTAAATACTATACTATACTATAATATAATATAATATAATATACATATTATATATGTGAAATTTTATGTGATAAATGTGAATTTTAAATGATAAATTTTAGATGTGGATTGTTTTAATATGAGCACCTCTTATTTGTCATTTTAAATTGATGTGTGTTTTAACCAATATGCTTTAACTGATGTTGTTTGTTAATTGTTGTTGCCCCCCTCCTAAATCCACGAGGAGAGACTGGTAATAAATAAATATTATCATAAAACAATATATTTCTTCTCAGCATGTTATTTAACATTAAAATTCAAGATAGGGATAGAAATGAGAAATTAAGGAAGCAAATGCCCCTTTAACTTGAGGCAAAACAGCAATACAGAACTTCTTTTCATTAAGTTATTTTTATGGTAGATAACTTTAAAAAGTTTGGAAGGCAGCATATTAAATCACAGTAATTAATATGACAGCTGACTCTTGTCTAATTTCAGAGCGATCAAAGTCAGGGTCAAACACTTACAACAGATGAGATTTCAGAAAGTAACACCCAACCCAGAAAAGTTTCAACAATTAAAACTGATTTTGAGACACTTTTTTTGGCTTTTTGTTGAGGTGTGCTATGCTCCAAAAAAATTTTTTTTCTGTATCATTAATTGATCTAATGTCTAAAATCCAGTGAATACTAACTGTTCACAATACCTCCTTAACAAACAAGTCAGTGGCTGCTTTTCTCAAAATAGATGGAAGCCGAAAGTGATCCCACTTTAACTATATCAAATGAAGAATTACCATGGTTTTGGCCGTACATCTTCAGTGAAATCAATTGCCCGAAGCTGCTTGAACAGGAGGAAGACATACCGATGGTATCCAGTTCCTTTGGCAGGGAATGCAGGGAAGTAATGGCATATCTCCTCACCTGCTTCTACATTGTTACCTGGAATGTTTGTCCTATAAGTATAAAATGAGATTTAAAAGAATCTTTGCCTGCAATCACATATCTGAACAAGCACAGAATAAGTCTTATGGTCTGTAAAATTCCACATGCTCAAACAAAAGTGGCTTTCTACATAAGCATATAGCATTAAATCAATTATTTTCAAACTATATTTCATGAAAGCCCACAATGAGAAGTGCAGTTGGTTCATGATGGATAAACTTCCCTTAAAGAAAGGCTGTTTTCACTGCACCTCCTTCATTTTTCAAGCACATAGCTGGCACAAGCAAGAGCAGCAAAACAACATGCAGCATTACTGTCCCTTTTGGGAGGTGTGGACCACGTGTGGTCAACACTGACATTTGTTGCGCAGACCATGGAAACTTCCTCAATAGTAGGATGGTAGCTAACTATTAACATTTATCCAAAGTCTAAACTTGATGGTAATGGAAAGACAGTAGCAAGCAATACTCACACCAACCAGTGCACATACTCCATATTGGGATCACGCAGGTGTCCATCTGTGGATATAACACACACAAACTCAGTTAAGAGCCAATTATTTCTGTATAATTATGAACTGCTTTCTTCTTTTATACTTTCTGGTGCAAAACTTATTATTCTCTGGCTGCAGCATGCTTTAAAACAGGAAAGGGGCAAATGTGGCTCCTGGTCAGTGTTTGTGGCCTCAGACTCCCCCCCCCCCCCAACAGTCACTCCAAGCCCACTGAAAGCCAACTTCTAAAAAAAAAAGTTGATGTAATTTTCAGATAAAAGCAACCCACAGATGAAACCCCCTTCAAAATATCTTACTTTCCTTCAACATTATCTCCAAAATGGTGATAGGAAGTGAAGTAACATATTTCCATCACCATTTGGGAAGAGAAATGTAGATATTTTGGCACACTTGGGCAAAGCTATGGCCTATGAGAAGAGGGTTGGGGTAAAATTAGCCACAACTCCCACAGAGTTGCCCAACTTTGCTTTAAAAGCTCTAGGTCTACCAACACCTTTGATTTTTTGTTTTTTTACTATTCCCATTTCATTTTGTCAAATCACTATGGCATAATTTCACTGTGGCTTTGAAGTAATCCTTTTGTGAAAGAAACGCTTCTACTGATGACAATTTATCTGTGGAAACCCACCCTCTCTACAAGTGGAAACCCACTCTCCTCCACAATGAATCTCATTGTGGAAGAAAGGTGGGATAAAAAACCTTGAAATAAAGTAAATAAGTTACAGAGTGAAAGAAAAATGTCCTGGAAAACTCATTCTGATTCAACAAGCAACATTTGCATCTCCACACCCTGTCAACAGAACATACATATCACTGGTGTATGAGAGATTTTAAGACAATGGCATACTATAGTAACACAGTGGACTCTCAGTATACATGGGGGTTTGGTTCTATTAGTTAGGGTGGGAGCGTGGAAGGGAGCATCAGTAAACCCAAGTTCTGAGAGTCAGGTATTTGCTGTTTCAGACTGCCTTAGTTAACTCCTTCCCACGATGGATTTCAGTCAGCAAAGAGAGGGGGGGCAAGCCCCAAGCACCATGCCTATATTGTTCCTGCTTCCTGGGAGCATGCCAGCTGCCTCTTCCAAGGCAAATCTCAGCAGAAGCAGGAGGAATGTGTCTCTGATGTGCGGGCCTTCCCGCCCCAGCCTCCCTTATTGCCTTGAGACTGCTTCATCACAGGTAAAAAAAATTCAAACATTTATTCATTTCAATCTGCAGATGCTGAACTCTGCGGATACCAAATCCATGGATACCAAGGGCCTACTGTAGTAAAATGACAAAGCACATAGAACTATATACATGTTTGCTTTTAAACTAGGATGGATACATGGGGAGGGGGTGTGAGGCCCATATTTGGTTCTTCCCAACCCGATGCAGGCAGTACTGGTACCGTTTTCAGAAACTAGAAGCAGCGTTCCAGCCACTAGCAGACAGTTTTGGGGATTATTTTGGAACAGCATTGCTGGCAAAACTGGGCTCCCTGGAAGCATTTTCTAACAGAAACAGCTTTTAGGGGGATTTTTAAAGTGGAGTCTGTGGAGCTGGAAGACCTGCACAATACTTACACATTTTAAGTAATAGCAGCTGCTTGCAGAAAATTTTTGCAGTTCTGTACCACAAAAGCAGGAATGATTAATTCTAACTTAAGCAAGACCTGCTAAATATGTAACTTCCCACAAAGATTGACTTCCCATTAACTAATCAATAGAACTGAATTTTTTGTTGGCCAAGAGAAAATCAGTTTCCCTACAGCCTTTCAGAACCAAATGTTTTGTTGTTACTGAAGAGTTTGTACTTAAAATTGTATCTTAGGGAAGACAATTTTTTTTTATTTCTATGATTTGCTCTATGGCAAGGCAACATACTAGGGAAGCATGCTCAGAACAGTTTGCACTCACCTAGATTAGTAAGCAACAGGGTCCATAGGGATCCTTCCTCAGCTTCAAATGAGACTTTGGGAGGATTAAAAGCCTAAGTAGAAAAATAAAGCAGTGACTGCAAGGAAGACTTCAGGGCCGTTACAGACTGCGAGAAATAATGCAGCTTGAGACCAATTTAACTGCCCTGGCTCAGTGCTAAGTAATCATGGAAACTGTAGTTTATTGTGGCCCCAGAGCTCTCTGACAGAGAAAGCTCAATGCCTCAAAAAAACTACAGTTCCCATTACTCCCTAGCACTCAGCCAGGACAGTTAAAGTGGTCTCAAGCTGCATTATTTCTGGCAGTCTGTAAAGGCCCTTCAGTGTACAGTTCTCAGCCTTACTAATTTACACTTCTTCTGGTCACTTTTCTTTCAACTACTTCCATTTTAAACTTGCAACAACTATTCACATTATTTCTCCTAGAAGGTGACATGCCTTAACATCAGTCTATCATACTATAAAGTGAGAAGGAAGAGCTTTTACAGTCAGCTGTCCATATCCACTGATTTTTTTATCTATGGATTCAAGCATTTGAAAATATTTTTAAAATATATAAATTCCCAAAAGCAAACTTTGATTTTGCCATTTTATACAAGGGACACCATCTTACTGTGCCATTGTATTTAATGGGACTTAAATATCCACGGATTTTGGTATCCATGGAGAGCCCTGGAACCAAACTCCAACGGATATCAAGGGCCCAATTTATTTTGCAAGCCTTTTTAAATGGCTGGGGGGCGGGGGAGTGTGCTCCAGGACTTCAAAGCTGCCTTTCATGGTGGTGGGAATATGCAATTGCATGGGCAGAGCATGACAATGTAGGATTCCAACTATAGAGTGTGTTTCACAGCTAAAATTGTGAAATATTCTTAGGCACTATTGGACTGGGGAAAAATAGGGGTGCACTCTAAATGCAGAAATAATCCAGTTTGACACCACTTTAACTACCATGGCTCAGAATGATTGATTTCTGGGAACTGTAGTTTGTTGTAGCACTAGAACTCTGACAGAGAAGGCTAAATGTCTCACAAAACTACAGTTCCCAGACTTCCATAGCATTGAGCCATGGCAGTTAAACTGGTATCAAACTGGATTATTTTTGCAGTGTGGATGCAATTTGTGAAATGCTCAAGATTCTCCCCCCCCCCCTCCTCACAAAACAACTGTTAAAGTGGCCAAAGCTTTCACACTTGGCAACATACCTCTGAGGGTGTAACTATATTCCCATGATAAACAGGCATAACATATTCCTCATCTTGGTCATATTCCACTCTTAGAAGAACTCGGGGAACAAATGTGGCATCGTCAAACAAATCCCGATAAAGTCCATAGTGTTCTGCTATTTGCTGTCTGTGATATGGGCCACTGGTTTTCTCCCATTCAGCTTTGACATCATCTAGTGGAATCAACACTGCAAGCAGAAACAGAACACTAAGAAAAACTTGACAAAGAAGATCTAGTGAATACAAAAGAAACAGATGTGGTAGGAGGCATAACCAACACACATTTCCCAAGGCGGGATGCTCTTTCCAATTCTGCATTATTAAGGTTCTGTGCCCTTATTGCTTTTCTCTCTTTACGTTTGGTTCTCCATGATTGCAGATGATAAGGTAGACCAATATTTATCTTTGCCTCTTCATCTAGGGTTAAAAAAAAGAGGGGAGGTGGGGAGAAAGAGAAAAAAAGTACATAAAATAAACATCACAATATGTGTTCTAGCTATAGTTATGCTAGGGAACAAATAAAAAATGGCTGAGAAACTTGGTATATCTAATTTCTTGCCTTATACTAGTACTCAGGAATGCATACCAGTCAGTGTAGTAAACGTAACTGTTATCCAGATCCTCTGATCTGGATGGAATCCAAGTGTATGCACCTGTATGCTAGCATGCACTCGGCTTTAAAATGACAAACAAATACTTTGCAGAGGCCTAGTATAAGGTTGTTATCTTATAGTCATTTTGTTTTTTGACAAGCAAGGGCAGTTTTGTTTCTCTTTTGCAAATTTAATTTCCCCTGCTCCCCCTTCCCACAGACAACCCTTCATGTGAGTAAAGGTCAGTAAGAAAAATCACTTATGCCCTAATCCGATACATTTTTATAAGTGATAGCTTCCATGACATTTCACAAGTCTTGTTTCTAAATAGGTACACGGAATTTAAATGTCTACATAAAAAAGAAAGGACTGGCATACAGGGAATAGGGAAAATAAAACAGGACTAGGTCTTTGTGCCTGGGTATTGGCTGAGTACCTTGCTTTGGAGTGATGTGCTTCTTGTAGGTTGACCACCAATGAGGCTTCTTACTTTCCTTTTCTGCTTCTTTGAAATAACGAGTGAAGATGCGGTACTTTTCCAGTGCTTCCAAATTACTCACATCAATATGTTCATTAGGCATCGGTCCCAAGGGCACCCCCAGTTTGTGGAGAACAACTGAAGACAAAAATTGTTTTATGAATGTACATGTTTGACTATCAGCACAGCTGGACTTCTCCCATTCAAGTGAAATTAGTCCAAGAACAACAGAAAAAAAAGGGGGGGGGGAGAGAGAGAGAGAGAGAGAGAGACTGACAACACAAAGCTGTTGCCCAAATGGTGGTGATATTAAATCTAAGGCATGTTTTTAAGACATTCTATCAGTACAAGCCAGGAGAGATATATATGGCAGAGAGTCAGCATGGTGTAGTGGTTTGAGTATTGGGCTATGACTCTGGAAATCAGGATTCAAATCCCCATTTGAGCATAAAAAACACCTTGGCCAAATCACACTCTCTCAGCTATAGAGGATGGCAATGGCAAACCCCCTCTGAACAAACTTGCTAAGAAACCCCCATGATAAGGTTCGCCTTAGGGTTGTCATAAGTCAAAAATGACTTGCAGGCACACAGCAGCAGCAACAACAGGAAAAATTGTGGCACAGCAGTTCTTTTTGGTACCTTCAAATATTTGCAAAGGTACAAAAGCCTTATCTAAGACCAGTTTATTTGGGTTTTTTTAATGTAGTAAAAAATCTCCTGCCTCAAAATTCAAATCTTTTAAAGCTATGCCTGTGCCTGAGTTTGTGTCAAGAATTCACAACAGACTGGTATAACAGAAGCTGAGTCAAAAGTAGCTATGCTCCAAAGCAGTATTATAGAGAATAATTCCTGTTTTGTTATTGAGTTCTTCCAAGATCAGCACAATGATGAAATCATACACACTAAAAATGAAAAGTGATACTCTGTTAAAAAAATAAAGCAGGGCATCCAAGCGCTGCCTCTACAGTCACATTAGGCAAGCATTACTACTCCTTTTACAAACTAGTTCAAAGGGCTGCAGTGACAAAACAAAATAGTTAAGATGATGGTTTTAATCATTATAGTAACCAGGGCTGGGGAGTAGGAATAAGAGTAAGGAGTAAAGAAGTAAGAGGTTTTTACAGGGGTAGGAGTAACATTAAGAGAAAAATATCTTAGGGCCTTTACAGACTGCCAGAAATAATGCAGCTTGAGTCCACTTTAACTGCCCTGGCTCAGTGCTAAGGAATCATGGGAACTGTAGTTTTTTCTGAGACATTGAGCCTTCTCTGTCAGAGAGCTCTGGTGCCACAATAAACTACAGTTCCCATGATTCCCTAGCACTGAGCCAAGGCAGTTAAAGTGGACTCAAGCTGCATTATTTCTGGCAGTCTGTAAAGGCCCTTATTCTGGAGCAGGATAAGGATTAACCCCATCACTGGCATCCCCAAAGACCTCTTCCAGATGAATGTGACAACCCAGAGGAAACAGCATAATTGAAATGAAAAGCAAAAAGAGGCCATCCCAAACAGAAACAAGGCAGGAGAGCTCCTCTCTAGAAACACTTATGGTAGGATTCCTAAAGCACTGAGGCTTATAAGCTTCAAGGAATGTGATTTTGGCAATATTGTTATGGACAAAATGCTTTAAGCCCCTGCTGGCACTGTGTGCTCCTGAACCTTATGGTTTGTTTGTTTGTTTTTAAAGACACAGGCTGTATCAGCACGCCAGAACACTGCTTTAACTTTCATGGCTCTGTCCTATGGAATCCTAGGATTTGTAGTTTGTTGTGGCACCAGAGCTCTCTGACAGAAGTGGCCAAATAGCCCACAAAACCACAATTCCCAGGATTCCATAGCACTGAACAATGGCAGTTAAAGCAGTGTGAAACTGCATTATTTCTGCAGGTACAGAGTTTTGCCTTTGGTCTGATTTGTTTCTTACAGTTCAGTTCCTGTGTGGAATATTAATTTATTTCATTTCATTTCTATGCCGCCTTTCTCCCAGAAAGAAACCTAAGGAGGCTCACAAGATAAAAACATTTTTTTAAAAAACCCACCTTACAATAAAAATTTAAAAAACAATTAAAATAATCTAGTTAGAAAACTAGATTTCACTAAACAAAATCAGGGTGTTAGTAACTATATTTATAATTCACCAAATACTGGTGTATTTAGAGTGTAAATGTGTATTTAAAAGCGACTCGTTATTCTCAACCGAGGTTTAAATGAACGCATAAACTCGGGTAACGATAAATAAACCCGTAGGTTGAAAGGAGTGAAAGGAACTTCAGCATTTCAGGATCTCCAGCAGCAGCACTCAGGCTGCCGAGGAGAACAAAAGCCCGCTTTCCCGCCCCTCTTTCAGAAAGCGAGGGAGAAGCCACCGCTCACCGCTCGTACTGAAGCCCCGTCCCATTCGCAGCCTATGCAGCACCACACTCAGGACAGGCGCCGCCATTTTGTCGGCCCCTGAGTCGAAAGGACCCTTGTACAAGGCCCCGCCGAAGGCAGCTTGGCGCCATCTTGATGACGTCATGAGCGCGGGTTGTCTTCCTTAATGCCTGCCTCACAATATTTTAAAAAATAAAACACCTATTAATAACTTCGTTTTAAAAGCCGTAAGGGCTTCTAGAGCACATTGTCAGCATGTGTGCATGCGCATGTGTGTGTGTTTATATATATATATATATATATATATATATATATAAGCATTAATATATACCGTACATATTAACATAACATTAAACATATTGACCTAACATAACAACACACACACACACACACACACACACACACACTAATATAACATTAAACATATTGACCTAACTATATATATATATATATATATATATATATCTACACATATTAACATTAATATATACATATTAACATAACATTAAACATATTGACCTAACATCTCTCTCTCTCCCTCTCTCCACACACACATATTAACATTAATATATACATATTATCATAACATTAAACATATTGACCTAACACTTCTCTCTCTCTCTCTCCACACACACATATTAACATTAATATATGCATATTAACATAACATTAAACATATTGACCTAACATAACAATATGTATCTTCCAGCAGGCCTTTCCAGACTAAATTGTCCCGGCCCCGGGCTGCCCCCTCTTCCCTCAGCAACATTATTGTGAACCATGGTTCCCCTGGAAGCATAATAATGGGGTATTGTAGAATGTTTTAATCATTTAATTATTATGATTTTATTCTGTTTTAATTGTTAATGGATTTTAATCATGTTATTCGTTTAATAATGTTTTAAGGGGGGGAATTGTTTTTTATTGTAACTGTGTTTTATGTTGTAAACCGCTCTGATTGGGCAACCATTGGGCGGTATATAAATAAATTTTATTTATTATTATTATTATTATATGTTTAATGTTATGCTAATATCATGTTTAATGTGTTAATATGTTTAATGTTATGCTAATATGTTTAATATTAGGTTAATATGTTTATTATAGATACACAGAGAGAGTGAGAGAGTGTGTTATGGCAAAATCTATATTTTGTTATGTCACGTTTAATGTTATGTTAATATGTGTATGTTAGATACACAGAGAGGATGTGTGTTGTAGCAATATATAGTTATATTAATATGTTTATTATGGATCAGTGATGGCACACCTTTTAGGGGCTGAGTGCCTAAACTAAAACACCTTCCGGCACCAGATGTCACCCGCTTCTGGGGGCAGGACTTTTGCCCTGCAGGGGCAGGACAGCCACAACAGGACTTCTTCCTCCTGCCCTCTCTGGCCTTTCCAGAGACAGCTGAAGGCCCAGGGAGGAGGGGGAAAGAAGAGGAAGAGGCGTGCACTTGTTCCTTCTCCCCCCCTTGCGCTGTCCCCAGCCTTCAGCTGACTCCTTGGGATGGCTGGGAAGGAGGAGGAACAGGTGCATGCCTCTACCTCCTCCTCCTCGCCCTCCATGTGATGGGGAAAATGGCACGTGTGCCATCTCTGGCACACGTGCCATAGGTTCACCATCATGGTTATAGATACATACACAAACACACACACACAGTATTGTGGCAATATATATTTATTACTATGTTATGTTAATATGTTTAATATTATGTTAATATGTTTATTATAGATACACAGAGAGAGACAGAGAGTGTATGTTATGGCAAAATACATATTTTGCTATGTTATATTAATGTGTTTATTAGCATGTTATGTTATGTTAACATGTTTATTAGATAGTGTATGTTGTGGCAATATATATGTTAATATGTTTATTATAGATACACAGAGAAAGACAGAGTGTGTGTGTTATGGCAAAATACATATTTTGCTATGTTATGTTAATATATTTAATGTTATGTTAATGCAGGGACCAGCAACCTACGGCCGGGGGGCCGGTTAAGGCCCAGGTCCCTGGACTTACCGGCCCAGGCGGAAGGTTGCTGCCGGCGCCGCCGCTGCGTGCTGCCAGCGCGTGTTTTTGCTGCCGTGTGGCCGCAACCGCCATTTTGGAAATCAAAATGGCGGCCACGACGCGTTTGCGCATGCGCAGGAGCACTGCGCATGCGCAAACGCGTTGCAACCGCCATTTTGATTTCCAAAATGGCGGCGGCAGCGCGCGCAGAGGTGGCTGCACAGAGGTGGTGGCGGCAGCGCACGCAGGGCAGCGCGCGCGCACCGCCATTCCCCCCCCCCGGCCCAGCGGTGGAAGGGACTTCGCGGGACCGGCCCCAAGCGCAAAAAAGTTGCCTACCCCTGTGTTAATGTGTTTAAAGCATGCAAATGCAAGTAGATAAATAGGTACCACTTTGGTGGGAAGGTAAACAGCGTTCTGTGCAACCATGCTGGCCACAGGATCACAGAGTAATCTCTGACAATGCTGGTTCTACGGATTAGTAACGGAGATGAGCACCGCCTCCTACGATCAGACACAACTTGACAACCTTGTCAATGGGGAATACCTTTACCTTTACTTACTGTGTTTATTATATATATATAGAGAGAGAGAGAGAGAGAGAGAGAGAGAGAGAGAGAGAGAATTATGGCAATATATATATATATATATATATACATAATATTATGTTATGTTATGTTAATATATTTATTAGATTGCTCCAAGCAATCAGTCACAGTCTGCAGGTGGTTATAACAGCAGTTTCTAAAGTCTGCAATACAGACTTTACACAACAATACAATAGTCCTAGATGTTACAAACATTGGTTTTTGGAATTAGTCGGTTTCCATGTTCGCCACAGCTGGCACTGTAACCTGTCAAAAGGCCTGCCATCCCATAAAGACTGTTTAAGTGACCAAGCTGGATCTAGGAGTATCTTTGGCCTGCAGGCTATCCAGTATTATCATTCTCATTTTGCAGATGTGTGTGGAAAGGAAGATTGAGAAATAGGGTAGTAGTGGGAGGGAAAGGCTGAGGCAGAGAGCTGATTACAATACCTTATAATACAGGGCTGGAAGGCTGCCAGTGAGAGTGGATTACAACAACTTTGTATTGTAGTCTAATGTTCATCGAGAGGGAGAGAAGGCAGGCCTAGCCTGAAGAAGAAGGGCCCTCCCTCCAGTCCATCTGCTTTGGTCCAGGCTTTTGAGGGAGAGTAGATCTGATGGACTTATTCCCCTTCCCCACCACCATCCCCTTCTCCTTTTGTGTCTTGTCTTTTTAGATTGTAAGCCCTGAGGGCAGGGAACTGTCTTAATCCACTTGTAAGCCGCTCTGATAGCCTTTGGCTGAAGAGCGGGGTATAAATACATAATAATAATAATAATAATAATAATAATAATAATAATAATAATAATGTTACCTCCATTTTGCAAGTGGCAGGGGAGATATAGCAACAACAACAACAACAACAGTTTATTTGCTCAAGGCTGTAGGTAGGGTACAACATGTTGAAATACAAAACACAATTAAAAAGAAAACACATAAAACCAACAGTTAGAATAAAAGACTATAAAATCATTAAAATATACTTGTAAGAGCACACATACAAATTAAGAAATCATGAATTAAAATTGACTGGGTAGGCCTGGCAGAAGAGATGCGTCTTTAATGTTGTTGTAAATGCCATCAGCATTTTCAACTGTTGTATCTCTTCTGGCAGGTCATTCCACAGACAGGGGGCAGCAGACAAAAAGGTCCTCTGAGAAACCATTGCCATTCTAGCCCTGGCCAGTTGGAGCAAACACTTCCCAGAGGACCTGAGTGTACAGAGCAGATTGTAAGGGAGAAGGCGATCCTGTAGGTAACCTGGACCTAAACCATGTAGGACAGGGGTAGGCAACCTTTTTGAGCCGGGGGCCGGGTTGCTGTCCCTCAGACAATTGGGGGGCCGAAGCACCAAAAATAAATAAATAAATCAATAAAAATAAAAATAAAAATATTTATTTTTTTTAAAAAAAAATATGCATGCACTCTCTCTCAGCCCCAGAAAAGCCATGGCAAAACCCCTGTGGAGATTTTGCCAAGAAAACCCCAAGAAAAAGTTATAACAACAATAATAAATATCATCATGGCGGGCGGCGGTGGCAGGACTGGCCTAGGGCCAGTCCAAAGGCCTCGGGGGGCTGCATCTGGCCCCTGGGCCTTAGGTTGCCTACCCCTGATGTAGGATGACACCAGCAGATACTGGCTGATGACAATCTGTAGTGTCATCTTCTGTTAACATATCCATATGGCAGGGAAAGGCCTAAGGAAGCCATTAGTGGTTTACAACACTCTTCTAATGAAGTGTAGTGTTATTATGTCTATATTGCAGGGTGAGGGCAGGGTAGAGGCTGAGAAAATAGTTTAGGACAATAAGATGATAGCCTCCTTATAGCAACATTACTTAGGACGTTATCACATGGGGTCTAAAGCAGACAGAATCCACACTAAATCCCGTCCTATTGCGCTTTATTTTTCCGTGTGTTCACACGACATCGCACAGAACCCCGTCACAACCCTGTCCCAATGCGGCATCATCCCCGTTCTTTTGAATGCTGGTTTCTTGGGGAATTGCAATTGCACGACCGGAATGATAGCGCAATCATTGCGCTTTCGCCATATGTCTGATCACCAGATACGTATCCTGGAGCCCAGGCCCCGCGCAGGCTTGGGAAGGGGTGTGTGTGACAGCCGGCTGTCACACACACACACACACACACACACACACACACCCCTTCCCAAGCCTGCGCGGGGCCTGGGCTCCGAGGAGAAGTCCTCAGAGAGGCGCCTCTCTGAGGACTTCTCCTCGGAGCGCGGACCCTGTGCCGGCTTGGGAAGGGGTTTGGGGGGCAGCCGGCTTGGGAAGGGGTGTGTTTGACAGCCGCGGCTGTCCTGTTTCTGCGCATGTGCAAGAACATCCTTGCTGGGTTCTGTACGGGATCTTCTCACTTGTGTGTGAACAGCAAATACGGTTCCCGGGGGGCGCTTTATCGGGCTTTCGTTAATTGTGCGATGATACTAGTTGCATCTGATAGCCATTTCCGTATTGTGGGGTTTCTACCGGTATAGTTCTGGATTGATTCTTATATCGCTTTCTTGCCGCTTTGAGCCCCGCGTGTGATAAGGTCCTTATAATGGTAATTGTTAAGTTCTGATTAGCTCAGGTAATGATGTTGTGAAAAGTGTTTTGTGTGTATGTTCATAGCGATGACACTGGAAACAAAGGGCTCATTTCCACTTACATTTAAACCGGTTTGCAAATCGCATTGACTCCAGGTTGTGGTTTTGATTCAGGTTGATGGTTAGTTCCCATTATGGAAGCAAATTATTCCCTTATTCCATGTCGTTCCCACTAGTGGGAATGATCCCCAAGTTGCCTTTGTGCCCCAACTTTGGGAGGGGGGGGAACACCAGGTTTGCCAGGCTCCAAAGGGCCTCCTTTCATCAGGTGAGGACAGCAGTGGTGTGTGTGTGTGTGTGAGAGAGAGAGAGAGAGAAAGAGAAAGAGAGAGATTAATCATCGCCACCAGAAAGATTTCCTTAATATCTTTTGCCCAGGGAGCCAGGAAAAGACCTGCGGGGATCTTAAAAGCTTTGGATCAAAGGTGCATCTGGTGGTAGTGGTGGTGGCGGCGTAACCTTTTCCCATGTGCCAAAGGAACCTGGGTCCACAGAGGAGAATGGAAGGTTGGCTGAAGGAGGAAGGATGGAGGTAGGGATGGGGACCCACCTTCATTATGCCTGCGGACGGTCCGGTCCTGGCCCCCAGGCTGCCCTGATGGGGTCCCTCTCGGCCAAAGGGTCACAGCTGCAGGAAGCCGAGGCGGAGGAGTGTAGAGGGCTCAAATCAGCGGTGGCAGCCATGGCTTCATGGGGTCGGGGCAAGCTCACAGGGGGGCAGACCAGGGGGGTTCATATCCGCCATCCCCTGCCCACTGGGCTCCCAGCAGCTGCACCAGCCAACACAGAGGGGCTACCCAGCACCTGACCCAGCAGCGCCCCTCGCCTTGAACCCAGGCAGAAAGACTCCTCACCTTTCCCCTTGGATGGGCTTCGCCTCTGCGGTGGAGGGGAAAATGAGGGAAGAGGAGGAGGAGGCAAGAGAGAAGGAGAAGGAGAAGAGACACCACCAGGGAGGGAGGAGAGAGACCACGAAGAGAACGCCTGCCTGGAGACACCACCAAAGCTGGGTCCAGGAGCCCCAAAAGCGGGACCCTGCTCTGCCTGGTGAGGGCTTGCGAGACTAAAGGATCCCAGGTCAACTTTGGGGAGCTGGACTTTGGCTAGATACAAATCAGATCTGTCATTCACATTTGTTGAACACTCTTCTAATTTGATTTTTTTCAAAAGAACCACCACAAAACTATTGTCTGCAAAGAGAAATTTTAAAAATTTGCCTTGCTTCAACACGAGTCAGAACGATCGCAGTTGTGTCTGAAACCGTTTCTAATGTAAACGAGACACATATAAAGCAATTGGCTAATTGCTTTAAATCACTTTAAATCAGGGGTAGGCAACCTTTTTGAGCTGCGGGCCGGGTTGCTGTCCCTCAGACAATTGGGGGGCTGAAGCACCAAAAATAAATAAATATTAAAATTAAAATAAAAAAATTAAAATTTTAAAAAATATGCATGCACACTCTCTCAGCCCCAGAAAAGCCATGGCAATCCCCCTGTGGAGATTTTGCCAAGAAAACCCCAAGAACAAGTAATAACAACAATAATCAATATCATCATGGTGGGTGGTGGCGGCGGCGGCAGCGGCAGGACCGGCCTGGGACCGGTCCAAAGGCCTCGGGGGGCCAGATGCGGCCCCCAGGCCTTAGGTTGCCTACCCCTGCTTTAAATCATAGCGAGAATGAGCCCAAAGTTGCAGCAGGTGCTTCTTAATGTTGTGTCTACTGTTCACCACCAGAGGGTAATACTACAATAAGAATGGGTCCAGGATGATGTGAAATTGGGGGGAAACATAAAAGAAGCTGCCCTATTGGGTTGTTTGACACAAAAAGTCAAAAGTCAAGTGAGTTATTAATACCCATATTCTTCAGATTAAAAAAACCTGAACAAATATAAGGAACGCTGGTCTCATTTTACTGAGAATTAAGTCAGATGTGTCTCTGATTTTAGCCATGAAATAGTCTTAGTGAAGCTGTAGGACAACAGCCATAAATACCAGAAGACAATAATTATTTGTTTTTAGTTTTTAAAGCACTTCTTGTACAATATTATCAGGAATCCTGCATTAAAGATGACATGCTGAAGTATAAATAAGGCATGTCTTTTTCTTTGGTACCACATGGTCCATCATTTCACAGGTGAAAAATGGGACACATGCAGCCAAGCAACATCAGACTGTGGTCAAGATGGCAAAAGATATTAGTGAGGAAGAACATGCAAGCCAGGAGAGGCTGCAACATTTGCTTTTGCCTGAATTTACTGGGAAGGGCTGTGGCCCTGTGATATAACTGCCTCATCACCCCCACCCCGATTTAACTGAGTGCAAACTACTTTTGGACTTTGGGCTCAGTTTGAACTCGGTGGAAGTAAACCAAGGACAAAAGGGGGAAATAGGACACTTTAAAAGCAGTTGAAAAAGTAGGATGACAGGATTAATAGGGACTGTCTCTACCAAACTGGGACAGTTGGAAGGTATGTGGTTCAAAAACTGGTGGAGGGCTAGATATGGGTCCGGATCATCACTCTTAGGGATGATCTTCATCCATATTGTACCTGTCTTTCCCTTCATTGTATACTAGTGGCAGCTGAAGGAGTGGACAGGATAAGTTAAATAGAGGGAAAGGAAATCTCTCCCAGCAATGAGGCAGTTTTTTTAAATCCCTCCCGCAAACAACAACAACAACAACAACAACAGGAGGTCTGATCACTAGATGTATAACAGCTACTCCGGCCTTCAGCTTGACAACAGAGGACTGCATTGTTGCTTTAAAGATTACTCAGATGATGTGCTCTGAATATTTTATACACAACTACTACTTCTGAATGGATTGTCCCTGGAACTGTGGATTAGTATATCTTCAAGCATAGCTGCATAATCTCAAGCAACAAGTGGGATCTTATGGCAAGAAATTGTTGCATAGAGCACCAGCTGTTCAGGATTGTAGTTCCCTCCATTCCACTCCCAGCTTGCAAGTCACCATTTCATAACCACTGAACATACTCAGACCTCATTGGGTTATTTGGGGGTCTTTTCTCTTTGAAAGGTTTTTGTTCATATTTCTGCTAACCTTGAGGTCCTCACCCTAAGCCTGCATGGTATCTTGGTTTATTTTGTGGATGGTGCCATTTTGGCCACATAAAGAACACCAACCGGAATGTATTATTAGATTGTACCTGGTATATGCAGTTGGGGCTATGGAAAGTCACTGGCAATGCAGAGTTTTCCCAACAGAAACGGGATTTAAAAGGTGGGGAAAACCAGCAAAAGTGGGTAGATTTTTACACACATCGATGTTAAACTGTGCTTAACCCGAACAGAAAGTACCGTATTTTTCGGCATATAAGATGCTCCGGCATATAAGACGCACCCAATTTTAAAGGCGGAAAATCTAGGAAAAAAAGATTCTTAATAAAATACAGTCAGAGGATGCCTCCGACCCAGGCATCCGCCCAAGGAAAGCAACCAGGCTTTCCTTGGAGGGATCCTGGGGTTTGAGGCGTCCTCCGACCCACGGAGGACGCCTCAGACCCACGGCATCCACCCAGGGAAAGCAACCAGGCTTTCCTTGGAGGGACCCTGGGGTATGAGGCGTCCTCCGGCCCACGGAGGGCGACTCAGACCCTAGGATCCCTGCAGGGAAAGCAGCCAGGCCTTCCTTGAAGGGACCCTGGGCTCTGAGGCGTCCTCCGGCCCACGGAGGGCGACTCAGACCCTAGGATCCCTGCAGGGAAAGCAACCAGGCTTTCCTTGGAGGGACCTTGGGGTCTGAGGCATCCTCCGGCCCACGGAGGACAACTCAGACCCTAGAATCCCTGCAGGGAAAGCAGCCAGGCTTTCCTTGGAGGGACCCTGGGGTCTGAGGCGTCCTCCGGCCCACGGAGGGCGACTCAGACCCTAGGATCCCTGCAGGGAAAGCAACCAGGCTTTCCTTGGAGGGACCTTGGGGTCTGAGGCGTCCTCCGGCCCACGGAGGGTGACTCAGACCCTAGGATCCCTGCAGGGAAAGCAACCAGGCTTTCCTTGGAGGGACCCTGGGGTCTGAGGCGTCCTCCGGCCCACGGAGGACGACTCAGACCCTAGGATCCCTGCAAGGAAAGCAGCCAGGCTTTCCTTGGAGGGACCCTGGGGTCTGAGGCGTCCTCCGGCCCACGGAGGGCGACTCAGACCCTAGGATCCCTGCAGGGAAAGCAACCAGGCTTTCCTTGGAGGGACCTTGGGGTCTGAGGCATCCTCCGGCCCACGGAGGACGACTCAGACCCTAGGATCCCTGCAAGGAAAGCAGCCAGGCTTTCCTTGGAGGGACCCTGGGGTCTGAGGCGTCCTCCGGCCCATGGAGGACGACTCAGACCCTAGGATCCCTGGAAGGAAAGCAGCCAGGCTTTCCTTGGAGGGAACCTGGGGTCTGAGGCATCCTCCGACCCACGGAGGACGCCTCAGACCCTAGGATCCCTGGAAGGAAAGCAACCAGGCTTTCCTTGGAGGGACCCTGGGGTCTGAGGCGTCCTCCGGCCCACGGAGGACGACTCAGACCCTAGGATCCCTGCAGGGAAAGCAGCCAGGCTTTCCTTGGAGGGACCTTGGGTCTGAGGCGTCCTCCGGCCCACGGAGGACAACTCAGACCCTAGAATCCCTGCAGGGAAAGCAGCCAGGCTTTCCTTGGAGGGACCCTGGGGTCTGAGGCGTCCTCCGGCCCACGGAGGACGACTCAGACCCTAGGATCCCTGGAAGGAAAGCAGCCAGGCTTTCCTTGGAGGGAACCTGGGGTCTGAGGCGTCCTCCGACCCACGGAGGACGCCTCAGACCCTAGGATCCCTGGAAGGAAAGCAGCCAGGCTTTCCTTGGAGGGACCCTGGGGTCTGAGGCGTCCTCCGGCCCACGGAGGACGCCTCAGACCCTAGGATCCCTCCAGGGAAAGCAACCAGGCTTTCCTTGGAGGGAACCTGGGGTCTGAGGCGTCCTCCGACCCACGGAGGACGCCTCAGACCCTAGGATCCCTGGAAGGAAAGCAGCCAGGCTTTCCTTGGAGGGACCCTGGGGTCTGAGGCGTCCTCCGGCCCACGGAGGACGCCTCAGACCCTAGGATCCCTCCAGGGAAAGCCTGGTTGCTTTCCTTGGGTGGATGCCTGGGTCCTCCGACCCAAGCATCCGCCCAAGGAAAGCAACATTGCTTTCCTTGGGGTGATCCTGGGGTCGGAGGAGTGCTCCGACCCCAGGATCGCCCCAAGGAAGCTTTCCATGGGGCGATGCTGGAGTCAGAGGCGTCGTCCGACCCCAGCATTGCCCCATGGAAAGCAACCTTTTTTTCCTTGGGGTGATCCTGGGGTCGGAGGAATGCTCCGACCCCAGCATGGTCCCAGGGAAAGCAACGCTCCTTCCCCCTGCGTCCTCGGTGGTTCAATGGGCTGCTCAGCCTCCGATCCCAGGAGCAGCCCGACCCAGGAGCAGCCCATTGAACCACCGAGGACGAGTGGCGGCCTTGGAGGGGAGCTACATTCGGCCTATTAGGCGCACCAACTTCCCCACCGTCATTTTGGGGAAGAAAAAGTGCATGTAATATGCCGAAAAATACGGTATTTTACTTTTCCGAAAGTAAAAAGAAGCGGCTTTTTACTATTTTCTGTTTGGGTTAAGCACAGTTTAACATTGACGTCGTGTGAAAATCTACCCGCTTTTGCGAGTTTTTTTTTCTATTTAAATCCCGTTTCTGTATGGGATTTTCCCCATGTGATAAAGTCCAGAGTTAGGCTGCCTGCCTGATGAGTGACTATAAAAGAGGAGGAGCCATTGGAAAGAGTAGGAATGTCTCATGTACTGACAGAAGTGAAGTTAGAAGTGAAGCGGTTTCAGTACAAAGTCGTAACAGAATTCAGACTTCCGTGTATGGAATAAAGAGTTAAGATGAAAGAAGAAGTTTAGTGAAATAATGTGTCATTTGACAGTTGGAGAGTTAGTTTGAGGGTGGCTCATACTTGCCTTGTTCTGAGGGAACATTAATTGTGAATTGAGCCAAACTTCCATGGGATTCATAGTCCTGATGGAGGAGCGTTATTAGAACTTGTGTTTAGAGAAATAAAACACCAGTTCAAGTGGAAGCAAAGTCAGTGAGAGAACTGGAACTATGGACTTCAACACACGGCAGGCAATCCTATGAATAAAGCGAATTTAATCCCATCAATATCCTGTAAGAGCAGGATGACTTTCAGATGACATCCCTCAACGTCGCCATTATCCTGCAGTTAACCTGTGAATAAAGTGACAAAATCACACCGCTTTTTATTTTCGGGATTTTCCTGTGAATAAAAAGTGGTGTGATTTTGCCAATTTATTCATGGGTTAACTGCGGGATAATGGCAATGTCGGGAGATGTAGTTTGAAAATCATTCTGCTCTTACAGGATATTGACAGGATTAAATTCGCTTTAACCATGGGAGGAGGATGCTTGCTGCCTCCCATGTGATAAAGTCCAGCCAGTTTGTAACAAAGTGAAGGGCTGTACATAATGTAACCACACGACTTGAGATACTAACTTAAGTTCTGTCTGTAAATAAAGTTTATATTTCTTCTTGTTTACAGAGGACTGGCTTGAGGTTATTTATAACTAAAAACATCAAAAACATACTACCAAAAATATTTTAAAATTTAATAGATATGGATACTGGGAGTCCATCTCTGAGTCACCTATTAAGTGAGTGGACTAGGAAAGGAATTGGGGCCAGTAAAAAGACCAAGGGCAGGGGTAGGCAACCTTTCCTCTTTAAGAGCCGAGGGACTTCATCTCCCAGAATCCCAGGAGCTATTGGCCAACATGGGACTATTGGCCAACATGGCGGAGGCTTCTGGGAGCTGAAGTCCCTCGGCCCTTAAAGGGGAAAGGTTGCCTACCCCTGCCAAGGGTTAAAGGGAGGAAATAAGAGCCTGAGACTATATTTTAAGGAAAGAAGAACCCTCTGGGTCGAGAGCTCACAGGGGCCTGAAAACAAAATGTGTATTTGGAAAGGAACCTTCAAAGCTCTCCCTTCTCAGAGAGGAGCTGCCCAGAAAGAGTGGGCACCAGATGGTGAAGGAATGAGTGAATAGGAGAATTCCCTTACCTATTTCTTAAAGAGGTAGCAGTGTTAATCTGTTTCAGCACAAAAAGCAAAGGGGAAGGGAGAGAAGGAATGTAGCAGTATATTTCAGTATGAGCTTTTGGTTTCATGTTCCAATTTTCAAAAGAATTTAGAGAAGTTTCCTACTTCAAGAGAACTTACTTTCAGGGAAGCAGAATGTGTTGCTTCCACATCTCAAGACTAACAAGCCATCTGATTGACAGATCCATATAATCTTAGGACTTAATCACATGGGGGAAATCCTGTGCAGAAACGGGATTTAAAAGCTGGGGAAAAACTGCAAAAGCGGGTTGATTTTCACACACGTCATTGTTAAAGTGTTGATAACCCAAATGGAAAGTAGACAAAAGCCGCTCCTTTTTACTTTTGGGATTTTCCAAAAATAAAAAGGAGCGGCTTTTGACTACTTTCTGTTTGGGTTAACAATACTTTAGCAATGACGTTGTGTGAAAATCAATCAATTTTTGAGGGGTTTTCAAACATTTAAAACCCCATTTCTGCATGGGATTTCCCCCATGTGATAAAATCCTTACACAGTACTTTGAAGGTTTACAGCCACTGTCACATTTTGCATCATTATGTATCCCATTACACTCTGATCCCCCCCCACAACTATTTAATTGCATAAATACTGCAATATTGAACTCTGCCAGTGTGTCTCAAAAATTGATTGAAATCTATTAAAGCTTATTCTAAAACAGCCTCAAAGATGCTGCTAGAGTTCTTCACCCTGCCCTTCTATTGTATGTCTTTGAGTCTTTTCCAGTTACACCATTGAGATTGTATTCAATGGGCACTGAACTCAGTCCTCATTGGGCTGTTCGGAGGATTCTCCTAAGGAATTTCTTCTCCCTTTTATTTATTTATTTATTTATTTGCATTTCTGCAAGTCTGCTGATACTTGTGTCTTTTGTTCCATACATGATGGCACTGGGAGGATGAAATCTGAATTAGAATATAGATAATGAAAATGTAAATTTCTTATGTTTGGTATTTTCTTTAATAAGGCAATATACAGTTTAAGATACAGGTTTGATTGTGAGAATCAAGAGGATAACGTATGCCTTGTTTCACAAGAGATCATTTGTTTTTAAAAGCAGAGTTGTGTGAGATGAAAACTGCCAAGATTTCATTGTTATTTTCATAGACAGGCCAATAAAGACAGTATCTCTTTAACTTGTGCCCATAGGTTGTCATTATTTCTTCCTTGCTCTCTGGAATTCCAATTATCTTTGAAGCAATCCATGTTTCATAATAGCCACCATCATTCTGCTGTTAAAGTGACTCCATTTTAGAGAGCAACTCTTCAAAATCTTGTATAGTTGTGTGACAGGAGCAAAGTTTTTAAAAATGTTCATGCTATTGTGCTCACTGAGCATATAATACACACAAATTTAAAATGGAGTTTTAAGTTTTGTATATGCGCCATGAACACAATAGCATCAAAATACACAGAGCTGGAGCAAATGGATAATAGGATTGCCAACTGGCTAGGGGGAAAAACACTCACCCTGCCTGGCCTACATTTGTTTTGTACATCTACCATTGACTTGGTAAGCATTCCCTACCTGCTCTTTGCTGCATAGAGGAGATTAAATGTTAGAAATCAGCGCAGTTGTATCAGCTCTGCTAGCTGTTCTCTGCCCATTTTGGAGCCTAGTATGCTTCTTGAGAAAAAAATTAAGGATGACCATACTCTGCAACTGATTTAGCAGGGACAGTCCCAATTACTCTTCCATTATCCCACTTTTTCAGTTGCTTCCAAAATATCCCAATTTCTCTCTCCTCTTCCCACTTTCCCCTTTCATCCTCAACTTACTTCAGCTGCCACAAACTGAGTTGAATGTGCAAAAGTCATTTGCGCTCAACAGGAAGGGCTGGGATCTTGCCCTTCCCAGTAGGCTCAGGCAAAAGAAAACTGCTGCAACATCTCCTAGCTTTTGTGTTCTTCGTTAATTTTTGCCATCTTGACCACATTCTGATGTTTTTTGGCCATGTGTGCCATGGTTTTCATGTATGAAATGCTGGAGGGTATGAATGGTTTCCTTAACTCATAAACCCTGGTAAAATGGAAGAAGTCTGCTATTCTATGTTTATACATGTAGGAAAGCTCTTCCTGTGATTCTCTCTGTTGCATGTTCAAAATCAAAGAAGCCTTTGCTTTTTATTAGTTTCTAGCCGAGCAGGCATCAGTCTAAATAAGCAGTATCTGTCTCTGTGATGAAAAGTAATGAAAAAGGGCTCAGTGTGACATGTGGAGATTAAATGCCCAGCTCCTCTTGCTAAATGATATTATCCAGGGCAGCCGAAGGGATGAGAAGGGGGAAGGAAAGCCACTGTGCCATTCTCTAAGCACGTTGTTTTTCTCCAGCTGTGGGTTTTATTAAGCTTTCAGGCCTTAATGTGATGTGCTAGGCTTTTTGCGTAAAACAACAAATTACAGACCAATGTGTTTGCTAAGAATAATATGGCTTGCTGTAGAGAAATAATGAAAATGGAAGAGGTGAAAAAAGTTATTGGGGGGAAAAGTATTAGAGTGCTTTCTGTGCATCCTGTCTGTTCATATTTGTTTTTATCCTAAATATATCCCCAACAATATCACAAGAGCTTTCTGCTGGTTAGTAAATTGCCCAGTTTCCCAGCCTAATAGGGCAGTGGTTAATTTAATGAATAACACTGTGGCTGCCCATTTAAACCACCTTTCCATAAATGCAGTAGTTGCTGCCCCTAATAACAGCGCAACTAGATGCTCAGAAGGTAAACTTCTCTCTTCTTCCCATTGGCAATCCATCTCAATACTTTTGGCAAAGCAGAAAGGTAAATTATATAACCTGACGTGTCATGCTGGAGACAAAGTACTACTTCAAAGATATAGCTGTAGGGATTTTGGCTTGTTCCACCATTGGCATCACCTCTCTTTGGATTATGTAAACTGCTGCCACCATCTATGAACACCCATCTTAATTCTTGCCAGTGCCTCTTCTAATAGTTACTTTTGTGACTCTTTTCATGTGGATCCCTTTTCAAATGTGCCACTAATCACCAAGATAACCACCACAATGGTGCATCTGCTGCCCTTTAGACACCACAGTGTTTGACCTTATCAATAACTTAATCTCAGTATAGGGACCTCAAAACGCATGCAAGTATAAACAATATTATTTAACTGAAAAATACAATGAAGCGATTCACTATTACTTGTTACTCAAATGCATTGGTTTACAATAGTGTTTTAGCCTAGTCCTTATAGTTATAATACAGATTGCGTCTTCCTTATCTGGAATTCCAAAATATTCCAAAAACCAAAACTTCTTTCATGGGTGGCTCAGATGTTGATACTATTGCTTTCTGATGGTTCAATGTACTTAAATTGTGTTTCATTTATAAAATTATTAACAATATTATGTATAAAATTACCTTCAGGCTATGTGCATAAGATGTATATGAAACATACAGGCATTTTGTGTTCTGATTTGGGTCCTATTCCAAGATATCTCATTGTGTACATATATACAAATACAGCTATTCCAAAATTAAAAAATCCAAAATCCAAAACACCTCAGGCCCCAAACATTTTGGACAGGTGAGACTCAGTCTATACTTATACGCCTATATTTATTGTTGCTGTTGTGTGCCTCCAATTTATTTTTTATTTATGGCAAACCTATCATAGGGTTTTCTTGGCAAGTTTCTGCAGAGCAGGTTTGCCATTGCCATCCCACCTTGAATCTCATTGTGGGAGAAAAGCGGGATATAAATCCTGGAAATAAATAAATAATCCTGAGGCTGAGACAGTATGACTTGCTCAAACAAGAGGCAAACAAATTGAAGCTGAATCCAGACAAGACAGAGGTGCTCTTGATTAGCTGAAAGATAGAATATGGATTCAGCCTGTGTTGGATGGGTTACACTCCCCCTGAAATTGCAGCTTCGCAGTCTGGGAGTTATTCTTGGATTCAGATCTGACCCTCCAGGCTCAGAGCTGAATCCAAGAGTACCCCCAAACTGTGAGGCTACATTTTGGCAGTGACCAGGAGTGCCTTTGCACAGTTAAAGGCCGACTGCATCAATTCCTGGAGAAGTCAGATCTGGCCATGGTTGTACATACCTTGGTTCCATCCCATTTGGATTACTGTAATGTGTTCTACATGCATCTGCCTTTGAAAAGTGCTCAGAACCTCAGCTGGCCCAAAAAGCTGCAGCCAGGTTGTTAACTGGGGCTGGAGACAGGGAGCACACAACTCCCTTGCTGCAACAGCTCCACTGGCTGCTGGTCTGCTTCTGGGAACAATTCAAAGTGCCGGTTTTGATCTATAAAGTCCTATGGCTTGGGTCCAGGCTATTTGTACGACTGTTGCCTCCTCTGTCCCACCACCTTCTCAGGGTCATTTGGTGAGAACAAGGGAGAGGGCCTTCTCAGTGGCTGCTCCCAGACTCAAGAACTTCCTCCTTACAGAGGCCATGTTGGCCCCATCCTTGTCTCCTTCTGGTGGCAGGTTAATTTTTTGTTTTCTGTGTGGTGCCAGGCCTTTACCAAATGTTGAGGATGGTCTCTTAATGCTGTGTGGTGCTGGTTTTCAAGTTTTTTAAAGGTCTGTACATAGTTTTTAAATGTTTTATTGTTTTTAATGCATTTTAATATTTGTTTTAAAATATAATTAACTGTATATTTTATACTTTCATTTACCTTTTGTGGTGGTTTTAATCTGTATCATTTTAAAATGTTGTTAGCTGCCTTGAGTCCCATTATTGGAAGAAAAGCAGAATATAAATGATTAATGATGATGCTGCTCTGCAATTCTCCTGTAAATCAATGGGAGTTATGGGGTTGACAACACTGGAGAGGGTGCTTGGGGACAATTGTATTGATGGCCCTTTTTTCATTTCCTCACTCCACAATGAAAACAAGGCAGTGATTGAATTGTGAGTCCTATCAGCTAGAAAATTCCCATGAACATGAAATCTAGATTCTATAAGTCTTTGGAGGCAGGATTGCCTACTACCAAATCCAGCTTCACAAGGAAATCATCTATGACAAGGGATTATTGAAATTCACCTCAGAACCAGATCATCCTCCATCCACACAGTAGGGAAAAACAAAAACAAAAACAGATCCAGGGTATTTCCTACCTCATGCATGGTTGAATTAACATGGTTATTATGGTAGCTATAAAGTCATAAGCTGGCCTCACCAACACAATTTTGGTGTGGATGTAGACATGCCCAAAAACTGTAGTCATGGGCATTCTCCAATGCCACATCTGAGACACCCTTGGCCAGATCAAGCAGGGACACTGCAGGGGAACAGGATGGATGTTTGACTAGAAGCATTTCTATTGTGTTCTGGCCCAAAGCAGAAACCCTCAAAATTGGTGCCACGATGGATGAGGGAGATGGAATCCCTTTGAACAGCACCTCATCCCCACCAGTTCTCCAGTCTATGTTAATACTGTACTAAATATCCCAGTGGACAAAGCTGGGAAAGATTGACTCCACCAAGCTCATCTACCCAAGTTATGGGCAAGTTGGACACACAAGATAAGCTATCTTATATTGAATTAGACCAATGGCCCATCTTGTCCAGTATTGTCAATTCTGACTGGCAGTAGTTCTGCAGAGATTCTGACAGGATTGTTTCCTATCCCTGTGTGAAGATCCTTGGCATACCATCCCATCCAAGTACAAACCAGATCTGATCCTGGTTACATTCCCAAACCTGACAAGACTGGATGTGTTCTGGATGGTGTAGTTGCAGGGTTCTGCTATGCTGCTGTTTTCTGATAAGGGGGCATTAGAAGGAAGCCAAGGTCAATTTTTACATTACAAAAGGAATGTGATGGTTGCTACCTTGTGATTCCACACCCTACTGCTCTAGTAAGAAAAGACAGTAAAAAATAAAACAAAACAAAAACATATGAAAGGAATAAGATACTACACAAGAAACAACACAATGAGCCAGAAAAACTTGGGCCACAATGTACAAGGGAGTAAGTCCCTCTGAACTCGATGGAGCTTATTTCTAAGAAATTTACAGGATTGTCCATCAGTGACCAATATTGGCTCACCAGCAGCGTGAAGGATTCATACTGAAAGGGATGCAAACAGATTATGGGATGGAGTGGTGTGGTATGGTTGGGATACATTAATGTTCCAGAGAACCAATCTCCACTGCTTGGAGGCATCCAGTAAAGAGTTTTAGTGAAAGGAAATAGAAAAATCCAGACAGTCTGGCAAAACCAAGAATTTAAAAGAAACTTATAAAAAGATTTATTTTACAAAATGTAATTTCTACCACAACAGGCTTTGACAATTCACATGTTTAATTCATTACTGCCCCTCATTATTTAACATTTCAGAATGATAATCCATCTTTGAAGAAAGCATCAGTCCACGCAGGTCTGTCTTCAGCATTCATCTGCTCTCACACTGACTGAGATGATGTCTTATAGGAAGCTTTCTTCAAGGTTTCTAAGAAGAACTGCTCTTCCTCCAAAAAATCATGATCCTATTTTTTTTTTGTTTTTTAAAGAAAAAAAAAGTGGTGAGAGAGATCTTAGTGAACCAAGAGTTCCTTGTTAGAAGAAGGAAAAGGCTCTATGTCTGGGTACTGTGTGGTCATAGTGCTACTTCTCCACTATCAGACTTGGATTCATAAACCAGTATTAAGCTGTGTTTACAATTTGGACTGTGATATGGGAGATGTAAGCTTAAAATCCCCTCTGAACCATGATATTCATTGGTTGAGTTTGGCTTAGTCACTCTCTCTCAGCTTGAGCAACCTCACAGGGTTATAGTAGAGAGAAAGAGATGTCTGCACTGCCTTGAGTTCACTGGAGATCAAGCAGGACAGAAATGTAAGTAAAGATTCAGTATCCCTTATCTGGAATACAGGTATTCCAAAATACATAAAAAACACTTTGAGTCCCAAGCATTTTAGCTAAGGGATACTCAACCTGGAATGACTTTGTATGTCTATGAGCTCATGCAAACTCTAAGACAGGGGTAGGCAACCTTTTTGAGCCGGGGGCCGGGTTGCTGTCCCTCAGACAATTGGGAGGCTGAAGCACCAAAAATAAATAAATAAATAAATAAATACAAATATTTTTTTTAATATATATATATATATATATATATATATATATATAAAAATATGCATGCACACTCTCTCAGCCCCAGAAAAGCCATGGCAAAAACCCTGTGGAGATTTTGCCAAGAAAACTCCAAGAACAAGTAATAACAACAATAATCAATATCATCATGGCGGGTGGCGGCGGCGGCCCCCGGGCCTTAGGTTGCCTACCCCTGCTCTAAGAGCTAAGCAGAGCTCTCCCCCAGAGAAGTATGTGTCAGAACTAAAACTGAGTTAAACATGAGTAAGCAAAAGGAAAGTTGCTTGAAAGAAACTGTGAAGACATAACAGGAGAACATTGCAGACAGAATGTTCCATAGTAGGTCAAAACCAGGATAAGAACATAGGAAGCATCCTTTTATTGAGTCAGACCTCTGGCAGGGTTTCAGGCAGGATTCTTTCCTAACCAGAACTGGGAATACTTGATATTCCCTGGTAGTCTCTTACCCAAGAAGGCCTGAGCCTTCTTAGCTTCCTAAACTCTCAGTCAATGTTGGATGTGTTCAGGATAGTGTGAAGTCTTAGCCTCAGTCTTACCCGTTCAGCTGTAAGTTTATGCAGCACCAGTTTGGCATACAGGTCTGCTGGTCCTGATTTTGGGAAGACCTGAGAGACTCCAGGGTTGATTTTAGGAAGATCATTCACAGGAACAGACAAATCTGGGAAGAAAATAAGCTTTGGTTTAGTAACAAGGTATATGTTGCCTATACAGATACTACACATAGGATTTCTACTGGGAAAAAATAGACAAAATTGTTAGTTATCTCACTGAGTGCATCCTGACATCAGTTCTCTGAAAAAGATCCAATGGATTTGCCCTTCCCAAAGTCTGTATTCTATGCTTCTGTCAAAATACATTTCTGGATCAAAGGGGCATAAATTGTGCATCCAGGCATCCAGTTGTGGAGCTCTGGATCAGTTTCTTTGTTTTGCCACATGGCTAGTTAAGAAGAATGTTGTGATCTGTTTAAGTTCAAAACGTGTATGTGTGTAGGGGGGGAATCAACAATAGTAAATAATGCTACATTTTTAAGGAGGTTAGAGAAGCATTCTTTACTGAAGTTTTTCCCTATTAATTTATCATCTTTGTCTTAAGATTGTATCTTTAAAGCCAGGTTGGCAGTACCTAGAATGCATTTTATGTATGTGAGTGGGCACCTTGAAACATTACTCTTTTTCTCCTCTCAGATTCTCCTAAGGGGATTTTAGTGGCTGTGGAGCTACTTACAGTGCATGTTGGAGATTATGTTGGCCTGAGTTCCTGGCAATGGTGTCTGGGGCAAGGTTTGGAATACCAGTGGATTAGTGCTTGGGAGTCCCATCCGCAGTTGTTCAAGCTGCCTTCTCTGATGAGTCAAACTGAGGCGCTCCTGAATCAGTTCGATGGGAGAAAGAGAAACATTCTAAGAGACTCTGTGCTACTCTGTGTTGTACCCTATGGACTCAGTTTTAAATTTGTCATGTGCTCCCATATTAAAATTACCATATTAATATCATGCCTTTACTGATTTAAGACGACAAAAAAGAAAAGAAAAAACAGAAAAAAGGGGAGGAAAGCCAACTGTCAGCTGTGACCAGGAACATTTATTAACTGGATGCTCCTGATCACCTAGCTATGCCACTTCTTGGAAAAGCAGTTTGGCTACCATTATCCATACCTTTCTAATCTCAGGACCTGGCTATTGGGACATATTCTACTGTAATATGCTCTTCAGTTATTTTTGAAGATGATTCAGAAACTACAGCTACTATTATGGTTCACATCTTAGAAGCTGAAAAGTAGGCAGAAGCTTATCTACATGGTTCTTTTACCATGTCCACAGGGTGCCTTCAGCTTTCAGGTCTACTTTAAGGCACTGGTGTTGACAGGACTGGCCCAAGACATTTTGATACTTGAGGCAAAGATCAAGATGATACTTTTTCCAGTTAAATGTGCAGAGACCAACTGAATTCTACAACACTGGTGATCCTCCACTATAGCCTAGTTTAGGAGGTGCAGAACAGGTAAAGAGGCTTTGTTTCTTTTCAATATTCCCTTTCTTTTTTTTGCTGTGTGCCTTCAAGTTGTTTCTGACTTATGATGAGCCTATTACGGGGTTTTCTTGGCAAGATTTGTTCAGAAGGGGTTTGCTTCCTCTGAGGCTGAGAGAGTGTGACTTGGCCAAGATCACTCCATGGGTTTCCATTACTGAGTAGGAATACAAACCCTGGTCTCCAGTATCCTAGTCCAACAATTAAACCACTATACTGTACTGGCTCTCTCAACATTGTATTTTAACAGTTGATTTTATGTATTTTCTAATTGTGTTTTGTAACATGTTGTACTCTGAGGAGAGGTGGGAAAGAAATAAAATTTATTATTATTGTTGTTGTTGTTGTTGTTTTCTCTTATTATTCTTTGTCTCTGCTGGTTTATCTAAGTATGAAAAACTGTAATGAGCAAGATAACATGACCTGAGAGTCCATGGATAGATTTAAGAAAATGGAAATGAAGAAATATCGATTCAAGGGGGCTTAGCTCTATGTCCCCCAAATTAAGAGATAACAATATATAGAAATAAGAATAGGATTTTAAAAAACAGCATATCTGTATGTGTACTTGATGATTAGGATTGCTACTGACCACTTTGAGCAAATGGCTATATATGTCCGGCTATATTTTCCTAACTAGTCCATCCAGATTCTGAGGCTGACAAAGACAGTGCCACAAAAGGAACAAACCCATTTCAAAACTTTAGAGAGAGCACCTGGTGCAAATCTTCCTCCTGCTGCTTGAGGCGTTCCATCTGCTGCTGTACAGCATGCAATCTTGCCCGATGCTCCGATTCTACCTTCCTTGCCTCTAGAAGAGCTCTCTCCCCCTCTTCATACTTTTGAGAGGACAGCTATGGAGTACACAAAACAGAATCAGGACTTAGCCTCTACTCACTTGTAAAGCACCTTTCCCTCACTGTGGAGTGTGGTAAAATTATTTCACCACAGATTTGGAAAAGCAAGGGAATTTCTTTTTCTTTTTTAGCTTCAGGGCTGCTTTATTGCCTAATTTAGATGTTGTCCTCTTGGTTCCGAAAACTCTGGCTTTTCAGACTGAGAACAAGCTTCATGCCCATGCATGCAGTTCCTTTCCTTTAGAAAAATACCCTGTTTTCTTAAACCACAGCTTCTCATAATTTCTAAATCAGGAAATGTTATGGACTCTCTCCAGACCAGACTATGAAACCAGGTTATGGGAGAGTGTTGGTTATTTTTTTAAAAAAGGATATAAACACAATACTATATTAAGTGTATATTGCTTGAAGGAACACCTCCTCCCATATAATCCTTCCCACACACTCATGTCGTCTGGGAGGAACTTACTACAGTCAATGAAAACTAGACTGGTGGTGACTTCCCAGAGGACCTTTTCAGCTGCCGCTCCTAAAATTTGGAATAACCTGCCAGAAGAGACACACCAGATTACATCCCTTGATGTTTTTTACAAAGCGATAAAAACGATTCTCTTCTGGCAGGCCTTCCCAGACTGACCTCTGTCCTGATCTGAACTAACTGCTCATTTGATGTAGCTCCCCTAGACATTGCCACTGTTATTGAAGGGAGGGTGGGTCGAAGGGTGGGGTGGGTTTGGGGATTATTTTCTTATTATTTCTGTAATTTTTTAAATCTTTGCTGTTACCTTCCTCAATCTTCAACAGGGAGAGGCGGGATACAAACACACAAACAATTATTATTATTATTATTATTATTATTATTATTATTATTATTATTATTATTATTATTATTATTATTATTAATGTGCCATATGGGACCATCAGTTAAATTCTATTTACAGCTGTGAGAGGAGAAGCAATTCCTGAACAACACTTAGGCCTCCTAGTGAGGAAGTAACCAAAGACAACCACTTTCACTTAGAATGATAAATTCTCTTCTCTAAACTTAGAACTCTGAACAGAAACAACTACCTGATGTTTGGCCTTGGAACCCAAAAGTCAAAGGTTATCCTCTTTAATTTCACTGATGCTATTCCCTCTTTGCCTGAGACTCATATTTCTCTCTGTTTTGTTTCTTGCTTGCTTCTCTCCTGCAGGTTATCCTTCAAGCACCTTCTCCCTTTGTCTCTTTTACTCTTAGCCCACCCACAATTCACATCGCTTATTCTCTACCATTTAAAAGAACATTTTAAGGATCTTTTTTTTGGGGGGGTGTCTTTATTTGCAGCTTCTTTCCCATTGATTCTAACCTCACAACAACAACAAATTATTTTAATGATTGTAACGTTTTAAGTTAAGTAGATTCAGTAGGTCTGTTCCCTGCAACAATAAAATTAAACCTGAAAAACAAAGAAAGCCATCTAAATTCTGCATTCTAAGGAATACATGGGAAGACAAATAATTTCAACTTTTCTCCTTGCAAATGTAAATAAAACAGGCCTGAACATTTCCATGATTTAGAGTTGGAGTGGGCAACTGGTGGCCTTCCAGCTGTTGATGGACTGCAACTCCCATCACTCCTGGCCAGCACAGCCAACAGTGAGGGATAATGGGGAGCTGTAGCCCAGCAAGTTTGGGAGGGCTGCATATTCCCTATCCTTGATTTAAAGAGAGATGCATCAAATTTGTTAGTATATCTAGGACTAAAAACTTCAGAATCCAGATATTATTTGATTCATATGATTTGCTCTATTTCTTTTTCCAAGCATGAATAGAGTAGAAGTGCAAAGGGGAGAAAGGTCATTTTCTTACCTTGCTCATACTGTCAATTTCGGCTGTCCTCTGTTTAATGTGCAGAGCTGCTACATTAACTCTTTCCTTTTCTAGTCTTAACTCCTGCTTTTCTTGCTCCAGAGTCTCTCGGTCTCTAGCTAACTGCTCCTCTTTGGCTCTCAACTCACTAGCTTTGATTTTCAGGTCTGCTTGTTCCTAACAGAAGGAAATTCAGAGATCTCATATTTCTGTGAACAAGGTGTAAGGCAGCTCCAAAGCTCTTTTTAATGAAATTGAGACAAAGTGTACATAATACTCCTTAAATGTATAAAATGCTCTTAAAAGTAACATTGAAAGGTAAATAGAAACAGTATTTACTCTTGACACTTTTCCTGCCATTCCTTCTTATTAGATAGTTTTGAATGTGACCCTTCAGCAACAAATAATGATGTTATTTGTAATTTATTTTCAGGCTCCATCCAGCTCAGACAATAGCTCTTCAGTAAAATATCTTTTATATCCTAATTTTTAGTTATCTTTATCATTATTTTTAGTATTTTAATGTGCACATTGCATTTCCCCCTTTATACCATAAGCTGCTTGAGGCATCCTAGTACGGGAAGAAAGTAGGAGGAGTAAATTACTACAGTGGTTAAGAGTTATTCATTGTACCTGCAATTCATTCATGCAGTTTTATTTTTATTAACTTCTATAGGATACAGCACTGCTGCTTAGCTATTCAAATAGCATCTTACACTTTCCCCCACCTCTAATGTTTTACTTCATAAACAAAATGCTCATCAGTTTAAGAACTGAGCTGTGGCACTGAAAGAGTTCCAGAATGCAGTGTCTTCTGATGTAGTCCCTTTTACCTTTGCAAAGCTCATAATAGCCCCTTCTCTCTGAGAGTCAATCTGCAGAACCCGGTCAGCCTCCCGTTCTGCGCGCTCTTTGATCAGTCTTTGTTGGATGTGGAGATCTGACCACTCTACAGCCAGTTTACGGCGCTCCTCAGCACATTTTTGCATAACTGATTTCTGCTCTTCAAGCAAAGAATTCTAAGAGCAAGTAGGATGAGACAGAACAATTTAATCCTTGTATTTCAATGTTGTTGTCATTAGGTGCTTACAAGTTGACTCTGACTAGTGGCAACCTTATCACAGGGCTTTCTTGGCAAAACATATTCAGAGGTTTGCCACTGCCTTTCTCTTAGTCTGAGTATGTGACTTGCCCAAGGTCATCCAGTGGACTTCCTTAGCTGAGCAAGGATTCGAATCCTATACTCCTGGACTCTTAGTTTAACACTCAGAACACTATACCACTCTGAATACCGCCCAATATTTCACTCTCCTTGGGCAGTTCACAAAAAAAGCTTCAAATCATATAATAAAAGAACATATTAACACATAACTGCAAAAGCCTTGAAACTTTACAACAGCAGCAGAAGAACAATAAAGCCAAAATAAAGTAAGCACCAAAATAAAGCCAGCATCAGAGAGGTACATGCTAGTCTTGAAAGCACTGCTGTGAATTTAAACTAGATAGCAAACCAGTTAACTGAAATAATATGTTGTCTTCCATTATTGTCTATCTTTTACTTTCCCTGTTTGTCTGCTTTAAATCCTTTTTGTTGCTATGGAAAAAAATCTTTGTTTCTTCTGAAAAAAGAGCAGTGGCAATACAGGCAACAATCAGTATCATGTAAGCACACCTCTGCTCACACAGGCTGCATCTGCACCATAGAAATAATCCATCTTGACACCACTTTAACTGCCACGGCTCAATGCTATGGAATTCTGGGATTTGTAGTTTGGCACCAGAGCTCCCTGACAGAGAAGGCTAAATGTCTCACAAAACTAAAATTCTCAGAATTCTATAGCATTGAGCAATGGTAGGTAAAGTGATGTCAAACTGGATTATTTCTAGAGTGTATGCAGCCATGGTGGGGCTTTTCTCCTCACCTCTCCATGCTCTGTGATGGATTTGGAAGGTGCAATGGTGGTGGTAGTGGGGCTGCAGGAAGGAAAAGGAAGAATTACCTCCTCCCCATTGCATAAGTAGAAGGCATTAACTGGACACAGCTTATAAAGTTTACAGGACAAATGTACAGATGGAAAATTCAAAGGAGAAATGTACTTTTGAATGGCTGGGAGAGGGAAGCAATTGCTATAACTTATATTTCCCACCATTGCTATAAGTGAAGTTCAAGAAAAAACAAAAGATATACAGGCATTTCCTTCCTTCACCTTTATATAGTGTGTAGGAATCATAGCATGCTGAGAACACCATTTTACTCAAGCAATATGAACACTTCTAACCTTTGCCCTCTCTAGTTCTTCCCTCTCCATGGCCAGTTGCTGGGTCATGACTCTCCTCTGCTCCTCTAGAGAGTGCTGCAAAGATTCCGTTTTGGATTGTTCTGTGGTTACCCTCCAGCGTTCCTTAAAGTACAAACACACCTTAGTTGAGGGAAGGTCTTACCCTTCAGTGAGGCAGATAAACAAACATAATTGAGTGAAACATGCAGGAATACCAAAGACATTATTGAACGGGTGCTACCATGTAAAAGCCAACACAGTGACACCTGGAATACAAATGTGATGCAATTCCATACTATACAGGCAGCAACCATTAGGAAAAGTCATCTATGCAAACAAAAACTAAAGGTAACTAAAGGTTGTCAAGTTGTGTCTGACCGTAGGGGGCAGTGCTCATCTCCATTACTAAGTCGAAAAGCCAGCATTGTCAGAGACTACTCTGTGATCATGCGGCCAACATGATTGCATAGAATGCTGTTTACCTTCCCACCAAAGTGGTATCTATTTATCTACTTGTATTTGCATGCTTTCAAACTACTAGGTTGGCAGAAGCTGGGACTAGTGACAGGAGCTCACCCATAATGTGGCACCCGGGCCTCGAACTGCCAACCTGCCGATCTTGCAATCAACAGAGTCAGCATCTTAAACCACTTGAGCCACTGCATCCCATATAGACTCATTATACCCTGATCAGTTATCTATTTACTTTTTCTTAGTTTCTTCAATTACTTGTTCACCAATCTAGAAAAAGCCCAGACACCCTCTATCCCAATCTGTTACAGAAAAAAGCAAACACAGTTTATAACCAGACTCACTGTTTTCAAGGTATTTTGTATAAGTAAAGTTACAAATAAACATTTCAGTATCCTTTTGGTAACAACCATAGTGGGTTAAATAATTTTCTTAACTCTTTCACTGGGATATAGTGAAATGCTCTTCCAATTTTAAGTTAATATTATGTAACTTGATTCTGAATTAGTTCACAGGGAGTATTTTGGTAACCATTAACATAAGCTAGAACCATTACTCTACTCTTTAAACAGCAATCTGAATGAAGAAAAATATCCTTGCTTTATCACTTCATATGTGGGTACATGTTTAAGAGAATTGTGTGGGAATCCGTGAATAATCTCCACTAAGAATTCTGTTTGTTAAATAAAAAAATCCTTTTCCATGCAGTTCTTGAGATGCTGATAGGTGTATAGACTCCTCAGTACTCAGCAGGAAGCCAGTTCTCTGTATGTCATCCCCCTCCCCCCACATGATCTCCAATGAAATATTAAGAATCCCTTTCCAAGAGAAATTCACTTGTTGCTTCATTCAGTGTGCCATACATTGAATTGGTAGATCTGAATGAAACTTTGAGGTGGCACTGACTGGCCACTGAATTATCATCTCCATAATACTCATAAATAAATAAAGCCAAGAAGCTGTAAAGGACAAAAAATCACTAGCTTTCCCATTATTAACAACGTAAGCATTCCCAAGCTCAGCATTTGCTTTCAGCATTATTGCAGGGAGGTGAGAATAAAGCAATTTTCCATAAGCCTTGAATTCCAGTTCTCATGTTTCTCTTGTTAGTACAGCTATTTGCTGTGAAGCGCTTCTATTCTAGCATCAGCTCACTTGCTCCAGAAGGCGAGTCTGCTCATTTAACCTAGCCTCCATTTTAGAGATGACCTCCTGCAACCGTCCTCGCTCATCTTCCATATCTCTCTGCTGCCGAGCCAGACGATCTTGTAAAACTTTCAAATTGAAGGAAAAAGAAAAGAATTACTACCCCCCGTTTTTTTAATCTGAAGCAAGAACCCTAACAGAGTGGTAGGTCCCTCTGGCTATTGGGTATCCAGTGATTTCCAAGGGCTCTATTTTTAGGAGAGGTGAACTGGAAGATGGGACAGCCCCAGTCAGAAACCTGTACACTTGATTTATCCTGCAGAAATGCAAGAAAGAGTTGAGAACCCTCACGTGCTGTATTTTCAACATGTTTGGGGCCCCGGGTGATTTTAGGCCAAGACCTTTTTAAAACTGGATGTTTTGAAAAGATGCCTTTCTTGAGTCTAAAATGGCCTGAGGAGGGGGGCTAAAACATTTCAAAAATGCCCCCCAAAACCCCTAGAGTCGTGATGGCAAACCTATGGCATGTGTGTCAGAGATAGCATGGGAACCCATTTTCCCCAGCATGTGGAGGGTGGGGAGGAGGAGGAAGAGGCACAAGCTGTTCCTCCTCCTTTCCAGCTGTCCCAGGCCTTCAGCTGCCTCTCTGGAGGCAGCTGAAGGCTGGGGACGGCGCGAGGGGAGGAGTAGGAAGAGGAACACACCTGTTCTTCCTCTTTTCCCAACCTTCCCCAGCATTCAGCTGCCTCTCTGGGTGCAGCTGAAGGCTGGGACAGCGCAAGGGGAGGAGGAGGAACAGGTATGGTCTGTTCCTCTTCTTCCTTCCTTACCTCTTCAGGAAGGTGGGCAGAGGAAGTCCCACCCTGGATGTCTCACCCTTAGAGGGTGGAATTCCTGCCCTTGGCACCGGGTAACACCTGGTGCCAGAAGGCCTTTTAGTTTGAGCACTCGCCCCCTAAAAGGTTCACCATCACTGCCCTAGAGGAAATTGTGTGACTTTGGGGACAATTTCCACTCTTTTTTGTGTGATGGGTGTGTGTGGTAGTGGATTTGCATCCCTCCAAGGTCTCCTAAGGTGGTACTGTGGTCTCCTAATCTAACATAGTCACCCAATCCTGATATATAGATACAAATATGGGGCAACATGGCAGCAAATTGTAGATCACAGCAAATTGTTTTAGACCTAGAGACAAACTATGTTAAAAGTGCCAAAAAGCTTAAGAAAGACCTGGACACCTGAGTGTCCCATGTACCCCTTAGCTGTTCATCCCGTTGGCGGGCCCCAATCTCAAGTCCTTGGTGTGTGGTGTGATGAGTGGCCTCAACTTTGTTGGCAAGATCATTCAGGTTGCTTGAGAACTTTTCCATCTGGTCAATGATGCCATTCAAAGACCTGCAGAGAGCAAGAACAGCATCATGTTGGTTCATGATTTGTGTCTCAGAGGTTTGTTTATCATTCACACCCAGAGAGTATGGACCAATTTATGCTGTAGTAAGGATTAAATATTGGTTTGTCTCGAAGTTACCTGAACTTCTTCTAGCTACAAATTCACCTGGAACATCATAACAGGCTCTATTTTAGCACTAAAAGTTATATTGGCCTAAGTGTGCATGTGACATTTCTAATCAATTTTACCAGATTGTCAGTTTGAAATCCTTGGGCCAAAGCCTCAACATCCACAAGTTACCATCAGAACGCTTATTATATTTGTGGAGGATATGGAACCCAACCTTATTCTCCACCTGCATTCCCTTTGCATTTCACAACAGTATAGAGCAGTGCCTTGGAGGATCATGACTTCCAAGTAACATGTCCTTTCCTTACTCAACTGCATATTCAAAAGTACCCTGACACCCTTCAAAATTTAACCCTATTTAAAAGGGTGGAGAATTCCTCCCTACTGCTCTTTTCAGCAGCCCCTCAAACTTTTCCACCTCACTTCCCCAATGGCACTGCCATGCCCTTCACCTAGACAAGGGATGGAATTGTGTGGCCCTCCAAATGTTCTGGAACTGCAAATCCCAGCATTTCTGGCCACTGACTATGCTGGTCATGGCAGCATAGTTTTAGTTCAATAGAATGAGATATACCTTCCTATTCTACTGATGCCAATATAATGATGCCTCTCACAGGAAACCACGCCTGAACAGACCCAACAGCAGCAACAAACCAAAGAAACCCCACTTTCTTTGGTTTGCCACATATCATGTTCTCCTACTAAACCTGAATGCTTATGTTTGTATACTGGATTACAGAAGGTGCCATTCCTTCTATAGAGAGTTTCCCAATTCTCATAGGTATCCAGAAACCCTCATATGCATGACAACTCTGACCATCAGTCCATCAGTATGCAAAGGGATCTTGTAGCAACTTTGAGACTGAGCAAAAGAAAGCATGAGCTTTCATAGACTTGGTCTACTTCCTCAGATGTATCTGAGGGAATAGATCAAGTCTATGAAAACCTATGCTACAATGTCTTTCACTCAGTTAATAGTGCTACCAGATCTCTTTGCAAACTGATATTCCACACTAACATGGCTATGTCTCTGGCCTCTCTGACTAGTGACGTTTAACTGAATTTCCTACTGGCATCTTCTGCTAAAACACTGTCTCAAAAACTTCCAGTAGACATTAAGTTGACTTAGCTTGACAGAGAACTAGGAAATCATTCGTTTTCTCCCAACGTGCTCATTATTTTTACTTGTGCTGACTTTTCTATTCTTCGCTTCATTGGAATCACAAATCAACAGAGATGTTACCTGGTGTAGGAGGTAGCACTGGTCACTGCATCAATTTCCTGAGACTTCAGCCGCTTCAGCCGTTGTAGTTGTTCTTCATGATCTTTGCGCATTTCCAGAATGGACATCCTAAGTACCAAAATGGGGAAAATACATATCCATACAAAGGCCATGGAATAAAACGGAGCAAGCTGCTTGAGTATGTATACATAAGACATTTTGTGTTGACACAGAAAGCTTTGCCACATTTTGAAGGATTAAAATGCAAGCATTTGGCAAAAGAAATAGACTAGTAGGTCTGACTTGTATTCCTGAAAAGCACCATCAGTCCAAAGTCTGATTGCTTCCATGCGCACCTCCACCTCCTCTGCTTACCGCTGCAACTCCTGTAGCCGACTGATCTCCTTGGCCTTCTCCTGCTCCATCTCTGTGAGTCGGCGCTGGTGCTGGGCTAGCAACTCTGATTTGACCTGCTCTGCAGTCTGGCAGTGAGACAAGTATTGCTGTGCTAACTCTTGGTTCTCTTGCCGGAGACGCTCCTCACGCTGGTGGGATGAATCTTCAATCACCTTCACACGGTTCCTATCCTCAGCAAAAGCCCAAATGGATCACCATGTTTTGGTAAAAAAAAAAAAAGGATGCAAAACTTTCTTTTTTCAACTCTAATGCAATTAGGACAAATCAACAGACAATTTCAGGGTCTAACTAATGGCTTAGACTTTGGAATTACATCTCTTTGGGTCCCTCTGCCTTGTGTTTTTGATTACTATCAATAAACTTAGATTACCTCTTTTTAAGGCTGCATTTTATCTGCTGTTGTTTGTCTTTTAGGCTGAAAGTTTTTAATCTTTCATGAAAGCAGTTCTCAACTTCTGTTCCTCCAAATATTTTCAACTTCAGCTTTCAGAATACCTGACCACTGAGAACGGAAAAAAATAACACCACCTGGAGGACCAAAGGCTGATAGCTACCCCTTGCGCTGATAGCTACCCCTTGCGCTGATAGCTACCCAGATAGCAAAAATCATATGTCCTTGCTCTTTCCCAGCCAGCAAGCAGGCTTGAATGAACTGTTCCTGATCATTCTCAGCTACAAAAAGACAGGCCTGCTAAAGGCATTGTTAGGGCTGGAGAAGCTGCTAATGTAACCTTGGCCAGGAGCTGGATAAAACTACAACTGAGGGCATCTTGATAAACATATGACCTTATCTGAATACCTACTTACTATACCTAGAAACTAACTGCAAAACATGGTCTTTTGTAATAGACAGGCCTACGATTCTCAATTGTCAATTAAAACAATAAAATAAAAACAGCTCTTGTGATAGATCATAAAATCTGCATAATGGCAACTGTGGCTTGTGGAACTTACAATGCTCTGGGGATAACATCTGTGATCTACATTACTTCCAGGTCTTTATGTGGCTTCCAATCCACATTCTCTTTCCTGTGCAGATAGTTCTGCAACCTTTTTTTATCATGTTTCCTCTCAAGTCATCTTTTAATGGTCCATACAACCACATGTCCCACATATCTGTATGCTCCATTTCTCTTTTCCAGATATGTTTTTATAAATTAAAAAGCTTCCTATTTCTGTGAAACACACATACATTCATTTTGAAGCTTGAAACAAATACAAATGCTAAAAAACATGAAAGTTTGTAGCATTTGGAAAATTCTTTGTAAATGAATTTGAATTTGCCTGATGACAGAACTACAATTTTAGGAAAATCTTACATCTGCTTGTTATTCACACAGGCTATGATTGGCAAGGAAGATAAACGTATCCATGTGTGCCCAGGTCTGGCAGCACACTCCAGTGAGGGTTTAATGCAGGGGTAGGCAACCTTTCCCCTTTAAGGGCCGAGGGACTTCAGCTGCCAGAATCCCAGGAGCTATTGGTCAACATGGGACTATTGACCAACATGGCTGAGGCTTCTGGGAGCTGAAGTCCCTTGGCCCTTAAAGGGGAAAGATTGCCTACCCCTGGTTTAATGACTTGGAGCTAGGCAAGAGAATATGCTATTAGTGCCTGAAGGACTAGTATCCACAGAACTCCTTGTGGGTAATGATGCTTTGGTTAAGCTTCCTATACTATCTGTTGTATATAGATCTTTGTAAAGAGTGTATTCCTTCCCCATTACCTATGAGCTTTCTCAATGAGTTCCAAGTCCTCTTGATGACGCTGTTGCAGACTGTCCAGTAAAAGTTTCTGTTGATTCTTCTCCAGCTCCAGCCGCCTTATCTGAAGATATTTTTTAAAACGTTCTATTTGTGAAGTATTTCTTTAAAAAAATGCCCAAAATCAGTTGTAATATACCACATATGTGGGTACTAAAATCTATTACCATCAGATGATACTAGGGAAATTGCAATGGCTCTTACTTCAGAACAGGGCTAATCTCACTAGACAGCTTTGATTCAGGGATGCTCAGAAGTTAGAGGAGAGTCCCAAGGATTTGATTTGAAAAATGTGCTCCAGCAGTTACACAGCTGGGAAGTAGCTAGTTACAAATAATTATTCAATTAATAACTAAAGCATCCAGGAGACACAGAAAGCTGCTTTATACTAAATCTGACTGCTGGTTTGCCTAGCCTTGTATTGTCAACCCTATATTTGGTTAGCAGGAATGGCTCTCCAAGGTTTCAAGCAGGATTTTTCCCAGGCTTAGTAGGAAATCTTTACGTGTTCCAGGATATTCCACTCACTTCCATTTCATCCCTGAGCATCCTCACATCTCATAGGGCTTTTGGATGTTTTTTGGTTCTTAAACCAAACACTTTTGTTCTTAAACCAAACTCTTAAACACTTTTTGTACTTCTTCCCCCATGCTTGCTAGTGTTTAGATGATGCACTTTACACTACATGAGGACACACGCTTAGCAAATAGGGTTCACTCTCAGCATATTAGATAGTGCTTTCATAAATAAAAAATTAGACAAAGCAGTTCAACATTTTCAACTTCAGAAACACGCCTGATTAACTTACCTGACCTTCCAACTCAGTGAGGCGAGTCTGGGCACCCAAGAGCTCTGCCTGATAGCCTGCCAGGCTCTCTCGCAACTGCAGCTGGACACCTGCTAGTCTTTTTTCATACTCATTGTTATTTGGTGAGCTCAGTGAGTGGGGCACTGAGTGCAGCATCTGAGAAAGGATAGTATAGGGAAAAGAAGAGATATAAAGAAACCTCATTTTTAGCTTCTTGAGCATGGACTGAGAAAGATCAAAGCTGATTTCACAAGCCAGGTGATAATCCCAGTGGGAAATAAATAAAACAAAACAGCTTGCTGGTTCCAAGTTCCTTTTGTAGAAATGCACAAATATAGGAGGAAAAGATACACCCTTTTGATAAACCTTGTCCTTACAAATAACAGTATAGGAGTTGGATGTGTCATGGTTTATACATAAGAACAACAGAATCTCATTTTCTGGATGTTTATATAGGGAGAATAGCTCAGTTATCTACCAGGGATATTTTAAATCAGGAAATCTGCAAGTGCTGGATACTGGACTACATAATATCTAAGATTCCTTCCAAATGTTATGAGTGTATGCAAATCTAGAAGCCTCTAAGCACAGGAAAAAGTGGGCACAAACAGTGCTCCAAGGCCATCTCTGGGTAATTCATGCTTTGATTGGGAGTTCCTGCATGGCAGGGGGGGTTGGACTGGATGGCCCTTGTGGTCTCTTCCAACTTTATGATTCTATGATTCTATGTCTGCTCCAGAAACAAGACCCACTGAGTGGACTGTGCAGTCTCATAGTTTAACATGCGTGTGTGTTTATGTTTATGAGAGTGGTGTGTGTGACTGATGGAGGTTGCAGTCAGAGGCCTCAGACTTCCTCCAAAACACCTGTGAAGACAGAGTGAGTGCTTGCTTCCCCATTTGCCTTGCCTTCTCCATCCCGTGTGTGTGTGTGCGCTGTTTGACTGGGGGTTGCCATCGGACATCTCAGCCTTGCTTAGTAGCCAGTGACCTTTGAAACAGCTACTGAGGCAGGGTAGGGTTGCCATAATTCCCTACCACAAAACTGAGAAAAACGTAGGACAAAGTGTAGGACCAAATGGAGGACATTCGAGAAAAAATGGAGGGCATGGCCAATGAAAACCCCAAAACATTAATTTTTTAAAAAAATGAACCTTACCTCTGGCCCGAGGGAGGCCTTGCTGTGCCACCTGTGTCTCATGCCCAGGGAGGCTCCCTTGGTCTTGCCGCACCGCTGGATCAGGGAGATGGCAGCAGCGGCTGAGGAGGTCCCAACCCCCCACCCAGCCCCACGTAAGGTCTGGCAGACTTCCAAGGCCTAGGTCTCGCTATTCCCTGCTGCCACCACCACCGCCGTGCTGAAAGCATGGAAGAGAGGCAGTGGCGGCAGCTGAGGAGGCCCAACCCCCTCCCCCAGCCCCATGCGAGGCCTAGCAGCAGGCAGCAAAGAGAAAGGAGGCGGCCCTGAAACTCTGCCCCAACCCAGCGAGTGAGCTAGGCCTCGCAGGCTGCCGCCACACCAAAATCAGGGAAGTGGCGCGGTGGAGGAGGAGAAGCTCCTGAATCCCACCCCCCAGCTCAGTGAGGCCTAGCAAGGAAGCTAGGCCTCACAGCAGGCCGCCGCCACTCCAAAAGTGCAGCATGAGGTGGCGGAGGCAGAGGAGGCCCTGAAAAGCGAGGCCTATCCTGATAGGTTGCTGGGACTGGCTCCAAACCCGGGCCGGGACATTCAGCAACGGTCAAAAACCATGACTGTCCCAGCCAAAATCGGGATATGGCAACCCTAAGGAAGGAACATATAGTACCCATGACTTAACCACAGGTTATATCAAAAGCCACAATTTTGCCCCCAAAATTTGCCCTCGACATGAGGTCGACTTATAGTCAAGTATATATGGTGCTTACTTACTTCTCCCATTTCCCTTCCCTGATCTTTTAAATATATCTCGCCACACATACCTGAGAATGCACTGGAATCTGAAAGACCTCTTGATGTTCTTGCAAAAATGCTGCAGGTGCTGGAAATGAAATATATGTAGATATCAGATACAGCCATTGGTTTATGAATTCATAGCAAAGGATGACTACCAGGTTGCCTTTCTTATTTTAGACATTACATTGTTAATATCCATGGTGAAAAGGAGGCACAACCGCATAATTATTTAAAACACTTTGCCCTAAAATGCTCATTACAAATATAGAGAAAATAGGAGGCACCATCTTTGCCAAGAAAATCTCTTGGATTATCCCTGACTGAGCAAAAATAAGATTTCCACATATAGAGGATTCTGCTTCAGTTCAAAGAGTATAGCAGAACCCTTAAGGAAAATGGGCTAGAAAGTAAGCAAAGAGATGGAGATACAACTGGGAAGTAGAAGAAGCTGTTTTTCTCTTTGCAACAGCAAGCAAGAGTCTTCTCAAATATCCAAGGAAGTGCCTTTTGGTATACTGCCTTTGGCAGCCCAAGCTTCAAATGTTTCTACTATTTGTTATTTTAGTAATGAAGGCAGCAATTAATATACAACTTCCTTTGAAAACAACTGTGTATAGCCAGTTGGCTTATATAAGTAAGTAAACATTGGCTACCAAAGGCTACCAAAGTAATCAGTGATGGAGATACTTTCAGAATGGACCTTGAATCTCACCTGTTGTATTAGAGTCTCCAAAAGGAGTCCCTTTCCTGACAGTAGATGGAAAAGCAGGAGTAGTTTGTTCCTGAGATTTTAACCAAGGTGTGGAAGTCCTTTAAAAGAGAGATATTCATAGGTAGATAAACATCCAAATGAGAGACTTATGTATAAATATCAACCTGCAATCTGATTAAGATCACCAACCACTTCAGGCATATAATGGAAATTTAGGTAACAATCCTTGGGCCCGAAGGATGAGAGCATCCTGAGGCCACAGGATGGAACACATCTCCCTTTCCAGCCAGAGAGGAGGTCTGTGGGCTGATAGACCCACCCATAGAAGCCTCTTTGTTGCAGGCACAGAGACCTCCTTTGGCCCTTGCTGTTCTGCTGTCAGTGCTCTAGTGTTGTTAACACTTAGAGAGCATGCAATAAAAAAAAGTGTGCTGGGCCTTTCCATCCCCCCAACATGTCCTCTGAATGGAGGGGGGTGGTCAGCACATTAGCTATCGAGCTGATGTGCAGCTTCTCCCTCTCACATTCTGCCCTGCTAGCATACATTCAATAGGGATTGGGTTTTGGATTTTCTGCTGGTACAGCTTCTTCCTCTAGAGCTTGAACCTTACCTGTGTCCATATAGACTGACTACACTATTGAAAAAAACAAGCTAGTAAGCTGATTTCTGACTCTTCCTTTTGATTTTAAGCATCTTTTACGTATGTTGAGTTAGCTTACATTTCTATGCCAATTCATGTATTTCACTCCAGGATAAGTAATCCAGTTTCATACGGTGCAATCCAATATGCTTCCTCAAAAATATATTCCAGTGTGTTCTCTGAGATTTACTCCCAAGCAAGAATTCAGAATTGCTGCCTGAATCACCATGTAAAGTAGAATGGCCTGCATCTCCTTCCCTTCAGATGCTCTTTGAAAACATGGAAATAGCATTGCACTTAACCTTTTGCTTTCATCCACCTCTATGCTTCTGTGCAATAGGGAGCAGATGAACTTCTCAATTACCAGGAAGACCAAGGCTGGCTGAAGACATTTTGCTGCTTGAGACAAAGGAGAAGATGGCAACCCTCCCCCTCCCAAATCATTCCCAGATACGGAAGCCAACTAAAGAGTGCTGCTGGATCAAATCAAAGACCCATTGAGTTTAGCATGCTGGTGTTTTACTATGGTTAATCAGTTTACCAGTGGCTCCTTCAATCCCATAGCTGCCTTGAATCCCATTTTGGGAGAAAGGTAGGATATACATCCAATAAATAAATAAATAAATAAATTCCAGAAACAGAAGTCTTACCCAGGTTCTTCTAGTCTTGCAGGTCTATCCATGGGAACAATAGACTGCTGGTGTCCCTGTGCAGAGGTAGTACACTGACTGATTGAAAACACAGAAATGTATTAATTTTATTTATAATATTTAGATATTTAGAAATCACATAAGCTGCCTTTAAGGTAAACTTTCATATCATGTGTACAGATTTCAAACTCTAGGCATTATAATGTCCAAGTAAAACTATTGCCTGGAAGTCCAGAATATTCCACTCAGTATCAGCCTACAAGATTTCTCTCAAGGGACAGCAATGTGTACAACTCTAACGGGATGTTCTTCAAAAGTCTTACAATCTGGGTGTTTACAAACCATCTACATATTAATATACACAATACATATGGAAAACATAAAGAAGATTGGCAAGTCACAGCAAGTGCAATTGCCATTCATAAAGTGGAAAATGTTAAGTGCAGAAATAGAGTCCCTTTGTTCTTACGTGGTGAGAGCAATGGGATCCACCTCCTCTCCATGTATTTGGGATTCAGAAGGCCTCGGTTTCTTTTCCTGCATTTTCTCCTGCATGCGAGATTTCTTTTGAGACAAGACACTGCTCAGCCAGCTGTCACCATCATCTTCAATTGGCTCAGGTTTCATTGCCACTGTTTCAGGAGCTGGCTTGGTTTTAGAAGGGAGCTGATTGGTAGGAGTCGGATGCTCAACACCAGAAGACGCAAGTGGTATGTCAGGTGTGGTTCCTCTTATGGTGCTCTTGATGGATTCTTTTAATGGAGAGGGAGGAGGCAAGTCAAAATCTTCATCTTTCAGCCCCAACCAATCAGCTCCAGTCTTGCTGCGTACAGGACTGGCAGATGCTGGGGTGGAAGGTTTGGATCTCTGGGCTGATTTCACCTCACTGAGGTTCTCTGAGGAAAATCTACAAGAGGAAAGAAGGAGAGGTACTAAGATTTTACAGGCAGCCTTGTGGGAGAAAATGTCATGTTTTGAGCATACTTATTACCTGACAGATTGTCGTCTAGACTGCCATCCCTCTGAACCAGACGCCACAGTAGGTTGGTAGGCTCCAAAGGTGAACTCATCTCCCAGAATGTCTTCCTTATCTGTATGTGGGCAACACATCTGAATTATTAAGCTGGTGAATGCATTATCACAGTGGTCCCCAACCCCCGGTCCGCGGCCCGGTACCGGTCCGCAGAACAAATGGTACCGGGCCGTCCTGCTACTGCATCTTCTGTGCTGACGCTGTTCAGAGGAGCCAGCAGGGCCCCCCAGTGGGCCACGGAAAAATTATCAAACGTTGACTGGTCCACGGCAATAAAAAGGTTGGGGACCACTGCAAGTCTCTGCTTCCTTTAGAACAAGTGAGGAGTCTGTGGCTCTCATTACAGGTGAATTCCAGCTCCTATCATCTTTGGTGACTGGCCATGTTGGCTGGATCTCCTAAGATCTGTAGGGCCACTGGTTTCTCATCCCTGCTTTAAAAAAATGTAAGTGAATTCAGAAGAAGTAAGTAGGTGTAAAAGGTAGATTTAGTAGATGTAGATGATAAGCAATCATCTGGGAATATGAACCTTTTCTTAAAGAAATGATTAAAGACAAAATTCTTAAAGAACCAAAGATGACAAAGATTGAACCTGGGGTCTTCTGCATGGCAAACTTGTGCACTGCTACTGAGCTGCACTTTCAGCTTCTTGCCCCTCATTTCTTTAAGACATGAAGGTGATGAAGCTAAAGGTGTAGCTTAGTAGCACAGCATGCTGCTTTTCATATAAAGCATCGCAGGTGCTACCTCCGGCATCTTTAGGTAGGGCTGGGAAAGATCCTGATGGAAACTCTGGAAAACAAGTGCCAGTCAGTGTAAGTAGTAACAAGCTGGATGGACTAATAGTTTGCCTCAGTGTAAGAAAGTTTCACATGTACTTCTTTTTTTAACACTTATTACTGTGGATAAATCTGCATGTGACAGACATTTGTCTCAAGTACTTGCCTGCTTGCTTTTGATATTTCTTATCCAGTTTGAATTCCTTTTGTTCTCCTGTTCTGGGTCTCTCCAGGAGTTTTTTTGCTGTTCCTCGTCCCAACAGTTCATCTAGCATGGACCGGGCAGGGCGAGACTCCTCTCTGCCAATAAGAAATACCATCTACACCATGACCTTACCCCACTGATTCACTGGTTGGCAGATAAATAATTAAGTGCTTGGATCTGTGTCTCTATGCTGCACTAAGACACATCAACTGGAACAAATAAAGCTATGGCCAATTTTACTCCAACGACGTGTGCATGTTTTATTATTCAGACACAGTTGTGCTCCCTCTTTAGTGCCAAGCTGCAATGTTACACATCTTTAGAACATTTCCTCTTACATTTTTTCCTAAGCTAAAAACAGGGGGGAAACTTCAACCCTTTTATAATTTCAGTTTCCTGTTTTTGACATTTTTCCAGCTTCACCATGTCTTTTTTGTGAAATGGTGAGTAGAACTGTACACAGTATTGAGCATATGATTGCACCATATATTTGTATAAGGAAGTGTGATACCGGCAAAATGTTCAGTTCCATTTGTAATTACAGTGGGCCTACTATCCGTTGGGGTTTGGTTCCAGGACATCCCATGGATGCCAAAATCCATGGATGCTCAAGTCCCATTAAATGCAATGGCATTAGTAAAATGGTATCCCTTATATAAAATAGCAAAATCAATGTTTGATTTTTTTGGATATATTTTGAGCTGTGGATGGTTGAATCTGTGGATAAAGAATCCGTGGATATGGAGGGCCAGCTGCGTGTCCAACATTCAACTTGAATTTTTCCTTTTTCACAGTAGTGCAAACTGTACTAACATTGCCATTGAACTATCAATCACAACTCCAAGATCTTTTCCAAGGTCACCTACTGCTCAGATTTCATCAGTGTATGTGCTGGAAACTTTTGCTCCAGTATGCAGCATGCCCCACTTGTTTAGATTGAACTGTCTTTGCCATTTTAACACCCAGTCCTCCAGCTGGAGATAACCTTTTGGAGCTCCAACCTTCACTCTTCAGATGTGATGGAACACAGCTCCCCTCATTCCCAGCTAATAAGTCCATCTGATAAATATTCAGAAACCAGAAATTCCAGTTACTATTTCCTGAAAGTAACATAAATATGTCTTAATAATTTGAGAACAGGAGCAGGGCAGATACAATCTGCAGGCAATTTGCAATCTAGTTTTCATATAGCCCTTTAAAAAAAAGTTACATCTCTCATTTTAGAATGCCTCATCAGGCTTGGAATTCATGAGAAGTTGAATGCCTTGGCTTTCCCTTAGCTTCAGCTAAGGTGGAAGTATATTGGCTTCCTCTTCTACCTTCACCTTGCCCTCTGCTATGGGTATCCAGAATGGAAAATGGCTCCCAGACTCAGAAAAATACAAAGTTACAAAGATACAGAGTCACAAAGAGTTACCCCTTTTCTATGCTAGGGATAGCAATGACCTCACTACCAAGAATGGCCAGATTCTTAAGATTATCCAGGGATTTCCAAGTACCAATGTTTCAAGAGGAGGAAGCTGGTCATTCCTGCCCTATTCTGTACACCAGCAGTTCCCAACCTGTGCTCTGGGGAGCCCCTAGGGCTCCACGTGCACTTCCCAGGTGCTTCGCAACTGCTCCAGGAAAATTAAAGAAATAAAAATTGAATGAAATTAAAAAATAAGAAACAAAAAGTAATACTACTCCTAAACACCATTAACTTGTAAGACATAGAGTAAGCCTCTTAGGGGTTCCTCCATAGAAACTGATTCTAAAAAGGGCTCTGCGAGTTAAAAAGTTTGGGAACCCCTGCTCTATGCAACTTGAATTTCTTGGCTGAATGTTCTCAGAAGTGGTGCTGGTGTACTTTTGTTCAGTCTTTTGGCCATTCTCCTGTGGGGTTCCACAGGGGTCAATTCTGTCCCCTATGCTTTTTAACATCTACATGAAGTCACTGGGAAAAGTCATCCGGAGTTTTGGAGTTGAATGTTATCAGTATGCTGATACCCAGCTCTATTTTCCTTTATAACTGATGTCATGCTGTAGTTACCCCCCTCTCCTGATTAGACTACTGTAATGTGCTCTACGTGGAGCTGTCTTTGAAAACTGTTCGGAAACTGCACCTAGTGAAAAATGCAGCACCTAGACAGGTGTCAGGTATGTGTTTTAGAAATCATATATCACTAGTCCTGCAAGAAATGCACTGACTTCCAATTTGCTTCTGAGATCAATTCAAGGTGTGAGCATTGACCTACAAAGCCTAAATGATTTGGGGCCAAGATATCTGAAAGACTGCCTCCTCCCTTATAAGCCTCTTAGAAATTTGAGATCTTCAGAGGAGGCCCTGTTGCGTGTTCCAACAACTTGTGAAGTTAGGTTGGTTGACACATGTAACAGGGCTTTCTCTGTCACAGTGCCTGAACTGTGGAACTCCCTATCCATGAAAGTTAGGCCGGGTCCATCTCTTTTAAATTTCTAGTGGGCAGCCAAAACAGTGCTGTTCAGCATAGCATGCAGTGTTTGAAACTGCTGTTTTAACCAATTTAAAACTGGATTCAAGGATTTTTAGACTGCCTTCAGAAGTTTTTAAAGAGTATTTTAATGTGTTTTTAACATATTTTAATCTCTGTATTGTTTTAATTAGTTTTTATTTGTTCATTGCCCCATGGGCTGGGAGGCAATAAATAAATAAATAAGCCCAATAAATACAGTCACTCCTCCTTATCCACAAATTCTGCATTCACGGATTCAGTTATCCATAGCTTGAAAATATTTACCACCAATAACAAAAATCCCAAAAAAGCAAACCTTGATTTTGCCATTTTATGTAAGGGACATCATTTTACTATGCCATTGTATATAATGGGACTTGAGGATTATAATGGATTATGGGATCCACAGAGGATCCTGGAACCAAACTGCAGCGGATACCAAGGGACCACCGTACAATCCAATTTGCAGCATTCCTTCTTTCCCCTTAGTTTATCCCAAATGTGAAAGAATTCTACTTCCAGTAATGCCATTTTCCCCTTTCAGCTGAAGGAGTCAACATTACTCACTGCCTTTCAGTAAACAGAGATTGCTTACTCTTCACCCTTTCTGCCAGATTTCAGTTCTGCCTTTCGGTTGTCACCAAACCCCAGAGCATCCATGAGATCATCCCCATCATCCTCAAATGTCAATTCATCCCTTTTCCGGTCAGGAGCAACAGTATGAGTGGGAGTAGCAGACAGTGATAATCCTGATAAATGAAGTGGAAAAGTTTGCAATAGTGAGTTATAACTTTACAGTATTAGTCAAAGGTATGGACTTCTGCCTTTATTCAGAAAATGTTTAAAGTACCATAGATTTATTATATGCTGCTAAACATTTTGTGGCATGGCTCACTTTTTTCCTCACTTCTCATTACAGTAGTTCTTTTCTCTAGAATTGCAGTCCTTCATTCTCTCTCTTTTAATGATAACACTGCAGTGCAGTTGCATCTAAGTATTTTTTGTTTTTCAGTTCCAATTTGTAGGACTTTAAAATAAAATACAACAAAATGTAATTGTAGCATCATGTTGTCCAATACATTATATGCTGTTGAGGTTTTTCAGGGCTCTTGTGTCTTTACTCTAAAGCTTCCTGAATGAGGCCTGAATCTTATAAATTAGTTCAAATCAACCAGATCAATTAAATTAATGGAATTTACCTATGTGCTAACTCAGGGGTAGGCAACCTAAGGCCCGGGTGTGGCCCCCTTAGGCCTTTGGACCGGCCCCAGGCCGCCCCCGCCCCCGCCCCCCATGATGATATTGATTATTGTTGTTATTACTTGTTCTTGGGGTTTTCTTGGCAAAATCTCCACAGCAGTTTTGCCATGGCTTTTCTGGGGCTGAGAGAGTGTGCATGCATATTTTTAATTTTTTTAATGTTTATTTATTTATTTATTTATTTATTTTGGTGCTCTCCCCCCCCCCCATTGTCTGAGGGACAGCAACCCAGCCCCCGGCTCAAAAAGGTTGCCTACCCCTGTGCTAACTCATCAATCAACAATTGATTCAGTGAGTTTATTCTAACTGGGACTAACCAAAAGGATTCAGCCCTGAATGTCCTGCTTATTTTAGTAATGTGTTAGTAATTAATTGTGTCATTTTTCAGATTTAGTTCCCAGAATTTTGAATTAGTAGTTGCCCTTAAATTTTCTTTAGCAAAATCGCACTAACCCTCTTTGCAGATGGCGCAAAGTGCCATCTTCAATCCCAGGAAGGGGAGGGGCAGCCGGACGTTGAGCGCCCCAACCCCTTCCTGAGGATGTCATCGGAGCACCTATTGTTGCACACGACAGGTGCTCAGATGACATCCTTCCAGCTCAGCGTCCAGACACACCTTCCAGGGCTGGAAAAAGAGTGGATCAGGGCCGAGGTGTGCAGCAGCCTCGGCCCCAATCCGTGGCTTCTCGGGGCAGCCCATGGCCACCCGTCTGCAGAGGCCCTAAATGTTGCAGGGGATCTCTCCTGAACAGGATTTGCTTATGAGTAGGTATCACATAAGGATGCTGGGGAGAGGCAGTGTACTGCTATATTAAATGCTGTGTAATGGCAAACCTCCTCTGAACAAATATTGCCAAGAAAATCACATGATAGGTTTGCCTTAGGGTCGTCATAAATCAGAAATATCTTGAAGGCACACAGCACACACACACAATTTTACCTCTGCTTCCAGCTAATTGTAGAGGAAACCTGCCTCAGCACTTCTAAAAGGCTCAAAGTATGGAAATATAAGATTCCAGCTTGTTTTCACATACAAGGCTTTCCCAGGACTGTTAAATTAGACTTAATACTTTAATTTAACAATCTTCTTAATACTTTAATTTAACAATCTATTAGCCACTCAAACCTCACTCCAGTTCACTAACAAACAATTCTCACAGTAAATAGGTAATAATGTTGCAGTTGTGACCATAATCTAATCAGGAGAGTGACAGCAAAAGTATGATTTTGAATTAGATTTAAAGCTAAGGGCTCTTGAGATCTGCCATCTTACCTCAATAAACATTCTGCTGAATATTAGATATGTGGGATGATATGTATAGGTATGTATTAACACCTCTTGTGTCATATTTCAAGCTTTGAAACCTACATGATGCCTTATGACAAACATAACAGCAAAATTTAAAAACAGCTTAAGATAAAATCATAGTAGGGAAAGAAAACAGAAAAAGATTCTTAATCATCCACACAATTTATAAGATCAGAGCCTTGCAAATTGTCTAAATTTAGTCTAAGACTAAAGTACCTAATCCTATCTTCTTCTGAATGTTCTTGCTCATACAAATCCCCCGTTGGCTCTGTTAATACCACTTAATGCTGGGTTGCTAAAATATCTACTACACATAGTTGAATCCTGCGAATGAATGTATTGACTCATCTCATCCTACACAAATTAATGCTAATCATTTCTAAAACATTTTATGGTGGGCATCATGGTTTAAAATGCTTTTCCTATAAATCCTCACCATAAACCTGTCAAGTAAACCTGTCAAGTCTCTGGAGAAGGGTGCACTGCTTTGTGGATTGGCAGAGTTCAGCACGACTCTTGTATCTACAGTAGTGACAATCATTCATTTCTCACCCAAGAGTGCTTAAGAGATGGCATAACTGTAATCAAGGCCAGATCTTTGAGAAAACAGCTGATTTCCTAATCTGAGCAGTGGGGAAGAACAACTGCAGAGGCAGAAACAGAAATTTTCCAGTGCAATGCCCTTCAGATGTCTAGGAATATAATTCCCATCATATCCTACAGCTGTGCGAATTGGAATGATGGGAGTTGTAATCCACATCTGGATGGCATTGGTTGGGAAAGACTGGTATGTAATTCCAGATCTCAGAGTCAATTAATAAAGCTGACTGGTGGGAGATGCAGGACAAACAAAAGGAAGTGCTTCTTTACTCAGCACATATTTCATTCATAGATTCTGCTCCCAGATGATGCGGTGATGTCCATTAGCTTTGACTGTGTCATAGAGGGCTAGATAAATTTATGGAAGATACAGCTATCAATGGTTACAGCAATAAATCTTATCTCCTAGGGAACATGAGTAGAAGGGTGCTATGGTGCTCATGGCCTGACTTCAAACTCCCCAGAGACAGCTGGTTGGTCTCCATGAGAAACAAGATGCTGGACTAGGTTCAGCTTTTGGGGAGACCGGCTACCAAATCTGTACCTACAGACATTCATAACCATTTTATTTTCACAAATCAAAACAGTGTATTTCAGTTACTCCTAACAACAAATTCCCAAAGAAGCCAAACCAGCCTGAAGGGATATAATTTCAGTACCTTTTTCTTTAACAGTTCCAGTATTTGTTTCTGGAGAATTTTTGGTGTCAGAGGAATGTGCTTTCTTCACTGCATTCTCTTCTTCATCAGACAAAAGTCCAGCCAAAGGGTCATCCATATCTGAGGAGAAAAAAGATACATCTAGGAATAAACAGTGATTAGGAATTTCAAAAATCATTTTCAAATAAAGAACTCATGCCATTAGAAATATGTAAATCTTTAAAGTGCTACAGGACTGAAAGCTTAAAAACCAATTTGCTAATAAGATGATGAACCATGTGACTAAACTTACTCAGTTACTGAAGAAACAAAAAGAGTTCAAGTACATGTTGAGTTCCCCTGCTTGTCTATAAGGAATCTCTCTCCATTGCCAGAGTTCCTGACCACATAACTCAATTTCTGACAGTTTGTACCTGGAGTTGGACATTTAGGACAGCCTAGGAATTCAGATGGTGTGACACTCCAGTGACCAGAGCTGACAGAGATATTTTTTTTAAAAAAGGGCAATGGTCATAGGATCAAACAGAAATCCCTCCACCACCACTTTCTGAGTCCATCCTATAAGAAGGACTGTAACCAATGTAGAACAGTGCCCCCAAGTCCCATCCCAGTGAAGGATACCATAATCAATGGTTTCAAAAGCCACTGAACAGAACAGCAGAACTAACAGGGATATACTCCCCCTATCCAGTTCTCCTTGTAAGCCATCCACCAAGGTGACCAACATTGTCTCTATCCCATAGCTAGGCCTGAAACCAGTCTGTAATGAATCTAGATAATCCATTCCATCCAAGAACCCCTGGAGCTGGGAGGTCACCATATGCTCCAGAATCTTGCCCAAAAAAGGAATACTGGAGACTGGCCTGTAGTTATACAGTGTAGTTGGGTGAAAGGAACGTCAGTCTTACCTGATGTACGTCCATTTCCAGTGGAGAAGGGTTCGATCATCCTTAGATTGGGTTGTCCCTCCCATTTGCTCCTAGAGGCAGGAAGAGAAAACAAGAGACAAAAGACCTTCCTGCCTGCAAGTGGGAGTCTGGTCCAGCTTTTTTTTGGCTGGCTAACAACTGACCTCTCTTGGGTTGCCCTTCCCACTTGCGGGGGCAGGAAGGTCTTTTGTTCTTGTTTTCTCTTCCTGTCTCTAGGAGCAAATGGGTGGGACAATCCAATCTAAGAGGATCTCACCCTCTCCACTGGGAAAGGAAGGGTTTTTTGTTTTGTTTTGTTAGTAAGGGCCTCACTGTAGCTTCTTTTGGACAGGATGGAACCTTGCCTTGTTGCAATACGGCGTTCACTACTCCCATTACCCACACAGCCAATCTCCCTTTGGCTGCTTTTGTAAGCCAGAAGGCAAACCCTTCCTACCCTTCTTCTTATCCTTATACCACACTGACTCTTTTGTGTAAAGCTATCAATTCAGCAACTGCATGAGTACAATTCCATTACTGGGCTGGACTGGTGCTAACTACAGATACAATTTTTAGAGAATGAATGTAAAGATGTCTAGTAGTCCTGCATTCAGTGAATGTTATTGTTCCATGTCTATTACTTGTGGTTTCTACACTGGATGACAGATATACCACTTCAGCACTAGGCTAAATTAGCCTGATGTTGGTTGATTATATACATGCTCACATTCCAGTCCTTCCCTTTCAGATTTACTTTATGTTTATTTAGAACTAAATGCATTTTTTACTCACACACACATGCGCCATTTCCCATGCTAGCAATGAAACATTACCTTCAAAGGATAACTTTGGTTTAAGCTGTTGGAAAGTGGTGGGAGTAGAGCTGGGATCCTTTTTTATTCCATTTACAGAGTTTCCTGTATGGATAGATCATTAATATTTTTTAAAGTCCTGATAAGTATTAGGATTCAAGTCTGCCTCAAGTCAGTGTTAAAGCTGAATGTTTTTAGCTAAAAAAGATGGCTCAAGGGAAGCAGATGAAAGTGATTTTCTAAAGAATTTATAGTTCGGAGATGATCCTGCAGATGTAACACATCTCCTAAAAGCAACCCAATGGCTCTTTTTTGAGGGCTGGAGAGCAATATGCCAGTTTTTAGCATTTATCCTCCAAGGCTGGGGTGGGCAACTGCAGTAGGGGGACAATTACTATTCTTGTGTACCTACAGCAGGCCACACCACCACATTTTTGTCTTAAAAGAGCAACTGGAAGACACTTCTGGTTGTGACTTCCAGTTCTGCCGGGACATGGAGAGGGTGGATTTTTTGGGTGGGATATTAAGAAAATCTTTGTTATTTGGAGGTGTTCTGCCTAGAAAAAAAATTGGCTGAAAAAATGTGCATAGAGGTTTTCAGAAGAGGTCAGAGAGCTGCAGGAGTCTTGCATGGAAAAAATGAGTTGGGGGGGGGGGGTCACTTTCCTCACCCCTGCTCCAAAGAGCTCAGAACAGTGGATGCTCCTAGCACATCCTTTCCAGGCCAATGTGATAATGTGAATCACTCTGAGCCAATGAGACTTCAGCATTCATCAGAGTGTTCAATGTTCAAATTTTTTAGTATGGGTACTAGGTAGCACTAGACTATTGTTTGCACTATAACAATTTATAAGAGAAATATGAATAACTTATTTGTAAGGTAAACAGTCAAGTCCTAAAAGTTCAGCTGCATGTATTCAACTCGTAGGACACAGCTATGTAAACTTATTTTACCATAGTGTAAGCATGTAGGCCTGAGCCACATCAGAACTTGTATGGCCAAGTGGAAGAGGTATAAATCTCTCCTTGCCTTTTATTTATAGATTCATAGCTGCTGGCCTGTGTTCATGGTTTAATATATAAAATGAATGGTGCTCATAGAAGGGTGTGTGGGAAGATTTATGAGCAGTCTCTGATGAGACTTTGATCATGCTATCTCCCTGCCCCATTCAGTGAATTTTATGGGAGTTTCACATGACATCCAGATGTATATACTTCACATGACCACATTTATACACAAGGTAAGTAATTCACCATTTAGGCCTTCAGATTTGGTAAACACAAAATTATTTTTACAAAGGCAACTAAAAATTACTAAATTTTATATGAGCGTATAAAGTAAATTAATTTCATGTTTAGACTTGGGTCCTATCTCCAAGATATCTCATTATGTATATGCAGATATTCCAAAATTCAAAAAACTCTAAAATTAAAAACACTTCTTATCTTGAGCATTTCGGTTAAGGGAGACTCAACCTGTATTATGGAGCCTCTTAAATGTGAAATAGCAGAAAGCCATAGAATATGTCTTAATTTGTCTCTGACAATGTCATTCTGTACTTGTTCTCCATTGCATCTTCAGGCTTTGTTCATATAACAGAAAATTGATCAAGAAGGCAGAAGAGTTAGGGAAACTATTAATAAGATATTCCACATTATAGGTACTGGATATTAAATTACTTGGTTATAGCAATTTGAGGGGGAAAAGGGAGAGGGGTTGAAAAGTATGTGATGGAATAATGGTAAAATTTAGCAAAGATTTATAATATATATTGTATAGTATTACAAAGCTTAAAACCAAAAATAAAGTATTAAAAAAAAGAAGACAGAAAAGCTACATAGTGCCTTCTAACCTCCACCACTTACTCTGATCCCAACCATATAAGGGCCACATGCAAAATATAGAGGTGTATTTCAATATGCAAATGGTCCTGTTTCTTATGGTCTTATGTGGATGACAAAGTCCGTATGTGCTATGGGAAAGGAGTAAGGCTAGCCAGAGATTTCAAGCAAGTCCCATTACTAAGAGAGGTCATTGGTCTATCTCTATTAGGACTGTGACTAGCAGTGGCTCTTAAGGTGTCAGGCAGAGTACTTTCCCAACCCTGCTATCTTAAATATTTTAAATGAAAGTCCTTTTAAAATCATACTATGTCTTTTAAGATGCTGCACTCTGCCTTGAATCCCATGATGGGAGAAAGAGGGATATAAATAAAATAAAATACACTTTTGAGTAAAAAAGGATCTTGAAATGTATTAGCTTGCAGTTTTATCCTAAGATATAGGCTTTTCATATAAAAAGGAAAGCGGATTTGCCTTTTTCAGTGATGGCTGTTTTCTTAGCAGATTTTCTTGGCTCAGTTGAAGGCTGAGGTTTTGTCAGAGTCTTTGCAGGTTTCTGTAAAGGCTCCGAATTTGCTTTCTTTATGCCCAGAAGATCAGCTTCCATGTCGTCCATATCCTGGCATGGAAAAAACATGCTTTCTGAGCAGAATTCACTTTCTCCACAAATAGCAGAGCAAAGCAAACCACTTATTTTTTACATTATAGAAATATTCTCCATTTACCTTCAAGGTCTCCAGCAGAGCTTCTGGGGCTACATCTGAGATGTCAGTATCCTGAAGTGTAAATAAATACATATGCAAAGAAACATTCACTTAATACTATTTGTATACTGTTTGGCTGCTGAATCAATCAATCAATCAATCAATGGCAGTTAGTATCAGTGTTACCAACATGCATATCACTGATCTAGACACACAAATACTAGGCCTCATCTAAAAACCATCAGGGAAGCTGCTCAATATGATAACCTGGCTGTACTCAGCAGACCTCATGATCTGTTTGTTTTTTAAACTGACTTCTTTCCCAACCATATTTTTAGATATGAAAGCCACTTTCATTTACTATGCAGAGAACATGGCAGCTCTTCCTTATTCTCACCTCTGCTTCTTTTTCAAAACCCATTTTGCTGAACAAGTCATCATCCCAAAGCCCTCTGAAAAACAATGAAAAAAAAAAGGTTAGGCTTAGGCTGTCCATCTCTCTCACCTAAAGCCCCTCCCCACCTGCAACAATTCACTGATGTTACTAAAATTCCCTACAAGTTATTCAAAGATTTGGGGCTTGTCTACATGGACAAATTAACCCGAATTCCCTCTCAGATTGCTAGATCCTGTTTACGTGATGCAGGCCCAAAACTCCGAATTGGATATGGACTATATTCATGACAACCTGCACCTGATTTGGGGTTTCTTCCCTCTAATTCATATTTAAATAACTGACTTTTTGCTGTGAGTTTTCAGCTTTCTTTGCAACAATGATGGCAGCTGCCTTCATTCATGGTCCCTACGAGCCACCTGCCACTATTGCTCTGGGCGTGTGTCACTTTCAGGTCAGAATGAGGTGCTCAGCACTGATAACATGTCTGGGAGTGTCATTCTGACCTCAGCAGCAGCACAAGGCAATGAACGGGGACCGCGTGGGAAGGCAGCCGCCTGTCATTTACTATGAGATCCAAAAATCCAAAGCAAAAGAGAGCAGGTAAGGATGGGAATTCAGGAGGGATTTGAGGCCAGAATATTCCAGAGGCACCCTGGAGTATTCTGGCAAGTGTAGATCCCCCCCTAAGAATAAGGGAGAAAAAAAAATCCAAGCTCACTTCTGCTTGGAAGAAATGTCAGTAGATATTCTGCTCATGAAACATCCTTGAAACAGGAAAATCAATATGGTGGTGGTGGTGAAATGAAAACTGGATGAATGCTCCCAGAGTACCCTTCACGTTGGGCACTGAATGAGCTATTGAAAGAAGCAGCAATGTCATAACTCACTTTTTGCTGGGCTGTGAGCTGATTCCTCTGGCACGCCCTCCACTGCTACCAAATGAAGCAGGCTTACTAGATTTGAGGGGAATGTCATCTAGGAATCAGAGATTTTGTCTTAGAAGACCCAAGTGTAGGTTACAGTACTTGCTCTTAAAATTAAATTGCAATGCGTAAAACCTTAGCAGTCCCCTCACATGTGATGATAGTCACACCATGGTGAAAGGGATTGAGCACATTATGTATAAATATAACAGTTTTGAGTCCCTAACAGATCAGAGGAGAAAAACACGAGCAAATTGCATGGTTAAAGTATCCACTGCCCCTACTGTAACATCAGTTTAGGCCTCAATATTTCCCTCTTTGCTTGTCAGTCATAAAGGACATGAAAATAAAAAACAAAATTATTTTGCAAAATGTTTACCTCCATAATAAAATAGCCTCTTAAAATAGCCTTACAAAGTTAAAGACAATGCTACTTATTAACCCCCCATCCAATGGAACAGTGACAGTAAGAATAAAAGCATATGGTACAAATATTTACATGTAATTCTTAATCATGATTTAGCATTACATACGCAGACAGGAACACACAGAAAACTTTGGATTTTTACACTTCTTCCTAATTTCTGTGAGAGACTAATAAAAGGAATAAAATATAATTCATTATTGCTTTAGCAGATTCCTGGATTGTTATGTGCCAATCATGGATTGTGGTTTGAAAATAAATTAGTGAGTTGCTTAAAGACAACTAACAAATCCTGGGTTATTATACTGGCTTGTTTAACAAACCAGAATTTATTTTAAACTACAATTCCTAAGTTCCATGTAGGGATAAATCAGGAATGTGCTAAAGTGAAATTGATTTCTGATTGCTTCTTTGTTCTAGTTACACAGAAGAAGAAGCATGCAGACTCAATGTTTGCCACAGGCTACTTTCTGCTTATGCACATTAAGTTATACTTTGGCATTAAACATGAATGCAGCCAGCATTACAAGTATGGGTGAACAGCATGGTTTTATTTGCCACCTGAAATAATACTAATATGTGCAACATGAAAGTGGGTTAATGGAGAATTCCCCAACTGTGGCACCAATACCAAAAAAGGTGCATTTCTGCAGTGTTCCTATACTGAACCTCTGAAGGTTGGGAATACATGGAACAAATCCCTACTTTAAGATATTACTTGAAAGGCAGGTTCCAATAGAATTTTTTCAGTTTCAGTTCTTACTTACCATCATCTCCAAGGAGATCACCAAGAACATCATTGATGGAACCTACAATAAGACAGAGTTTATAACTGTTAAAAGAACTACCCAGCATAAGCTCAGCATAGGGGGTTGCTGGAATAAGAGAGGTTTATGGCTCTCATAATGACAAGAGCTTCAGGGCCTGGGAGGACTGTTCTATCCACCAGGTCAATCTATGAAGGACCATCCCAAGACAAGAACAAAAAGGTTGTAAGAATGTACAAACACAAACACACATACTTTTTAGTCCTTTCTTCGGTTTCACTGCCTAAAGGGGAAAAAGAAAAGATACTTTATTAAAGAAGATGAAAGCAAAGACATAAACCTGCATCCCTGAAATCAGAGATGCATAATAAACTTTAGGAACCAAGAAATGGTAGCTACAGGGTTCTCTCTTTATTACAGGACTTGTGTCTATTGCTTGATAATTTCAATGTAATCTTAATACATTTGAAATCACTGAAATCTCAGGATAGCTTAAACGTGCTGCTTGAAACCTGACATAGGTATACAATATGTATATAACTGAATTAGAATTATAAAATGCATATAATTTTATGCACATCGTTCAGATCTCTGAAACTGGTTGAATTAGGATCCTTTTGACTTCAAAACCCAGTTGATAATTCTGTTCTCATTCTTCTTGGAATCCTCTGTGGTATCTAGTAAAAATACAAGTCAACTGGATTCAAATGTGGAGAAAGATATTGGAGGTAGGATCCAGCATTTAAATAAAATTCAGATAGTAGTCAAGTTCTCTGTAGTGGCAAAGTAGGTAGATGTTAAAATTAAAAATTATCCAATTTCAGGATACTAGAATGATATTTCATCAGTGACTACAGGATGCCATAATTTCAGTCTTAGCGAGCCAGTATAGTGTAGCAGTTTGCATATTGGACTATGACTTTGGAGATCTGGGTTTGAATCCCTGCTTGGCCATGGAAAACCACTGAGTGACCTTGGGTAAATCACACTCTCCCAGCCTCAGAGGAAGGCAAAGACAACCCCCCTCTGAACAAAACTTGGCAAGAAAATCCATGATAGGTTCACCTTAGGGTTGTCATAAGTCAGAAGCAACCTGAAGACACATAATAAAATTTCAGTCCTGCACTTGAATCCTGCTGTAAACTAGCAATAAAGAAAAACGTGGTGGGTAGAAGACAAGATAGTTATTCTAACAAGATAAAGCAGTGAATATGATGTGAAAGCTATTAGGATGTTGAATCAATCCACAATAGCACTTTTGTCATGCTATAGTTTGCATGTGTATACCTTGATCTTCTGGAGTCTTAGCCCAATACTCAAATCTTTACATCCAGCTGATTCTCTGTATGTTATTAGTCACATTTCTATCCCATTTTTCTTCTAAAGAACTTGAAGCTGTGTATACGGATCTCCTCCCCGTTTTATCCTCACAACAAAACAGTGAGCTAAGTTAGGTTTAAAGAGTGGAGTTTATCACACAGGGAACCCTGTGCAAAATCGCTCTTTAAAGTGAAAAAAAGCTGCAAAAGCGGAAGCTTTTAATGAACAGGATTTCTCCTGTTCTGCCCTGTGTGAAATGTGAAAGTGCTGTTAAAAGGAGGTTAATCTGAACGAAAACCCCTCATTTTTACTTTTGGATTTTTCTGAAAGTAAAAAGAAGCGTAAATGAGGGGTTTTCGTTCGGATTAACCTCCTTTTCACATCAATTTAACAGCAACGTTGTGTGAAATTTAAAGCTCCGTTTTTGCATGGGATTTCCCCCGTGTGATGATGATGATGATGATAATAATAATAATAATAAATAAATTTTATTGATAACCTGTCCCTCTGCGTCGCAATCAAGGTGGCGTACAACATTGTTAAAACAAAGAACAGTTAAAATATTCCTAAATCCCACACCCTAACCCTCCCACCCCTTAAAACTGAATTAAACTCAAATGGAATTAAAATAAATTTAGACACACAAAACAAATAAACAGGTGTTTGACAACATACATCCAATGGCAGGTAGGGCAAATTAAGGTTAGGTTAAGGTTAAGATTAAAGTTAAAGTTGAGGGGAGGTAATAAACTCCAGTGACTGGCCCAAAATCTCTCAGTGAGTTTCATAGCCTTAGTGAGGACTAGAATCTGAATCTCCCAAATCCCAAACAAAACTCTAATATGGGTTTGAAAATTCCCCACCAGCAATTTGGATGTTGAAGTCCAACAAGTAACTTTTCCAAGCTCTGCAGAAATTACTATACCACATTGGCTCTTGAAATCTCTCTTTCTTATGCTAAATTCTCCCTAGACCAGTGATGGTGAACCTTTTAGAGACCAAGCACCCAAAATCAGTGGTGTCCCCACATTAGGTGTCTCCTGGTGCCAGGTGGGCGGGACTTCTGGGGTGGGGTGGATTTCTGGGGGCTGGATCTCCGCCTCCCACACAAGGGGACTTTTGGGGGTGGGATTTCCACCTTCCAGAGGGGAGGACTTGTGGGAGGGGTGGGACTTCCAGGAGGGAAAAAACAACAACAACCTAAGGCACACTCTCTCAGCCTCAAGCTAATAATAGCAAAAATCCTTCTGATGAAACTTGCCAAGAAAACTCCATGATAGTTTCACCTTAGGGTCGCCATAAGTCGGAAATGACTTGAAGGCACCCCACACACAAGTCATGCTCTCTTAGCCTCAGAGGATGGCAATGGAAATCCCCCTCTGACAAAGCTTGCCCCATGATAGTTTCACCTTAGGGTTGCCAGGAAAAACTTGAAGGCACCCCCCCAGCACATACTCTCAGCCTCAGGCTAGCAAAGACAGTTGAAAGGATGGGAGGGCGGGGAAAGAGGAGGAACAGGTGCACACTCCTATTGAAGTAATGGACGGTGTGCATGTCCAGAGAGCTCTGCATGCACATGTGTCATAGGTTTGCCACCACTGCCCTAGACTTAATCATAGATTTACAACATATCAAATTCTTCTTGTTGTTAACTGCCATCAAGTTGACTTTGACTTATGGTGACCCCATGAGTGAGAGACTTTCAAGTCACCTGTTAGGAATCTGACTGATCCTGCTGTCAAAACTGTTAATGTGTTGTTGTTATGCTGTTTTATTTCTGTGTGTAACGCTACTGTTTATGCTTCATAGAATCATAGAATCATAGAATCATAGAGTTGGAAGAGATCACAAGGGCCATCCAGTCCAACCCCCTGCCATGCAGGAGCTCCCAATCAAAGCATCCCCGACAGATGACCATCCAGCCGACACATATACGCCTGTAAGAGGGGTTTGGTTGTAAACTCAATGGGATTTGTAGTGCCTGTGCAAAGTACGATAATTGCTTAGTTAGATAATGAACAGATGTGCGGGGGAGAATGGTAGTACCGTTATTCATAAAGGCCAGTGTTATTCACCTCCTGCCCTTTCCCCACACATCTCTTTCAAGTCCTTTCAAGTTTCTAACCAGACTGGCCTTTATGAATAACGGTACAGTAACTGTAAGCAATGCACCCACCCCATACATTTGAGGTTTTTCTCCCATTTTGTCAATTATGGTAGATCTGTCTACATAAGTTATAATGTTAATTTCTTTGATTACTGAAACAAAGCTTGCTGTTAAGATACAGAAGACTGGTTTACTGAACTGAAGGGAGTGGACAGTTCTTGACATCAGCAACCCTGCCCAGGTCTCACAGACTCAGGGCCGTGGCTCCCTTAATTTAATCTCTCCGTCTGGAATAAGGTCTTCCTCTTCTCCTACTTCCCTCTACCTTTCTTAGCATTATTGTCTTTTCTAATGAGTCATGTCTTCTCGTGATATGGCCAAAGTAAGACAGTCTCAGTTTAGTCATCTTGGCTTCTAGGGAAAGTTCAGGCTTGATTAGCTCTAGGACTTATTTGTCTTTTTAGAAATCCACAGTATATGTAGAACTCTTCTCCAGAAGTACAATGAGTTGATTTTCTTCCTATTAGCTTTCTTCCCTGTCCAGCTTTCATAACCATACATATTCAACTATACAAATTCTTGGGTGTAATCAATGTTCTTGGTACAATAGAGTGTAAAGGGGGACGGCATATTTACTAATGCCACTCATTAAAATTAGTGGTATGGACAATTTCACTAAGGAAGTCATGGACCTGGGTTAATAATAATAATAATAATAACAACAACAATAACATTTATTTCTATCCCGCCCCTCTGCTAAAGCAATTGGGGCAGCTTACAACAATAAAATACCACAATGTACAATCCCAGAAAAAAACCAAAAACACCCACCCCTTAAAATAGTATTAAACATCAAACATTTTAAAACAATAAAAGAACAGCCAACAATAACAATTACAGAGTCCTAATATCAGGCAGGCAACAGTTATAAATGTAGCAGAGGGTAGAGATAGGGTGGGCTCATTCCTTAGGCTGGGAAAAAACTAGTCAGGAAAGGCCTGCCAGAAGAGATCCATCTTTACAGCATTTTTGAAGCTGTTTAAGCTGGTAATCTGACGGATCTCGTCCGGCAGGCTGTTCCATAATCTGGGAGCGGTTGCCGAGAAGGCCCTCTGGGAGGTTGCGGATAGCCTAGTTTTAACCGGCTGAAGCAAATTCCTCCCAGAATTCCTCCCTGTGGGTTGCTAGCTACAAGGATTTCATGAAAGTTGGTGAAGCAGGAACTATAAATGTGGGCTTGGACCCATCACCATCAGGATTATGCTGTCCTTATTTTCTGGGTGCTCAGATGGGAATATAGGCAGGGCCTTCCCAATTATGATCACAGTTCGGTAGAATAAATGGACTAATTAGACTTTCCTTACCATAGCATGGCTTCCAGCTGGTAAATCTGTCTCTTTCTTTGTCTTGTGATTGCTTCAAACATTTTTCATTTTTGATCCAGTGAACACCAATTCCACTCTTCCTCTCCCTAAAGCAATGAACAGTAAACAAAATTCTTAACTTCATTTCATTAAGAATTTTTCTCACTGAAATGTAAAAGTTTTGTTCATATACATAAAGCAACATTTTGTGAATATACATAAACATTTTGATACACGTATATATACAACTTGTTGATACACATAAAGCAGCAGCTCAGAACTGTATTTCAGCCTTACAACAACCCTAGGAAATAAATAGCTTTTAAGCCAAGATGTTGTGAATTGCCTAGTACCACTCAACTTCACACAGCTGGAAAAAAGTTGGCTGTAGGATTCCTATGTTTATTTAAAGCAATGCCCTTCAGGCTGTCTTTTTTCACTGAATTTTAAAAATTTTGTTGATATACATAAAGCAACATTTTGTTGATATATGAAGGACCTGCATCTTTTTGCTGTTCCAGGGAATGGTAACATATTTGTGCCCATTGGTAATCATCACTATTCCAGGAACCACCACTTTCAGCAGCAGTACTGATTTAAAGCATTTTAAACCCATCTTTTAGCTCTAAAAGCTGCCAGACCACTTAAAAACAGTCTCTCCCTTAGGCTCACTAAGACAGAGAGGCAAGGGAAAAGAAACTGAGGAATGAGGGGGAGAATCCAATACTTCTTGTGTGCCTTCAAATAATTTCTGACCTATGGCGCCCCTGAGGTAAACCTATCATGGGGATTTCTGGGCAAAATTTGTTCAGAGAGGATTTGCCTTTGCCTTCAATTGAGGCTGAGAGAGTGTGACTCACCCAAGGTCACTCGGGGGTTTCCATGGTCAAATAGGAATTCAAACCCTGGTCTCCAGAATCATAGTCCAACACTCAAACCACTACACCATGCGTTACAGCACATGAACACACTGCAATAAGAATAATCAAACCAGGATCATTAATGTCTTTACTAATTTAGTACACCCTGAGCCTTTGCACAGATGCTCTATACTGAGCCACCAAAATAAAAAAACTTGGGCACTCCTAATTCCATACAGAATTACTTTTTTCTTTTGCTACTACACTTCTTGGGGGTAAGGTAATTTCAAAGGATAATGCATAATACAATTTAAAATTAATCCTGTAACGAGTGATGGATCTACACTGCAGAAATAATCTGGTTTGATATCACTTTAACAGCCATGGCTCAATGGTATGAGATTCTTGGGACTGTTAATTTGTTGGGCATTGTACTTTGTAGCTTTGCTCTGGTGCCTCAACAAATTACAATCCCTAGAATTCCATACCATTGAGCCATGGCAGTTAAAGTGGTATCGAAATGGATTATTTCTGCAGTGTGGATCCAGCCCAAGGGAACTTCAATTATATATTTATTATAACACTTTACTCCAGACTGGGTATCTCCACTTGTCCCCAGGGGAGTACTGTACATATAAAATAGGAGCCTCTGAATCCTTCCCTGTTTCGGCAGTGCCATTTAACCTTTGGGTCCTAAAACCCCATCTGATCTTGGAAGCTAAGGAGGCTCAACCCTGGTTAGTACTTGGATGAGAGACCACCGATACTATACTAGGTGCTGTAGGTTGTATTTCAGAGGAAGGAACTGGCAAAACCACCTCTGAGTATTCCTGGCCTAAGAAAAATCTATGAAATTAATGGAGTTTCAGAAGCTGACAAGGGACTTGAAGGCACAGACATCCACATTTAACGTTTGGCAGAGAAAACCTCATCGTGCCAAGTTGTACTGGATTCAGAGTGACCAGATGTGATGCCACAACCGCACACCATAAAATGGAGGGCATGAAAGAAAAATATAGGCCACGATGAAACAAGATCTGAAAACACTGAGAGAACTTCAATACAAATCAGTCAGGCTCAAAATGGAGGCACTCTTGGCATTCCTCTTGGACAGGAGGAGGAGGCTGGAATGGAGGGCATATCCTGAAAAAGGAGGACCCAGTCTGTTGCCCCTGCCTGGATCCCTTCCCAGCTGAAAACGATGCTGGAATCCCGTGAACGTGGGGATACGTCCGACACGCTTTCTGAGGCAGGGATAGAGATGAGGCATGGGGAGTAACCTCACCTCAGTTGCCATAGCAGCCAAGCGCCCACTGCTAGCCCTCTCTCGCACAGAGAGAATAAACACAGAGCACACACACACATTTGTTGTGGGCCTTCAAGGCGAAATTATCATGGGGTTTTCTTGGCAAGATTTGTTCAGAGGTGGTTTGCCATTGCCTTCCCATGAGGCTGAGAGAGTGTGACTGACCAAGGTCGCCCAATGGGTTCCCATAGCTGAGCCAGGATTCGAACCCTGGTCTCCAGAGTCACAGTTCAACGTTCAAACCACTACGCCAGTCTGGTTCACTCATTCACACACACACACACACACACACATATATATATATATATATATATATATATATCTCAACCCTCATTCCTGTGGCTAGAAGCAGCCTGAAGAGCTTATGGAGCCCCGCCTCCCTCACACCCCTCTCACTACAACCGCAACAACAAGGGGAGCGAATCTCACCCAAGTGGGCGAGTATTGTCCGCGGCGGCGGCGGCGGCGGCGGCGGCGGCGGCGGGGAAGAAGATTCTGCAGCACCCGCTCAGACGCGAAGCATCTTGGGAAATGGAGTTCCAGAACTACGTCCCTCCAACGTTCTCTGGACAAACCGGAAACAGAATGGGTCACTCTCTCGGAAGGGTCTGCTTTATGCGTTCCTTCTGCAGAAAGGGAAGCTGCGCTGCCAGCAAACTTGTTCCGTAGTTAATGGGCCTTTCTTGACGGACGAATGATATCCAGTGGGATTGCCATTTTGCTGTTAAAAATGCAGTTGTTTTATGGAACACAGCGTGCAAGCTCATAACACGCATTTCTTACAGCCTCGATGTGCTTTTTCCAGCAATATATATATATATATATGTGTGTGTGTGTGTGTGTGTGTATATATATATATATATATATACAACACTACATATGTGTATGTATATATATATATGTGTGTGTGTGTGTGTGTGTGCGTATACTGACAGACTGACTGAGCACCTCTCACTGTATTAAATGCATTGTATTTTTTTAATAATTGGAAAAGACTATAAAGTGTGGTAAAGTGAAATGCAGGAAGAAAAGAAAAAGACCACAGTAAAGATGAATAGACTCAATAAAGGAAGCCACAGCCCTGCTATTTGCTATAATTTTTCCATAAAGTGCAAAGTACATTATACAATAGACTGAAAAGTGTATCTATAGTTGAATAAATTCAACTTCTCTGAATAAATCCCCCCCTCCATTTGCTGACTAGATCCTTAGGTAGGTGGTTTGTTTGTACGTAAATACCATAGTGGGATGCAGATCACTCATTTATCTCTTCTGTTCTCTCCTTCCACCACTAAAAGTCAATTTCTATAAGCAGAAGCACAATGAGACAAACACTGGAAATGTCTCCTTACATTTTAGTTAACTAACCTTCTTTCCAAACAAATGTCATGGCAACCTTTATTATAAAATATTTCAATTTCTATTTAAAAATTAATGCAATTACAGAAAAGTTCACCTGGGGAGGTGCATCCACCATCAGCACTGCATTTCGGCCAGCTTCATGCTGTTTTTACTCTGATAAGGCAGGAGATCAGCCCAGTGGAATTAAGCCAGGGCTTCAAGGAACCAGCCTTGCTCTCTGCTGTTCCGGAAGCTGCAGCTCAGTCTTCCCCCAACCCTTCTTTGGAGTGCAATGTGGCAGTCATCCCAAGACCCACCAGGCTGGATAACCCAATCTATAGGAATAGTATACAGAGAACCAGCATGATGTGAATTGAGTACTGGAGCAAGACACTGGGAGATTAGGATCTGGATCTCTGCTCTGCCTTGGAAACCCAGTGGGTCACCTTGTTCAAGTCACACACAGCCTCGGAGGAAGGCAAGAGCAAACCCCCTTTGCACAAATTTTGTAAAGAAAACTCCACCTTAGGGTTGCCATAAATCAGAAACAAAGGCATACAACAGAAATTTGGTGTGTGTGTCTAAGATTCCCCATCTCTGATTTAAAGTGATGAGTCCTCTACACTAAATGATTCAAAATACATCCATGTAGGTTATTGTGCAATATGTTTGAAAGCACCAGAACAGCAGATAGGATAGTGTTCAATCAACACAGCACTACCCATGATGATTTTCCAAATCAACCCAAGAAACAATAAATGGAGAGAGATGTTTTCCACTGTTTGAAAGTGAATTTCTTTATTAAGTATACACGTGCCTGCAAAAGATGTTCAACTATCTTCTACTGCATGGTTTCCATCTCTGGTCAGCATTGCACACAGAAAGCCAGTATGCACATATGTTAACACCACAGTAATCAGATACATTAGAAGGAATGCTTCAGCAGCTAGGGAGTTAAAATGACTTTACAATCAGTTTTTGCTTCGATTTAAATACACAGTACTTGCTTGAAGGCTGTAGAGTTAGGAAATCCCTGCAGCATGTTTAGGTCATGGAAAAGGAATATCAGAGTGGTCCAAGAATTAAGTCTTGAGACTTCAGTTTAGACTCTTCATTTATACAGTTTCACATAATTGAAGACAAATCAAAGTTCTTCAGTTGAGGATCTTTACATCCTGATTTGTTGGAGAAATTTAATGAAGCAGAATCCAACCACTTTGCTGGAACTGTTATTCCTGCTGATTTCACAAAACAAAGTTCTGTACAATGTTAAAATGTTAGCATGCTAACAGTAATCTGGAGCTATTTAGTCTCAAGGCACTATTCTTTGTGGCACCCCCGAGATCCAGATTATGTAGGATGATGGGCTTCTGTCTATCATTCCAGTTTGGAACTTCTTCCCATCTAGTTTTTGATTCTGCAAAATACAGGGTGTAAATCATTCTACTTCTAAAATAATTTAAGTGCTTCAGAAAGAGCTCTAGGAAATGTCAAGACAGGTAAAATCGGGGACTGTGAGAGGAGTTACTGTCCAACTTTCAGGTCAAACATGGCAGGAAGACGTTTCCTTAACCTGCTGCAGCCGATTAAAAAGTTTACAGCTTGTAGTGATTACCACTTCCATCATTCCCAATATTTGCTAGACTCTAGAACTTTTTCAACATTTCCCCATTCTTTGGGATGGGAGCCTAGATAAAGATAAACCACACTGTGATACAGCTAGTTTTACAGAAGATGTGATAATGAGTTACAGCTTTACAGGAAAAAAGGAAGGTGGACTCCTAGGAGCCATATGGCTGAAAAATCAGAATGGCTCCTGTTAAGAGGACAGGTTGTACCAAGAATTAAATTATGGGTCTCTAAAATATTAAAGTTATGGGTGGACAAACAAACATATACTGTTCCTGCCAAGGTCCCTGAAGCCCAGTTCCTGAAAAGACTTTGACCACCTTGTTACTGGAAAGGTGTGCAGGAGGTATCTGACAAAGTGCACACAGCTATCTTGAATTTTAACATTTTCAGAAGGTAAGCTGTTGTTCCTCAACGACCTCCAGAACTACTTAGTAGTGAAAAAATCCTGCTAGACATAACACAGGCTTCTGCAGCAGTTTGAATCGCTTCACAAATGGAGTTTTAAGATCAATTAGTAAAGCTTTTCTGAATGATTAAAAAGATTTGTTTCTGACCATAATTACGATGGCACTTTTATCATCTTGTGTTCCTTTGTGCTAAATCCATTCAAAATGTATTAAAAATCGTCAAGGTTAAAATTACCAACTACCCTATGGCTATCTGGATTCACCAAATGATTCAGGTGTTCACAGGGTAAATGAAGTAATAAATTCCAGGGAACAGGATAATAGTACATTAAAACAGCAGTAAAGATGATCACAGTTTAGCTTGCATTGGCTTCAGGTGTTTGTGGAAAGATGGATGGACCTGTGGGAGGTATTAAGATAAGCCATTAATTAAAACACGAATACATACTCCATACATCTTCATCCCACTAAAATGGAGTGGACATGTATGAGGGGGATGAGGGCCAATTTTCACACCTGCTTCCCTCCCTGCAAGACACACTGTTGTTTTTGGGATGTGCTGGCAATAATGTGGGGTCCACATGTGGCACATAGACTGCACTATCCTCATCCCTGAAACGCCCATATGTGTGTGTGTGTTGTGTGCCTTCAAGTCGTTTTCGACTTATGGCAACCCTAAGGCTGTTCAGAGATTGTTCAGAGGCGGTTTCCCACTGCTTTTCCCTGAGGCTGAGTGTGTGTGACTTGCCCAAGGTCATCCAGTGGGTCTCATGGCCAAGCAGGAATAGAACCTTGGTCTCCAGAGTCCAATTCCAATTCCAGTGCTCAAACCACTACACCACACTGCCTTGAAGTGCTTCAGATCTTTAGCACAGCATTAAGAATAAAGCCCAAAATCCAGCTGATCATCTCAACCACAGTTAAGATCAGTAGGTTGATAGGTCAACACTTATGTAACTTCCATTGATTCAGTGGGTCAACTCTGTAGGAAACTGACAACTGGATTTAAAGTATCCCATTGTGGAAAATTCTATTGGCTGTTTCCAGTTTCTTTGGACTCAGATGCTCAACAGTTCCAACCAAGATAATAACAGGAGTGGTAGACAACAACTAGAAGGCCAGAGGTTTCCCACACTTACCTTAATGTCTTTGGAGATGAGGTAAGGACATAGTACCCCCCATGAACAGTTAGTAATTTTATTTGTTGTAAATGTCCCCATAACTAGGAGGACTTGTGTAACAGTATGAGAACTGCACAATTACTGTTTTAATCCACAGTAAAAGGGTCTAATGGACCTGTTAAATTTTATTAGTTTCCCCCCCAATAATTGGGTATTCAAAGCTGTGGAGAACACTCCCCCCTGTTGCATGTTATCTTTGGCTTGCAATGAGTCTAAGTTCTCTTAATGTCTAAATCAAGATAGGAACTCTGGCATACCACTGGCTAACAAATGAAGAAAGATAATAACTCAAGATAGGGATGAGACTGATGAGAGAAGATCTCACAGCCAAAATACTCACCCAGAGCTTCATAAACATAGATTATGAAGCTGCAGATGATTATTTCTCAGTTTTAAAATATTAATTTTACTATTTTATTATTTGAAATATGCAGTTTCTTATTTCCCCTACTTGAGAAGGATTTTTAGCCTCCAGTTGGAGGTTCCAATCTGTTCAAATGGCTCAGTGAACCCTTTCTTTAAATTTTATATACACTTTAGAACAGGGGTAGGCAACCTTTTTGAGTCGGGGGCCGGGTTGTTGTCCCTCAGACAATTGGGGGGGCCGAAGCACCATAAATAAATAAATAAATAAATAATGCATGCACACTCGCTCAGCCCCAGAAAAGCCATGGCAAACCCCCTGTGGAGATTTTGCCAAGAAAACCCCAAGAACAAGTAATAACAATAATCAATATCATCATGGCGGGGGGCGGCGGCGGCGGCGGCGGCAGGGGCCTGGGGGGGGGGCGCATCCGGCCCCTGGGCCTTAGGTTGCCTACTCCTGCTTTAGAACTTCTAAATTGCTATTATGAAAGTACTGGAAATGCTAGCTCCTGCCTTCTGTTCTCAGCAGCTACTAGTTTTGAGTATGGAATTTTCATTGTTCTGCTTCCACTTCTGCTTTCCCTAGGGCCACTAGACAAGTCAGTAAATTTGACCAGATTTTGCAAAGAGATTTCTGTCCTTCCTTCCTTCCTCAGTATAAAAAGAAGCACAATTAAGAGGGTTTTTATATTCAAACCGTGCAAACTTGTGATATCATTAGATCAGTGTGCCCAAATAATATAACTGAGGACCAATATTATATGTTTAATAATCCCAAGAGAGATGCATCATTTCCTCATGCTGTTACACTTTTATCTCATATTCCTTTTGATGCATTTCTGAGGAACCTCTTTTCCTTGTTGTGCTAATTATCTGATAAATGGTATGGGTATAAGTATGCCTTACCTGTGTTTTATTTAGTGGAGATTTCTTTGACCACTCAAACATATTTTCATAGACATTACCATCGTATCGACCAAGCACTGATCCAAGAACAGAATCATGAAAGTCAAAGGAATCCACCAGAGCTACTGCATTAGGACGGATTAATGCCAAAAGTTCTTTCACACGCTGGTTCACCTGAATTATCTGTGCATCTGTTAAAATGCCTCCCTGAGAAAGAAAGCAGTTATTTAGTTTATATGAAGCCCAACTCAGCTAGCCTACAAACCAAGTGTTAAGATGCAGATTATGGAATGGCCTGCCGGACGAGATCTATCTTCAAAAAGGCTGTTAAGACGGATCTCTTCCAGCAGGCCTTTCCTGAATAACTTCCTGGCCCAAAGAGTCAGCTGATTTTTCTCCCTTCCTCGCTGCTGCTGACTGTATTGCATAGTTGTGCTGTCTTTGTTTCATATTTTGATTTATTTTGATGTTTTTAGCTGTCTTAGGGCCTCGGCAGACGACTAATAGAGTCGTCTTCCGGGCAGGGAAGAGGAGGGGCAGCCGCACGAGCGGCGCCCCTTCCTCTTCCTGAGGTCGCCCTCGGAGTCGCCGGCCCTCCGCACGGCCGGCGCTCCGAGGATGACCTCACGCCACCGCGACCGCACACGCCGCGGCGTTTGAGTCAGGGAAAGTGCGCCCGCCGCTTTTAGGGCGCCCTTTCCCTGAAATCTAAAAGGAGCGCCAATTTGGTGCTCCTTTTAGAGTCGCCGACGGTGCGCCGCGGTGCGGCTGCTGCGGTCCAGCGGCGCTCCGCCCCGCGGTGCACGGGAAGCTCCCATCTGCTTCCCCCCTAAGTTTAATAATTTTTTAAGGGGTGGGTGGGGTTTTTGGGGCGTGAATGTATTTTACTGGAGTTTTATCTATTGTAAGCCGCCCCGATTGTGCTGCAGAGGGGTGGGATAGAAATAAACCACCGTATTTTTCGCCATATAAGACGCTCCGACATATAAGACGCAACCAATTTCAAAGGAGGAAAATGAAGGAAAAAAGATTCCTCCCTTTAGCAGCAGCTGGTTGTTCAATGGGCTGCTACTGGGATCGGAGGACTTCTCTGATCCCAGCACCACCCCATTGAACGACTGAGGCCGCAGCTTCAGTTCAATGGGCTGCTGCTGGGATCGATCCCAGCAGAAGCCCATTGAACAACTGAGGCTGCAGCCGGGAGGAGGCCTCCTCCCAGCCACGGCCTCAGTTGTTTAATGGGCCGGTGCTGGGATCGCTCCGATCCCAGCACCAGCCCATTTAAAAACTGAGGCTGCCACTGGAACGAGGCCTCGTTCCGGCCGCGGCTTCAGTTCAATGGGCTGGTGCTGGGATCGCTCCGATCCCAGCACCAGCCCGTTTAAAAACTGAGGCCGCGGCCGGAACGAGGCCTCCTCTCGGCCGCGGCCTCAGTTTTTAAATCGGCAGGTGCTGGGATTGGAGCGATCCCAGCACCGGCCCATTTAAAAACTGAGGCCGCGGCCGGGAGGAGGCCTCGTTCCGGCCGCGGCCTCAGTTTTTAAATGGGCCGGTGCTGGGATCGGAGCGATCCCCACACCGGCCCATTTAAAAACTGAGGCCGCGGCCCGGAGGAGGCCTCGTTCCGGCCGTGGCCTCAGTTTTTAAATGGGCTGGTGCTGGGATCGCTCCAATCCCAGCACCTGCCCATTTAAACACTGAGGCTACGGCTGGAAGGAGGCCTCGTTCCGGCCGCGGCTTCAATTCAATGGGCTGCTGCTGGGATCGATCCCAGCAGCCGCCCATTGAACTACTGAGGCCGCGGCCGGGAGGAGGCCTCCTCCCGGCTGTGGCCTCAGTTTTTAAATGGGCAGGTGCTGGGATTGGAGCGATCCCAGCACCGGCCCATTTAAAAACTGAGGCCGCAGCCGGGAGGAGGCCTCCTCCCGGCCGCGGCCTCAGTTGTTCAATCGGCTGCTGCTGGGATCGATCCCAGCAGCAGCCCATTGAATTGAAGCCGCGGCCGGAACGAGGACTCGTTCCAGCCGTGGCCTCAGTTTTTAAATGGGCTGGTGCTGGGATCGGAGCGATCTCAGCACCGGCTCATTTAAAAACTGAGGCCGCGGCCGGGAGGAGGCCTCGTTCCGGCCGCGGCCTCAGTTTTTAAATGGGCTGGTACTGGGATCGGAGCAATCCCCACACCGTCCCATTTAAAAACTGAGGCCGTGGCCCGGAGGAGGCCTCGTTCCGGCCGCGGCTTCAATTCAATGGGCTGCTGCTGGGATCGATCCCAGCAGCAGCCGGAGGCCGCGGCCGGGAGGAGGCCTCCTCCCGGCCGCGGCCTCCTTCGCCTTATAAGGCGCATTAACTTCCCCGCCCATGTTTTGGGGAAGAAAAAGTGCGTCTTATAAAGCGAAAAATACGGTATTAGTAGTAGTAGTAGTAGTAGTAGTAAGTGAATACTGTCTCATAAAGAAAGATACTTATGGCTTTCTACTATGAATACATGAAGTTGCTTTATGCAGAGTAAATCGTGGATTCATCTAGCTCAGAGACAGACAAATTCAGGCACGCAGGGTCTACCTTGGGTTGTTTTTTTAAAATGAGAATCCAAGAGATTGCTCAACAGCTGCCTACTGCAAAAGACATTTTCTCAAAATTAAAGAATCTGAGCCCAGGAATTTGTCTTGAATATCAGAACTGAATGGTACTTACAGTCCTTCCACAGAAAAAAAATCAGCTCCTGGTTACCTCTAAGTTTTTAAATTTCAACTGTATATTTTATAGGTGTGGAGGAGTCATTTGGCTGTTGCTATTGCTGAACAAGTGAAAGTGAGAAACTCTTGCCCACCATATTGTCAATCACCTGGAGAAGTATACGTAGGTCTAGATCTACCTTAACACCACCCATGATCTAGCCCAGGATTGCCTGTTCTGACAGCAGCTCTTCATGGTAGAGTCTCTTTCTATTCTCACTGTCATCATTACAATATCCTAATGACTGCCTCTATCCTACAAATAAGCCAAAAGGCCAGATTAAAAGCCCCATTATATTTATAACTGGCTAACCTTGCCTTTAGCTCATGTGCCGGTATATTTCACCAGAAGGTTTTTCTGTTGTCTCCCCAGTACTGTTTAATTCTAGTTGTCCCCACTAAGTTCTTTCTCTTTGTAGCCAAAAAAAACAGTGCATTGTGGTTCAAGAATTTAGTCACATACATGCAGGAAGTCTCCAGTGTTTTTACTAATTCCATGAAGTGCATACAGGAGACACAAATTGTTCAAGACAGCCCGGACAGCTGAGTCACCAATTTCTGAAAGCTTTGCTGTGAAGAGCTTCACCACGACATAGTGACAGTGTGCCTAAAAAAAGGAATATTTAATGGACAAGTGTGAATTCCTTGAGTCTGAAGGATCAACAGGCTACAAAAGCTAACTTATCTAGAGGCAGTACTGACCTCAGATGCTCGTACTAGATCAATGGAAGTCCGATTCCAAGCATCCTCCTTGCTACTCCTACGATTCAGTTCAGCCTGCAAGTTCTTTGCTGCAAATTCAACCAACCTGTAATATGGAAGAGCACAAGTACAACTTGTTGAAACTGGCACCAAACCAGTAGTTAGCAGAATGAATCCTCAGGTTTATTGAACTGGTACTAGCGGTGACAAATGGTCATGGGCACAAGGCCCCAAAGATATATTCTTCGGCTACTTGTCTAAATCCACTCAGAATATGTCTGCTTTGATCCCAACCTCAAAAACTGACAGTTACTGGTCACAGGATTCTCACAAGATTCTTGGGTAGATGGTGAAATAATTCTGGCACGTGAGCTAAAGGCAATGTTGGCCAGTTATAGATATAATGGGGCTTTAAAACTGGCCTTCTGGCTTATTTGTAGGATATACATATAAACAGATGACAGGCAAGTAAGGCTGATTCTTGTATCTGTAGTACTTCTTCATTTTCTAATGTTTTGATCAAGACAAAATGAAACCAAACCCTCTATGGTGATACTGATGTGCTTCATTGTTTTTTTTTTATCCTTAATTTAGAAGCCAAGCATATTTCTCCTGTCTCTATACAGAAATTTCTTTTTTCTGTCATGTGTCTTTAATATTTTGCACTTATTTAGTGCAGCATGTGTTTATTTCTTCTAGAGGTCACAACTCAGAATTATGGATGTTATATTGTGAACCAATATAAATAAAAAATATAAAATATAAAAAATAACAATAATAAATTTTTAATTTTTTTTAAAAAATTATATTTATCTATCTATCTATATATCTATCTATTTATTTATTTATTTATGGTGCTTCGGCCCCCCAATTGTCTGAGGGACAGCAACCCGGCCCCTGGCTCAAAAAGGTTGCCTACCCCTGCTTTAAAAGATCACACTATGGAAGCTATCAAATTTCTACAGCAACTATAGCAGCTACCTATGGTTCAAGAGGGTGCTAGAGCATCTCCTGCAACACAGAACCCTCCAGACTGGTAGAGCAGCATGTTTCCTTTCCTTCCAGAAGGAATGGTAAAAAATACAGAGTTCTTCTGCCATTGCTGCATTTTAGAAGTGTGGTTCTGCTGCTGGCAAGCAACTGGATTAATTTTAGTTTGGAAGTAGCAGAAATGGAGCAGGGGAGTGCATGTGGTCCTCCCATAGTAGGGTGCAATAGACACAACTGTACTTATCTTGTTCTTCAAGAAAAGGATGCTATTATCTTTGCAGAACCACTACTAACACATGCTCTTTTGTTTGACTATGAAAATGAGTTTTCAATTTTCAGACTATCCTGGCATTGGTGTTCTGAAAGTATTTCCCAGGCTTAATAATCTATTTGTTAGAGGAAAGGGCTAATATTTTCCAAATCATCCTTTCTCTATCAACCTTTTCCTAGTTATCCAGGAGATCCTCTTTCCAATTCTTCATGCACTGTACCTTCTATCCACTCTAATTTGATGTTGCACAGCCTGACTTTTTATTCAATATTTACACAAACTGTTCACTTCCAGATTTTCTCTTTCACCTGATTCCCACATGTTTTTGGACAGCCTCTTCCCCAGTATTCTGTCACACTGAACACTTCCCTTTGTAGTACTAACAATATGCTAACAGCTATAAAGATTGTGCACATTGCACAATCTTTACAGCTGTTAGCATATTGTTTTTTGACTCCACTGGGTCCAGTTTGGCCCCAACCTCTGCTTAGCCTGACACTGGTACTTTCATATTATGAGAAATACAAACAAGAGTCAATCCATTTCACTGAAACAAAGTATGAAATGGTCAAGATAACTGTTCTGATCTGAACTGTTCTGAATTGTGACAATACATTTCACACACTTTAAACAAGAACTTACCTAGAAGCTCTCAATTTATATGCTTCCACTAAGCTGGCTGGATTGTTGATATGCACTGTGGTGGGTCGAGAAGCCACTTGCTGGGGCTGAATGTGCTGTCCTGGTAAGTCGTTCAGGTAGGACATCATGCCACTGAGCAACTGTCCTGAACTAACTTGCGTATAGCTTTTGACAAGGAATCTGGATGCAAAAATTATATGACACATCACTTTGCTGACTGCACCACTACCTGTGAACAAACTAACTCATAGGTGTGATCAGTAGTCATATCTTGGAACTGAACACAGCATATGTAGAGCAAAACTAGGAAGAAGAAAACATGCCAGTAATCAATACAATTTCTGTCTGATGTGATTCATCAAACCTGGACATCATGAAGGTCTGGGCATTCCAGAATATTGTAGTTGAATTGAAATGATTCTTACATTTTCTAAGTTTTCTTTTTAACTTAGAGCTTTCTGGGATAAGATTTGAGTTTACTTATTATTATTAACATGTGTTGGCTTGCTTTTGCCCAAGGAAGGGCTCTCTAAGCAGAACACCGCACAAGAGTGACAATACAATCAAATACAAGTTAACAAAGCAGAAAAACAAGTTAACACAAGCATGAAAATCAGGAAGTAGTAAAAAAAGGTAACATAAATACTAAACAGGCAATTTCAGTCTCATCAATAATAAACATAAATTGGGAGGGGAAAAGATAATTTATGTAAAAAACAGCCACCCACAAAAATCAGCTTATTAAATGTCAAAGGATTACCAAAAAATGAAGATGGAAGTTGTGCCAGCTTCCAGATATTGTTGGACTGCCATTCCCACAGCCCTAGTTTACATAGCCAATAGTGAGGAATGCTAGAAGTTACAGTCTGTGATGTTCTGGCTTTTCAAGAGAAAATATTGTTTCATGTATTAGATATTAGATATCTTGTTAGCCCATCATTAGAATACTACCTACAGCAATTCTGAGAATGTCACCTTTTGTTCAACCATCATTCAGAGTTATTCATGCAGTTAAGTGAGAAATGTGATGTTGAGAGGTAGAGAAATGCCCAAAGGTTATGCAACAAGTCAAGTGCCTTCACTTACCGTGCAGTTTGCAGCATCATAACAGTATTCTCTCCTTCGTAAGTGCAGGAAGGGGTGAAATTAACATAGATATCAGGCAGGCCACTGCACCGGGAATAGCCATGCCCACCACATGCCATCCGGCACTCCTCAATGCCAGCATTGGCTACCCAGGAGCTGAAAGCCTTTAGCCCTGCAGACAATGCATGCAGCTGTGGGAGAGAAGAAAGTTAGGAAACCAGGCATCTTGTGATATTTCTACTAGGTTTGTCATGTATCACTATATTAAACATTAATTTAGAATTTAGTCACACCTCTGGCAGCTCACTCAAGTCTCCATCACTGATGTTCCCAGTGATGCGATGGTAGGTATTCTTCATATAGGCACCCACAAAGTGGAAGGCATATGCTGTTGCCAGAAGAGGAAACAGTTTGTACTGCTGAGTCTGATAATCCAAGATCTGAGGCTCAGGCTCCCTGTAGCAGAAAGCAAATGAAAGAAAGGGTGAGATTAATTTATTGAAGTAGTCTGCTGACCATTTCATCAAAGCATTACAAATGATAAAATCATACAATAATAAGTACTACAATACAATTACTATAAAAACATTGTAAAAGAGTAAAAAACCCAGTGATGTTGCTATGGCTTTATTTCTTAGCAAGTCAGTACAAGTACTATAGTATGTTAAAGTTGTTTTCCAAAGAAGATGTGGAAACACGCAGCAACAGTATACCTTTGGCCCTTCATGTTTGTGGCTTTGACATTTGCGGCTTTGACTATTCAGGGATTTGATTAATATGTTATCTCTAGGAATCTATAGGTCCTCCAGCACAACTCTGTCAGAAGTTGACCACAATATTTCTCAATATTCACAAATATTTCTCTAGGCATTCATAAGTCCTCCAGTGCAATTCTATGGTCAACTTCTGCCACATGTTGGCCACAGAGTTGCAATGGAGGACCTAGAGATTTCTAGGGCAGTGTTCTCTCAGGTAAAAAAAAAAAAAAAGAGTACGTTTTTTATTTGCTTTTTTCACTTAGATGGGGGCCCTGTGCCCCTATCCCCAGTGAAAGTGGAGGGTCCACTGCTTTACTTAAAGAAACAATTGTGTATTGGTCCAACTTGTGAGTAATGAGAGGTTTCTTTAAAATGAGAAGAAAATGTTGATTAGTTTTAAGTAAAGAAGATTTTAGATAATACAGATGAAACAGATACAGGAAAGGAAAATAAGAAAATCTGAATTAATTTAGTAAACATAGACTGAAACTTCTATCTCATTGCAGGTTTGGCTGCAAGTTCTGAGGAGGTCTTTTGCCAAGATGGCCTCAGTGCCCCAGAGAAAGCACTCAATTTTCTCCTCACTGTTGTTTGTCCAGTCCAGGGGTCAGCATACCTTTTTTTTTTTGGGAGGGGGGGGGGCCGGTTCCGCTGTCCCCCAGATCATTGGCGGGCTGAAGGAAAAAAATAAATAGTGCCCGAGGTGTGCGCTCGCTCACACAAGTGCACTGCTCCCAGCGTTGTGCGCATGCGTGTGCGAGGTGCCATTTTGTGTTCCAAAATGGCACCCACGCTCACGCACGCACAACGCCGGTATCAGTGTGCATGTGTGCACCATTTTAGAACACAAAATGGCACCCCGCGTCGCGCGCTGACGACAGCAGGACCGGCCATGGGCCGGTTGAAAGGCCTCGAGGGGCCGGGTTCGGCCCTTGGGCCATAGTTTGCCGACCCCTGGTCCAGTCTATCTGGACCCAACCTGCATTATCACCCAGGGGGAGACAGCAAGGCAAGCAATGGGCTACTGCTCCTTCTCTTTTGCTTCTCTCTCTCTTCAGGGGTGGTGGTGGGGGAACAGGCAGCAACAAGTATGGAAAAGCAGCCTCGGGGCTTGGCGTTCCAGAGAGCTGATAGCAGGTCCTTTGAAGGGGTGTCTACCAAGGCAGGTGCCCTATGATCCTGATGATCAACATTAGCCAAGCTTGGGCAATGACCCTGATGTGGTAGGGCGACAATGATCCACATGTAATGGGAGAAGAGGTTGTATGCTTCCTCTTTGAAGGGGAAGAAGACAATTGTGTGTTCCATTCTTCTGGTTTCCATTTGTAATCACTCCTGCCTCCCACAGAAACCAAAGCAGCTGTCACAAATGCTTAGAACAAACAACCAATAGTTTCTAATCTTGTTGATGGTACTCCAAAAGGCAATTTTGCATTAAGGGGTTAATAGTGCACTGGGCAAGAGAGCACAATATTGGTATTGGGTACCAAAGCATTTTGTGCAAGACCAGGCTTTGTTTACTACAGTCAGCCCTCCACATTAATGGGAGTTAAGGGTGCAGGACCCCTGTGAAAGTGGGAAAATGACAAACAACTCAACCCCCCCAACCCCCCCCCACACCATATTTAACACACACAAAAATACAATCTGCTGATTCAACACACTGTGGAAGCCTTTGATGCAGCGGGGTTCCTTCACAAGGCAGAAGCTTGCCACCACCTTAACTGCTGCCCTAGTTATTTTTAATAGGGACTTAACAAGCCTCACCGCACATCTGCAGTCTTTCAGTCTCATGAGGCTTGCAATCCTTATTAAAAATGGCATAGGCAAGAAGTGGAAGCAGCATCAAATAGTCTGTGAATAATCAAATCTGCAAAGTCAAACCTGCAGATGTGGAGGGCCAATTGTACTACCAGCTTCTTACCCTGGCTTCAGTTCCGACTGGTGCCGCACTGCACTGTAACGGATGGCAATTGTACAAGCTCTAGCTAGAGAGCGAGCAGCATCTCCTACAATAATTGAACGGATAAACACCATGGTCCCATATGTCAGCTTGGCATTGAGAGGTTTCACATATGTGCCATCTGGTTCAACCTAGCAGAAGGAAGCAGTACAGATATGAAGGGCCAGTTATCTCAATATTCCTTTTACAGTTTTACAAAGATGACACTTTCCTTTTTTAACAGATTAAAAGCATATTTGAACAGATACTCAGTTGCTAGAAGTACTTTCAAAATCTTGGGGTTCTATACCAAACTATTTTTATTGTCTTTATTTCAATAAAACTGCTGGATACCATTTGTGTGAAGGGATGAGATACAAATCTAAGCATATAAACAGATTTCTCACTTCTGACTGCCTCCTGTCTAGCCCATGCTGTGAAACCAGCAGCATTTCCATTTGAGATTTGAAAGTTCATGCTGCTCAAGTAATGAGATTTAGATTAGTGATTAAAAATAATTATAATTATTATCAGGCTATTTTGCAGACCAGAAGACTGATGAAAACATGAAAGGGAGGAGGCCAGATACTAAATGTAGGTTATTAGCATACATTTAACAGGAGGCGGCAGTGGCTGGAGCAGGAAACAATTAGAGATGAACCCATGCCTGGTTGCTGCCTTAAAGATTAGATTGCCAATTATACAAATAACAGATTAGCAAACATAGCAGATTGCATATGAGTGGATTTTTTCTTGCCTTACATAAACTGCAATACACTGAACTTTGGCACACTTAAAAAAAACATTTGCAGGTAGCTTGACCTCAAAAACTGCAAACAAGATAGAATTGCACAAGTTAGAACTCCTCAACAAGTGACACAATAGGATTTATTCTTAGAGACTCGACCACACTTCCTCTAAGACCAATTTAAAGAATTTGGAGTGGTCAGCTGCTTCTAGTGAGTGTAAGTCACTATTTGAAAAGGCTTCTCTGAAGTGATCTGAAGAGCTAGAAGTTGTACCAGCTGCTAGTTGTACAGCAAAAAAGACCACTAAAACTTTACCTTGGCATGTTTCATTAGCATGTTTTCACGGGGTATGCGGAAATTGTCCATTTTTAAATAGCCATTGTCCATTTCATCATAACCAAATTTTGGTCCAATATCACCAACAGTAATGCCTAGCAAACAGGGTACAACAATAGGGATGAATGTAAGAAATAGAAAGCCAAAAAGGGACATTTGTAAAGTAACTTGCTACATGTGCCCTACTATAGTGTTAGAATGATTAACATCCTTAAATTGTTCTGGTGACAATCCTATGGATTCTTCCCATGACATGAAGATTCAAAGTTCATGGCATCATACCCAAAAGGGGTTTCATCTTTCATATCACATTACAGTATGTAATGAAAATACAAAGACCATTTTTTTTAGCAGATTCTCAATCTTGCTGCAAACTGTGGCAAGTAAAGCCCGATTTATGGGCAGAGGATTGTGGGCAGAGACTATGTATGGGAAATCTATAAGGATTACAGTTATGATAAATCTACATTTATCTCTTCTACATGCTAGATGAATCATGAGGTATTCTCATCTTGTTCATTAAAGTGAGGGTTAAGCAACTTCCTGGGGAGGGGGATACACTGAACCCCTTGGAGTCACACCATCAATTGATAGTACCCAGCTCTCTATGATAACAGCAGAGTACTAGAGCATTCCCCTTCAGTAATGGGTAGTAACTGGAATTTGTGAATTTGCTAAGAAGCCATGATTCAATCACACATTCCAAACTCTTAAACAGAGGTTTGAAAAGAGATAATGTTTTTTTAGGAGACTATATGTGAAAAATCCAGTGTGGTGTAGTTGTATGAGTGCTGGATGGGGAGACCAGGGTTCATATCCCTACTCAGCCATGAAAATCCACTGGGTGTCCTTGCACAAATCACACTCACTCAGTCATAAAGGAAGACAAAGACAACCCCCCCCTCCCCGAACAAATCTTGCCAACAAAACCTGATAGATTTGCCTTAGGGTCACCATAAGTTAGAAACGACTTGAAGGCACACAACACAAAACACATGTAGTATTATTATTATTATTTTTAATTACCTCTGCGCGTACAACACAGACTCTTCAGCAAGAAAGGGCTCTTTCTTCAAAAGAAACAACTTTCTTAGAAGTAGTATGTACTGTTTTCATACCATGGTGGTAAATAGAGTATAGTAGTTTTGCAGAACATGTACCAAGTTATATAAGCTATGTTATTATGCTAAATCAGCCCTTTCAAGATTTTTAACAGTGTTTTTCTGTATCTCACTACCACTGTATGTTTTATGACAGTGTTTGGAATTTTTTAAATATAATCTTTGTGTTCAGTTCCAATCTATAGATTAACTCTTGCCTTTCACTGGACTTAGACTAAGACTCCTCTCTACCATACATATATTTGTTTGCTTAACTAAACTTAGATGGTACTGATCACACATATGTCCTTAGACTACCATTAATATCTACACTTGACATCCCATTGCCATGCTCATGCATTTTGCTATTATTTTATTATTACATTACATTATTCTATTACATTTCAAATCCGCGCCAATATGTATAAATGTTTGCCTTTGTTGTTGTTGTTGTTGTGTGCCTTCAAGTCATTTCCAATTTATGATGACCCTAAGGCAAACCTATAATGGGGTTTTCTTGGCAAGATTTGTTCAGAGGAGTTTTGCTATTGCCTTGAAGCTACATTCCATGCATCTGAAGAAGTGGGCTGTAATTCACGAAAGTTGATCCTGAAGTAATAGCAATAGCAATAGCAACTTCATTTATATACCGCTTCATACCACGCTATGCAGTCTCTAAGGGATTTACAACTGTAAGCTAATTGCCCCCAACAAGCTGGGTACTTGTTTTAGTGACCTCGGAAGGATGCCAGACTGAGGGGAACCCGAGCCCTGACTGGTACTGAACTCGCAACCTTATGGTTTGTGAGTGAGTGGCTGCAGTACAGGCACTTAACCACTGTGTCACCAGGGCTCACCAAATAATGATTGGAGGACATTCCTAAATTATAGAACATTTTAGCTAGCCCTCTTCTTGTTGCCTATCTGCTAACAAAGAGCTTTCTATGCAGACAAGACTTCAACAACTGACTGCTTTCTATGGTCTGACATTTTAGGATAGATGCGTTGACATGCTTTACTGCTTATTTATTATTAGTGTGGCATTTTAAAATCATATACATTTTGGTGTAAAAGTATAATTAATTTAATTTACATTTGAATGCGGATAATGTGTTTTCACTGAAACCTTTTGAAATTATTTTTGAAAGCTGCATTGGCTCTTACCTATGGGAAAAATTATATAAATCAAATAAATAATAGTTTCAAAACACTTTGTAGGTGCTTTTTTTCCCTTTTACTTCAACTGCTTCCACATACACTGCCATTTTTTGTTTAGTTTCTTTGTAAACTTATCTAGGACAGCTTCCCACAAGCCTTTGCCCTCTGGATGCATTGGACAACAACTACCACCATCCCCAGCTAGCAAGACCACTGACCATGCTGATTAAGATGAAAATGGTCATCCAAAAGATCCAAAGGCTTTGGGGGAGGTTGCTTTAGAAAAATTATTGAGTTCTCCTTACATTTATACCAGAAGCCAATATACACAAAGCAACAACTAACACACATATACACACAGGCACAGAAGTCAGGGCCATACCTGGTAATGGCTCATGGGTTCCCAACTGGCGTATCGGCACTATGAAAGCATGTAAGCCATGGCACTTGCCCTGGGTATAAAGCTGAGCCAAAACTATGGCATGGTTTGATGTCTTACCCACTGAAAGGAGATAAAGAAAACAGATCATAAACAAATGGAAGCTTTACCACACAGTCCAATCCTTCCCCTCCATACATTTTATAACTGCAAAGCACTAACTTACATTACAAAAGAAACATACATGCAACCAAAACAGGGAACAGACCTAGATGCTGCTTTCATTAAGAACTTGGATAAGATTTTTTAAATGTAATTGTATTTTGCCCCAATGAGAAAAGATTGAGGAGGATGTGACTGAGCAGGGACGTAGTGGCTTTGTCTTCTCTAACCTGGCACCCTGCAAATTTGCTGGACTACAGCATCCACAACCCTGAGCCAGCATAACCAATGGTCATGAAAAGAGTGGTAGTCCAACATATTTAGAGCGCACAGAGAAAAGCATAAAGAAAAAAACAGTCAAGCCTCTTTACATAACACCACTTCCTCCCACCTCAGCCTTCAGCAATAAGAGAACAGCATAAAAGAATGAAAAATATTTGTGAAACAATGCCGTTTATTTCTCACTGGTAGCATCCTTATGAAACACATTAGATCAGTAAGGACACTTTCATTCTCTTGTTTCTAGAACCAAGGTGAACTTTTTGGGAGAAGGTAGTTCACAATTTTTACATAGTGAAGTAAAGATTGTATAACACGAATAGTATTTAAACATAAAAAGAATTAATTAGTTTAACTATCTTTAGGGGGAAACATTCTAAAGGGAGACACAGTTCATGTAGTTTCAAAGGTGAAACAATCAACTTACATCCCCCTGGCCACCACTTAATAGAAGTCACAGTTGGGCTGTTTATGATGAATTCCTGGGTTGCAGGATCATAAGTGGCTGTGGTTTCCAGTCCTCGGAGATGAGTTCCTATAGACAAGCAGCACATCTTGTTTCACGGGTTATACAGCAGACTTATAAATGTAAATATTTTTCTGTGAATTTCAGTGGTGAGACAGACATAAAAGGTAAAGGTATTCCCCTTGACAGGGTTGTCAAGTCATGTCCGACCATAGGGGGTGGTGCTCATCTCCATTACTAAGCCGAAAAGCCAGCGTTGTCAGAGATTACTCTGTGATCATGTGGCCAGAATGATTGCACAGAACACTGTTTACCTTCCCACCGAAGTGGTACCTATTGATCTACTTGCATTTGCATGCTTTCAAACTGTTAGGTTGGCAGAAGCTGGGACTAGTGATGGGAGATCACCCCATCATGGAGCACCCAGGCCTCGAACTGCCAATCTGCTGATCTTGCAATCAACAGTCAGCGTCCCAACCACTTGACTTAGATAACGCAAAATATACTATGGAAAGTGGGGGGAAACATAAATACAGTAAAAGTAATTATATATATGAAATACTGCTCGTATGCCAATCACAAAATTTTACCTAAGATCAGAGTCTGATATTTCCACTTTTGAGCACCTCCATCCTGACAATGTACTGGTTTTATTACCAAGAGGAAGTTGATCTCACAGTTACATTTCCTTGCCTGCTTGCCACTAAAACATACATGCAAAGTGAATATCATAACTATCTGACAAGATCTCCTAAAGAGAGACACAGCCTCTTTATCCCTTTCTTGTGGTGAAGCTATGCGTGAAAATCCAGCTATTGCTTTGCATGGAAGTCCCCACAGCCAGACTGAATTGTTCAACAACTGCTTCCTTAATGAACTTTACTCCCAAATCTTCATTTTGCTCCAACCCACCGTCACACCCAGACACAATCTTCTTTTTCTTGCAGATATACTCATAAGATTTTCAGGTTGAGCAATGGAGCTTGGCAGGTGTTGAGGTTTTCATCTTGTGCATATCAAGAAAATGGAGAAATCAAGTTTCTTGCAAGGTTTTTGCCATCTGGCTATGATGAAGATGCTTATGTCAAAATGTCAACTGAGATTTCATGGCACATTCAAGGTGGCAACCACTTTTTTTTTTAAAAAAGAAAAGATTGCCTAACACTGTAGCATGGTAGACTGGTTTTGTAGGTTTACACAGAAAACTTGTATAGAAAGCAGTGGAGGTGCTTTAGTTTTGAAAGAGTCCAACTCATGTATATTTGACACTTTGAATTACAAAGTTATTCTTCTAGGAAAAAGCCATTCATCCATTTTCTCAGCTTTTAGTTTTTTCAAAGGAAGCTATTCAGCCCTAGGGCAGTAGTGACAAGCTTTAAATATTAATGCAGTCCTGAATGTGGTTCTTGGTAAGCTCCAGTTTAGACCTTGATTCAGCCCAGCCTTTGGCATGTATTGAACTCAGCCTTATTTCTGCCATTCTTTACACCATTGGGAGGGGGAGCAATCTGCCTTGGAGGGTTTTAGCAAATTCTTCTACTCTTAAGCCTTGGAGAAAAGGAAGGCTATAAATCAACTTGGCCTATACTTTTGCTCATCTGTCCCACCATACTTAATAGCTTTTAGAATTGCAGACAAGACACTTGGTGGGATGCCCAAGCCAAGAAAGAACTGAACAGGCAGGGAGGCCTTTGTAACTGTTCAAGAGTTGGGATATGCTCTCTTTAGGATCAGCAGTCTTCCACAAATGATGAGCACAGCTAAGCATGAACATATGAACTATCCAGATGACAGTGTTTGTTCCAACCCTCATAATTTGTCTCAACAAAAAATCTACAAAATGAAAATGTATTACTGGAATGAAGTCTGCTTGTTTTCCATATCAGGAACGCATAGTTAGTTGTCTACAGAAAGTGATGTTCTGAACAGAGATTCCTGTATCCTGACTTTCTAGCACCAGAGGCCACCTCTCAGCATAACAGGTACAGAGTGTTCATTTCCCTTGCAGCTGTAGCTATGGCTTGAGGAGATAGGGTTACCTGGTGCTGAGTGGGGTTGTGGTGATGATAAAAATAAAAAATCCCAATTTTCCAACTATCCTTGCCAAAAAAGAGAGAGGGAAGGAATGCTCTTTTCCTGTGCAACAAAGCAGACCTCATCCTAAAATTAAAAAAAACCAAATGGCACTGCTCACAAGCAGTGTAGAATAAAGCAAACCTGACTAAGATCATGAGGAGGGAAAGAAATTACAAGCAGCTTCTTTTCTATGTGAGAGAGAGGGAACAGAATTTTTTTATCTAGTCTTTTTTACTCCAGAACTCCAGAAACCTTCTGCTTTGGAAAAAAGCCTAGACTAAGGAAGGCAGAAGCCATCTTCTTTTTATTGAGAAGAAGCTCATTCCTACAAACCGATCACCCTACTGTTGTAAATAGTGAACTCCAGATTTTGATCAGAAGCAAGATTACCATGCTAAGTGACAGCACATCCAAAATCTATCTACAAAGGTCACAGCTAAAACAAGGAGCCACAGAGCTTATGTTGGTGGTTACAGTTGTTGTTTTTACTGTTGTGTTTCATTAACTTTATTTTATTGTTTTAATGTGTTATTCTATAAGCCACCTTGAGATAACTTCATCTTAAAGTGCAGGTTGGTTCTCAAATGAAGTGATAGTATATTGCTCTTGTAGTACCTCAAATAAACTTTACCATCTCCAAAATAAATAGGCCAAATAGGACAAGAGTAATCTAAACAGGAGATGGATTTGAAGACTATCTGAGCTGCACGTGTGAAAGATCACCACACCCTGGACATTAAAAAACCACAAATCTAATTAATAGCTGGATGTCACTATGTGAAAGAGGAGTGCCCTTCAAATACACCCAGATACAATGTTGCACCAGAATCTCACAATAAGAAACTTAAGTAATATTTTCTAATCTACCAGACTTAACACAAATATTTGTTTTTAGAGAGTTCATTTTTCCTCATGATATTATGGAAACTAGAATGAAGCTTCTATTTGGTTTAAAGACATTAACTTTTGTAAATTTAAATCTTTTGTGATACTTCATAATATATTTTATATTAAAGATCTGTAAACTAATTTGCCCTGGAAGCCTCAAATTTCTAATTCAGCATTAAAGGGTGGAGTTGTACCAGTCAACTATTCAAAGATCATAATCAAAGTTTATTTACGCTGGAAGTTGCATCAAGTAGAGAAATCCACTGAAGAGAGACTATTTTAGTTGGCTTTGCAAGAGCCCCCCCCCCCATTTTGGAATGGTGAACTTAGTACTTCAGAAGCAGAGATGTTTCCAAAGAATTTAAATATTGTTACTGGAAAGATGAATTAGGACTCCTATGAAATAGACTTCTTTCTCTCTCAGGTCATTTTCAAAGTGTGGCTTAATTTAAAGGTGGCTTCATCAACACAGAACATTTATTTCTTGCTCAAGACTATGTGCTCATTTTGTTCTTTGAAAGCATGCATTTAAATGTGTAACCTGAAAGCAAATGTATGTCAGCCAATGGAATACATCAGGCCAGAAACATGGGAAAAGATGTGTTGGATACTTAGCAATGTCACCCTTGCATAAGGCTGAGCCATACTATCTGAAATGTCTACCTCTATGTGCAACTCTCTTTCATAAATAAGTACCCTATGGCTGTGCACTGGATAGCCTGAAGGACTCTGGACTTAAGAAAACACACTCCACACTTTTTTTGAAACATCTTCTACTGAGATGTACCACTCTTTCAAATAAGACTTGAAAGTACTGTACCATGACCCATCTCTGTTTGAGCATATGTGCCAATGATCTCCAAGTTCCAAGCAGGCATGAAGAAGCGATCCTGCTGTTCTTGGGTTGCCTGGGTTAGGAGCGTGGGCAGGAACATGCCCAGGTGGAGGTCCAGAGGTTCAGGTCGGCCACGGTGAGCAGAGCTGTGGAGAAACGCCGAGGGAAGGGAATTGTGAAGGGACATTACAAGATTGAAGCAGGTGAGATTAGAGGTGCAGATTGGAAGGTGGAGAGAAAAAAAGAATTTTGTAAAAATAAGAATTTAGAAAGCACAAATTTTTATCAAAGCACCATTCTTTTCCTTGCCCAACAGATTTACATATGGAAAAGTTATTCCACTCTTATTACAAAAAGAGGAGCAGAATGATAGAGCAGCACTCCTTATTTTTTGTTTTGTAGAGTGGTATGGAGGTTAATAATTACTGCAGAATTAAACAGAAGTTCAGTATTACACAGAAGTTCCTCCCAACTCTTGGAAGTGTATTTTGTATTTGTTAAATGGTTTTAGACTAAATTAGATAAGGAATGTTTCACACTGGAATTACAGAAATCCATCTATATCCAATTCATCTTCTGGGAGAAATGTTTAGACAAATTACAATCTGAAACAAACAGCAAACTTTATTTTAATTGTCTTTTTGCTTCCAATATGTTTGACACTATCAATTTGTGTTGTTGCATTAAAATTATTCGTTAGGGGCTCTCTGTGGCAGAAAAGAACAATGCTCTGAAGCAGCAATCAAAGCTAGTGAATAGATCCATAGCTTTGTGTCAAAAGCCAGCATTTATAAACAGGTGAGCCATCACCAGCAATGGTCTCCCAAATCCAATAAAACATGCTTCCCTATGATATTCCAGTAGCTACACATGGTGTCTTGATCCAGATTAAGATTTAGCATTCATTATCCCCTTGTATCAGCCCTCCCTCAAACATAGCTTTGTATGCAGTGCTCATTTCATTTCCTGTATGAGCTGGTGTAGTGACTAACAAAGCAAGCAAGAATACAACTCTTGGTCCAAATTTAACTTTATCATGAACACACTAGGTATTTTTTAGTAAGATATAAACTTTCAGACTTGGTAACCAATCTGCAATATGGGGATAATAATGGAATAGTTTACAGCAGAGGTAGGCAACCTTTCCCCTTTAAGGGCCGAGGGACTTCAGCTCCCAGAATCCCAGGAGCTATTGGCCAACATGGGACTATTGGCCAACATGGCTGAGGCTTCTGGGAGCTGAAGTCCCTCGGCCCTTAAAGGGGAAAGGTTGCCTACCGCTGATTTAAAGTAAAGTATGTGCCTTCAGGTCATCTGTTAACTTATGGCAACGCCATGAATTTCATACAGTTTTCTTAGGCAAGGAATACTCAGCAATAAGCACACCTCACACTAGAAAGGGGCAAAGGCTGCTAATAAATAATTCCTCTCCCTGTAAGATAGCCAGTATTCCTAGGCTGATGGTAAAATTCCCCCTGATCAAAGGCACAATAGTGATGGCTGCTCTAGCAGTAGTGGTATGCTTGACACCAAGAGGTGGCTGAAATAGAGGCTCTTCTTTAGAACAGTTCAAATACTATTTAATGCAAACACAGTAAAACTAGTTGGAGTATTCTCACTCCAGGAAAACTGAATAGTGAATCCAAAACAATTGAACTAAAGCCTACAGTGATAGGAACAGTCTGTATCGTACCAGCATTAAAACCTGAATAATGCAGTTATTTCCAGCCCATCCAAAGTACCTTTGCAGTGAGGTGAGGCATATTATATCTTATCATTAAGAAAAAGGCCAGGATCCTATATCAGAAACATAGTTAGGAATATGCAACTACATATTGTTTACTGACCTGACTCCCCAAATGTACCATAACTGCCAGCACCTCACAATGGAGCCCTGTCCAGCTGATGATCAGGTGTTGCAAGATTACATTTCCAGCCCTTTCCCACTGGTGGTCTGTGGTGTGCTCCAATCACCAGCAAAACAGACATCTGTCATTCAGTGTGGGTGCTGGCTGTTAAGGTAGATGGGGGAAGGGAGGCATTTGTGATTCTACCAACAGTGTCAAAATTATAAATATGAATGTGGAACAATTAGAAATGTGCAAATTTAGCTTAAGCATTTGTAATTGCTCAACAAGATGCCTGCTAATATCTGTAATATCTTTCTCCATTACAGGGATACTATAAAAATGGCATACTATATACCCAACCCACAGTAAATTATATACTTATGATTTTGTAAATGAGTAGAACAGTATCAAAAGGACACAGAGGAAGTATCTCCAGCTATTGGTGTCTGAAATCACTATACAGTAAATAATAATAATAATAATAATAATAATAATAATAATAATAATGTTTGAAGTAATAATGCTCTATGTTCTAATTTACAAGTGAAACAACATGTTTTACAAATTTTCAAGCACAGTGCTGCCATGGTTCCGATACTTATTGCTGCAAATGAAGTCCTCACTCCTCATGCTGCAGAGAGAAAAAAATGGGGACTGAAGTAGCAAGTTGGCAGAATATCTATATGTTTTATTTGCAGCTCAAAGACAGGCCTGGAGTAAAAAATGTAATATATCTTGGGATCTAGCAATCTTTCAGTCAGTGCAAAAATGCTTGCCTTTAAAATTTGAAATGAGCCGATTTTCAAATAACTGGAAGAGTTACTTCACACCTGCTGCTGAAGAATTTCCTCCAAGATCAGGTCTCTGTCAAGCCAGCCCTAGTCAAATTTGTTATTTAAAGCACAGCTTCCATTCTAGAGCAATGAAGTCCAAATCACCCACATTCAACAGCAGGAATTCTAGCTCACACATGCCATTGAGGGATCATGATAAACTGAAAGTGTGAGTTACATCTGTGCACCATCACTTACAGCAACTGTGAAGGTATCAGCATGGTTCATTTATCATTAATACACTGGTTAGTTGAGATTCCAATATTACACACTGATAGACAGACAGACAAATATATTAGTAAGACACAGCATGCAAAAAACAAAAAAAAATCACTGCCAGAGACAAAGTTGGAAGAGAAGGAAAGAGGAAGACAAAGGTACTCCATTTGCTTAGTCCTGGGATGCTCCATTCAGCTATTGTATTTTAACAGTGATGTGAAGTGTACCAAAATAAGATTGTGTTTGTCTTCATAAAAGCAAGACTTCTGCTAGTTAAAAATGGAAACAGTGAAATTCATCCCACAGCCTAAGAAGTCATTTGATTTTCCATTCTTCAGGCTTGATTGCAGACAAACTAAAAACCAGAGGCTTTTCCTTCTCATTCGGGGCATTCATGTCTTCAATCCAGTATTAAAAGATTAAGCCATCAATTTTAAATAACTTTTTATGATTTATTTAGGACGTCATCATAAGTGAGAGAGATAAGTGCTTTGAGGAACAATATTACCTTTCAAATGTAAATGCAGCCACTAGGTGGAAAAAGAAGCCGTATAGATTCTTGCTGTGGGTTTCATTCTCATTTCATCTTGTACCTGATGTGTTCCTTCAGTTCATGTACTTGAAAAGAGTCACTCATCCCAGCAAATACTGAGGGTGGTTGACTGTTGGCCACATCTATCGGCTCCCTCTTGCAACAGTAGACATACAAAAAGCCAACAATTTAAATCTTCCTGGACTGGCTGAGGAAAAAACGGTTTGATTTTTCTCCCTGACTCCAAACATTGAAAGAGAATAATTCTAAAGGAAAAATTGATTGTGCAAAACACTAGCAAAAGGTCTTTCCAGGCAGGATTAGGGACTTGTAGAGGCTTGTAGTATACCAGTTCATGCCGTGCAATAAATTGTACCCAGAGCAACTCATTTGTCTGGCAAATAATATTAGAGAACACCACCCAGTGCAGCTGTGCCTCACAGAAGGATGTACATTTGAGCACTTTCTCTTCTTCCAAGTTGCCAATCAGAAAGCTATATGCTTGACTCTACTTCATTTGGAGCACTTAATGATAGAACTTCCACCATACTTCAAGTCTCAAGTGTATGGATTTAAATCCACATAGTTTGCAATATGTGATCCTACCCTTAATCTATATGTGATTAAAGTGAAGTTGACCTAGGATTCTGGAAATATAATATTGCAATATTCTTGGGCAGTGCAGTAGCCCCTCAGTATCCAATGGGGTTTGGTTCCAGGATCCCTCGTGGATACCAAAATATATGGATGCTCAAGTGCCATTATGTACAATGGCATAGTAAAATGCTGTGCTTTATATAAAACGGCAAATCAAGGTTTGCTTTTTGGATTTTTGGGGGGTGGGGCATATTTTCAAGACATGCATAGTTGAATTCATGGATACTGAGGGCTGATTTGCATTTTCTAAATTAAGGAGGAAAATTAGGCTAACTGAACAAATTGCTGACACTGACCACCAGCAATCCTAGGAACAATTTTGAGCCTGGAACATATTACTTTTTAAACTAAACTTCCAGTATTCTTGGCTTGGGGATGCTGGGAATTATAATCCAAAAACGTAACATCTTCAAATTCTGGAATTTGGCCCATTACATTCAAGATCTAATAACAAGGAAATAAAACCAGTAGACAGCCAGGAGGTGTCTTTGAATGTGCAAACAGCACAACTTTATGTATACCATTACATGCAGCCAAGGCGGTCAAAAGTGTGGAGAAATTGAAATCTGTACTTTTTTTTTTTTTAAGAAAATATTTGCATTTTTATCCTAAAGATGACTGCCAGGTGGGGGTTACACCACACAGGGTCACCCATAAGTCTCTGAAAAGAACTAACCGTGCCCCAATTCTGTCTGAGCGTAGGTGCCGATTATCTGGAATCGAGTGGCCAGAGGTAGCCATTTCTCTCGTTGAGTATCACTGCACTGGTTCTGTAAGGTGGGCATAAACATGCTGTATTGTAGATCAATAGGCAAAATAGGTTTGGGCATGCCCACGCATACGCTATGGGAGAAAGAGAGATGATTGGTCAGGATTTAACAATTACTTTACTAGGGTACAACAGACTTCCATTTTTTTTGCAGATATACAGTTGAGTCTTTCCTCACATCTTAAGTTTTTAGACACAAGAGTAATCAGCAAAGGCATCACTGAACTACTGTATAATGGCACACAGGTCCCTTTTAATATACTATAATATAAAAATGTAGAGAAATCGTATTCACAACTTCAACACCAATTATGCATTTTTAAAAAATAAATGATTGTGAAGTCGAAGACTTTCATGGCCAGCATCCATAGGTTTTTGTGGGTTTTTCAGGCTGTCAGGCCAGAATAACGTATTCCTGACATTTTGCCTGCATCTGTGGCTGGCATCTTCAGAGAATGGTGGCATGGAGGTGTGGGGGGTATAATACTGTGTGACCCTTGGTTGAGAGGATTAGTATATAAATCTGTGTATTGTTCTGTTGAGGCGAGGCCTCTGGATGGAAGGATATGCGAGGATTAGTGTCTATTTAATTAATGGTCCATTGTCTACTGGGAATTAGCATGTAAATTAGCATGTAAATCTGTGTATTGTTCTGTTGAGGCAAGGATATGCAAAAAGGATTAGTGTCTATTTAATTAATGGCCCATTGTTTGCTATTATAAACAAACATGTTATAAACCAACCTGGGCACAAAATGCTATTTGAAAACACTGAAATTCTGGATCATGCCAACGACTATTGGGTCAGAATGCACAGGGAAGCCGTTAACATCCACAAACACCTGGACAATTTCAACAGGAAAGAAGAAGCCTTGAAAGTAAACAAAGTTTGTCTACCAGTCCTCAAAAACACCAAAGTCAGGACTCAGCAAATGCAAACGAACTTCACCCAGGGTCAGGGGGTTTCCCAACAAACAATGGACCAATAATTAAATAGACACTAATCCTCTTCGCACATCCTCCCACCCTGAGGCCTTGCCTCAACAGAGCAATACACAGATTTACATGCTAATCCTCTCAACCAAGGGACACACAATGTGTGAGGTATATATACCTCACACTCTTCCATACCAGCATTCTCTGAAGATGCCAGCCACAGATGCAGGCGAAATGTCAGGAATACGCTTTTCTAGAACATGGCCTCACAGCCCGAAAAACCCAATTCCCCCCCTTAGTTTCTTTACCTGAGCCAGTTCTGCTTCTTTTCCCCCAAGGAGAACTAGACACACTCATTGGGACTGAACTTGGAAATCTGGCAGTGAGGAAGAGCACCAGGAGGGAATGCTTTCTCTCATTGCCATGTATGGCAATAAATCACCTCCTCTCCACTGGAATGCCTCCAAAGGGAGTAGAGTGGATGTCGCAGGGATGCTCATGTGGATTTGGGATATTTCCTTCATTAAGCTCCCAGCGGACTTGACATTGCCCCCAGTAGATTGCCAGGGCTCAAAGCTGTACCTTTCAGTAATGTTTTACCAAACTTGTGAGTAGTGTACTAAAAACAATGGTACACATAGTATTTTGTTTTTCCAGTAATTACATGCTAAAACCATTAACAGGTTATAGTTTCTGGGAGATGGTATGATAAGTCACTTTTACTCACTACTGTCCAAACATGTTTTAGCATCATGGAACTCATATCTGCCTTTTTTCTATTTAAGAGCTACATTTAAAATGTAACTACAATAAGTCGCCATTAGTAACTAACGGATTAGTGCAGATTTGGACAGGCCAGGTAATGTTAATATGTTCTAAAAACATGAACTTGTAACAACAAATATTAACATGCTAGCCATTTAAAGGAATATTTTCAAGCTCTGGTGTTGTGGGGCTGAGACTAAAGCTATCTTGCTTCCCTCTGTTTCTTTTACAAGTTTTCTGAGTAATGTGTTTTTGCTGTACCAGAGAAATGGTTAAGTGTGTGGTTTAGGATCAAATTAAAACTCATCATTGTTGTAATTATGATTTACGTCAATGACTGTTTGCAAGTTGCCTGTTGTGCACCTTAAGACTTTGGTTTATGGTATTTCCATTTTAGATAATGACCAAATTACTGCCAAATGGAAAACTTGCCTCTTTTCACTAGTCTCTGGTGACCAGCCTCTGTGGGCATCAGCCACTGGAATGGTCTTTTGCAGGTGACTGGGAAAGCTGACACAAAACACAGAAACTCTCACTAATCTCTTTTTCACTTTCAATTTATTTTGTAAGAGGAATTTTGATAGCAAGAAATCCACATATACTTAGGACCATCTCCCAGCATGCAGAATTTCCCCCCCCCTCTTGTTTATTCTGACTGAATGTCACTATCCTAGCTCTTTAGCCCAGTGGTTTGTTGTTGTTGTTGGGTGCTTTCAAGTCATTTTGGACTTATAACAACCCTAAGGCAAACCTATCAAGGGGTTTCCTTGACAAGTTTCTTCAGGTTTTATTTATTTATTTATTTATTTTTGCATACTAAAATGTTTTGGCCTTGGGATGTAAAATGTAAAAAAATTTAATTCGGTCATTGACCAGCAATTACATCTACATGTGGATGTTACCACTCCCACCCCCGGTATAGTATATGAACAAAAATATTTTATTTAGTGTGCGTATTTTCACTTGCACTCACTTTTCACTCGTATATTCATATTTAAATATTTCATCAGGAAATATCATTCAAATTAGAAACATTTTATTTCATTAAATTCAATATTTATCTCAACACATGTGTATGTAAATTTTACACATTAAAAGGTTTGGGAAGGGGGGGGATCAGGGCCTCCAAGTCTTGCACCTCCTTGAGCAACTCTTGCACCCCCACCCCCCACTATTTGAGAATCACTGCTCTAGCCTATTAGAAAGCCTATTTCAAAATTCAAGGCAGAGAGAAAGCTAACAACTGGGTGAGAAGAAGAACAAAATAGTTTTTTAAATTTCAATACTTTCACAACTCCCCAAGCAATAAGGAGGCAAAGTATGGTACCAGAGCAGTCTGTTAGCTGGCACTGTGGAAACACAAGAGAATAGATTGAAAATGTTGTGATGCAAGAGACTAAAGTCTACTTTCTTGCATAATCTGGCTGCTATAAAAAAAAAAGGCCCATTAGCTATATGCAACCATTTCTGTTGTAAGTTTAGAATGAGAATACACATGTATTATTACTGAGAAACTCTTCAGCAACTTCATGTATCAGCGTATGCCTTGAAGCAGTGGGGACAGATCATGTAGCCACACACTGCCTTTAACAATGAATTAACTTTGCTATGGTAGTAGCTCATAGGCTGTTTGCAGTGATGCTACAATGTAAGATCCTCTGTCTAGTCAGTCATTAAATTTAACAACAGCTTCTGAGCAAGAAGCTTGCCAGACCAGTTCCACATGCTGCAGACATATTAATATCTGTAAATCATTTTTGTACATAATGAAACCCTGTATTCTTATTGCCAACAGAAAAATTCAAAAAATATATCAGTAAGTGGATTTAGCAGTTTGTTGAATCAGACCATCTAATCCAACATTATGCCTCTAACAGGAGCTGATCAGAAGACTCCATTGAGATCACTTCATCTGATAAAGCTTTCGGGCCATCTTTTGACATAAATGCTGGATATGGAACCCAGAAGCTCCCCTTAGTTCAGGGGTAGGCAACCTTTCCCCTTTAAGGGCCGAGGGACTTCAGCTCCCAGAAGCCTCAGCCATGTTGGCCAATAGCTCCTGGGATTCTGGGAGCTGAAGTCCCTCGGCCCTTAAAGGGGAAAGGTTGCCTACCCCTGCCTTAGTTGGTAAGACTATCAGTCAACAGGCTTACTACCTAAATCTTTTTCGTGTGGATTTATTGAATGCTAGATTTTTTCCCTGTCCTTTTTAGGTCCCATAGTTCACTGAACAGCCAAAGTGGGTATAAATCAATGATTTAAAAAAAATTAAAATGGACTTTACAATGAAATTGGTAATATACTTGTTTCCACCTACATTTAAATTCCATGATAAGCATGCTAAAAGTAGAGATACTGTCTCATAAAAATGAATTAATGGCTTATTAATGAATTAAGGGTGGCCTCCCAGCTCCAGGGGTTTCTGAATGAGATTGATTAATTGGATCCATTTCAACCTGGCTCAAGGATGGAGGCAGATTTGGTTGCCTTGGTGGTGGATAACCTCTACCAGGAATTGGAAAGGGGGAGTGCGTCCTTGTTGGTTCTGCTGGATTTCTCAGAAGCGTTCAGTACCCTCAACCATTATATCCTTCAGGGCCACCTCACTGGGATGGGACTTGGGGGCACTGTTTTTGCAGTGTCGCTGTTCCTTCCTGAAAGGCTGAACCCAGTACTGGGGGCGGGGGGGGGGGATTCCTGCTCAATTCCTTTGTTGTTGGCCTGTGGGGTCCCACAGGGCTCTGTTTTGTCCCTCATGCTATTTAACATATATATTAAGCTGCTGGGAGAGGTCATCCAGAGTGTTGGGGTCAGGTATCACCAGTAAGCTGGTGATACCCAGCTCTGTTTCTTCTTTCCTCCTCAATACAAGAAAACTGGTGCCTGGCAGCTATGATGGACTAGATGAAAGCAAACAAAATGAAGCTTAATCCAGAAGAGACAGAGGCACTCCTGGTCAGTTATAAGGCAGATCAGATAATAGCAGTTATAAGGCAGATCAGATAATAGCCTGTGCATGGTGAGGTTACACTTCCCATGAAACTGCAGATCCACAGCTTGTGTGTACTCCTGGATTCAACTCTGACACTGCAGGCTCAGGTTTTTGTGGTGACCTGGAGTTCATTTGCAGAGTTAAAAGTTAATACACTAGCTGCACCTGTTTCTTGGGACGTCTGACTTGGCTGTAGTGACATATGCTTTAGTTACATCCTGATTGTAATGAACTTTATATGGGGCTGTCTTTGAAGTGTGTTCAGAAACTTCAGCTGGCCTAAAGAGTTGCAGCCAGATTGCTGACAGGTCTTAGTTATAGCAAGCATACAACTCCCTTGTTGCAACAGCATCACTGGTTGTCGGTCAGTTTCCAGGAACAATTCAAAGTGCTCGTTTTGACCTATAAAGCCCTAAATGGTTCAGCTAGGCTATTTGAAGAACCGGAGTCAGTTTGCTATAGTGGTTTGACTGTTGGACTATGACGCTCAAGACCAGGGCTTGAATTCCTGCTCAGCCATGGAAACTCACTGGCTGAACTTGGGAAAGTCACACCCTCTCAGCCTCAGAGCTGAGAGGTAAACCCTCTCTAGACAAATCTTGGCAAGGAAACACCATGACAAGGTCACCATAAGTCAGAAATGACATGAAAGCACACAACAACCTTCCCCTATGAGGCTGCCTGAGCACTAAGATCTGCAGGGGAGGCACTTCTCTCTATCCTACCACCTTTACAGGCACAGATGGTGGGAACATGGGAGAAGGGCATCTTGTGGCTGCTCCCACAAATTGGAACTTTCTTCTTAGGGAAGTTAGGATGGCTCTTTCTTTTTCCTTTCAGCAACAGGTTAAGTCCTTTCTTCTCCAGCAAGCTTTTAAAAATTGGTATTAAAAAAAAGTAACATGTTTTAAAGTAACATTTGACTAATTGTAATTCTGTTATTTAATACTTTTTTAATCTTAATTTTTAAATGTTTTTTCAAACTACATGTATTTTATTATATTGTCTTTTTGTAAGCCACCTGAGTCCCAGCCAAGGAGAATGGCAGGAAATAAATAAAAGGATGGATATCACAATCACACGTTCATTGAGTTTGCACATAATAATAAGCCAGGTTGTGGTTGGTTGAATTCCAGTTCACTGTTGTTTCTGAATCAATTTCTACACAAAAAATCCAGCATGGTATATCAACCAGGCACAAGCCACAAATCATGTTTTTTGTTGGCTTACAGACTCATTGACATGTCTCAACCCAAAGGTACCTAAATAAGTGGGGGGGGGGGAACCTAACCATCAGCTACTACCACACCTTGTGGTTTAGCAGTGGCTAAAACTTGGAAACTTCAGGATAACTAAAAAGGAACATAAATATTAAACAAGAGACTTTTTAGATTGCACTGTCAAAGTGTAGATCAAATGTGATCTTATTATTCACTGCATGCATTCAGAAAGGCCAGCAACACATAATCATGATTTTCAAGCTGCCTGGTTGTGTGTGGAAATACTTTTTTTGAGAGAGTACATAATTAACTATGTACTATAACAAAGTGTGGTTAAGTCAGCACTGCATCCTACGAACATCCTCCCCCATTCAGGAAGCTTTGAAGTTAATCCTGTAAATAAGAAAAAGCAACTGGGTGAGATGGCTCCTTTTACTATTCCATTGGGACTTTGAGATACCTTGCATAACTGCCATTGTTGAATCAAGGCCAAGGTCCATTAGTCCAAAGCGCCACATATCTAGCTATGGCTTGCTTGGTATATCTCTGAAGTTCAGAAACAAGACAGGACACTGTTGGTCTTTCAACTGTTTGCTCCCAGCATTTGGCATGCAAAGGTGCACATACAAAGAAAATTCATGTAGTGTCATACCTCAAAGTTACAGCCTGTCCCAATAATTTTGTCTACTTAAATAAGGTACCTAAATAAGAAACAAACTAACCACCAGCTACTACCACACCTTGTGGATGTAAATTCCATGTTAATTACAATTTGTTTTTCCTGAACCTTCTGTGGATTATCTTCTTTAGGTAACACTGGATTCTTGTACTATGCCATAGGAAAAGATTCACTTAATTGCTAGTTCACTACATTGTAAATTTCCATCTTATACTCTCCCTAGAGCACAACCCTATATGTTTCCTCAGAAGGCATTGTGCTCAAGCCTTCTCTTTGTGTGCTGAGATAGGAAGAGATGAACAAATTGCTGGGAAGGGAGGACAGGGAACCGTGCAAGCATGAACATGCCACACTCCCAGCTAGTGAGCTTAACTAATTTGTCCTCTGAACCCTAGCAGAACTCTAGTTAAGAATACTTAAGTTTTAAAGAGAGGTTCCAGTCCTTTTATAATGTAAGAAAGTGAGAAAAAATCCATCTACTTCTAACTGAAATAAAAAAGATTCTGTGGTAGGCACAGTCATGGGTTTGGATTTCTAAGCTACTTTCCATCTCACTTTGATGAGTGCTTAAAATGAAGGATTCAGTGACCTCTTTCAATAGCTTCAGAATACCGGAGCTCAAAGGGAGAGAAAGTAGCATCACGATCATGGAGCAGATCAAATATCAATGTCTCATGTCAATTATCTGCCTTACTCTTTATTCCACACAGAGCTAGCCCATCATCAAACTACTGGCAAGAAACTGGAGCTCCACCTACATGCCTTTTACCCCATTTACTGAGTGTTTATTGAACTTCAGCATATCTTGCACAGTTACAGAGAAGAAGGGAGGAAATCTTTGTTCAACATGAATGTTAGTAATCTCTCCTACATGTAGTTTAAGAAAAATATATTAGCAACACAGGACAGAAAGGAGTATGTTAAAAGCAATACTCATTAACAGATCATGAGATACTGAGCGATAAAACCCAGGTTATAGATAACTATGTCACTTTAACAAAGTACTGTACTGCACAGCATTATAAAAAATGCAGTTATTTATCAACTTTACTGAAGTGTCTTTAGTTATATAACCAAGGAAGAAGAGTAAGGCAGCAATGTCTCACTGTTTTCTAGTCCGACAAGGCCCCTTCCTGCTTAATACATTGGATGGATTAGATCATACCCATGAGATTATAATATGCCACATGATCAAAAGAGATATCAACTCATGTCAGGCTGGAATTCTCTGAGCCCCAAGTTTCATAAGGCATTCTAAACATCAATGGCGTTAAATGCCAAAGAGAAAAGCAAGGGTCACCAGTCCAGTTTAACTAGGTAGAAATTCCTTCATGACTCCTAAACAGGTAAGGTCTGAACTGGGTCAGATGTAAAGTCTGTTTGTCATGTAGGATCCTGGCATTTTAGTAAAGTGTTTGCCATATAGGATCCTGGCATTTTACCACCTTCTCCTGATCTGCTTTAGTTGACTGTAATTTCTAAGGGAGGGAGGGAGGGAGGCAGACAGGCAACCAGCCAGCATGTTGCACAAGGGTTTGTGGCACAGTTGCACAGCAGTAAGAAAAGCTCCAGACCACATTAGGAGCAAGCCAGGTGTTCTTGCTCAGTGCTGCATTGCTGACTGTGCCCTGGCTGTGTAAAGTAGAGACAGAGTCAGTTTAAGTCGCAAGCTGTTCTTCACTAGAACAGTGCAATTTAATAGTCTGGATTTCTTGCAGCACCATTGCTAGAATGATTGGGCAACATAGCTTTACAGCAAAAGATTTTATTTGGTAACAGTAACTAGTTTTATCAAATAACTAAGCTGTGATGGGATTGCAACATGGTAACAAATACACTCTTTACAGAAGCAGTCTCATAAACATAAGGTTGAACAAATGGTTTACAGAACTTTTTAAAAATCTGTTTTAGTATGAGAACAATCAAACTATCAGAAACAAGATACCAAAAGCTGTCCAGCTTGATGCAAAACTGTCTTTTCCCATCATGACTACAAATGGCTAAAAAGTAGAGGCCACTTGATATCCACTTCTATAGAAAGGGTGAGCAGGTGTGGCCCTCCAGAGACTGTTGGACTCAGATTCCTATCAACCATCACCATTTGTGGTGTTGCCTCAGCTAATGGGAACTGCAGTCCAACAATCTCTGAAAGGCCACAGTTGCTTACCCTTGTATTATGAATCAAATGGATTTTGGATTTTATTGTAAATTGTTTTTCAAACATATAAACATTAAGTTTGCTGAGCAGCTTTACTGTCAGCAGAAAATGAGTCAGATGCAGTTCATGGCACTTTATTGTGAATGCTCTTCTAAAGAGGGAGCAAGCATATCATTTGGAATAGCTCAAAACTTAGAGCTGAACACTACAATTTTTACTATGTTCCTTCACAAGCTAGTTTGATTGTTGCTGAAGAAACTGCCTTTGCAATTACATTAATTTTAAACTGCATTTTTCATTACATTTACTGAACTTGCATAGAAGCAAAAATAGGTTAAAACACATGGAACATCAAACGGACCAACGTGGATTATATTTCACAGGAAAGGTTTTGTTTCAAGAACTATGCACTGAACAATGTTCAAGCAGTAAGCAAAAACATCTAGCAAACAGCTATAAAATTGCATCTATCTGATGTGTTCAAAAGTCACTTAACATTTACAGTTAAGTTCATAGCTAGCTGGCAATCTTCCAAGCTGCAAACATCTTTTGAGCTTCAATAATACCATTGATCTAATGCAGAATAATCAAATACTTAACCAGAACTATTTCAATGCCAGAACTATTTCAAAAAGTTTTTCGGGAGGAGGGAAATGGGAAGGAAAGGCATGGGGAAGCAGCAGTGGAAGAAAAACTGAAAGCATCTGAAAAGTTATCTTGGAAAGCACCAACTATACAGGCAATTCAAATATAAATTTAGCAGTTCGTCTAGATCAGGGGTAGGCAACCTAAGGCCCGGGGGCCGGATGTGGCCCCCCAAGGCCTTTGGACCGGCCCCAGGCCGGTCCTGCCGCTGCCGCCGCCGCCCTCCATGATGATATTGATTATTTTTGTTATTATTTGTTCTTGGGGTTTTCTTGGCAAAATCCCCTTTTCTGGGGCTGAGAGAGTGTGCATGCATATTTTTAAATTTTTTAATTTTTTTTTTTTTAAAAATATTTATTTATTTATTTATTTTTGGTGCTTCGGCCCCCCAATTGTCTGAGGGACAGCAACCCGGCCCCCAGCTCAAAAAGGTTGCCTACCTCTGGTCTAGATTAATATAAACACTTCAGGAAAGCATTGTTTTTCTTTCTTTCAACAGTATGATATTCTTCACATGTAAAATGTAACAAGAGCTATTTTTCAAGCATTAGGAACATAATGGCACTAAAGGATATTTATCGTTGTTACATTTTTCATTACAAAGAAAACCTGAAGCTGCATCTCTTTTCCAAAAGTATTTATTCAGGGATGTCTTACAAATTAGTTGAACACTTCTGTTTACTTTGTACAATCTTAACAGTATGCTATGAGCCCACAATAATGAATTAAACACTATTGGAGTTGACCATATAAGCTATTTCATGTACCCAGCAATGAATTCAAATACCTCTTAAACCAGAAGATCTCATCAGGGTCTGCAATTCCATATTCTCTGAGTTTCATTACCATAAGAGCGCTCTTTTTAATAGCTTCTTCATAGCGCTGGCTGCGGGAAAGGAAATTGACATCCTCATGTTTGAAATCTGGGTCATTTAGAACAAGCGCTTCTGTAGAGAGAGAAGAACAGAAGTTGAACATCAGTGTTTGACTAAAAACAAATTCCTCATTTCAAAAAACAGGTGTAAAATAGCACCTACACTAAAACTTGATAAACAGCTGCTCCAACCTTAAAGAAATGTGAGATACTGTTTTCTATATGCATTACTGAAAACTACCAGGGTCTAACAGGGGCACCAGTTCCTAGCCTAGGAACTGTTGTTTTAAGTTGCAGATTCTGTTAAGTCACACAAAGGTGGAAAGTGATACAAGGAGAGAGTACAGAGAAATGTCTACTAATGAGTGGACACAAAACCGTGGTGCCTGTTGCATGACTGGTTATGAAACATTCATATACAACACGATTTCATTTGAGGGCACTTATGCCACACTAAAGGTATTACAGGATCTTAGCCAGAAAACACTCCTTTTTAAGTTCAAAGATTTGTTAACTCTAATGTTTGATTTGCTTGATATCACCATGGGAACATGGATAGGCCATCTTTTGCCTTTGTAGCATGGAAAATGCCATAAATCATTTACAGGTCAGAGTGGATTCATCAGCTACTTTTGTATTCAGAATATTTAGAGTATGGATGGGAACTGGGTTGGTCCTCCATGACATTGTTGGACTGCAGCTACCAGAAGCCTAAGCCAGTATTCCCAACACTAAGGGAAGCTGGGAGCTGCTGCTCAACAATATCTGGAGGACCACAAGATCCCCCGATTTAGAGCTTGGCAGAAGCAAAAGAACAGTAGAAAGCAAAGGAAGATGGCAAGGCATTAACATCTTGCTGGTATGAGGTGCAATATTCCCTAGAGCAGGGGTAGGCAACGTTTTTGAGCTGGGGGCTGGGCTGCTGTTCCTCAGACAATTGGGGGGCCGAAGCACCAAAATAAATAAATAAATAAATAAAAATATTTTTTAAAAACATTTAAAAAATTAAAAATATGCATGCACATTCTCTCAGCCCAGAAAAGCCATGGCAAACCCGTGGAGATTTTGCCAAAAAAACCCCAAGAACAAGTAATAACAACAATAATCAATATCATCATGGTGGACGGTGGTGGCGGTGGCAGGACCGGCCTGAGGCCGGTCCAAAAGCCTCAGAAGGCCGCATCCAGTCCCCAGGCCTTAGGTTGCCTACCCCTGCCCTAGAGGTATGAGGAATATATGGATGAAATAAGTGAATTGTCTATTGCTCTCCTGAAGTTTGATAGATAACTCTTTCCTGGATGCAGGGCTATATACAAAAACAGCTAATACAAATTGGCTACTTTGTCTCCCTAAGAGAAACGCAGCTGGAGTGACTGAAAAATGGCAAAATAGAAGAAATTTTCCAGATTACTCTTGATTTGGGGGATAAGGGTTCTAAAATATATTGGAAGGACAAAAACAGGGTGGCAATAATTACTGCAAATCAACTAAAGTAGAACTAGCACAAAGGTCTGAGGATGTGGTAAAAAAAGAAAATTGGATGATTGTTGTACTGCACCAGTCCCAATAAGGTAGGAAGAGCAACAATTCAGTAGAGTGCAACAACTATTTATTTCCTGGGTGGCACTTGTTCCAAGTCTTTCCACAGCCAGCCTAGTCACCTCATAAAATATTAATGCACAGTTTTTAATCTAACTTCTTGTTGTTATTGTGTGTCTTCAAGTCATTTCCAACTTATGGCAACACTAAGGCAAACCTTAGTTTTCTTGGCAAGTTTCTTCAAAGGGGTTTGCCATTGCCTTCTTAGGCTGAGAGAGTGTGAATTCCCCAAAGTCACCCAGTGGGTACATGGCCAAGCCAGGATTTGAAGCCTAGTCTCCAGAGTCCTAGTACAAAACTCAAACCACAATATCATGGTGGCTTAATCTGGCATGACTCTCCAATTCCCTATTCACAAATCCTAACTCAATGAGAGGGTTAAAACAACCTGTTGTAAGGAAGAAATGAAATCCTCCCTCAATCTGAAGCTATTGAAAAGTCCAAAGCATAATTAAGGGGTGGAAACCCTTTGGCTGATCAACTGGCCAAATGGCCTCTATTAGTCATTAAAGACTCTGTTAGGGCCTTTGCAGACTGCCAGAAATAGTGCAAATTGAGTCCACTTTAAGGGTTACGGTTAGGGAATCATGGGAAGTGTATTTTATTGTGGCACCAGAGCTCTCTGAGAGAAGGCTCAATGTCTCAGAAAAAAACAACAATTCCCATGACTCCCTAGCACTAACCCTAACCCTAAAAGTGGACTCAATTTGCACTATTTCTGGCAGTCTGCAAAGGCTGTCAAGTCAGTCAACATATACTTATTTTAAACACAGGAACAGTAGATGGCAAGCATTACCTTAGAAGAGGCATACTTTGCTATATGTAATCCAGGAGGGAATGTCTCTTCCAAAAGGAAATTTGATGAGATGTTTTATACCATTTTTTTTGTTTTAGTATGGCACTGCTTTTAATCTATGCTTCCAAATCAATGTATTATATGGTTTTAATTCTATAGATGGTTTAGTATTATTTTAATTTTCTGTATTTTTTTAGCGTTATGTGATTTTACTTGTATTTCTTTTATTCCATAAACCACCTTGAGCCCCATTCTTAGGGAAAAGCCTGGATATTAAATAAGATGATTGATCACTGAATCACCATTTCAAAAACAGGAGTGAGCAGGCATCCTATAGGGATTGCTATTTATATACACATTATACATTTTTAACCAATTTTTAAAACTCATATGACACAAACCCCTAAAGAATGTTTTAGTGGGGAGTGGAGTTAGAAAACACCTAAATAATAATCCCCATGAGATAGTATAGTGCAAGAAACAAAGAGGAAAAGGAAGGAGAGACAGAACCTGCGTCAAGCCAGGGCCTACCCCCATCAATCTTCCTCTCAACCAATCTTCTGATTTTCCAATGTTCCATTTAGCCAATATTCCTTTCCTCCAGCTAATTTTCCTTCCTTCCTCCCAACCCACCTTCCTTCCCTGTAACCTATCTAATTTCCTTCTAATTAATCTTCCTTCTTTCCAATCCATCTTCCTTCCCTCTGATTTTCCTCCCAACCCATCTTCAATCCACCTTCCTTCCCCACAACCAATCTTCCAACCAGTCTTCCTCCCACTCAATCTTCCTTCCTCCCAACTCATCTTCTTCCCTGCCAACCAATCTTCCTTCCTTCCAATTAATCTTCCTTCTTTCAAACCCATCTTCCTTCCCTATAATGTTCCTCCTAAGCCATCTTCCTTCCCCCAACCTTCTTCCAGTCACTCTTTCACCGCCAGCCAACTGTCCAACCAATCTTTCTTCCTTCTAATCTTCTTCCAGCCAAACTTCCTACCTTCTAACCCATCGTCCTTTCCTCCAAGAAATCTTCCAACCCATCTTCCTTCCCTCCACCCTTCTTCCTGCCAATCTTCCTTCCTCCCAACCAATCTTTGCTCTTTCTAACCTTCTTCCAGCTAATGTAGGGCCTTTGCAGACTGCCAGAAATAGTGCAAATTGAGTCCATTTTAACTGCCCTGACTCAGTGTTAAGGAATCATGGGAACTGTAGTCTATTGTGGCACCAGAGATCTCTGACAGAGAAGGCCCAATGTCTGAGGAAAAAAATTACAATTCCCATGATTCCCTAGCACTGAACCAGGGCAGTCAAAGTGGACTCAATTTGCACTATTTCTAGCAGTCTGCAAAGGCCCATCTTCCTTCCCTCCATCCCTCTTCCAGACAATCTTCCTACCTTCCAACCCATCCTCCTCCTTTACAACCTCCTTCCTTCCTTCCTTCCTCCCAACTCATTTCCCATCTAATCTTTCTTCTTTCCAACCTCCTCCCAAACAACCCTCCTTCCTTCCTTCCTCCCAACCAAGAAATCATCGTTCCTTCTATCTAAACTGCCTTCCCCCCAACCAATCTTCCTTCCTTCCTTCCCCCAACCTTCTTTCAGACGATCTTCTTTCCCTCCAATTAATCTTCCAACCCCATCTTCCTTCCCCCGACCTCCTTCCAGCCAGTCTTCCTTCCTCTCAACTCATCTTTCTTCCTTCAAACCAATCTCCCTCCTTCCTTTCCTCTTCCAGAGAATCTTCCTTCCTTTTCCTTCCCTTCCCTTCCCTTCCCTTCTCTCCCTCACCGATCTCCTTGCGGCGCCGGGTCCTTTCGGCTCCTCCGTCGAGGACGCAGGTAAGGAGCTCGGTGTTGAAGGTCGCCGCCTCCCGCTCCTTCCGCAGGTCCGGATTCATGAGGGCCGCGGCCATGGCCGAAGGAGGGACGGATAGAACCAGAAGGAGCAACGGCCACCCTTCCGCGCTCCGCGAGAGACGCCAACAGACTGAACCAGCCGAGGGGGGAGGAAGGCGGCGCGTGGAGAAGAGCTTCCGGGCGGGAGGGGGCGGGGCCTCGCCCACCGCCACGCCCACCCGCCCGTCGTGTGACAGGCCGCGAGTCTCCCCCACCCCCGTTCCGCCGCTGACCAATGGGAAGGCCGCGCCGCGGCCACGTGACGCGAAGGGGGTGGTACTGTTTAACCGTGGCGTGGGCCCAGCCAGAAGTAGAGACTTTACTGTAGTGGAGGAGGTAAGTGGTGGGGCTGTGACGTCACCGGGGTTGACGCCACCCTGTGCGGGAACTGATAGTGCCACCCCCAGCACCCCCCCCCCCACTATTGACCTCCCTCCTCTTCTCATCTCAGCATTGGTTAGTAATGTATTTGGTACTGATAGTATGTAGAGAGAAAAATCTAGTAGTTGTGAAACTAAGGGCCTTTGTAGACTGCCAGAAATAGTGCAAATTGAGTCCACTTTAAGGGTTAGGGTTAGGGAATCATGGGAGCTGCAGTTTATTGTGGCACCAGAGCTCTCTGACAGAAGGCTCAATGTCTCAGAATAAAAAAAAAACAATTCCCATGATTCCCTAGCACTAACCCTAACCCTTAAAGTGGACTCAATTTGCACTATTTCTGGCAGTCTGCAACTGCCCTATCTGATAGTGGCTACTAGAGCTCTCTACATACTGCACTCGTTCCTCCGCATTTGAGGCTTTGACTTTTGCGGATTTGATTATCATTCACAGATTGTATTAATATGTTCTCTCTAGGAATCTTTAGGTCCTCCAGTGCAACTCTATGGTCACTTTAACCAAAAGTTGCACTGAAGGACCCAGCGATTCCTAGAGAGAACACTATACTAGGCTTTTGTAGCTCCTCCAGTGCAATTAAAGTAAAGAGGTAGTACAGGAATACCTGGTTAAGATAATGAATGTAAGTCTCCAGGATGGGATGAACTACATCCAAGGATATTAAAAGAACTGGCAAACGTAATCTCAGAGCCATTGGCAATAATATTTGAGAACTCCTGGAAAACAGGAGAAGTCCCAGTAGACTGGAGGAGGGCAAACATTGTCCCCATCTTCAAAAAGGGGGAAAAGAGGATCCCAACAACTATTGTCCAGTTAGTCTGACATCAATACCCGGAAAGATTCTAGAACAGTTCATCAAACAGAGTGTGAACATTTAGAAGGGAATGCCATAATCACTAAAAGTCAACATGGGTTTCTCAAAGACAAGTCATGCCAGACTAATCTGATCTCTTTTTTTGATAAAATTACCAGCTTGGTAGATGAAGGGAATGTGGTAGACATAACATATCTTGATTTCAGTAAGGCTTTTGAAAAGGTCCCCCACAATATTCTTGCAAACAAGATAGTAAAATGTGGGCTAGACAATACAACTGTTAGGTGGATTAATAACTGGTTGACTGACCGAACCCAAAGGATGCTCAGCAATGGCTCCTCTTCATCCTGGAGAGAAGTGACCAGTGGGGTGCCACAGGGTTCTGTCCTGGGCCCAGTGCTATTCAACATCTTTATCAATGATTTGGAGGGCATGTTTCTCAAATCTGCAGATGACACCAAATTAGGAGGAATAGCTAATACCCCAGAGGACAGGATGAAAATTCAAAATGACCTTAATAGATTAGAAAGCTGGGCCAAAGCTAACAAAATGAATTTCAACACAGAGAAATGTAAGGTACTGCTCTTAGGTCAAAAAAATGAAATGTATAGATATAAGATGGGGGACACCTGGCTTACCAAGACTACATGTGAAAGGGATCTAGGAGTCCTAGTAGACCACAAGTTGAGCATGAATCAACAGTGTGATGTCGCAGCTAAAAAGGCCAATGCAATTTTAGGCTGCATTTGTAGAAGTATAGTATCTAGATCAAGGGAAGTAATAGTGCCACTGTATTCTGCTTTGGTCAGGCCTCACCTGGAATACTGTATCCAGTTCTGGGCACCACAATTCAAAAAGGATGTTGAAAAACTGGAGCGTGTCCAGAGGAGGACGACTAAAATGGTGAAGGGTCTGGAAACCAAGCCCTATGAGGAACGACTTAGGGAGCTGGGGATGTTTAGCCTAGAGAAGAGACGGTTAAGAGGGGATATTATAGCCCTCTTCAAATATTTGAAGGGATGTCATATTGAGGAGGGAACAAGCTTGTTTTCTGCTGCTCCAGAGAACAGGAACAGGAACAATGCATGCAAGCTACAGGAAAAGAGATTCCACCTCAACATTAGGAAGAACTTCCTGACAGTAAGGGCTGTTTCACAGTGGAACACATTCCCTCGGAGTGTGGTGGAGTCTCCTTCCTTGGAGGTCTTTAAGCAGAGGCTGGATGGCCATCTGTCAGGGATGCTTTGATTTTGAGTTCCTGCATGGCAGAAGGGGGTCGGACTGAATGGCCCTTGTGGTCTCTTCCAACTCTGATTCTATGAATTCTATGGTCAATGTCTGGTATATGTTGACCAGAGGCACTGGAGGACCTAGAGATTCCTAGAGAGGTGTTCTCTCAGGTAAAAACATAGTGTTTTTGTTATTTGTGGTTTTTCCACATTCACAGGGGCCTTGTGCCCCTAACCCCAGTGAATGTGGAGGGATGAGTGTCTTCTACAGACTAACATGGCTATATCTTTGAATTCTACCAATTTGGTCCTAATGTTTCTCATAAATCATAATTTATCATAAATAGATTACGCTTTGGGAAGGTTAAAGGAAAGCCAGGAAGAAATAGAACTATAACAGACAAATAATACTGTGTAACTATCTCCACTGAATGCATATCTGAGGAAATTGAAGTCCATGAAAGCTCCTGCTGCCAACTTTTTTCTTTCAGTGAGTCTCAAAGGAGCTACAAGACCTCTCTTTGCATACTGATTGTACAGACTAACTATATGGCTCTATCTTTGAACTCTACTGTAATTATGGTGATTGTTGAAGATTGTTATGTATTGTAGAAAAGAAAAAAATATCATATACAGTCGGCCCTCCTTTCTCAAGTCTGTGGTTTTACATATTCATTCATCATTCCTAGTAACCTACTGTGTTTGGTGTTATTTCCTAGGTACGTCCATGTATATCAAACTACCAACTAAATATACAGGAACACAACAAATATTGGAAATGGTCTGAATATGGTGGAAGTCTATCTCACTGTCAGACAGCCCTTATTGTCAGGAATATCTTTCTGATGTTTACTCAGAATTGCCTTTCTTGTAACTTGGTCCCTGCTTGCTCCATCTTCTACATGACAGCCCTTCATACGTTTAAAGTTGGTTATCGTATCACTTTTCTTCTTAAGTTTAAGCATATCCAGCTCACACAGCGATTCCTCACAGGGCTTAGTTTACTATCTTAGGGTCTAAGCAGACGGCTTAAAAGGCCGTCTTGGGCGCAGGGAAGGGGAGGGGCAGCCGCACGCTCGGCGCCCCAACCCCTTCCCGAGGTCGTCCTCGGAGCAGCCGTCCCTCCGCATGGCCAGCGCTCCGAGGAGGACCTCCCACCGCAGCGTTTGTGAACGCTGCGGCGGAAAAGTCGCCAAAAGTGCGCCGCAGCCTTTTGCGGCACACTTTTGGTGACTTGTGAAAGGAGCGCTAATTTAGCGCTCCTTTCAGGGGCGGCGAAGGTGCGCCGCAGGATCGAGGCATGAGGATGCCTTGGTCCCGCGGCACAGCTTCCCGTCTGCTTAGCCCCTTAGTTGCTATCCTCTAGACATGTTCCAGCTTGTCATTATCCTTATTAAACAGTGGTGCCCAGAACTGTACACACTTTCACAGGTTAGGTCTGGAACTATGCTGAACAGAATGGAGCTATTACTTCTCTTGATTTTCTGTGGTCCTGGCTTGTTATTACCACTCTTCTGGTAGGAAGTAATGAAATGTATCAACCTTATATCAGAGCAGCAGTGGGCTTTTTTTCTTCTTTTTCCCTTTTTTTCCCTTTTTTTCCCTTTTTTTATTTTTATTTATTTATTTATTTATTTTGTACTTTGCAGTGGACTTTCTAGTAGGACACATAGAGAACTGGCACAGGTTATGGTTTCTACGAAACGAATGGCATTGGCGGCCAAACATGTCTTGCAGAGCTGAAAGTCTCTGCTTATACCACAACAGAGTGTTGGGCAGTGGATCTTGTTGACTTATCCATAGAAGACTAGATAGTGTTCAGTAGGAGGGAGGCGAGCAATTAGTATTTAAATATATGGTCTATTTTCTTAAAACTGTCCAAGGGTTAATCTAGATTAACTAAACATTCTTAAGTATTAAAAGACATAGGTGTGTTAGTCTTGAAAATCAGTATGCAAAGGGCTCTTGTAGCTCCTTTAAGACTAACTGAAAGATAGAAGTTGGTAGTATGAGCTTTCATAAACTTGAGTCTACTGCCCCAGATGGCATTTGGTGGAGTGGAAAATCCAAGCACAGTCTGTGTGGGTTAGGAGATGAGGTAACAAGTTTCGTTTTACTGGTGGTTGTTGTGGAACAGGGCAGGGGGAAAGCTGTTGCATAAAGCCAAAGAGAGTAGGTAACCATATTGAGTACTGGAGTGTAGTGTGGGAAACAGAGGGGGGAATGTGGTGAACTGGGCAAGGACACCCTCATGAGGATGGGGGCTAGGTAGTGCTGAAATGTGTGTAGTGTTCAAGCTATTGCTGATGGACTGTAGTCTGTGGATTACATTCCAATTCTGCTATTTCTCTTTCCAATCTTCCTTTGTGCTTCTTTTGTTCAAGGACCACTGAGGTCTGTCGGGTATGCCCAGGGAAACTGAAGTGTTCTGCAACCATTTTTTTTAATCTCCCCATTCCTAATGTCTGATTTATGTCAGCTTATCCTCTGGCGTGGGGACTGGCCTGTTTGCCCAATGTAGAGTGCTGAAGGGCATTGCTCATATAAAGGTAAAGGTTGTCCTTTGACATGAATGTCTAGTCGTAACTGACTAGGGTGCAGTGCTCATCTCTGTTACTAAGCTGAAGAGCCAGTGTTGTCCGAGGACTACTTTAGTGGTCATGTGGCCAGCATGATTGTACTGAGCACTGTTACCTTCCCCCCAAAGTGGTACCTATTTATCTACTTGCATTTGCATGCTTTCAGACTGCTAGCTTGGCAGAAGCTGGGACTAGTGACAGGAGCTCACCCCATCATGCAGCACCTGGGCCTCGAACTGCCAATCTTCTGATCTTACAATCATCAGAATTGGCCTCTTAACCACTAAGCCACCACATCCTTGCTGATTTAGTATGCTGATATATTACGGTGTAAATCACATTGGTGGATGAGCAAGTGAAAGTCCTTCTAATATTGTGGGTGATCTTATTATGTCCTGTGATGATATTTCCCGTCAGATGTGTGGGCAGAGTTGGTATCTAGGCTTGGAATGCTTTGTACCTGTGTCGTCATCTGTGTTGTGTGTCCTCCTGTAGGTAAGTATTGTACAACTAATAGCACCTTCATGTTTTCTACTCCACCCTCATAATTATGTTGCTATCTTATCTGAGTACACGTGTTTGTTATGTGATTGTCTTCTTTATATGTGCATGTACAGGCATATCTTTTTTAATAAAGCCTCTGAGAGTGAAGCCTCTTTATACAAAGTCTTTTAATGTCCCCTCAAATGCTTGCCTTCCCTTCTCATCTTCTGTCTATCTGGAAGTTTTTTTAGCAGCATCAGCAGTGAGGATAGTGAAGGAGGACTAGCGAAACACAGACTTTTGGTGTTCAGTTGACTCAGCATGTCTGCAGTAGACAACACAATAAAACTTTAACTGGGGAAAAATGGGATTCTATTTTAGGAAATCCGTGTTGTGAGTGCCTATGACAGGCAAAATAAACAGCAACTGTTTCCAGAACCCTTTGCTGAGCTTGTGTGAACAACAAAATAGAGAAAAAAGGGAAGAGCAGATAAACCTGCCTCAATTGACACCCAGTCTATTATAAAGAAGAAGAAGAAGCATAAATCCATAAGTTTGGTCACCAAAATGGAAATCATAAGAAAAGTGGATGATGTTGAAATAAAATGTTATCCCTGGATACATTTTGGAAGAAGTCTTTAAAGTGATTTGCTGCAAGGGTTGCCTTACCTGGATGTTTCATTTCACATATTGTGCATATTGATAGTTATGAATAAAATGTTTGCTGAAACATGTTGAACTGCTTTTGTGTGTGTGTGTGTGTGTAGGATCCTTTCCCTTTTCTTGCCATACTATTTCTGCTTCTGGTACCTAATTTTCTATTAAAGAAGTTAAGCCCAGGAACACATCTGCTCCATTAACTGAGGTATACCCCTATATAAGCGTGAATGAACTGTATGATACAGAGTTAATTCTAGTTAGGAATATTTTGAGTTGCCAGGGAGAGTGAGGAAAGGCCGTGTTGGAGAGGTGTGGATGACTAAGGGTTGATTATTTATCTCTCCCTTCTTGTTATATTACAACATTATTCAAACTTTAAACATATTTATTTAAAAGATTTAAATAAATTTAAAATTTATTTGTTTAACAAATTTATATCCCACTTTTCTCCCAAAATGGATAAAATGGTAACAAAAGCTAATTACTCTTACAGGCTTATTGTAGAACATCCTCTCCTTGGAAGACCAGCTGGAGACAATAGGCCTAAGCATACTGCCAGAAATAGTGCACATTAAATTGAGGCACTGCCCTGGCTCAGTGCTAGGGAATCATGGGAACTGTATTTTTTTTTTTTGGGACATTGAGCCTTCTCTGTCAGAGAGCTCTGGTGCCACAATAAATTACAGTTCCCATGATTCCCTAGCACTGAGCCAGGGCAGTGCCTCAATTTAATGTGCACTATTTCTGGCAGTCTGCTTAGGCCCAATGTTGACTTAATTTCAGTGCTAGCTAAACTTGTTGTTCACATAGGCTTTTGAGGTTCAGTAACTGTAACTGATTCTTGCTCTGTTAGTTTCAATTTGATACTATTGAAATGTTTTAATATGTTTAAATACCATAGTTCTAAAGTTGTTCAAGCTGTTTTAATTACTATGGTCCAAAACATTTTGCAGAAATAATCCAGTTTGAGACTGCTTTAACTGCCATTGCTCTCAATACCTATGAAAACTGAAAGATGTCCTTTTAAATGTTTTCTTCCACTTTTATAGGCTCTGCCCCCGAGTTCAGTTGAATGCCATGCTTCCAGCGGCTGGAACATATCATTTTCCATGGGAAGTAAACTCTGTATCAGTCCCAGAAGGAAAGACATTAAGAACATTTGGCAGGTCACTGCAGTTCCTATATTAACATTTCTGTTGCTTTTGGTCTACCTGCTGAATCTTTCTGACTATCCCAAGGGATCACTATGGAATCTGCCTCCATTGCCATTTGAATAATTATATTTAGGTAAAACTGGGCCAGGCTTTTTCAGTGCTGACTTTAATTGAGCCCATAAATAGCTTTCATGTCCACAGCAGATTGTTCTAATATTATTCAAATACTGTCCTTGTTTTTGCTCTCATTCTCTCTCTCTGTCTCTCTCTCTCTATATATATACACACATACACACATGTTGTTTATTTTGAACCTTGGCTCACTCTTTAGTATATCACAAAGCAGTTAAAAATCCATTTAAATCAAGAGGGGAAATCATGCTGCCTTTCAAGAGTTATTGGGCTGTAACTTCCAGCAGCCTTAGGCAATGTGTAACCAGTGGTGAGGTATGATGGACTTTGCAATCTAAAACATTTGGACGGCTATACAATTCCCATATATTTAATATCCTCAGTGATATATCCTTCTTTTTTTTAAAGTATTCTGAAAGTTATTGTACATTATCATCACCACCATCATTATTAACAATGAGGGTTATTAAATTTTTGTCCTTCAGGCTACAGTCCTATGATATGACCAGCTCCCAGGCCTCTATAACAGCTCAGCACACTTCTGTTCAGTACTGCATCCAAGTCTGTACCAAGTTTGTGGAACCGTTCCAGGCCCACCTTGGGTCTCTCTATCTTGTTCTGGGGGAAACTGAATATGGAGAGGGTAAGTTCATCTGTGTTGTCTTATTCAATGGAACCAGGAATAATCTTGAACCATGATTGTCAAAATTTGTTCCTCTAGATTTTTTGGACTTCGTCTCCCAGCCAGCTTGGCCAATGATCAGAGATTCTGGGAACTAGAAGACCAAAGATTGAGAATCACTTGTGTAGGCACTAAAATGGATGCTTTGGGAACTGGAAGCCTGATATCATGGATGCAGTCCTTTCCTAGAAGGAAATGTTTAACTTGGTTTAACCTGTTTGTAGTTCTTTCCTTTTGAGTTTGAGAGATAAATAGTCTTGTCTAGTCAACTTAGCTCTGCATTACAGTGTAATGTGTTGGGTGCATTCTGAGGTCTGCTATCCTTGTTCCAGCAAAATCAAAACTAAATTTTTGGATTCCATTGTCTCAAGGAAATTATTGCTTGCCTTTTATAGTTCACTGCTGGATGCCCACAACAGCATTTGGTTTGGAGCCCTTTCACAACTGATATGCTTAAGAACTGTGGTTACTTTATGTGCAAGAAACACAGACTAGAGATGACTGTTTTGTGTTGTTGTTTTTTAATTGACACCTGACCCCCCTTGTCAGAGACTTTAGATTGGGGTGGGACCAAGGACATTTGTGATTCCAGATGTCAACTTCCATTAGCTCCAACCAGCTTGGTTAATCATCAGAATATGGAAGCAGTCCTAACAGCATCTTCAGTGTCACAAGTTCCCAAAAGCTTTATGGTCCTAAATAGTTTCCATGAAGTCTTCAGGAAGTATCAATTTTTGTAAAAGAAACTTCTCCAGTAATTACAACAGGGATTAGACCCCAGTTTGCTTCCATTAATTCTATGCAGCATGACCAGTGACAACAGATTATTAAAATTGTAATCCAAAAATACTTCTAGTGTAATAGCAGCAACAGAGTGGTAATATATGCAAGTAGATGGTAACATGCAGTTCTGCTTAAGCGCTAGGAAAATATAATATCCGCAAACAATAATCTGTGATTTCAGCAAGGGCATCCAGTTTTCTTTCTGTAGAGGCTCTATAATTGTACACTTATTATCTGAAAGATCCCACACTGAGTTTTACTGCTCGGTCCACCATGTGTGTTTAGAATTTTATTCACGTGTATATTGCAGGACACCTTGATTACATGGCACTAACTATGCCAGCCACGTGACATGATGTGAAGAGAACTTTGGGATCCCAATTATACAAAGTAAATAGCTGTGTAAGTTGCCAAATGAGTAAGAATGGCAACATTTTTGTTACAAATAATTATGATAATCAGTCATTGAAATTCTTTTTAGACACATACCTCACCTTGATGTTTTCTGACATCTGCTATGCCTTTCTAGTTGCTATAGTGTAGACTTAGTATTTTGCAGCAGTAGTGCTCTGGAATTCAGTTTGCAGACTAGCTAAAAATGGAATAGATAAAAGTCACTGGCTAGAAAATTACATGAAGGTGAATGTTATATCAATGGTCAGTACCTGGAACACCGATCTCACAAAGGCTATCGACACAATTGCTCCCAAGTGTCCTTTTGAACCCACTTCCAACTGTAAGCCGTGGTATACAGAAGAGCTTAGGAGGATGAAGTGAGTTGGACAACGACTGGAGCGCACCTGGCGGAAAACTCGACTCTTATCTGACAAGACTCGTCATAGGAACTTTCTTCATTCCTATCGAGGTTCAATACATGCAGCGCAGAGATCTTTCTTCTCTGCATGTATTGTGTATGCAGAGTCCCGTCCAGCGGAGCTGTTTAGGGTGGTAGGGGAGCTGACGCAGGTCCCCCCTGAGCAGAACCCACTACTTAACCCAACAATGGCGTGCTGTGACGTGTTTAACAACTTCTTTGCAGATAAAATCTCTCAGATAAGAGCTGACTTAGATGCCAGCATTGATACAGAATCAACAGATGAGGTGTCCAGCAACTCCGTTAACGAAATTTTACTGGATTGGTTCCAATCTGTGATTACCAATGACGTGGGCAAGCTCCTTGGTAGAGTGAGGAAAACGACCTGCCCTCTCAATCCTTGCCCATCATGGCTGGCTGTCTGGGGGGGGGGGGGCGGGGGGGGGATGCCTTGAGGGTATTCCTTAGGGACATCATCAATGCATCCCTCAGGGAAGGTTATGTTCCATCTTGTTTAAAGGAAGCAGAGGTTAGGCTGCTTCTGAAAAAAACCTTCCCTGGACCCCCTGGATATGAATAGCTATAGGCCGGTCTCGTTACTACCTTTTTTGACCAAAGTGATCGAGAGGGCGGTGGCTCTTCAACTCCAAGCTGTCTTGGATGAAAACAATTATCTAGATCCATTTCAAATGGGTTTTAGGACAGGATTTGGGGTTGAGATTGCCATGATTGCCTTGACTGAGCATTGACAGGGGTAGTGTGACCCTGCTGGTGCTCTTAAACCTCTCAGCGACTTTGACACAATAGAGCACAACATCCTCTTGCATTGCAGTGGTTCTGTTCTTTCCTCTTGGGTAGATCCCAGAGGGTGATGCTCGGGGACAGTAGTTCTGCTAGGAAAGAGCTTAAGTGTGGCGTCCCTCAAGGTGCCATCCTGTCCCTGATGTTATTTAATATCTATATGAAGCCGCTGGGAGAGATCATCCAGAGACATGGGGCAGGGTGTTATCAGTATGCTAATGACACCCAGATATATTTCTCCATGTCTCGGTCTTCAGTCTCGACTTCAGATGGCGTCTCTCCTCTCAATGACTGTCTTAAGGCAGTAATGGACTGGATGAGGAAAAACAGATTGAGACTGAATCCTGATAAAACAGAGGTACTTACAGTAGCGGCCCTGAAACTAGGTATTGGGATACAACTTCCAGTCCTGGACGGGGTCACACTCTCCGCTAAGGACTGTGTTCGCAGTCTGGGGCTGCTCCTGGATTCATTGCTTCAGATGTCAAACTAGGTTAATGCGACAGCCAGGAGTGCATGTTATCAGCTTCGGCTGATACGCCAGCTGCGGCCTTTCCTGGAAGTAAGGGACCTTGAAACTGTGGTGCATGCACTGGTAACCTCTCGTCTTGATTTCTGTAATACGGTCTACATGAGGCTGCCCTTGTGCTTAGTCCGGAAACTCCAATTAGTACAGAATATGGCAGCCAGGTTGGTCTCGGGTTCATCTAAAAGAGACCATATAACAACAGTACTAAAGTCTTTACTGGCTGCCTATTAGTTTCCAGGCACAGTACAAGGTGTTGGTTATTATCTATAAAGCCCTAAATGGCTTGGGTCCAACCTATCTTTCAGACTGCCTCCTCCCATACAATCCTCCCTGCGCACTTTGGTCCTCTGGGAGGAGCCTGCTGCAGCTGATACAAATGAGGCTGTCTGCAACCTCCCAGAGGGCCTTCTCAGCAATCGCTCCCAGACTGTGGAACGGCCTGGTGGACGAGATCCATCATATTATGGCCTTAGACAACTTTAAAAGGGCTGTCAAGACGGATCTCTTCCAACAGGCCTTTCCTGACTAGATTTCCCAGTACCAGGAGTTACCCCATCCTCTCATCTATTACTCCCTGCTGCAGCCATTCCTGTTGTTGTTTGCTGTTGTTGTTTGTTGTTGCTGGTTATTATTGTAAACTGCTTGCACCCATGTGATTTATTTTAAAAATGGTTTTAATCTATGACTGTTTAATTTTTTTTAAGGGGTGGGTGGGTTTGGGATTTGGGATTGTGATTTTATTGCATTTTATTGTAAGCCTATTATTATTATTATTATTATTATTATTATTATTATTATATCAAAAGTCTAATCAGGACTGATTTCACAACACATATATCCTAAAGGATACTCATACCCTTCTCTTCCTCCATCTTTTTTTACCCACTATTTGTCTATGTTATCATTAAGCTCTTTGTTCTAGGCTTGGCTGAGGAATGTGTCCCATCCTTTTGTCTACCCACTTTATGTACATTCCTGGCTAAGTTTCTTGCCTGAACTCTGGAAAGAAATGCATGAATGCAGAAAGAATGGCATATAATGCCTTGTATAGATAAGCAGATCCTTGCGGGGTGGGTGGGAGAAACGAGAAGCTCTGCGCACATTCCACAGAGCTATTTTCTTTTACTAGTTGTTGAACCCAAGGTACCAGATGAGTCTTTGTGGTCTCCAGAGAAAACAGAACGTACACAGTTCTAATTTAGCCTCAGATTCATTCCTTAAAAATTACTTTTTAATACTGAGACTAAACTGTGAGACACCCTGGGCATCTTCTACTCCCTGCTCTGAATATTTCACGGTAACATAGAGTGTGTCATTAAGGAAAAGTGGTGGAGAAAAAGAAAAGCCTTCAAATGATTATTAGCAGGAAGGATCACATATACATTCTCCCTGGCATTATTATGATGTGCTTATATAGGACAAGTAATACTAAGTGGAATCTTCCACTGAATCAATTAATTTGAGCCCTGGTTCTGTAACAAATGCATGTACTGCTGTTCCCCAGATTTCTATTGTTTGACCTGAGGGAAATAACTTATTTCAGATCTGGAACCACACAGTGATGAAGACATGTCTGTTTCTGATTTTACACAGCACCTGTTTTGAGTATGTACCTTATACACAAATCCTGGACTTTGCACAGCAGCCTATCTTTGCTGTAAAGGTGCAGTGGCAGACTGGATTCAAAGCATTTGCATTTGGATTGGGCTGTTATCTTTGGTCAATGCTGTGCATGATTGAATGTGCCAGTGTTTTAAGAGTTCTAAAAGTCACTATAATTCTGATGAACTGAATTCTTACATTTCCAGGTGAGGAAGTGGTTGTGAAGGCCCGGGTATTTACATGTGTGGAAGGAATAAATCTTCAGTTGTTGGAAAAGGCCATTGAGGAACAGAGAAAATATTTCCAGGAGCGAGTGAAGAATCCAGAAGGAAATACTCCCTAATTCTATGTTTTAAGATGGACTTGCTGTGAAACAGACTTCTTTCTATACTGTTTTATAGCTGGCTTATCAGCTGTTTTTGTTTTTCTGTTTCCTGTGTAGTATACCACTTTGTAATATTTTTATAAAGCTATAATTTTCATTTAGGTTCGAGAATAATTATTTTGAAAAAACTCTTCTTTTTTTTACTATTCAGAGAATGCCTATTTCTTCCGTTGTCATAACACAGACATCTATATTGCATTAGAGTGCTTATAAGCCACCTTCATGTTTAGAAAGTTATTTAAATAACACAACAAGCAAAGAGTTGATGCAGGTCTCTGCTGCAGAGGTTGATGCATATTGTGGAATCATTGACTATAGATGCACACAGTTGTTTACAATTGGGTAAGTTTATTAATGTAACTTATTTTGAAATCATGACACCATTTTGCCTGCATGACCTAGCTATTAAATACTGTGAGTATTTTAAAAATAGTAATAAATTTTGAAATAATCTCCCCCTGCCTTCCCTTTGCTTTTTGACAGCAGGGCCAAAGGGAGGGGAGAAGTTAGTACAAAGTCTGGAAGTAGGCCTGACTATGTTAATGTCTTTTCCAGGGATATTTAAGTTATTTAATGTTAAAATAAATAGATAAATAAGGAATAAAAATTCAATTTTTAAATATTATTATTTTCTTTGAGATCCACCAATTTCACAATGGGTATCTAAATTAACCAAGAAACATTAACTTTGACATCCATTGTAAAATTGGTAAATTTCAAAGAAAATAATAATATAAAAATTTTGAATTCCCATGTAAAGATATATTGTTGGTCTGCTAGGAAGCCAGGCTGCTCAGAGTGACTCTCACAGATGCCAAGTGAAATGGAGCCTGGCCATGGGAGTAGAGAAGAGCAACTGACCAAGTCCCAGGCTATTCTGTGCTGGAGACCAGGGTTGCCAGATTGAAAATTTCAAGAGAATTTCAAGAGAATTTCAGCAGAAGGCCAGTTGCTGAGTGGGGCTCTTGGAGGTTATTTGTAGGGTCGCCATAGGTTGACGTTGACAACCAATAACAACAATTTTCTTAAAACTTTTCAAGGTTTAATCTAAACCATTTGAACACTCTTGTAAGTACTGTTCAACTAATGACATCTTCCCTACCCCACCATCATCAATTATGTGGTTGTCTTCACCATATATGCAATGTACAGCTATACCTTGACCGACAAAAGTGAAAGTGTCTTTTTACAAAGTCTTGTTTCATCCACATAGCAATTCATTTTCTTCCTTAGCCTCCATCTTGCTGGAAGTTTTTTTTTTTAGCAGCATCAGCGTTGAGAGAGTGATGATGGAAGACTGGAGAAACATAAACCTTCAGGTTCAGGTTGCACAGTGTGTGAGCAGTCAAAAATGCAATGAACAAAGTCTGAGCTGGGAAAAAGTGGGATTCGCTCTAGCCTATCCTACTGTGGCTGTGTGTATGCCTGCTTACAATAGGCAAGGTGAACAGCAGCTACCTACAGAATCCCTTACTGGGTATGTGTGAATAGCAAAACAAAGAGAAAAGAGGAGAGCAGATAAGCCTGCCACTAAATTTTGCTTATGCAAAGCTTACCTGACTTGGTTGTTTCTTTCCCATGCACATATTATTGGTTTTAATAAAAAGTTTTATGAAACATGTTGAACAACTGTACTTCTTTTTTTATGGTGTAAGAATATATCCCTATTCTTTCCATTTTATTTTTGTCTCTGGTACCAAACTTTCTGTTATAGAAGCAATGCCAAGGAGCACATCTCCTTCATTAATTGAGGTATACCTGTATTTTAAGCCACTACCTGCAAGTTAGATCTGCATTCCTACTTTTTCATAAATGTGTTGAGGAGATATGTAGAATCCACATTTCTTACATGCCCTCCTTTTTAAAGTTCAAAATGGTGTTTTATTATTATTCGCCGTGGTTTGTTCACTATAGTGTTAGAAGGAGGAGCATAAATGCTCACCTCTTAAAATTAGAAAAATGTGTTTGCAGTTTTGTGGCATGTATCACCAGCTCTTAACTTTAAAGGACAGCTTTCATGCACTTTATTCTACATACTAAAATTTACAACTGTTAAACTATTTGGGGCACAGAGAAGTGTGATTTCCGAAATGTGTTACTCATCTTGGGTGCGACCCAACATGTGCCTGCCGTAGGAATATCATGAAACACAGCTCCTTTACCACAGAAAAATATGCATTTCTTGTTGGTTTTCTTTCTCTTTTTAGAGTGCTGAGTGATACCTAAACCCACAGAACTGGTTTCCTGAAAGGCCATGGGTGATGATAGCTACTGTGTTAGTGCCAAGTCTCTGAAAAAAGAATAGCCAAAGAGAAGCTAAAGGAGATTCATTGTGCTTTTGATTATAAAAGGGTCATTCAGGTGTTGTGTTTTAGAAGAACGATGCGAATAACCTCACTCACAAATTCTGGGTTTGTTATTCACGCTATTGAACCGCATCTTTGTCCATCTCTGGGAGTTTGGTTGCTCACACGTGTCAACACTCAAATAAACATGAAACTGATAATGCGAATTTATTGTTGTATTTATTTGTATCTCATTTTTTTGCCAGAACTGGGACTCAATTTATTCCAAATGCATTCAAGGCATGCAGAGCTTAATCCTGCATTATCCCAGATCTATTCATATTGGTCAATCACACTACAAATTATGTGAATCTTGTTTAAAAACTCGGGTGGAAAAAAACCAGCATCGATTATCCCAGGTTAAGTGGGGCTTTTTTTGCATCAACCCCCCCCCCCCCCAAAAAAAAACTTAATCAGATGTGAACAACAGAAATTCAACCTGGGTTCAGCCTGGATTATTTTCATCATCTGAATTGGGCCTTAGGTCCAAAACACACTGTAGAAATGATCCATTTTGAGACTGCTTTAACTGCCCTGGCTCAGTACTAGGGAATCCTGGGAACTGTAGTTTTTTATGGCCCCAGAGCTCTCTGACAGAGAAGACTAAATGTCTCACAAAACTACAGTCCCCAGAATTCCATAGCATCAAGAGAGGGACAGTTAAAGCAGTCCCAAAATTGATTATTTCTGCAGTGTATTTTGGACCTTAGTCTTACAAATAATTCAAGGCACTGTCAGATTCTTTGCTGCAGAAACTACTCCTGTTGCCTTCCCACAGTCCCCTGCTTTAGAGGGATGCAAACATTTCAAGCACAGAGTTCAAAGCTAAAGAAAGAAAATAAATATATTATTCATACTACACTTGACAGTGGTACTGTATGTTTTATTTTCTCCCTCTGGTGGTGGAACAGTGGTTGCATGAGGTGAATTTTGGCCTCTTGGTATCTCTGTAGCTTGGCAGGAAAGCAATCATGGAGGCCAATCGGAAACTAGTTCAGCAGGTGAGAAGTCTTGTGAAGAGCAGAGAGATATTATTATTTTTTATCCTTAAATTGCCCTTAAACCTGCAATTTTGGGAAAGAGGGTAGTTTGGGGCTGGTGTATCTCAGTGGCTATCTGAAAGTTTGGGCCTGAAGCCCTCTCAAATTAAGGTCCAAAACACACTGCAGAAATAATCCAGTTTGAGACCGCTTTAACTGTCCTGGCTCAGTACTAGGGAATCATGGGAACTGTAGTTTATTGTGGCCCCAGAGCTCTCTGACAGAAAGCTAAATGTTTCACAAAACTACAGTTCCCAGAATTCCCTAGCATTGAGCCAGAGCAGTTAAAGCAGTCTCAAAATTGATTATTTCTGCAGTGTGTTTTGGACCTAGTAACATTTGTAGTTTGTCCCTTTTTGACAAATGCTGCCACAGCCCAGCATGCCTCAGAAGAAATGGCTGTCATTCCAAGATAATCTGGTTTGGCACCACTAACTGCCAGGGCTCAATGCTATGGAACTCTGGGAAGTGTAATTTGTTATGGCACCAGAGCGAAGCGCACAAAAGTGTCAAAAATGTATAAATATAAAATTTAAAAAACAACTTTAAAGGTTAAAGCAACGATGCGCTAGAACAGGGGTAGGCAACCTTTCCCCTTTAAGGGCCGAGGGACTTCAGCTCCCAGAAGCCTCAGCCATGTTGGCCAATAATCCCATATTGGCCAATAGCTCCTGGGATTCTGGGAGCTGAAGTCCCTCGGCCCTTAAAGGGGAAAGGTTGCCTACCCCTGCGCTAGAATTTAAAATGTATTAAAAACTCTAAACAAACCTTAACATCTGAATTACACAGCGTTTAAACCCTTGTCAGTCTGAAAAAGCCTGACAGCACAAAAATGTTTTTATGCTTTTATTCTGCATCCATGGACTGAAAATATTTTTTAACAAAATTCCAGTGTTAAAATAAGGGGTAGCATTTTACTACACTGATGTGCATAATAGGACTTGAGCATCCACTGGTTTTGGCATCCATGGTGTGTGTCCTGGAACCAAACCATACTAAGAACACATTGTGTTTTTACTTAATGATATCCTTTACTTATTTCCAGGTAAATGTGTTGAGAAATAGAGCTGCATAAGACATGAACTGTAGTCATGATGGTACTATGGTTTTCAGGAATATTTCTTTCTTTTTTAAAAAAAAATAAATCAAAATTGGTCAATAGTTTTGTCTTGTGTTTTTCATCAAAACTTATTAGGAATGTGGAAGAAGTTGTAAAACATGGAACAGCTGTAATGCTGATGCTAGTGTCAAGAAGAGAAATATTAGTTGTGTGCTTCACAACTGAAGTAATGCAGAATGGTAATACAGGCTCTAACACAGTGGTTCCCAAACTTTGATCCTCCAGATGTTTTGGACTTCAAATCCCAGAATTCATGAGCGTTAGCTAATCTGGCTGGGGCTTCTGAGAGTTGAAGTCCAAAACACCTGGAAGACCAAAGTTTGGGAATCGCTGCTCTAACACTAGCTGCGCTGACACATTCTCAGTTCCTTTGTCATGCCTCCTGGACACAGTTAGGATTAAAAACAACATAAATAGTCTATAATCTACTTTCTTTCTCATAAGAGATGCCTCTTGAAAGCTAACAAGCTGCTCATGAAGTCAGTAGCCCTCTCATAGTCTGTGACCCCAGCCAACCAGGCCCACATCTTGTGGTTATAGGAATCCACTCATTTAATTATGCATTGTACAAACAACTGATTTCTTTTTCCTGGCCTGAAATTATTGCTAATTGTGTTGTTAGTGACTTCAAGTTCTAGTGTTATGAGAGAAGGAGGAAAAAAAAATCTCCTCCACTTTTTTATATGATGTTAGTATGAAATCAATGTTGCTGTTGTTATTTTGGCAAAAGGAGGGGCAAATGAGGAAGCTGGAGAACCACTGTGATATTTTGCTTGAGGTTTTGCAGTGAGAAACCTGGGATAACAACCCTGCTTGGGTATGAAACTCTACAGGTGACCCTAAGCAGGTCAATGTTGTTTAGGCTCACATTCACAGATTCATCATAAGACTGAAATGTTGCTCAGAGCTTCTTGAAAGGATGAGAGCCATTATGTGGGATGAGAGGGATACTGTGTTCCTGGTGGTAGGCTGTATTGATAATAATGAAACAATAAATAGTATAAGAACTGAGAATAACCATTTGTTTGTAAAAGGGATTTATACTATAAAGGGCATTCACTTTGAAAAAGAGAGATTTCAATAATATTTATGTAAATCTGAGTAGGGGGCCCATTATTTTCCAAATACATGAGGGTGGAAGGAATGGTGGCATGGAACTATATTTAGTTCATTTAAATGACAAAATAGGACTTTTGCTAATAATCTGTTTACATGCTACAGGAGGAAATAAGAAGACAAAGAATGGACGCGTTTCAAGATGTGTTCCAGAAAGTGGAGAAGATTGGGGAAGGCACATATGGAGTAGTATATAAGGCCAGAAACAAGCAGACAGGCCAGTTAGTTGCTTTGAAAAAGATACGTCTAGATTCGTAAGTATCAGGTCTCAATACTTCTTGTTCAGAAACTTCCGTACTAGCTTTTCTGTCAAACAGGATTTTTGTACTAAATGAAGAAAAACATGCAAGTCTTGGAAGCCACATATTTGGGAAATTCATAGCTAGTGTTTTTCACACAAGATTGTGTTCCTGACGAGTCCAGCTACTAATGTAAAATATCCTTAACAATGTAATTGCAAGCAGTTAAGAAATGAAGAAAAATGAAGAAAAGAAGAAAGTGCTAAAGCAGGCTTAATGTGGAACATAAATAAAACAAAAATAATGACCACTGAGGACTTTCGGCAGTTCAACCTACACAATGAAGAAATAAAAACAGTAAAAGAATTCCTATACCTGGGATCAAACATTGATAGAAATAGGGACTGCAGTCAGGAAATCAGAAGACTAAGAATGGGGAGGGTGGCTATGAAAGAACTAGAAAAGATTCTAAAATGCAAAGATATACAACTCAGCACAAAAGTTAGAATCATACAAGCCATTGTATTCCCTATTACCGTGTATAGGTGTGAGAGCTGGAAAGTTAAGAAAAATGATAGGAAGAAAAACAATTCATTTGAGATAATGTGGTGCTGGAGAAGAGTGCTGAGGATATGTTGGACAGCCAAAAAGACAAGTGGGTCCTAGAGCATATCAAGCCGGAAAACTCCCTGGAAGCCAAGATGACCAAACTGAGGCTTCATACTTTGGACACCTCATGAGAAGGGAGGACTCTTTGGGAGAAATAATAATGCTGGGAAAGGTGGAGGGAAGTAGGAAAAGAGGAAGTCCATATATCAGATGGATGGACATTATTAAGGAGGACACAGGTATGTGTTTGCAGGAATTAAGCAGAGAAGTGGAGGACAGAGGGTCTTGGAGATGTCTCAGCCATAGGGCCGCCATGAGTCGAGATCAACTTGAAGGCAGTTAACAACAACAACAACAACAAAAGAAATGAAGGCTAATTTAAGGCCAAACTAGATGTGACAAAGTATGAGTGACTGTATCTTTTTCCCTTTAGTGTTGTTTGTAAATGGCATCTCTGTATCTATTTTTTCTATATCTGGACAAATAGCAGCCATGGGATATCTTTGACGGAAAGGTTATATAACAGGAAAAGGTCAAACTTTGTGGTTCCAACCCTTTTATATCCTGCTTCCTTATATGAAATGCAAGCCACTACACATAGGATTCTTAGCAGTCTCCTATCTCATCCAAACATGCTTAAACTTTGTGAGCATTATGTGCTCTGGATGCCTAAATGCATTGCATTTGGGATGAATGGTGAACATATTCACAGTATCATCTGTTTGGGGATCACTTCATATATGAAAAAATAAGTATCTGGTTAGCTTGCTTATCACTTACTTATTAGCCCTCTTAGAGAATACACACAGAAATGTAACTGATTTTTAAAAGAATTTTCACTCAGCATCAGGGCTTCCACAATAAGATACGTACCGGAGGCAATAGAATGATTAGATCTGAACATGAGAAATTTAAAATAAGATGTGTATATTATCCAAGAAGTTATGAAATAGTTTCCATGAAATCCCATAATCTGCTACTCTCGTAGGGCCTTTGCAGACTGCCAAAAATAGTGCAAATTGAGTCCACTTTAAGGGTTAGGATTAGTGCTAGGGAATCATGGGAATTGTTTTTTTCCTGAGACATTGAGCCTTCTCTGTCAGAGAGCTCTGGTGCCACAATAAAATAAGTTCCCATGATTCCCTAACCCTAACCCTAAGCCTTAAAGTGGACTGAATTTGCACTATTTCTAGCAGTCTGCAAAGGCCCGTAGTATCCTGTCCTCCAGCTATATAACAACTTTCTGCTTCCCCAAAGACTTAATCAGTTATTGTTACATAATATTCATATGGCATTACTGCAAAGTTTTTGCATAGTCCTGATTCCAAGAAGCAGCTGGATTGATTGGCAGAGGAGCTTAATTGCTTCACATCATTGAATAGCCCTACATGGTTTTGGTGGGTCCAGGTTACCCACAGGATCGCCTTTCCCCATACAATCCGCCCTGTGCACTCAGGTCCTCTGAGAAATGTTTGCTCCAACCAGCCAGGACGAATGCTGGCAATAGCCAGGACTATTGGCAACGGTTTCACAGAGGACCTTTTTGTCTTCTGCCCCCAAACTGTGGAGGAGATATGATAGCTGAAATTGCTGACTGATTTTAAAACAGCATTAAAGACATCTCTTCTGACAGGCATACCCAGTTAGTTTTAAATCATGACTTTTTAATTGTCTATGAGTGTACTTTAATGATTTTATAGTGTTGTATTCCATCTGTGGAATTATGTATTTTTAATTGTGTTTTGTCCTTGAGCCTTGAGAAAAGGCAGGCAATAATAATAATAATAATAATAATAATAATAATAAGGTCACTTGGTGGAGGCAAGAGGAGAGAAGATACAGATGGCATTGGTAGAATGTTTAACTTGTATCTCTGGAATTTATCTATTTATAGTTCTTTCTTTGAATATTGTAAGTCCTAAAAGAATTCCTCAGAAAGGAATAGAATAGAATCTTTATTACAGTCTTAGATCAGCCGACCACAGAAAAGAAAAAAGAAAGACAATAGTAAATGAAGTGGGGTATAATTGTGCCTCATAATGCATTATTTTTAGGAAGCATTGGTTCTTTTCATGTCACAATTGGTTTCCCCACAGAGAGACTGAAGGAGTTCCCAGTACGGCAATCAGAGAAATCTCTTTGCTGAAAGAACTGAAACATCCAAACATAGTGAGGTAAGAAGAGCATCTGAACTTAACTGCACTAAGCTTTAGCTACCATATATATATGTCAGATGTTCTGCGCTATCACCTGTATTGCATAGTTTCACACAAACATTACAGAGTGGCTATTTCTGGATTTAGGGTGTAATCCTGTGCTCATTTTCTTGAGACATCAAGCAAAGCTCTTCAGGAGAGAGCAAATAGTTTATGGGTTGCTTCACATTTCTCTCCCAAGAAAATAGGGCTGCTGCTTACCATTTTAGTGTCACTTCTTGAGATACACCAGTTTTCTGTTTTTAGAGGCAAATCTATGCCATCTATGAGTAAGCTTAATGGTAAACATGTGTACAGTTTCCTTTTCTGGATAACATACCATCATTCATACCTTAAGATATATAATTTTGATTTCTTCCTCGTTGTCACTTTTTGCATCTATGCTGTTATTTGTGAAAATGTCCTGCAAATGTATAAAGAGCGGAAAAGAATAAAGAACAAAGAATGAAACAAACTGCTTTGTAGGTTATATTTAAATTAAATAGCACTATAAATAAAGACAGAGAGCTAGCGTGGTATAGTGGTTTGAGTGTTGGACTAGGATACTCCCAACTGGAGTGTGAACCCTCACTCATCCAAGGAAACACAGTGGGTGACCTTGGGCAAGTCACACTATCTCAGCCTCAGAGGAAGACAGTGTCAACCCCCTCTGAATAAATTCTGCCAAGTAAACCCCATGATAGGTTTACTTTAGGGTCATCTTTAGTTAGGAGTGACTTGATGGCACACAGTAATGACAAATATATAAAGACAATGGCTAGAATCCTGTATTATTTATTTAGGAATTCATCACTCGGGGGAAATCCCATGCAGAAACGGGATTTAAAAGGTGGGGGAAACCCACAAAAGCGGGCAGATTTTCACACACATTGCTGTTAAAATGGGGTTAACCCGAATGGAAAGTAATCAGAAACTGCTTCTTTTTACTTTCGGGGTTTTCCAAAAGTAAAAAGAAGCAGTTTCTGACTACTTTCCGTTCGGGTTAACCCCATTTTAACAGCGACGTCGTCTGAAAATCTGCCTGCTTTTGCGGGTTTTTTTCAATTTATTTCCCTGTGTGATAAACTCCTTAGTTAAGTATATTTAACTAAGGGCCTTTACAGACTGCCAGAAATAATGCAGCTTGAGTCCACTTTAACTGTCCTGGCTCAGTGCTAGGGAATCATGGGAATTGTAGTTTTTTCTGAGACATTGAGCTTTCTATGTCAGAGAGCTCTGGTGCCACAAAAAACTACAGTTCCCATGATTCCCTAGCACTGAGCCAGGGCAGTTAAATGGACTCAAGCTGCATTATTTCTGGCAGTCTGCAAAGGCCTTCTCTTTTCTTTTTTTTATCATAGAACAGCTCTGTGAGGTAATATGGGCTGAGAGTGCATGCCTGAATTAAGGTCACCCAGTGACCTTCAAGGATCCAGTTCATGGATAATTGGAATTTAAAGCTGAATTTCCTCAGTCCAGCAGTTTAGCTAGTAATTACTATACCACACTGTACAAAAAGAAGATGTGTTGTAATGTCATTTGTGCAGCAGTAACAATATTAGTTCTTACAAATTCAGACGTTCAGTAACTAGATTTAATTTTTATTGCAGGCTTCTTGATGTGGTACATAGTCAGAAAAAACTCTATTTAGTGTTCGAATACCTGAATCAGGACCTTAAAAAATACATGGATTCATCTCGTACAGGGGAATTGTCTATGAGTTTGATCCAGGTACAAAATTATGCAAACGCACATACTTTCACAACGTAAATTTTTCCATCAGCTGTTATCTGATAGAAAGATCCAGTGTATTGTTTTCCCATCTCACAGTGCAGGTTCCATCAGCAGAGTTGTCCCACAAGCAGAAACAGTCTAACTACTTCTTAGATTAGGCTGTCCCTTTAGACTATTCTTCATTCCAGATGTCTGACAGGTCCACAGTGATTTTTTAAAAGTATGACAACCAAAGATTTAGGCAAAGATAAAGGAAAATCAATACTATGCTGTACAATTTCTTCTCATCGTACACGTCAATAACAAAGGAGTCTTTGTCCTTAATAGTAGCTTAAAACTAATGTGGGAAACTTCTGTTTGACCTTATCCATATTCTCAGGAACATGGCAAGCATTTCAGATGGAACTCCCTCTGCTTTTTGTTTTGGGGATTTATATTCTTAGCCTAGTCTTTGAAACTTTTCTCCCTAGAGCTACCTTTACCAGCTACTACAAGGTGTGAGCTTCTGTCATTCCCACAGAGTCATCCACAGAGACCTGAAGCCCCAAAACTTACTCATAAATGAAACAGGAGCCATCAAATTAGCTGACTTTGGACTTGCTAGAGCCTTTGGTGTTCCACTGCGTACATATACACATGAGGTAATGTCTGTCTGTTTCTCCCTCCATCTCTCTCTTTGCAATAATATTGCCAGGTTAGTAACTGAGAAGGTTTATAAATTTACTTAAGGTACATCACAGTGGTGTGGTTAAGGGAGAAATTGGTAACAGTTTCCTATCTATCTAAAGGCTAAAGGCATAGGGGAGTGAGGACTCAAGGTACAGATCTGGCAATCATATTTACTAAGGAAAGAGTAGGAGAAAAATACCTCTAGAGTTAATGTGCTATCTAATGACTGGTTGGAAACAGAATTGGCATGTTTTAGAATAGAAACTATGCCTGTATTTGTAAGCCTCCACTACCCATGCACACTAATCTCCATCTGGACTGGAGCCACGTACAGTTACTTTTGAGTAAACAGAAAGAACTACAGTTAGCCCTCCATATCCACGGATTCTTTATCCATGGATTCGACCATCCATGGCTTGAAAATATATATTTTAAAAATCCAAACAGCAAACCTAGATTTTGCCATTTTATATAAGGGACACCATTTTACTATGCCATTGTATGTAATGGGACTTGAGCATCCATGGATTTTGTTATCCACAGGAGGTCCAGGAACCAAACCCCAGAGGATATCAAGGGCCCACTATATGCAGCTGTATGCTGTATGTTTAGTGTATTGTGTGATTTAAACATGAGTCTTGGATTTTGAAGTTTATGGTGCAACCATAATAGTTGTAAAGTTTTCTGTATTAAATCTATAACAAGCATACATTGGACTCAGCTTCTGATATGTTTTTTTTTTTTTTTTTTAGGTTGTAACTTTATGGTATCGAGCTCCTGAAATTTTACTGGGTTGTAAGTACTACTCCACAGCAGTGGATATCTGGAGCATTGGCTGCATATTTGCTGAAATGGTAACAGTCTTCAGTTATTTTCAAGAAAGCAGTGCAGCTTTTATATAGAAGAAGAAATCTATAGTCTTTGTTCTTTTCTTTCTTATTTTTTTTAACATGGTATAATTTTTAAAATGTATTTTGCCTTAATTTAAAATGTATTTGGAGACCACACAGAATATTTGCTGAAAAGTATATAAAACTTTTAAATAAATAAAAGGAAATACGTTGTGAGCCTACTGTCCTCCCCCTCTGAACCAGTAGCACTGTCAGTGTCTGACTTACAGGAATTATTACTGTGGAAATCACTTGGGACCTTAATAGATTAGCTAAAGCTGACAAAACCAGCAGGATTCTAAATTCAGAAAATAGGCTTCAGTAGTTAAAACTTGGGAAAACTTTATTAAGAAACTATAGATCCATTTTGGTAACTTTCAGTGTCAGAACTGACCAAAAATGTTAAAATTGTTTAATTAAACTATATACAGTTTCAAACTTCAGGTAGGCTTAATTCTTATTGGTTATAATTAATAAACATATTTCTCTTTCCTTTTCCATACAGCCTGTTTCCCTTTGTTGTTAAAGCCAGATGCTTTCAGATAAGCAAGTTTGCCTCCTATTATCACAACACCTGTGTCTGAGCTCACCCTTCTAAATCATATTATTCATACTATACATACCATATATTCCATCAATAACCCCTATTATGGCAGGACAAAAGCATATATAACTTCTGACACAGGTTGAAGATGCTAAAAGTCCTGATGCTCAGCATGGCCTGCAATTTAAGCTTAATCTTCTGAATATATGGCTAACTCTGTTCAGTACATGAGTCCAGTTGCTAATCTTTGGTTTGATCAATCTTTCTTAATGCTTTTCTGGTCTCTACGTGAGAAAAGAAATGCATGGTGGCAGCAGCCACTAGAGGGTACTGCTGTATAGGGGGAATGCAAGTGAAGATGACTTTACAGCCCTAGAGTAAAGGGCATCAGGGCTACACAGCATTTGAAAATGGCAAAGCTGGTAACTTTAGGAGATTACTACATGTGGCTTTTAAACTGTGATTACACAAAGGGAAAAAAAGCAGCTTTGGCGATACTTATCACACAACAATGCTTTCGTCCTGTAACTGTTCTGTCCCCAACCCATCCCTTTTCATTGATGGGTTTCCCCCATCAATGATTTCACAATTGCACTAGCCCCCAGGTGCAAAATGTCGCTGCTAGAATAGTTGTGTGATTGGCAGTCATATGGTATCAAGGACCCCTCCTTCCCCAGACCCTCTTGTCCTCACTATTCCCAAGCAGCCTGAGTCCTTGGTGGATTCCCCCCCCCCATTTTTTAAAACTTAAACTTGCAGTAACTCACAATAGCAGAGCTCTGGAATTGTGTGGGAAAAGGGGGGGAAGTAACAATAAGTAACCGAAAGACACGCTGGATAGGGCATAAGGCAGGAAGGTGGGAGAGTTAAGGGTGAGTAAAGAAGAGAGCGTGATAGGAGTAGCAGTCCCAGTTACAAGATTGAGAAGAGGGGCAGTGATGGCTACTCTTAAAGTGGTATGTCCCTCCTTTTTTCTTTTAACTAAAACTACTGTTGCGAGAATGGGGCTCATGTGATAAAACCCTTAGATTTTAGTCTTACCCATCCCTTGTCTACACTTAAAACTATCCCATTATTTTTCCAAAAGTAGTGCTAAGCAAAATTTTAAAAAGAAATTTATGGATTTTAGGGTGGGTATCTTTCAGCCCTTGGAATTCTGCCAGTGATCAGACCTTTGGAAATGTGTCTCTACCTGGCAGCCAGATGGACAAGGACAAAGAGATAGGCAGAACGAGAGAACAAAAGAATGGATTTTCAGTATGAAAAAGAGAAAATAGAGTGGCAGTGATGGAGAGGAAACGTTCATGTGCATGATACATTTTCTTGTTTTTATACCTCTGCTTTTAAGTTTTCATCCTTGTGAACTCTCCACAAAGTAAAGGATGTTTGAGGTTTTAGTTCAGTACAATAATAAAGAATGTTGTCTGTTATCTTTCTGAACTTCAACGGAACTAAAATGTCAACTGAATGTTTTTTTCTTGCTATCCCCAAATATTATACTGTTTATACAGTGGACCCTTGGTATCTGCTGGGTTTGGTTCCATGAACTGCCATGGATACCAAATCCATGGAGGCTCAAATCCCATTATATAAAATTATGTAGTGAAATGGCATCCCTTATATAAAATGGCAAAATCAAGGTTTGCTTTTTGGAATTCTTGTATTTTAAATGTATTTTCAAGCCGTGGATGCTTGAATCTGGATAAAGAAGGGCCTTTGCCGACTGCCAGAAATAGTGCAAATTGAGTCCACTTTAAGGGTTAGGGTTAGTGCTAGGGAGTGTATTTTTTTCTGAGACATTGAGCCTTCTCTGTCAGAGAGCTCTGGTGCCACAATAAAATACAGTTCCCATGATTCCCTAACCCTAACCCTTAAAGTGGACTCAATTTGCATTATTTCTGGCAGTCTGCAAAGGCCCTAAGTCTATTAAATCCAAGAAACTTGTTTGCTATTCTCTGCTTTAATTTTACTCATCGGGAGGAAAACATGACCTGGCACTGTGAGGGTTCTCAGGGTCCCCCCTCCTGCTTGGATGGGACCCCCTTGATACCGCCTTTCTTATCTAATTAACTCTTGCCGCCACCACCCTCCCTCTTTAGCAATGTAACAGGACATTGCCAGAGATTCCACTTGTACTTTCTGCCTATGATATTGTAGATATGCTTCCCTCCCTTTTCCCAAATCCCAAGGAAGGGCCAGGCAGGCACACGAAAATGAGTGTGTTAGAGACAGCGTACTTTCAAAGGAAGGCTTTATAAGTACGAAAATTCTACAGTATCTCTTTGCAAGAAGAACCATCTTGTTCTTCAGGTGCAGACAGCAGTATAACTTACAGAGTAGATCATTTCAACCAAGTCAAGAGAAGAATCAAAGTATCCTAAAGTGCCTGGCTAGTACATCATCCTAATCTTACAGGTCAGATGAGATTTGTAGTCTTTGATGTTCATGGGATACCTGGGAGCCTGGACTCCCTTGTCTGGCTTTGACCTGCCTTCCTCTGCTCCAGATATCCCTTTGTTTCAGCTTTTCTCATGGTACCTCTCAAGCCTTTATAAAACCATTTCCCGGAATCATTTTGAAGGTTTGTGCTTCTGCCCAGCTGCCCATTTCAATTGCTACCTTGTCACCTGTGATGCTGAGCCTCATTAAAATGTAACTTCGTCTCCTCCCACATGTAACCCTCTGTTATCTGGGGGGATAATGAGGAGTCCTCATTATCACAGGCACACATTCTGTTAATAAAAGATGGCCAGAGAACATACTAACATGAAACTGTTTCATATTGGGTTGGGCTCGGCTCTTCATCCATCTAGCTTAGTGTTACCTATTCTGATAGGTAGTGTCCCTTCAAAATCCTCAGGCAAAGAATGGTTTGTTTTTTTGTTATTGAAGATGATAGGGTTTGGGCTGAGTGTGGGACCTTTTACTACATGTGCTGTCAGAATACTAAGGATTATTTATGACTGCAATGAGATAAGAAATGCTAATTAAACTTACTAATTCAAGAGGAGTGAATGGGACATGTTGGTCCCTGTTTTTTTGTGTTTTTTATCCTGCCCTTCTAAAGGAGCTCAGTGCACATGTGTCCCACTTATGTCCTCATAAACCTGTGAAGGAGGTTAAACTAAGACTTTTAACCCACCACTCAAATAACCCAGCTTACCTCTTCTAAACTGAAGTTTAATTTGGGAGGCAGCTGGGTCCTATCACAAGGATTTTGCTGCTGAGCCGCTGGGCGAGTCCAGCTCGGCTGAAGCCTGGGTCCCCAGTGCACTTCGGTGGCCATTTTTTCAAGTTGGAAAGCTCCCAGTTTCGAAATAAGGCTGTCAAATGCACTGGGGACCTGGGCTGCAGCCGGGCTGGACTTGCCCAGCTATTTTGGCAGCAACATCCTTGAATTAGACTTCAATTCGGAAGAGGTGAGCTGGGTTATTTGAGTGGTGGGATAAGGCCCTAAGGAATGATTCAGGGTTACTGTTATTGGTGCCCCCAGAGAATCCTGGAAATCAAGGTTTTTATGCTCTAATGATATTTTTCTACAATGAATCTATTGGGTGTGGAAATCCAAGGGATTTCTATTTGGAGATGTGTGCTGTATTGCTCGACTCCAGGTGTTTCTATTTGGAGATGTGTGCTGTATTGCTCGACTTAAGTGGTGACTTACCCTAAGCTCCATCATTCAAACACTCTTCTGACCATGTATGCCTGAGGATCTAGAATACATTACAGTGTGTTTTTATTCTTCAGCATTAGGTTGCCAGTATTTCAAAATTAAAACATGCACTTTCCCAGTGTTCCTTCTGTTTGGGAAGCTGAATGACGAGAGATATAATATAGAGAAAAGTACATCTTCACAAAGACTCTAGTTAAACTATGGAGTTCACTTTTTCAAGAAATGGAGATAGCCACTAACTTGTGGTGAACAATCCTTGGCATGTGCTTTGTGTATATGTAAAAGATGATAAGTGATTATTCTTAAATTATTAAACACATTTGTTTGTAATGGAATGTGATTTCGTCTGTCATCTTGCATTTAGATTGGTTTGTTTTGTGATTGATCATTGGAAGATTTTAATTTGCAAGTCTAATTACTGAAGTACTTATCCCTGAAGAAATCCTATTGTAAATTTTAAGTGTAAAACACTTTTCCCTAATTGCTCAATTTGACCTATAGACGAATTAGATAAATTAATATAGGCAACACCTGTCAACAGCACATTGTTATGAAGGTTATATGTCATTGCCAGGATCAGATGCACCATGCCTATCAATAGCAGTTGTTGAGAAATAAAACTCAACAGGGCTATTGCTTTCATATCCTGCCTGTACATATCCCAAAAGCATCTAATTGGCCACTGTGAAAAGAAGGATGCTGTATTGAAGAGACTCTTGTTATGTTGTTATTTGGTGAAAGATTAAGGTTACCCCAAAAGTGGATCATAGTTCTGGTGACCCAGATAGACAAATCAACCTCTTTTTTGTTTGTTTTGTTCCAGGTGACCAGAAAAGCCTTGTTTCCTGGGGACTCAGAAATTGACCAGCTCTTTCGGATTTTCCGCACTCTTGGAACACCTACTGAATCACAGTGGCCAGGAGTAACTCAGCTTCCTGACTACAAAGGGAATTTCCCAAGATGGCCAAGAAAAGACATGAAGGTGATAATTCCAAACTTGGACCGTGATGGACGAGACTTATTGGCTGTGAGTAGAAAACTGAAACAAAGAACATGGTGTGTTGTGTCCAGGTTGTCCTAAACCGAAATCAGAGATTCATTCTTGCATCCTTGGCATCTGCTGGGGTTTGATTCCAGCACACCCCCATGGTGGATATCAAAATCTGGATGCTCAAGTCTCATTATATACAATAGCATAGTAAAATGCTGTCCCTTATATAAAGTGGCAAAAATCAAGGTTTTCTTTTAAGATTAAAATAATAATAATTTAAAGCCATGGATGGTTGAATCCATGGATGCAGAGTCAATGGATACAGAGAGCCAACTGTATGTCCTTCCATTTGCAGTATAGTGTATAAAAAATCCTTGAGATTTCAGAATAGACCCGGCCAAGGTCTGCTGAGATTTAAATGAAGGATAAAATGTCATGAATGCTTACTAGTCTCATTCAAATGAAGGGCATATACTTCCATGCAAATAGCCTATGAACAGACTAGAAAATTAAAACTCAAGATTTCCAAATACAAATCAAATATAATTTGTATAGGGCAGTATTTCTAATTCCTATTAATTGTACTCTTGCAGAAGTAATTAATAAGATTATCCAAAGTTTTGCACATATCTTAATGAGGACTAGAATCAGTGTATTCCCATCATCAGTAATTGCTGTTTTCCTGAATTTATTATTTTAGGCTTGCTTGAATAATGTCCAATGTTGCTGTAAATGCTTTGGCCCTTAAGGATTAAAGTGTGTGTTGGCCCTTAAGGAATAAAGTGTGTTGCCGTAATTGCTTTGGTCCTTAAGGATTAAAGTATGTGTTGGCCCTTAAGGAATAAAGTGTGTTGCCATAAATGCTTTGGTCCTTAAGGATTATGACGTTCATGTTTGTTCTGCTTGTAATTTCAGCAACTACTACTATATGATCCCAACAGGCGTATCTCAGCCAAGGCTGCTTTGAACCACCAGTATTTCCAGCAGATGCCATGGGATGCTAAAGAGCAGTATGTGGTACAGAGGTATGGCCCATGAGAAGAGGCAGTTGTGGAGTGATTACAGATGATGGAACCTATTCATCCTGGTTTAGATGCCCTCAAGGCTTTTTCTGGAATTAATATTATGTTAGTGTAAAATTTCAATATTTTAAAGCTTCTTAAAATGACAGTTGTATGCTTTTTAAATGAAGCAAGCAAGCATAGTGCTCGTGGTATATGAGGAAGTGATGGAAAAGGGCAAACATTTAACTAAGTCCAACGCCTGCAATCACATATTATGTAATATTTGATGTGGTTCAGATACTGTTTTGCAAAGGACTGTTATAATAATTTAGTTTATACAGGAATAACTTTAAAAATTGGGAGTTTATGAGCCTATGCTGATATTTGATTCTTTCGTTTCTTACTATGGTGACCTTTTGTTGGTGTTCACAGTCCTACTGGCAAGTAACCATGTTCAAGATAATCATATAGGGAGGCGTAAAGAGACATAGACCCACCCCTAACAGTTTCCCCTTCCTTTCTGTATCCCTTATCGTTATACTGTCTCTTCATCATACTTTCCATATTCTTCATCGTCATACTTAGGAACTCTTGTACCTTAAAACAGGATAAGAAGAATTTGGTGTCTGGTCCACTAATACTACTGTAAATTTAGAACTGAGACTCTTGATCTCAGTTGATAATATTCATAATATTTAAGTTTTTACTGTAATTTATTGAAAATATGAAAGTGTCTGATCATCAGTGTGTCAAGAGAGAACCTGTATGATTTAGATATCACAGGACATCGAAGAATAAAAGCTTGACAAACTATCTGATGATCTTGAGTTGGACCCAGAGTTCCTGAAAGCAGAGATTTATTCCTGGGGTGGTCCTTCCACTGATAGAAAGGCATTTTTAAAATTGATTCCCTTCTTTCCATGCAACCCCAAATGCCCTTGAAACATTTTGGTTGGTGTACTCTCTGGACTATCTTGGGAGGTGGCTTAGGGGAAAATCAGTGGAAATGCACTCCCACTTATCATTATCTTCTGCTGCATCAGATTGTTTTTGCAAGTGGAGAAGCCCTTTCATTCATGGGTCCAAACCACTGTCTAGTCATAGAAATATTATTTTTTTGAAGTTGTCATTGATGTTTCAGGTGGTTTTTGTTGTTAATTGTTATTCCACTTGTTTCTGTCTGAACTAAATGAAATAAAGCATATGCTGGATAAAACTTATCACAGTTATGATATGATAGTTCAAACCATTCTTACTGACAACAGGGGCTGTGATGGTACAATCTCATATACACTATGTGATTTCCATCTAATTATCCTTATTTTGAATGTGTGTTTTATAGCTAAATATCCTAAGTTATCTGGTGGTTGTTTTAAAACAAGTCTCATGATTGCAAAGGGTGTGAAATATTCTTTCTTGCATAGCTTGCCTTGTAAAGACTTTTAGTTCTCACAGTCCTTATTTGGGGTGACCAATAGATTTCTGCTTCTGTGTATGCTATGACCCTAAATGTCCACATAACCATTGGCACTGTTCTTTTCTCTATGGTTTTGTAGTATACATTTCTTTGGTCTCTTCACTTAAATCAGATCTCTTCAGGTTTACTCAGCTCTGAATCATGTTTGGTATCCTGATGTAGACATATACCACAGTGAATTGAAGTGTCCTCATTTTTAAAGATAACTAATAGAGTCTTTTAAATCTTAACTTTTTTATTGCATGCATGACAACAAACTAAATTCAAAGCACTTTGATACACATCCTTTCAAACTTGCAAGGAGGCACTGTTTCCCAAGCATATTTTGTTCAATTTAAAAATCCCCTTTATTGCCCTACAGTATACATTTATTCCTGTGTTACATCAGAAATACATCTTTAAGACACATTGCTGCCTAGGTATAATGAACTAAGATTAGCTATCCAGAATAGCATACAACCTGCTATAACTGCCAGACATTCTGTTCATCTGCTGACAGGGTATGTGAGGTCTACTGTGGATTTGAAACATCCTTCCCCAACCTTATGCCCTCCAGATATTTGGGGATGTGCTTCCCATCAATCCAAGCTAGCATAGTCAAAGGAGAGGGAACAGTGGAGCTGTTCTCAAATGTGTGGAGTGCAGATTTAAAGCACCTGAGGCTACCAGGGAATGAAGACCATGGTGCTGTTTTCAGTGCCTAAAGCGAGGCAAAGTGGGTGAACGGTTTGCTGTTTGATATGACTGATATCCATCAGAGGTGGCTGGAAGGAGGAGGAGGCCACTTAGAGGATCTTTCTGGCAACGAGCCATAGCTTCCTTGTAATTAATTTTTTCTTTGGTGATAGGGTCGACAAGATCCTTTTCATAGCTGGATTCATCTTGCAATATCATGGCCAGATCACTGCTTACCATGCCTGTCTGGACAGCATCTGACACTGGGATGCGACCAGTTTTCTTGGGATCTATAAGTCCTCCAGTTAGGTGTTGGACCTGCAAATAAGGAAAGGCATTGTCCTTGGTAATCCACCCTTTCTGGACTGCCTCTCCTACAGAGAGCCTTCTTTTGGTGACAGGATCTTCAATCCCTGTGAAAGCCTTCTGAGCATTCAACAACCTCTGCATGTATGTATTGTCAATCAGCCCTCTGTCAATGGCTTTGTGGACAGAGTAGCGATCCCGTGAAATAAGATCAACAATGCCTCCAGTAGCAGCTTGGGCCTCCAGAAGCTTTTGAGCAGTCATTGGGTCTACCAGCTTTTTGCTAAGTGCAGATTTGATGTTGTACTTATTGTCAGAGGTGATATCATACACTCCAGCAATGGGGAAAGTATCATCACAGAAAGTCATTGGTGGGCCAGGAGGGAAAAAGCTCTGCTTTTGTTGGAAGGCAGGTGATGTAACTGGAGACTTGGAGATGATTGAGCCAAGAGAGAGGGATGCATTCTGTTTCATTTCTCCTGCTACCAGCAGAGCAAACTCAGAAATGGGGATTCTGCCTTCCTTATAGAGCTGGTATTCTTCTTTTGTAATCCTTCTAAACCGCAGGGCATCATCAATGGAGTATTGTTTTCCACTCTTCTTGTCAAGGAGAACAGAAACATCCCCCTTAGGTCCCAGGGTTGTGATTTCCTCCCAGTCACATTCTAATTCTTGCAGCTGGATATATTGATCCCTGTCTATCATGCCTCTCTTGTAGGCCTCGTAGGGTGATACATCCTTTCCTGTCTCTGGGTCTAGAATAGAGATTTTGGTGGAAAGATTTGTTTCTCTCATCTGGGTCTCATTGTTCAGCTCTTCCTTATTTACTCTGGATTGGAGTTCCCGGATATTCCTCTCCTTTTCATAAATCAGATCCTTCTCTGTAAGTATGTCCGATTCAAGGCGAGAAAGTTCCTGAACAAGTTGCATCTTCTTTTGTCGATCATTCTCTGTCCTTTGGTTCAGGAGCTTGGTCTGCTCTCTAAGGAAGAGGATTTTCTGTTGCTGCTGCCTTTCCAGTTCACTTAATTCATCCTCAAGATTAGCTTTTTCTAGCATTGTCACTTTCAGAGTTTTTTGAAGTTCAGCTTCTTCTTTAGACCATGTCTTCTTCATTCCTTCTGCTCTTTCAATTTTTTCCTTGAGACGCCTAATATCGTCTTCTGCATTTTGCCGGGCAGTTCGTTCCCTGCTTAGCAGATCCCAGAGACGTGCTCGCTCATTTTCTAGCACTCTGTCCTTTTCCACTCTAATGACTTCCTTGTAGATAGTTTTTTCCTGGGACTTTGTTTTTTGCAATGCATCAATTTGGTCTTGAAGGTTCTTGCACTCTCTCTGCAAGTTCAATACTTGAGCCTTCTCATTATCCAGATCAATTCGCAGGTTCGTACTGGACTGCTCAAGAACTGGATCTTTCTCGACCTTGACCACTTCTTCCGTGATTATTTTTTCTTGAACTGGGGTGGGGCTTTCCTCAATTTCCTTTAGCCTTAAGGTGATTTGCCTTATCTCTTTTTCCAAAGCAAGCCTTTTGTTTCTGTCATCTTGGAAGTTAAGCAGTTTCTCTTTCTCTTCTACAGCTGCCCGAAGCTGTTGAACTTCACGTTCCAGGCGTCGACGGTTGCTGACCTCATCATCCAAGCTCTTGCTGAGCCTGCTATGCTCATCTCTGAGCTGTGGGTCTCTCTGTGTAAGAATGACCTCCTGGACCACCACTTTTTCCTCAGGCTTCCTTCTCTCTAGAAGCATATACTTATTTTGGAGGTCATAGATGGCATCTTCAGCTGCTCTCCTCTTCTGTGATGCATTACGTACTTCTTGGCGGAGCCGTTCAGCTTCTCTTTCTAATAGAGGGTCTTTCTCATATCGGACAACCTCCTTGGTAACCAGCTTGGTTTCAACTTTAGATCTTTCTCTCTTCCACTCATCCCTTTCTCCCTGAAGCCTAATCAGCTGTTCTTGGGACCTGCCATTTGTATTCACAAGGTCATTTAGCTGTTGCTTCAGCCTGTCTATTTCTCTTAGAATCTCTGGGCTTTTCTCCATCTTCACCACCTCTTGGAAGACCTCTTTAAACTCCACTGTAGGTGGCTGTGACCTAAGAACCTTCAGCTCATTTAAGGCTGTTTCCACTTCCTGGCCAATCCTTGTTCTTCTTCTTGTAGCTTCTTGGAGTTCTCTCTTCAAACGTGCAATCTCCCCTTCAGTTTCTGGGTCAACACAAAATATTTCATTGACTCTTTCCTTAACTTCCACCTTAGGCTTTTGCTTCTGTAGAGCACTGTATGTGCTTTGCAGTTTTGTCAGCTCACTTGCTAGCAATTCATTCTTGTTCCTCTCCTCATCAATAAGAGTGTGAAGCTTGGAAGACTCCTTTAAAAGCTCTGGGTCTTGCTCCACTTGTTTGACCTCTTTCACAATGACTTTCGGCTCTGCTGTTTCAATCAACTTTTCAAGCTCTTCAATTCTGCTTTTCACTTTCCCTATTGTATCCACAACTGACTTCCTTTTGAAACTGTCTTCATCAATTTGCATCTGCAGTGTCCTGATGGCTTTGAGCATCTCTGGGTCCTTCTCCAACTTGACCACCTCTTTTACCACCACTTTCTCTCGGATGTTTGGCTTCCTCTGCTCCAGCAAGTGAAGCTCTTTCCTGAGCTGTTCAAGTTCAGAGATGGAATTTGAATTCTCATGGAGTTGCCTGATTTCCTCTTGGAGCCTGGCTGCTTGGGCATCTAGGTTTGGATCTTTCTCTATTTTTGTAACTTCTTTTGTAAGTAGCTGGCTTTTTACAGGCTTCCTGTCTTTCTCCATTTGGAAGGCCTTACTGTTCATTATCTCAATATCTGCCAGTAGGTCCTTTCTTTTATTCTTTTCATTCTCAATTTGACGAGATATTTTAGAGAGGTCACTCTCCAGAGCAGGATCTCTGTAGTACTCAATCACTTCTTTCTCTTCTACTCTTTCAATGGGCCGCTGAGTCTTTAGCATCAGAAGTTTGCGTCTCTGTTCTTCCAGTTCCTCCTGAACCCTGCCCTTCTTGTTCCGTTCCTCTTCCAGCTGAGATTTCAGGGCTTCTGGTTCTCTCTCTGACCTGCCCATGTTTTGAGACTGTTGAGTCTGCTCATATGTCACCTGCACTGCCTCATTTACTTCCTTCTGCAGAAAGAAAGAAAGAAAGAAAGTCAGGAAGAGAAAACAAAAGGAGGCATTTTTTTTTACAGAATGGATAAAACATAATTTGTGAGCATATTTAATTGTAATTATCAAAACCTGGAAAAGTTAAATTTTTGAATGTCACACTCTCAGAGGCTGCAATCCAACATCCCCTCAGCATAGCGTAACTATCTGTATGCAGAAATACACTACACCAGTACTAAACAACTTCCATGTAGAAAAGCAACATTGCACAACAAATGTCAGTGCCCAACTGCTATGCACATCCACAATGCATAAGGCAAAGAGCATAAACACAAAGCACAATGCTGCTTCTGACACTCTCAGCAGAATATGGCCTTATTGCATGTGCAAGTAAAGTGGAATAACAGTAGGATAATTAGTGCTTCTAGAAGGGGGTTACCACATGAAGTTGTTGCTCTGTTCTTTTCTTGTTTTCTCTTGTTTAAAATGTGCTCCTTTTTACTATCTCAAAAAATCAGTTAATGATCGCCTCTCCTGCCTCTGTTTCGCTATGATTTCAGTGCAAAAGTTCAATAGCCCTTGTATGGTGATCTGGGGAGGTCAAGGCTGGTCAGTGCTGTGGGTAGGGAAATGCTAGTCCACTCCAATGATCTGGGCAGAAAGAGAAGGGGCAGGAATTTCAATTTGGTCTGCCAATGGAAGTTCTTTCCTCTAACCCTGCTTCCACTATGGAAGGATTACAATGCAAAGTTCAGGTGTCTTTTTTAATAAGCCAAATCTAATACCCTCCAGTATTTCACAGGTGATGACCAGGATACATGCAGTCAAGCAACATCAGTTTTCTGCAAAAGTTAGGGATGAAGAAAAATTGACAAGCTAGGAAAGGCTTCTGTGGCTTCCTAAATGTTTAGGCTTTCTTTTTCTTTATAGAAAATCCATTGCCAAATGACCACTGCCCCCGCCACTCCAACTGGGACTTAGCAGAGAAGCCAAAACTTTACTAACTGTCCCCTCATCCCTCCTTTTCCATCCCCATTTGTTATTGTGCTGTATAGCGTTATACAGCACTATAACGCTATAATGCCTCAGGTACGATAATGAGGAGAGCAGTCCTGATTGCATAGTGCTTTTGAAAAAAAATATTTTAATGCTAGAAAATACTCATGTGATATAAGGCTCCTGGTCTGTTGCACTATAGTGGATAATTTACTTTGCATGCCTAGTGTGACTTATGTATACATATGTCATTAGCAGAATGCCAGTCAGAATTTCCCATGCTGGCTTAGGGATTCTGTCCAATTTAGACCAGATATAATTCTTCCAAGCTCTTGTAGTGATTAGGAAAATAAACTGTAAACTACTAATCAAATTTCTGTCCAGTGATAAACTCACTGGGTCATATTAGGTAAACTGTGGTCTCAGCCCATCCACTTTCCATCTGTGACGCAAAGATAACAAACCTGGCTAAGCAATGAACACTTATGCAAAAAGCATTATACAACTATGACTAGTAACAAACAGCGTGGCTCCAAATAGCAGAGGAAAGTAATCAAAATATTCAGCTAGTTAGGAGAGATAATCATATGCACATAAATCCAAATACTAGTACACAGATTTGACCCATTGAATCAACTGAATTCCTATTCAACAACTGATATAGTGGGTGTTCTCTATTTGGGACTGGCAATTAGATTTAGGGCACAGTATTGGTTTTTCAGACTTAGTTATGCTTAGAGTAGATACACTGAAATAAATGGGACAACTTAGCCTTAACTAACTTAAATCCTACTGATTTCAATGGAACTATTGTAAGAATTACTGAGTCTGGATTCAACTTCATAGTGTGATATCAATACAGGAGAAACTGAGCTTCAGGCCTTGCGCTGATGTGCCAAAGCCTTCTGTCTCACTTTAAAACCCAATTGTCCGAGTATCTTAATTTATAATATGTTGATTCAATCCACGATTGAATTTTGTTTCTAGTTATAAATGCCTTTGGAACTTCAAAAGGACATCTTTATTTTGGGAGTTCTCAAGGCATTTAAAATCAGAAACATATTTAAATGCTAGATCAAAAGGATATACAAAAAGCCAAGGCTACAGCTCTAGGGAATAATAACTTGTCATATAATATTTTATCAAAGACACAAGACAGGTGCCCATTATTCCCCTTACATTTTGTTTTATGTTCAAAATGCTTAAAATTATGACCAAAAATGTAAAATGATTACAAGAATAAAAAATAAAAGCAGAAGAAGAATATTAAATAAGTGTATGCAGTAATGAAGTCATATAAGGCCTGAAGTATGAATGACACATAGCAGTATAGATTAGAATAAGTATGAACAAGATGCTACATAAATTTAAAAAAACAACCCAGAAAACAGAATTATTAGGAATCTGTAGAAAAGTTCAGATGAAAGGAATGTATTGAAAAGTTATAACTGGACAAAGAAGGAACAAATATAAAGAAAAGAAAAACATGATACACACCATTTCAGTGTATATCAATGTTGCAAAAAGAGCAAGGAATAAATACTCAATCCTATTGGGCTGTGGAGATCTCAGTTCCCAGTTGTACCATGGCAATGAGAGCAATATCCCATGCTTCACGTATAGATGAAGCTCTGCAATTTTAGAAGGGCATCTTCGAGACAAAGGGCCATGGCCTCTCCCCAGCCTGAGAATAACTTTCATGAGATAGCAGCTGTTGCCAGTAGGATTTAGTGGCAACGTCTGAAGCACCTTGGTGTAAGAGCACAGCCAATTTAAACATTATCAAATTTTAGGAATAAGGTGTATGGGTGAATGGTTAACAGAAGATGAAGTTGAGAGAACATGTGCAAAAGGCATTTAATTGAGTGTGTGTGCTGAGTTAAATATTTATTGATTATATGTTGTTTTAAATTATGGGTGATTTACACAATAACTAATTTATTGGTGCTTTTTTTTTTGGTAACATTCATAGGACCACATTTTAAATTGTGTCTTGTATGTATCCACAGTTGTATCTTTTAACCTTGTTGTGACCCATGTTGGGTCCCTTGTTGGGAGAAAGACAGGATATACATGAAACAAACAAACAGATAAAATAAATGAATTGGGGCAAGGAGCTGAGGATACTATCTTCTACACTAAATGTTTAAGGATTCAGGTGCTGTTGCCAACAAATAAAGGTGAAGCCTAAAAGATAGGGACTGGTGCACACTCTGGTAGGATTTTTTTTCTCACAAAGACATCCTTGTACTCTTTGTTGAATTCAAATGACAATGTGATAGCACTTTGAAGTGACCTTTTTTTGACATGTTTTTATCTGAAACAAAAGGAAAAGAAACCAAGAGATCTTCCTTACTCCCTCAAGATACCAAATGAGTTATTTGAAACTTAATGGTTAATCCATTTAGGCCTTCCACATGATTAACGTATACCTTATCCAGAAATTTCTTCGCAAATTCCAGTCGGCTGAGCTGCTCTTTGTTTTCAGCAGCTGTCTCTGTATAGAGCTTTGTCACACTGTTTTCCTAAGGAGAATTAGCAAAAAGATTATTCAGACAACATGGTACTTCTTTTTGTGAAATGCTGTAATTTCCCCCTCTGTTTTAAGACAAGGGACATTGCTAATAGAAGCATCACTTGCTTACTTTAACCTACCTGACAGTGCAATCTTATGTACATTTCTGTACAGAATTAAGTCCCATTGAGTTCAGTGGGACTTATCGCTAGGGAAGTGTGAACAAGATTGCAGCCTAGCCAGTGTCCTACTAGCCAGATAATCTCTGCTCCTTCCTCTCTTTGCATGTGATACATCATAATAAATGTAATTTGTGTGAGTGACAGACCAACCTATCCATAGAAGGTTTTTACATTACAGATACTAAGGACCTGCTGCTTGTTTGCAAAAATTAGCCATCAGGCAATGTATTATACATGTTATGCCTACTTAGGCAACATATGAAAATTTCCCATTTGCCTTTTCTTTCTTCAGGAAACATTTTCCCATTTAGGATTGTCTTCATCAGTTTAATGGATTATTTAACTGAAGCTTTTATTTGTAACTGCCTGAAGCTTAGTTTTTTGGGTATGGATGGAAGGGGTCTTAATGTTTTACTGGGTCCCCCCCCCCCCCAAAGTAATTGATACTTTTAAAGAGGTTGTTGCTGTTTTGGCATTTTAAAAACTATTCCAGAGACATGGGACTTCGTTTATTAGAAGACGTGGGAAATGTTATATAAACAAATTTGGATCAAGTTCTCACCTCAGCCTGGATGCTGTCTTGAAGGGGGGTCACACGGAGGCGTTTGGCAGAGGAAGCAGTCAAAGAAGGGTCCAGAGAAGAACGATATTTTCCTGCCTGAAGTTCATAATCCTGTCCCCCCCGAAATAAATGAATGAATTAATTTTTTAAAAAATCAGAGAACAATAGAATGGTTCATCAAGTGGAAGTAGAAAACTACAAAAACACTACAACGTACATTGAGGACAGACTGCACATTCTTGGACAAGCTGACAACAGAATTCTTGTCAGACTCTTTACTCTGGATTTCATCTGCCAGCCTCTGCAGTGGAAACAGAAATGGAGAATCAGGATATGGTCCAGTCCTATGCTGGATAATTACTCATTGGTATTATTCATTGGTATTATAAACAACAAAAATAACATCCCTGCCTGAAAGGGGCTTTTGCTCCAGGTCTCTACTTCTTAAGCTATGTTGGAAGGAGGAAAATGGAATAGTATGCAACTAGTTAAACTAGATGCAGTGGCTCAAGTGGTTAAGATGCTGACTCTGTTGATTGCAAGATCGGCAGGTTGGTAGTTCGAGGCCCAGGTGCTGCATGATGGGATGAGTTCCCATCACTAGTCCCAGCTTCTGCCAAAAGCATGCAAATGCAAGTAGATCAATAGGTACCACTTCGGTGGGAAGGTAAACAGTGTTCTGTGCAATCATGCTGGCCACATGATCACAGAGTTTTCTCTGACAACGCTGGCTCTTCGGCTTAGTAATGGAGATGAGCACCACCCCCTACGGTCGGACACGACTTGACAACCTTGTCAATGGGGAATACCTTTACCTTTACCTAGTTAAACTTAACTAGTTATTTCCAAACTGATCCTAAGTGCCTGTTAACCAGCACATTAATTTGTTGAGCCTTGTTTGGGTGGGGGACCAAATAGCACATAGATGGTAAAGTTTAACTAATTATTTCCAGTCTTCCTTCTCTTTGACTGAAGGTAGCAGAGTTCCCACCTTCTGCGCCTGGAGCTTGTAATTGATCTGACTGGGGCCATCTGTGGTCTTGACCTGGTACTTGGGCAGATTGTTGAGCCAGAACATCAAATTCTCATTTGCATTTTGGAACTGTTGGTAGGTGAGGCTGGTGTTTCGGAGTGTCTTCTCTCTGGATGGATGGGGACAAGGTTAAAAAGAATTTAGAAAGAGATGTTACAGGGAAGATTCCCCACCAGAAAGTCTAGCCAGAAACAGGTAGATGGCTCAGACGGCTTCCTGGCAGATGGAGATGCTGACTCTCTTTATCTGTCACAACAGTAACAACAAGATTGCAGCCTAGCCAGTGACCTACTAGCCAGATAATCTCTGCTCCCCTACCCACTGAGTTAATTGAGTGAAAAATATGTTTTCACTTTGAACTCCATTTGTAGCCAATGAATTAAGCAGAGGCCAAAAGGAGGAGAGAGAAACTGGGGCATTTTTAGCCTTTGCAGACTGCCAGAAATAGTGCAAATTGAGTCCACTTTAACTGCCCTGACTCAGTGCTAGGGAATAATGGGAATTGTAGTTTATTGTGGCACCAGAGCTCTCTGACAGAGAAGACTCAATGGACGTTTTCACACGGGGCTTTTGGAGGACGCTAGCCGGCCTCCGTCCGGCCCCACTCCGGCTCCATTTCCGGCGTGTTCACACACGCGCGGCGGCAAACCCCGCCCCTTCCGGTGCCATCCCTGTGTCTGTCCGGCTTCTTGCTCTGTGTGTTCAGACGCACGGAGCTGTAAGTCCGGCCTCACTCTGGCCAAAAGACCTGTAACTCCGGCTTCTGTGGCTTAAAGGTAATTCCGGGTGTCAAAAGGAATTAGCCTGCTGGCGGCGGAGCCATTCCGGAATCGGCGGCACGACCTATTCCGGAATGGCTCCACCTGGCTTTAGGGAGGGTAGTGTGAAAACGTCCAATGTCTCAGAAAAAAATACTGATCCCATGATTCCTTAGCACTGAGCCAGGGCAGTTAAAGTGGACTCAATTTGCACTATTTCTAGCAGTCTGCAAAGGCCCTGAAAAGTGGAATGACAAAGGATTAATCAGGACTGTCCTTGCCAACAAATTGAAGGATAGGTGTATTTCACTTACAGAATGTCAGTCATAGTCTGGTGATTTCAAAGCCCTTTCTGATACTGGCTGAATATGAAAAGCAACATGGTCAAAACGAATTTTTCCAAGATACTCTACACATTCTCTCTTGGACTCACATAGATGGTTTCCAAGTGCTGATTGCAATGAGATCTTGCAGGGAAAGGAAAAACCGACAATTCCAAATCTGTCTTTTACAACAAGTTGTCTCACATGATATGAATTTATGGGGAGGGTTGGTTTCCTTTTACTAGCTACATCTGTCACTGGAGACAGTTGGGCTTCCCACCTGTGATCCAGCTGGTCAGCAACAGCATGGTATCGGTCATTAAGGAGTTGGACCTCCTTCTTCTGCCTGGGCAGATCTGGGCAGTACTCCTGGAAATTGTTCTGCACCGCACTGCAGCAGTGCTCTGCATCCTTGAGACTCCGGTTTAGCTTTAGCAAACAGTCCTCCTGCTTCACTAAATCTCGCTTCAGCTTCTGCAAGGGAAAGAGGCACACAATTCAGAAGAGTAATTTGTTTCAATTGATAAATAAATCTTGACACAGTTGCTGCCCCAGCCTGCTCCCCTCCTCAGAAATCATACCTCCAAATTTTTATTTATTTATTTATTATTAACATGTTTATACACCACCCTGTATCAGGAGATCTCATGGCAGCATAGTGCGATGGATGTTGATAACTGAGCAGACATGAATAGAAAGGCATCAATTTTTTCTTACAGAATGTGTGGGAGAAGCAAAGGACAAATAAATAGTTTTATTGGATTTTATTAAATTGAACATGTGAGGATGTCTGCTGGCTGTAATGTGGAAGAGAACACTAGTTAGGGCTAAGGAAAGAAAAGCATAGAAAGAAGAATTTAAAGGGAGACAGAGAAGGGAGAAGGGCTCAAAGAGCATGAAGGATATTTTTGCAAAGATCACCCAGTGAGGTGCTGTGAATTCTGCTGGTCTACAAAGAGGTTGTGGGAAGTAAAGCAGACTCTTTGCCCTGTTGGGAAAAACCAAGGACTATTATTACATGACTCTTGTTCTCGCTGTGATCGTGTTAATGAAGGGAAGTGCATGCATACTGGATTGGGACCACTCCCTACAGCATGTCCCTTCATCAGCATGACTGGGCTGCTGCTGGCCCTGTGCACTCTCTTCCGCCCTCGTCCTTAATCCCACCTCCCTGTCCTATGCCCTATGCAGTGCACCTTTTATATGTATGTTTGTGGGGGTTTTTTTTAATGCAATTCCAGAGTTGTGCTAATGCACTTTGATAAAACAATAAAAAGAAAAAATATATAAAAGTAAAGGAATGACAACAACAAGAAGAACAAAAAGAGGCTGTTCTGGTATAGCGAAGTGGAAAGGGAGAGGAGGAGACATTGACACCACGTGACTGCACAATCCTGGAACTGTGACAGGTAATTTACCGCACTTGAGGATTAGCACTAAACCACCACGATTGGGGGCTTATTAATGGGTTTTCCCCATCAACGGCAAGAAGCTGGCTAACCATGATGGAAAAAGAAAGTAGTGATGGAGAGGGAGATAGCATCATGCTGTGGGTAAGCCGCCCGGATTGGTGTACCATTGGTGGGATATAAATAAATTTTATTATTATTATTATTATAAGACCAAAGGCACTATTATCTAACTTTTATGGTGGTTTAAAAGCTGTGTGTGAGAAATTCCAAAGATATACTTCCAGCAGTGGCATGCAATACTAGTTCTAAGTTTACCTTTCCCATAGAGACCTGCATTTAGGATTGCATTTAGGATTGTTTTGTAGCTTTTGTCCCTAATGGGAATGTACTCACTCGGCATATAGTCTTATGAATATCCTTTATATCTGTATTGAAATCTATATGGCTATATAGACTATGTTATTGATGACATCCTGCTTGTTTTATTGCCATTGGTCTATGCAATCTTTGCAAGGGAGCTTATTGGCCAAAGGGGGCTCCATGAAGTGGTGGATTCTTACCTACTTTCAAGTAGCTGAACCTGGTCTTTCTGGGATTCCTGTTTTTTCCCCTGTAACAAATATCATCTTGTTTCCTGCAGTGAGAAAGGTGAGATTGGACTACCCAGCTCTACTTGGAGTCCTTCTGATTCCAAAGATCTCTCACCTGAAGTTCATTGGCACGATCCTTCAGTGCATTGGGTGAGGCTGGGATAGTGCCATCATGAGATAATTTGGCCTCAAAATTGCTGATGATCTTGTCTGTGTTCTCTATCTGATTCTCCAGGTTCAGGCCTGCTTTGGCTCTGAGAAGGGGGAGACAATGAAAAAACAAAAGGCAACATTTCACTTCAGAACTGTTTTCCTCCCCACCACACCACACCACAACAAGATACTGTTCTCTTTTATCATTCAAGCCAAAACTCTCAAGATTGCATAGACATTTTAGGGAGGGTGCTCCTTCCACGTTCCATTCACTCATTACCACTCTTTGGAAGCAGCAGGTCTTGATAATGTCACTCACTTTTCCTCATAGAGCCCCGAGAGCACCTTAACATCACTGTATTTGTTCTTGATGTTGTTGAGCATTACAGGAAGCTGAGAGGCAGTGGTGCTGGCAGTCTTCTTTGAAAGATAGGTCTCACACTCCTTCTGAGCAGCCTCCTTCTCTGCTCCAATGCCTTGAAGTCTCCTTGTTGCTTCCTGATAAAAAGACAATACAGTCAGCCCTCCACATTTGTGGCTTTGAGTTTTGCAGATTTGATTATTCACGGATTTGATTAATATGTTCTCTGTAGGAATCACTAGGTCCTCAAGTGCGACTCTGCCAGAAGTTGACTATAGAGTCACACTGCAGCACTTAGAGATTCCTAGAGAAAACACTTCTGTAGGCATTTGCAGGTCCTCCAGTGCAATTCTATGGTCAACTTCTGCCAGGTGTTGGACAAAAAGTTGCGATGGAGGATCTAGAGATTCCTAGAGAGGTGTTCTCTCAGGTGAAAAAAAATAGTTTTTTAAACAAAAAATTGCATTTTTTCCCACTTTCAGAGGGCCTTGTGCCCCTAACCCCAGCAAATGTAGAGGGCTCACTGTACTCCTCTTAAAACCAATCAATTAGGTTCAATGTAACAGTTATCTACTGAAAGATTGTGATGTTGATTTCAGTTGGAGACACAACAGTAGTGGGTTTCAAACCAATGGGTTGCTGTGGTTACAGCCTATCAGCCAGTGTTGCACCATTTTTTACTTCTATTGCCCACATCTGGGAGAACTAGAGAACATTATTACTCTCAGTCCTCCAGCCTTCATAGAAGTAGCCAAATATCCTATTTATACACATAACAGATGAAGTCAGTCAACAGCAGAAAAGAGCAAGCCAAATTTCATTCTAATAATATACTGAAGACCTGACAGCCAGTGAATCATAGAATCTGACAACTGGAAGGTGTCTCAGGGTCATCTAGTCTAACTCTTGCCATGCAGGAACACACAACTAAAGCACTCCTGAAGGATGCACATTCAACATCTGTTTAAAGAACTCCAAAGAAAGTGAATCCAGCCCCACCCTCAGGCAGTCTATTCTACTGTTTAACAGTTCAGTGGGTTATGTATGGGAAAGACAGGAATTTAATTTAAAATAAGCAACTTCAAAAGTTGATAACAAAACTTTTATCTGCTCTTTGTTTATCAGGAGTGTCAGTAAATTTGTTCACCCAAGTTAGTTCTGTGATCTGGAAGCCTAGCAAGACTACTAGTACCAACACCAGCAGAAATCTCTGTCATTTCACTTATAGAGGTGCTGATTCCCACAGAGTATAAACATATAATCTTGGGACAAAGTATGAGAGCAAGCTATTATAGTTAAGTGAGTAATGCAGATTCCCCCAGCACTTGCTTCCTGATCTCTGATCCGTTTAGTAAGGTCCTCTATAGGGTCACTGTGGTTCAGTGGGGTCCTCAGGCGGCTATAAGTCTCCTTCTTGACCTGGCCCAGGCCACTATCAATTTTCTCCAGTTTATGGAGCAACTGGTCAGCTTGGGAGTCATCCTGGACCACAGTGGAGGTTCTGATGGGAGCTGTAATGACAAGGAAAATTGACCACCAAAGGAGTTGATGTGATCCATGTTAAATATAGTAAGCAGAACTTATAATCTGCATATATAATCACGTTTGCCCATGAGGTTTAATTTATCAATAAACATAATAATTTATCAATAAACATAATTACAACACATAAATCCTCCCATCTTTCCCATCAGTTCTAAAAGCTGATCCTTCCCTGGGATGTTTGAGACATCCTTGAAGGCTCCTGGGGATATTAACAACTTTAACAATCCATTACATTGAGGTTATAACTTCTAGCTAGAAAGCAGCTAAAATGCTAACATACCCTGATGACTTGCTTTAACAGGTCCCTTCTGGTTGCTCCTTAATGTGTTTTGGGCTGTAACTCTCTTCTGTTTCACTATGTTCAGCTCACCTTCCAGCCTAAACACAACAAACAATGTCAACTTTGTTCAGAGTTTTCCTTCCACTTCCACTGTGTATACAAATTACACTTAGAAAAATATAGTTTTTTTTAGTGAGATATGGGATTCACTTTCAGTCTCGAATAATTTGTTAATCCAGAATAAATAGAATTTCTGTCCATTCCCCCCCCCCAAAGGTAGTTAACACAAAATAGCTTTGCTATTCCACATTTGGTACATAGTGTACATAGTTCTCTATAAAGTAGGCTTTATGTATACACTGCCTGAGAATGAAGGGTGCTGCTTCTCTATGGCTAGTTCCATTTCTGCTAAAATAACATCTGTGTGAAGTAATCTTGTGAGTTGTCAGTTGTCCTACTATGTCAGCTGCTTTGTTCTGGACATTTATTGAAGCATGCACAGCTGCAGGGAAGCACACTGCTCAGGTACCAGAGAAACTTATTTTCAACCACCTTTTGTTCCCAAAGTCAGTGTGGTTCACCCATGACAACAAGGCTAGTAAGCAATTGGCACAAACCTATCTTGGCACATAATTTTTTTCTTGCAGTTTTCCTTCCTACTGGAGGCTGCCCCCCCCCCGCCAATCTATTGCAATTGACCCAAAATTTACCACTAGATACCAATCTACCTTTTGTATACCTCCCCCTTTCCCGACAATGTGGTGTTATCAGATTTGGGTTTAGGCAATTGCATTGGATTAAATGTGGTCTCCTGGAAATACCAGAAAAGAATACTAATTAGAAAGTTGTCCTAGGAGTTTATCACACAGGGAAAATGGGAAGTTTAAATGGGTCAGAACCAGCAGTTATCCAGTGTATTAGGCTCAATTGTGCAAATGGCTTTCACACAACGTTGTGCTCAAACTGCTTGGAATCCAACAGGAAAGTGACATGAACCAGCAAATAGGCATTTTCGGGAAAATACCTTTAATTCATTTGTTTCATTCATGAATTTGCTTTTTTTTGTTTTGTTTTTTGTTCTAGTGTGAAAGCCATTTGCGGGATTCTCCCCGTTTCTGTTCTTGTTGCCAGATTTCCCAGGTTCTTTGAAGTGAGTAGCCAGGGCTCTTAAAGGAACAGTTGTGCAGGGACGCCGAGAAAAAGCTTGCTTTCCCCTAGTTTGTGTGAATGTCTCTTCTCCCTCGCCCTTCCCTATTAGCCAGGGCTCTTAAAGGAACAGTCGCTGAGGGAAGGCAGGGACACCGGTTGCTGAGAGGGACACAGCCTTTTATGCTGTTTTTCTACCTTTCCTACTTCTTTGGGTAATGTTTTGTTCTTTTTACTTAGGCTGGAGTAAGGGACAGTACAGTATATTTTTTATAAAGAAAATTGTGTAAATAAAATAGTTTATTTCTCTAGGTGATTTCTGGTGACTTGTGCGTACGTGCAAAAAAAAGTGATTCCCAAACCATTATCGGGATTTACACACATCTGTGTGAAAACCAAATGCACTTTTAACCCCTTTTCTCACCTTAGGAATGAGCTTCTAATGCATTATTGTGTTCTGCCTGTGAAAAACATTCTCTCATTGCATGTTTTTGTGGGTTGCAGTCGCTTTAATCATTATCAGGATGGAGGTACATATGGTCTCCGTGTGATAAACTCCATAGATTTATGGAGCCATGGGTGGGAGAGGCAGGACCAACAAAGAACAAGGGACCTAAGGGATGTTGAAAGACTTAAGCTAATTAATATTCCTGTTTCAGAGAATGTACTGAGCAATAAACTATGCAAATAATGTGTGTTTTGAAAGAACTGATCTAGAGGGAAAGTAAATAGCTACCATGTGAACAGATCTGTACTGGTCTGCTGCATATCTCCGAATTATCTTACACAGAACAAGGCTGCCTTAAGGTGGGTTCATGGTGATGGGAATAATTATGTATGCAGCACAATGATATGTGCATCTCATTGTCAGAGTTCAGTCATGTTCAGTGGTGTGAAAAGCTTCTAGTGTGATTCAGTTTTCCCTCTGCAATTACTGTAGGACACACATTAACATACGTACTCCATTTCTATGAGTGTCAAGCCCATTTTGGAGGGTGTACTGATAATGAAAACAGATTGCATTCATGCATACAGCATGTGTGTGTGTATGTGTTGAGAATTAATACAAAAATTAAGTATATCTATGAGAATCAATAAACTGGGTATAGAAGCCCATCCCCTTCAAATTTAGCCTCAATAGGGGAAACCTAAACAAAAGGGAACTAAGGACTAGGACGTAACTCTGTGAGGTTTCTACCCCCAACAAAGGTAAAAGTTTTTTTTCTTTTAGACTGTAATTGGCTGTGTTTTACCTATACAGCACCTAAAAGTTTTTCCAGATGTAACAGTACAGAGACTTCTTGAGAAGGTCAGTGTCCTCTGCCTAAGAAAAGGGCCTGTGGCTTCACAAATGATGGAGACATCCTGGATTTCAAGAGGAATTACTTTACTGCTGCTAAGGGAATTTAAATATTACTCTCCTTCATCTTGGTCCGTACATGGCCAAGAGAGGAGTGGCCTCTGCCTGCATTGAGATCCCTTCAAACTAACTGAATTACAACAGAAGCAATGAGCCCTATCACATGAGAAAAGAAAGCTAAAATGGAGGGGGAGAGTAGTGGCTTTCTCTGTGCCTCTCTACATGCCGTCATAGCACTTCCATTTTCTTCCCAAGGGAGAGGGTCATAAAAGCATGCTTTTTGTCAAATTGATTCTTCCAGCATGACAAAGGTTTGTTTTTATGGCCGTCTTCCTCAGGAGGAGAATGGAAGTGCTACAATGTCATATGGAGAGGCATGGACAAAACTATTACGCTCCTGCTCTGTTTCGGCTTTCTTTTCTCATATGATAAGGCTGAACATCTGATTGAAATATAGGCCTGTGACTATAATGCTTTTCTTCTCTTGTATGATTTTTAAAATATCTTTTGTCTGATAAAGAAGGCAGTGGAGCTTCGAAAGCATGCATGATGTATTTTGTACATTTTGGTTGGGTCAATAATGATATTGCTCTTTTGTGGATTTTGGATTTTGTTGTATTAGCTGTATACTCAAGGGGAAAAAGAAGAGGAACACTAACCTATTCACTCTGTCTATGGCTTCCAAGTCTGGAGGCGGGATGGAGAAGCAAACAGCAGGTGCTACCTTAGTCTCTCTATGGGTATTCTGTACCACCCAGTTCTCCTGGCTGCTATTATCATTCAAAGTATATTTTTCACCCCTCTCGAGCTGCACCTAGAGGAATGGAGAAGGAAAAGAGTACAATTCCTATCAATTTAATTTGGTTGTTCCATTGTTATAGGGATATTTAGTTGTAAAGTCCTTAACTTCAACACAGGAGTTTGGACTTTTTTTAAACAAATTCCTTAGAATTTCAAGGCTTTGTTTTAAGAGGTATGGTTACTTTTGCCCAGCCATATTAAAGTGAGGAAGTTATGCTAACTTTTCAACAAACATAGAAAGCATTACTACGTATAGCTAGTTCTGTGGCTATTGTACAAATGTGGCCAGGTTTCATATTGACAATAGTAAACAAGGCTTTGCAATATGAAAACCCACATTAAGTGGAACAATTGGTGGGAGCACTCCACATTAGTCAATATCAGACTATTTTATTTATTTATTTACTTACTTACTTACTTAATTTCTATGCCACCTTTGTCCCAGAAAGGGAACCAACACGGCTTACAACATAAAAACATCTAAAAACAAAACTTCACAATAAAAATTTAAACAATTAAAATCCTCTATTTAAGACAATATAAAATTCACATTAAACATACCAAGTTAAAAACATCACTAAAATACATATCCCATATAAACCACCTCTCTTGATAACACATTAAAAAGCTTGCTTTATTAAAAATGTTTTTGCTTGGTTATACATGGTTATAAATAAATGCTATTATTCCACTTTAACTGCTATGTCTGACTTCTGTGGAATTCTGGGGCTTGTAGTTTAGTGAGGCTTGAGAGCTCTCTGGCTGAAAATACTAAATGCCACTCCCTGAACTGCAAATCCCAGAATTCCACAAGAGGAAAAATGGAAGTTAAAGAGGGATAATAGTGCTAAAACATTTTTGCATGATATTGTCCTAATACAGGACTGCGGGTGGGTGGGAAGCCCAAGAGAATCCACAAAGCATTGAAGAACCAGATGGCAGATCAAATATGTCAATCAGGTTGCAAGGCTACCATCTGCACAAAACCCAGAATACTGTCAGTTTGTGCCATGCTCTGGCGTCATGTTATTCTTTTTCTAAACTTGGAACAAGGTGCCTCTCATCTGCTTTCCCTTCTACCTGCTGAGATGCAGCATCAACATGGGGACATAAGCAAGACTTTCAGACTGGAGCAAGAGACAGATCAGAAAAGAAAGAAACTTCAGATGGATCTGCTTCCATCATATATGACAGAAGTATTTCCTTACATCACCCAAATCCCAGTCACAAATGGTATCCAGTGTAACTGGTTGCGCGGGGTGGACTCTGCGCAATTTCAAGGGACTGATCTCCTTACTCCTCCTTTTCAGTTCAGCAATGCTCTTCTCTGCATGTTTCACAGTCTTCTCATCATTCTAGATAGGAAGAGGAAGTAAGGATTTATGAGTAGCATACAGATTTTGAGCACACAACATGGCTTTGAAGAGGCTCACATAACGTAGAGCCCACCACACCCAACTTGGCTGTACCAAACCAACAGGACCATTTCTCAGCCATTTTACTCACTAGAAAATCAAATGTTTTAGTTTGGTTATGTCAGTAAGTGAGGGGGAATTGGTTTTTTCTGTATGTGTGGTGTTGGTGGTGTAGCAATATCTCTACGTTCTGAGATATAATCTGTATTGGGGGAAATTCAAAATGTCTATTGCTGTAAAAATGCCTGCCTCCTTTGCCACACTCACTTAGGGCTGCTATTAAAGTAGAAGACCATACATTTGTACAGAATGGGTGACTTGTTCCTCCAGCAGTTCATTTTATTTGAGAAATGCAGTGTTAAATAACCCTTTTAAAGAGCAGGAATTGAAGCAGGCTTGTTATAAAGTCACAACGTATCCTCTTTCAAAGCTCTTTATATGACTTTGCATGACCTGATTCAAAAGTACACTAAAGGATTAAAAGACATTCCATGCTATTTTAGGGTAGGTGGATGGGAAAGGAGGGAGGGAAAGGGACAAAAGCAGAGATTAGCACATGTGTGCACTATGCAGTCTTATACATGCAACTTGAGTTCATTTGGGCCTACTCCAAAGTAAACAGGCTGAAAAAGCAATGAAATGTTTAAATCAAATGAAGTTGAGGGAGGCGGCATGCCAGGAAATTGTTTCACCTGAAATTACTGGGTCAATTTCATAATTAATTTATTTTTTAAACTTAATCCCTGTTTCTTCTCTAAATCAAATAGAGCTTACCAGTCAAACAGAACCTACCACTGGTATACCAGATGAGTTACAATCATTTTGTTTTTACAGTGCCTGGAAAGCAGCAAAAGTGGGTTGGTTGGTTGGGTTATTAGCTGAGTTGGGTGCTGCCCATAGCAGGGAGATTAGTTTAGTAGAGCAGCTCACAAATCTGTATCATCCTGGCTTTGATGCTGGGAGGCCAGGAAACCAGCCATCATTGGGGGAAATGCAGATAGGGCAGAGACATTAACTTTTGTCCTGTACCTACATTCTGAAAAATTTTGGTGGAAAGTGTAAAGTCTATTGTTCCAGTTCCTAAACTGTTTTGATTTAAATATAAGCTGTGCCCAGTCACCTGAAAGTATTAAGCTTATTGCACTGTGTTCTTGGAACGTGATGAGAATGTGATGAGAACAGAATGGAATGTATTTTATCACACGGTATGATCCTCATTGAGTTCCCATTCTGTGCTCTGACAGTCCCTAGCTCGTTCCAGGAGGAGAACTGTAAAAATGCGTCCTCAGCCAGCAAGAATGCTTTCAGACCATTCAGATGATGTGTGTGTGATAATCCTACCAGTCTCAATCTGTCCTCATGTTCTGATTGGCTAAGACAACCCCCTCCCCTCCCATCCTAGAACATCCACAAACTCAGCTCAACTCTTCTGGTGTTGATGCAAGGAAAGTGCCACAGGCAATTTAAAAAATATTTTTTATTTTTGTAGATTGAATTGCGTCATGTTTACAAGAAAAAACAATGAATGCTCTCTACCTAAATCTCTTGGTAGCATTCTTTCCAATGCAGACATAGGCGTTTTTGCAACAGTGAGCATGTGCCAATGAGGGACGGCTGAGGAACTACTTTAGCGCTGGTACTGGTACAACAGTAAATGCTGTGTGATAATATGTGTTCTCATAACATTACTGTCACGTTATCAATAGTCTAATGTGGTAATACCTGTTCCCATATTGTTATGTTCCAAGGACTCGATGGGAACGTTACAGGTACTAGTGTGATAAGCTTATATGAAAGAACTTCTATGTATACAGGTTGTATGTAGATAGTAACTCTCTACACCAAGGGTAGGCAACCTTTCCCCTTTAAGGGCCGACTTCAGCTCCCAGAAGTCTCAGCCATGTTGGCCAATAGTCCCATGTTGGCCAATAGCTCCTGGGATTCTGGGAGCTGAAGTCCCTCGGCCCTTAAAGGGGAAAGGTTGCCTACCCCTGCTCTACACAGCCATGAAAAAGGCAAGGACCCTGGTCATGTACAACATTTCTAGATCATTGGCTGAATTGAATGGTTGCTTTGGATGAAAATTCTGCTCAACCTGTCTTTTTCATCAGAAGAGGGCTTTTGTGATTTTTCTTATGAATTGGGAAGCAATGCCATTCTAGTAGAGTACCTGGCCACAGTGCACTGGACTGGATTTGTTTTTCTCTAACCAGTCATCTCTCCTTTCCCCCCTTATCTTCACTTTCCACTTATATTAATGAGGCAAATTAAGGTCATGTGGTTCGGCACAAGATTTCATTGAAATGAAATCATTAAAACAAATAGTTGAGTTTCAGCTCCACAGTGCTTCAGAAAATTCATGGTTGCTTCAGGGTCAGTCACAAAGACATAAAAACTGGCTCCCAGTTCCACTTTGTGATACTTACCTCCAGCTGTAGGATTAAGTCAGACATCAGACCTGGGCTATCTTTGTTGAACTGGCTATATTTTGTATCAAGGTCATGGTTCAGCTTGTTTAGTGACTGGCTCACAGCATCAGCATCATCATAGAACTGAAGACAAAAGGGGGAAAAAGTCATTATTAATGAAGCTCAGATATTACCTCTGCTATATGACTGAGCTACACAGTGTGTGTTCACAATGACAGTTTTTTTCAGAAACAGAAAACACAGTGTCTTCATATCAAATCAACACAATCTACTGGCAGAATTGCTCTGCTGGCTTAGTGTAGAAGGTGCACCTCTGACCACTGAGCTTCCCACAAACTTTGTCTGGCACTTAAGGAATGCCTATACTCTAAAAAACCCCACACAATACTTTTTATATTGGACCAAAAGAGCTAGAAACTTTTTTTAAAAGAGAAAAATCCTTTGTACATCACCCTCTGGAATTCTCTTTTCTTGCATTGGCAAAATTTACCTTTCTATAGTTCTCTATATTTTTCAGATGGTTCTCTTGACAGATGCACAAGTTGAGAAAATTCTGCCATTCACTCTTCAGGGCTTCCTGATGAGCCTGCAGGAAAAAAGAAATGGTTATTATTATTTCTCTGTCTAGCTTCCTTCATTGTTACTCCCAAGACTGACTGCAGAATAAAACTCTCTGATTTCTGGATTTCTGAATCCAGAAAATATTTATTTATTTATTTATTGAATTTATTGAATCTATACCCCACTGTTTAGAGATGCTAAACACTATTACAAATCAGAGTGAACATGCTCTCCAAAATATAAGAGAGAGAGATCAATATGTTTTGTTTTATATCAAGTGAACAAGTTAGCTTCCATAAGGACTGGATCAGCAGTTGATCTAAAGCATTTTCTTTAAATAATAACATTCAAATTACATTTTTAATGCAACTCAGTATAGACTTAGGTATTACTTCTCCTTGCTCAACATCTTGTTCCCAAAATACTCATGTACTCAGATTACAAAATATTGCAGCTTCTTGGGAAAATGAGCTCCTGGAATCTGTTCAAAGTGATCCATAATTACAGTTTCAGCTGAACACAGAGTGTCACACTTTATTATAACGTTAACACAAAGCTGAACCTCCTGAGATGGCATTTCCTTAGCCAGTTCTGCTTCCTTCCATAACTTAACATTTTCCATATGTTTGTCCTGCTTGTACCTATGAGGCAGAACTTTGACCCATCTGTTTTGCCATACTTGGGGATATTGGGAAGCTTTAATTTCACTAAGCATACCTTCAATCGGAATTTAGAAAAGTTACTTTTTGAATTCCAGGAGTTGTAATCACTGATCTGTAATCACTTATCTGTTATTACCTGTCTTTTCTTGCCCCTTATCTCTGGGCCCTGCATGGCCAAGAAGCGGAGTAGCTTTTGCCCACATTGAGATCCTTCCCAAACAGCTGAACTACAACTGAAACAACATCTGATACAAAATGTAGGCTTGTGACTCTACCATTGTCACTTTTGTTCTCCTGTATGATTTTAAACATGTTTTGCTTGATGAAGAAGTCAGTGTAGCTTTGAAAGCTTGCATGATGTATTTTGTGCATCCACTCTTTTGTGGATTTTGAATTTTCATGTATTTAGCAAGAGGAAGGTGTTGGGAGATTTTTGCATTCTCTTTCCCCCTCCTTAGATTGATAGAGAATTCCTGCATGCAAACTCTCCTCTCTCATTCAAACTAACGATGTGACTTAGGTCACTCCCTCTTTGGGATTAACTGATATTCTCTCTCAAGATTTTCAACTGAGCTGTTGTGTTTCCATCTTCCTGCTCTCTCAACTTTCTTTGGAAAGATGATGAGATAATAAATAAATTATTATTATTATTATTATTATTATTATTATTATTATTAATATCCTGCCCCTTTGAGGTCAATTGGGGCGGCTAACAACAATAAAACATAAAACAAACAAAATCTAATTCCCTCCCCCCATTAAAAAGTTATTAAATCAATTCCAGTTAAAAACAGAATACAATACAACAATAATTTTTTAAAAACATTTCCAGAGATAAAGATTTCTTTTCTATCAGAACTATTCACTAGTTAGATTAGGATATAGCCTTTATATAAATATAGATTAAAGCCATTAGTAAAACTTTTGTTTTTTTTAAACTACAAACTATTTGTTGTTTTTTAGAGACAGTCTCAATTCTTAGGAAAGCATAGTTAGACAAGAGCACATTTTCTGCTACTCTGCTCATTTAAAGCTAAATTCTAACAGGCTTGCCTTTGACATTTTGATTTTAAATATTTTTGTTTCCTTAAAAAGGCTGAAGCCTTAGGAAACTTAAATTACCATTTTAAATTATTCAACTACTTTTGAAGTGTGGATGCAAGTATTATGACAAATTCCTACATTTTAAGTGGACTGAATAACTTCAAGAACTCAAGGGAAGCCCTAAATTTAGCACTGAGAGCAGGACTATTTGGCTCTGGGTCTCCCTGAACTGTTTCTATTCCAACTGTTTGTTATTGCAGCTTTATAATTAAGAATAAGTGCCCAGTTTTTGTCCCTCTTTTCCTTTGGTTGTATCTTTTAGTTTATAAGCTTGAGGTCAGGGGCTGTCTTATTACTGATCTTCATCAGCCACTCTAGTTAGTGGAAGTCTTTTTTAATGGATGAGCTGGAATAGCAATAGCATTTACATTTCTATACCACTTATTAGTAAACTCTAAGTGGTTTACAGTCTGTAAGCCAATTGCCCCCAACAGGCTGGGTACTATTTTTACAGACCTATGAAAGGATGGAAGGCTGAGTCAACCTTGGAGCCCTGGGATTGAACTCACAACCTTGTGACTGCAGTACTGGCATTTAACCACTGTGTCACCAGGGCTCCTTAATAAAAATGCTTCAAATAAATAATAGGGTGCATGGATAGGATTCCAAAATTCAGTACTGACCTGGATTGGGTTCACAGCTGGGTGCTTCAATTCAATCATCCTTTCCCCATCATCCTGGAGTGTATTCACATATTCTTCCTGGTTAAGAAGCTCATTATTCTTGAAATCCTGCAGGACAGAATGAGGAGCACTATACATTTGCACATTAAATGCAAAAATCCTTTTGTGGTGGTGGTGGTGGTGAAGTCATGGGACAGATTTTTGTGGGGGGAGAGAGCCTTAGCTCAAGGTGTGTTGGAATTTGTCAAATCAACTAAAGTGTATTTAGCAACCTCTTGCCTATACTAAAGTCAGTGTGATAGAGAAAACTGCTACCCAGGGTTTCCTATAAAAATGCAAAAGTATAGTGAGTATTAGTATGTAAGTGTGCATGTGTGCATGCCTATTGTGCTAGTGGCAACAGATCAGTCAAGTCAATTTTTTAAAGTCTTTTTGGTTATTTCCCCCCACAATGCAGCAACTGAACACATCTGAAGTAGATGCAGATGTAAGGCAGATTATTGTCTACTTGTACAGAGATGTGTTGCTTTAAAAAAATGCTTTCTTATTAGCTATATCATGATTCATGGCTTCAGAAGCATAAGTGTTAGAATAGAACTAGGGCTCATTCACATACTATTAAAGAGCTATGTTCCACTTTATCTGCCATGGCAATTATCTTATGGATTTCTGGGACCTGTAGTTTGCCATTCATCCCCAACAATATGGATGACATCACTTACGTCATACTCACGCCGCACCAGCTGTGGATCAATCATCTGGTCACTCCAGTCCTGCTTCAAGATCTTATTTTGCTGCTCAGTAAGGTAACCCAGCTCCTTAGTGCAGCCTTGTAGGTGTGTATAGAGGCTGCCCAAGCTCTGGCCTCGCCAGATAGAGGCTTTCTGTCAGGTTCAAGAGAGAACATGTCAGTGCCTTGGCCACAGTTTTTATTTATAACTTCTGTAATCTTTTTCAGTCCACATGATAGCTGACAATTTTTCATCTCATCTAGTTTAATGTCACAGTAACCCCATGAGGTAGTTTAGAATGTATAGAGAGGCAGCCCAACTGATGAATTTGTATTGTATGAGGAAGATGAGTGAAGCTATATAATTTTATTTATTCAGTTAGAACTCTATCCTGTTACACCATGCAGGACTTTCACTTCAAGGATCTCCATAGAAAATGGCAGATGGATATGGTGGGGTGGGTGGATGACACTGTTGTATTTGCACTCCTCTGACTCTGGAAATCCAGAACCACTGTGGGGAAGGGGAAGCATTTAACATCATTTCCAGGGGACACAAAACCTTTGTATCAATGGCGCTTTCCCCCTTATCATACTAGTCAATCCTTAAATGCTTCTACACTCTTCCCACATTGGCTGGAACACCACAAAACATATCTCACTTTCCCAAAACACATATTGTCTGAACCTGACAAATTAACAAATCAGTAAATCTTACTAATTAATGTTTAAAAATGAAAGAGAAAGCTGGATCATATATATATATATATATATATATATATATATATATGTAAATTCTTACCAGCAACTCCTTGTATTGAGTCTTTAAATCAGCTGCTTCCTGTTTGGGGGGTTGGGGGAGAGAAAAACACATAAACATTAGAAATGTTTAAAAGAATAATTTTAACAGATTACAAAGAATGTGTTTTTAAAAATACTCCACAACAGCCCCAGGACAGAGCTTGTACTTGCACGGAGTAGTCAGAGCAGACACATGTAGCGAAGATAATATTTATTTTAAATCCAGATATTTTCTTTCTGATTTGGAAAAGTTTTCTGATCTTTACATTTCTCTTTGACCAGATATTGATTCTCCCATAATCAAAATGCAGGAATTCCATGCACATTGATTCAATGTTTCCAACCTGAATTTCAACCAAATTCAAAAATGTGATATTGGGATCATGGTCCGTTAAATTAAATATTCAGAAATAAGGATACCCCAGTGTACTTCATCATTTCAGATTAAATTACACATAGCTTTCTATTCAAAGAAAGGCAGAGGGAAACCACACATTACTGGGTAAGATCTGACAACCAAGAATGATTAGCAAATTCACTTTACTAAGCTAATTATGGCTCAGCCTGCTTCTATGGTCTGTCATTATCCTATAGTTCACTGACAGGACAGCAGAGGTACAAGGATTAATAAAAGGCATGACATATAATTAGATGGCGGCTGAATTGGGCTCCATATTCAAAGGTTCCTGGTCTTGTTAACAAACCCACACATTATTCACTGCCCAGGAATCTTACTAGGTAGAATCTGTGCTAGATTAAGCATCATGTTAAGTACCTTTTACTTAAGGCCCTGGGCTACATTGCAACTCTTTCAGTGGTTTATCTATTGGAAATTCCCTAGAGGGATTTTTTTTTTATCCAGCAAATTTGGGGTGCTCTGTAACAAAGAAATCAGTCTGAACTTGGGTACCTCATTTTCTCCTATGCTGGAGAAAGCACTATAGTGCCTGTACATTTTTGCTCACTGAGAGTTATTTCATGGTTGTACTGAGCTCCATGTTTACCTTGGAGCTATACAAAGCCTGGGATTGTAATTTTCTTTCATTTCTCCCTCAAGTCACTACATTAAAATTTTTCACAATTGACAACATGAACAAGGTCATAAGGTGAGGCGGTTCACTCATCAGATGACTGGAAAATGATGGCTATGTCCCTAAATGCAGATGCAAGTTTCAAGGCAGGGTCATGCCCTAGATTCTTTACATTTACATTCATCTCAAACATGGCTGTGCTTCCTAAAGTACAACTAGACCTTAACAAACAACCATAACAACCACAACAAACTAACAGAAGAAACACATCTGAAGAGAGATGCTAAAGATCAAGGGAAACACCAAGAATAGGTTGAAATGATAGAAATCTTTGCTTTTGACAGTTCCACAAGAGTAGGAAGCTCAGTTGTTCATACATGTAAACATTTTAATAGTCTGAAAACCAATGGGAGTTGACTAGCTTAGAGGAATTTTGTGTCTTTCACTGGTCTTGTTCATGCATCTCTGCATATGATTCAGATTACTTAATAGAGATTCTTCAGGGTGTGGTGCTGAGTCATAATCTGGACACATACAAAGGATATCGTAAGGATGACTTGGCATGCCATCATTACTCTATATGAACTTCTGTCCCTTAAGACTAGTCAGATTAATACATCTCTGGAATGGAAAGAAAGACTAGAATCCCATCTTACCGGACCACGGAGGTTTTTGATCTGGAGGCCATATGCTTCTATCTCCTTCTGGAGAATGTTGTGCTCTGCTATCTGTTTCTCCAGCTCTGGCAAAGTAGGTCCATATTTCCCTGCATTGACTTGTTTCTGCAACAAACCCAAGAGTAATCCTATGAAGTTATAGAGACACATAACTGCAAGAAAGCCAGTCAACTCCCCTGATCTTCTGCCCCAACCACTGCATGTTATGTGTTTAGTTATATATTGTATTTTAATCTAAAGTTGGGGAGAGGCAGGTAAGAAATTTATTATTATTATTATTATTATTATTATTATTATTATGCTCAAGGCAGCTGCCTGCCAGCTCTTCACCTCCACATTGTCTTTGCAATACCAAGTGCTTAAGATTATTGGGAATGTGGGGGGAATGGTGATAGGAGGAGGAAAAAGAAGTAGAAACTCACAGGGCCAGCTGGCAGTTTAATGGCTTTACAACCACAACCAAAGTTTGGGGATATTATTCAGGGGGACCCAAACTCCCAGAAATTTCCAGTCAGCATGGCCACTGGACATGAGTTGTGGTTAAAAAATGTAAGTCTTCCATGCTCTGATGACAGCACTGCTATTGGGAACACTGCCTCATGCCAAATTTCTCTTTACTACTAAACTACTCAGGCACAGGTGACCACTTGCTCCAGGAATGTGAGTTTTTTTAAGTGGACTGGAAGCATTAAGGGGAGGGGGAAATCCTACAATGAAGCTTTGTGTCCAGTGGGTAGGGAGGTCTTGCAAAGATCAAATCAAATGTCAAGTTTGGTGACAGCCCTACTCTGCTTCTAGCAGGAGTGGATGAAGTGTGTCCCTCCAAAGATTGTTGAACTGCAATAAATCTTAGTCAGCATAGCCAACAGGGAGGAATGTTGGAGGATGCAGTCCAGCAACATGGAATAAATGAATTTTGCCTACCTCTGACCTGTAGTCTTTCCCCTTGATGGAGAACAGTAGCATCCAGCCACCCTATAAAATTCTGCATTTGAAATGGAGTGACTGCTCATTCAATAAAAGCCAGCCAAGGACAGCAGAGAAGAAAACCATGCATCCTTGTTTTCTTCCTGGCTGTTACTATAAATCCACTGGACTAAGGAAAAAGGGAAATGGCCCATCTCGGTCAGGGAGGAAAAAGGAAATCAGTACAAAACAAAGGAGGGGGTCTCTTTCACCCTTTGGATCGCACACAAGTCTAAGAGCCCTAGTGGAGAGAAAACTCTAGGATGGCTGCTTATGCATCACCCCAAAAGAGAAGCAGCCATTTGTATAAGATGTGCATATTTTGATTTGTACTGTATGTATAAACACAGATTTAGGGGGGTTGCAGACTGCCAGAAATAGTGCAAATTGAGTCCACTTTTAGGGTTAGGGTTAGGGTAAGGGAATCATGGGAACTATATTTTATTGTGGCACCAGAGCTCTCTGATAGAGAAGGCTCAATGTCTCAGAAAAAAACAAATTCCCATGATTCCCTAGCACTAACTCTAACCCTAAAAGTGGATTCAATTTGCACTATTTCTGGCAGTCTGCAACCCCCCTTAGACAAAATTACTATAATCTAAACCAGGGGTAGGCAACCTTTTTGAGCCGGGGGCCTGTCCTGCGAAGTCCTTTCCGCCGCTGGGCCGTGGGGGGGGGGGGAATGGACAATAGGTAACTCAAGTAATGAGTATATATATATTATGATGACATGTGCTTGCTTGCCCACAGATCTAAAGCACAGATCAAATTAAGCCATGTGCTGAGGAGCAAAACAAAACAAAAACAAAACACCACTGGGTGAATTAGCTTCCACATATGAAAATAAACGAACACATGAAAACTCCAGTTCAAATCTCATATAGTGAAAGCTTCCCATAAAGTCAACAAAGCATTCTCTTCCTGAGGAAGGAAGCCCAACAAGCCATTCCAAATACTTGGAGAGACTTCAGGAAATAGCTGTGAGTTTGAAACGTTGCTGCTGTGGGTGGTAGAGAGGAGGGACAAAATGTGCATAAGGCACATATACACACAACTATTGGCTTTATAAAAATCATTGCCTATGTTCACCTTTGTCCATCAATAGTGAACATTCAAAATAAAAGAGAAATGCATCCAATCAGTATCCTTTACCTGCTTTTGCTCCAGAATTTTTGCCCAGTCTACTTTGGATCCAGCTTCTGGAAGTGTAAACTTTTCATACAGATCCCGATATTCAGCACATTGGTGTGTCACTCGCCCATGAAGCTGCTTAATGCTTTGCAGGAGAGAAGCAAGAAGGTTTCTCTGTTAGAAAATAGGATTGTCCAAAGATTTGCCCAGGACCACTGAATGAGGTGAAGCACTTGAACCAGGTCTGAAGCTCACTGCTGGTCCTAGGCTATCACACAAATGGGCCTCCCTGCACTTAATGAAATGGATGTTGGGAAGGCCACAAGCACTACAGTGCAGCTGTTACTCACTCTTTTTCAATTTCCAAGGCCTGAGGGTGCTTCAGACGCTTGACTTTGTCCACATCTAGGAAAAGATCTTTCAGGAGGGTCTCAGCCTCTTTCAGGCTTCTGGCGTTTTCCTGCTGGAACTCAAGAGGTTTATTTTGCTGGTGGTTACTGGCATCCTGAAATGAGAAAAGGGCAGGGTGTGGTTGTCAGTCCAGAAGTCCAAATATAAATGTTATATTTTAGCATGAATACATGATACTTGGTGTCTCTTTGTATTATTTCCACAAACCCAGGAAATTATTGCATTAATAAATAAGGTGGCTTACCTTTTACGAATTAGGGACAAATGTTATTGCGTAGATTTTGCCACTGTTCCCACCTCCCAACTACATCCATGCAAAAACCCAGCTAAAATCCGCCCTCAGCTGGCCGATTTGCAAAGCCGGGAAACTCCCAAAAGTGAAAAGTGGCCAGTTGACAGCGGATTCTTGCTGTTTTTTTGCATGGATGCAGTTGGGAGGTGGCAACGGCAGCAAACTCCATGCAGTAATATTAAGTCGTCTTATTTATTAATGAGATAATCTCCCCAAGAAGAACTGAGTTTTTTTCAATTACAGCACATGTAATTAAATTTACAGAATTTGCCAGAATAATACACAAAGAGCCATGAGCACCAAAGTTTTTTTTTTTTTTAAGATGACTAATTTATGAAGGACAGGCTTATTGAGTACTTATCACTGGGAAGAGATTTCTCAACACCGTTTCTTAAAGGCACTGGACTGGAGACAGAATCTGCCTATGGACCTTATGACACGGAAGCAAATTGCTTAAATCCTATGCAGAAACGGGATTTAAAAATCCAGAAAAACAACAACACAAAAGTGGATTGTTTTTCAGGCGTGTTTGCGTAAAGGAGAAATAATACAACATTAACCTGAACGGAAAGTCACCAAAACCCACTCCTTTTTATTTTCGGAAGTTCCTGAAAGTAAAAAGAAGTGGGTTTTGGTGACTTTCCGTTTGGATTAATGTCACGTTATTTCTCCTTGACGCCAACGTCATGTGAAAAACAACCTGTTTTTGCGGGTTGTTTTCATTTTAAATCCAGTTTCTGCTAGGCTTCCATCCCATGTGATAAACTCCTATCTTTGCTCTGATCCATCAAATTGGTTCATTTCATGCTCTGCATTACCAAAACCAACAGTACTCAAAGACCCACCAATAATCCTGGATGGCTCCCATATCACTTTGTCATCTTCCTGTTGACTTTGTATTTGTCTACATGGGTGGTTTTCCTCGAATTCCCTCCAAGATCATTGCATCCTGCTTACACAATGAAGAACAAAACCCTCAAATCAGGTCCGGGATGTCTTCACGACACCTGAACCCAGTTTGCAGCTTCTTTCCTCTTACCCTCATTCAAATAACTCACCATTTACTATGGGTTCTTGACAGGTTTTCAGCAACAATGGCGGCTGCCTTCAAGTTGCCTGGTGCCGTTGCTGCAGGCGTGAATCACTCTGAGGTCAGAATGAGGTGTCCAGCATGGATAACATGGCATGGATAACATGTCTTGTTCTGACCTCAGCAGTGGTGCTGGATGACAAATGGGGACTGGGTGGGAAGCGAGATGCCTGCCATTGCTGGAGGAAGTGAGCCAGGCAAGGAACAAATTTGGGAGGAATCTGAGGCAAGAATACTCCAAAGGCTCATCTACACTTGCCACAATGTGTAAATCTGGATGGTGACAACGTAGAGATAAATTAACAACTACAAATCAAAACAAACTTTCTGTCAAATTTTTTGAGGTGATAATTAAAATTTACAATAGCCCTCATACTCCAGGGGCAGCCCAAAGTATTCTGGCATGTGTAGACAAGCCCTTTCCTGTTTCCAACTTAGGTCCTCTCATGCTACAGAATCATAGTGCTATGGATTCCCCTTTAACTACCATGACCGCATCCTATTTAATCTTGGGATTGGCCATTTGGGACTGAATCACACTACAGAATTATAGTGCTATGATTCCACTTTAATTGCCATGGTGACATCCTATGGAATCCTGGAGTTTCTAGTTTGGTGAGGCACTGGAGCTCTCTGGCTGAGAATTCTAAGTGTCTCCCTAAACTGCAAATCCCAGGATTCTAGAGCAGGGGTCCCCAAACTACGGCCCGCGGGCCAGACCCGGCCCGTTGAGGCGTTCCTACCAGCCCGTGGCCGGTCCTGCCATTGCTGCCACTGCGGCCGCTGCGCTGCCACCGCGCCACCGCTTGTGCCTGTCGCCAGATGACATTTTGTCTTCCAAAATGGCGTCCGGAGTCGTGCGCATGCGCCTGGCATCGTGCGCGCATGCGCCCTACTCGAGCGCCATCTTATGTTCCAAAATGGCACCTGGAGTCATGTGCATGTGTGCGCGCCTCCAGCCCCCCGGAAGATCTGGGGGCCAGTGAACCGGCCCCCAGATCAAAGTCCGGGGACCCCTGTTCTAGAGGATGGGACCATGGCAGTAAAAGTGGAATCACAGCACTATAATTGTGTAGTGTGAAAGGGCCCCAGGATGGAATGGAGAGAGGAGTTTCTCTCCCACACAACAATGGGTTAGCAAGTAGAATAGGAGTGCTGTATCATACCTCATCAAGAACAATGGCCTCAAAGGGCACAAGTTTTTTGACCCCTTGTTCTAACCTAGAGCCCGTCCACACTACACAGTTATAGCACTATGATTCTTCTTGGTCTAGACAGCCCATAGAAATTCATCTTGCCTTTCTTGCATCGAGACTGAAGCTATATTTGTAAGAAAGCCAAACCTAAATTGAGTTCTTGTGTACCTCCTGATCATTTGGTGTATAATACGTATTTATATCTTTATGATTTAACCTTCAGGTTTTTATTTTATCGCATTGTCTGGACTTTCTCCAGGGCTTTCCCCTTCATTTCCAGCCTATGGGAGTCTATCATTTTATCAGATTTACCTGCTTAAGTTTGTTCTGCGTTTCAAGAATGTCCTTTTCCACCTGGTCAGCATTTTTTTGCATGCGAGAGATGAGCACAGCTAATTCATTGCTACCTGAAGACCTAAAAATAAGAAAATAGAGAGCAAGTGGATAAAAATATAAATGATTGCCTGGTGTTTTTCTCTGAATCAACAACTAGATTAATTATTATTTTGCTAAGATCACAAGAATGCATTCTAGATTTAAAAATACCTTATTGCAAATAAAATAACCACTGGGTTCAAAACAATGCAACACAAGAATCTAAGCATACCACAGTGTAGTTTTCTATCTTCTGATTTTTGAAGGAATCTGGCTTAAACTGAGTAAATTGTTTGCTATTAGTGATTTTATCTAGTATCAAGATTGTTATGATTTCTTACCTTTTGATCAAGTTAGGTTACAATGTGTATGCTAAAATAACTTGGAAGTAAATAAAATGGAAGTACTTTATTCCACACACTTGTTTTGCTTTGCCTGTGTAATATTTGGAGATATAAATTGTTTGCAAACTTGGGCAGGGGGAACCCTTGTGCTGGAAACATCATGGTCTTTCAATAGCAAACAAGACAAACTTGCCACATATTATGGAGCAGAGTTGCAATAGTCAGTACTGAATCAAACCCAGGCTGGAAGTGAGAAACAGCCATGCTTTTTCATTCTGCCCTAACATGCAAGTGCTGAAGGGAAGTTTATCAATGAGACACTTAATTTGCAAAATACAACACTATAGCTCAGCTTGTGCTTTCATTATTCTCAAATGATGATCTGGAGGTTGTGGGTGTTATTTATGTACCTTTATGTTGTTTCCAATTTATGGCAACACTAAGGCGAACTTATCATGGGATTTTCTGGGACTGAGAGTGCTCAAGGTCATCTGGTGGGTTTCCATGACTAAGCAGATAATTGGAACCTGGGCTGCATCCTCACTTCTGAAATAATCCAGTTTGACACCACTTTAACTGCCATGGCTCAATACTATCGGATTCTGGGAATTGTCGTTTTTATGGCACCAGAGCTCTCTGACAGAGAAGGCTAAATATCTCTCAAAACTACAATTCCCAGACTTCTGTAGCATTGAGCCATAGCAGTTAAAGTGATGTCAAACTGGATTATTTCTGCGGTGAGGATGCAGCCCCATTTCCTGAATTGTAGTGCAACACTACAACCACTACCCCATGCTGGAGGTCATGGGTAGTAAGTCAGAAAGGGGATCTGCAAAAGAAATTGGAAGGGGAAGAATGGGAATGCTTAATTCCTAACTGTATAGGGAAAACAGAACACATAAGAAGTGTCATTCTTCTACCATATGGTGTTTGATCTGCAATGGCTGGCAATGCCAGAGCAAGATATGTTAATGCTCCTAAGAGAGTTTTCTCTGCTTGGTTTGCACTAAAATTCCAAGATCATCCTAACTATGCCTGAGGCAACCATGTCAGTGAGGGGTGGGTGAACTCTGGGCCTTAGCTTGAGGTTTAAAGGGGCAGAATGCTACCCCCTCAAAATAAATTCAGCACCTTAGAAAGCATTTGGCATTTACATTTCTGTACCGCTTATCAGTGAACCAAGCACTCTCTAAGCAGTTTACAATCTGTAAGCCAATTGCCCCCAACAAGCTGGGCACTCACTTTACTGACCTATGAAAGGATGCAAGGCTGAGTCTGGGATCGAACCCACAACCTTGTGGCTGCAGTACTGATTGGCATTTAACCGTTGTGCCACCAGGAGTCCCCTAAATAATTCCTTTCAAATTCAGATTAAACCCCAGAGTAGTCTCACAGCCCCACTGGCACTGGATGTCCCATCCATCACTGTAACCACAGCCTCTGCCATTGGTCATTCCTTTCCTGCTGCAGTGCTGGAGGGCAGGAAGCACATTAGTCTGAGAGCTGCCCACTATCTCGTCCAGCATGGCTGGCCCCAACAACTTTGCTGCCTGAGAAAAAGCACCAAAGGCTATTGTCTGCCTTTCAACGTCAAGATGTGTAGTACTCTTGGTCCATCAAGTTATTTGGGCATCTCAGGCAGAAAATCCTGTATCCAGCTTTTCTCATCCCAGATAGTGTCAGAAGCTGCATATGCTTTTGTCTTGCCATATTACAGTGATGATATATATGGGATACGTAGTAGTGATAGTATGTTTTAGGTCTGTGAGCTCAGATGCAGATGCTGAGATAAGCCAGGAAAGGAGGCGAACCCCTTTGATCATTGGTAAGGAAGTGTTTGACTAGAACAATAAAGGAAAGGGGCAGAAAGGAAGGAGAAATGTGTTTATTAATTTTAATTAATAAAATTTAACCTGCCTGAAGTTTGAGTTGTATGTAGTTTAATTATGTGGTTTGTAATGGTTGCTGGTCAACTGTGACAATGAAAGTCACCGTACTGGTGTTTCTTAATAAAGGTTTCTGAGTGTCTACTACTGAGCCTGAGTTTCCGAAGTCTGGTATGATGCTGAGATTAACCATAGTACAAGTGTGACAACAGATAACTAACAGTCTGATCCCTCTTTTATGACACCCAAAGCCCACCGCATGGGAAACTACTTCATTCTGCCTATCAGTACAGCTGACTCTGTTCTTAGGGTTGATTGGGATCAGTGGGGGGGGGAATATACCTGTCAAATGGAAACACTACACCTTCTTAAACGTACTTGATCTTCAAGCATGGAGAAATACATTTCTATGGCTGCAATCAAGTAGCTGCAGCACAATCCTATGCTTGGTTATTTGGCAGTAAGTCTCATTATTTTCAATGCCTCCTGGCAAGGACATACAGAATTGCAGAACCAAGACTGAAATTCTGTGTACATTTACTGGAGAGTAAGCTTCATTGAACACAGAGAATGTTATCACACGGGGCCTAAAGCAGTCCCATCCCCGATGCATCCCCGTCCCATTGCGGTTGCTTTTCAATCCAGAACTTACTGGCATACAGAAAGCAGCATCATTCCGGTATCATTCTGGTCACGGCAAAATGTAATTCCCAAAGAAACCGGCATTCAAAAGAATGGGGATGATGCTGGGTGATGCCGCAAGGGGACAGGGATGCGACGGGGATGGGTGTGACGTCATGTGAAGACACGGGGAAAGGAAGCGGATTGGGACGGGGATGCGATGGGGATGGGCGGGGTTTCTCTGCGACGTCGTGTGAACACAGGGGAAAAGGAAGCGCAATGGGACGAGGATGCGACGGGGATGGGACTGCTTTAGACCCCGTGTGATAACGTCCAGAGAGACTTATTTAACAAGAAAAACATGCATAAGGTAATATTGGAAGCCTTGGATAGACAATCATTCTGCCAAGCTTTAAGTTCAAAATTGTGTCATCAGATTTATTTTCTGTGTTTGTTTCGGCTCTTGACATGCCAGGTTAATGTATCTGTGTGTGGAATTTTGACAGTAATTTTCAAACCACACTTAGGCATCAAATCAGCCTCTTGATGATAACAACATTTCCTTTACGCTTTTCACAGGTGATTAGTAAAAGCTATCTTCCAGATAGCACAATTATATATATGGACCCTTCTATTTTGTTTTATCTCATAGGGTCTGTCATCCCAGAATTATCTCAGGTTCACCCCTTTCCTCCAGGCTTATTGTTGGCACTGCCAAGCACCTTGCCAGTGACTACTGACCTGAGTTTCCTATGCCTTCTCTATTGCTGAAAAGGCCCCTTATCTGGCAGGCAATTTGTCAACTCTCCAGTTTATTTCTTAAGTTTCTTACTGCTTCTTCTCTGTCATGTAGGGCTTTGTTGTTGTGTGCCTTCAAGTAGTTTCTGGCCTATGGTGACCCTAAGGTAAACCTATCATGGGGTTTTCTGGGGCTGAGGGTGTGTAACTTGCCCAAGGTTACCCAATGGGCTTCCATGGCCAAATGAGGATTGACACCCCTGGTCTCCAGAGTGACAATGCAATGCTCAAACCACTAAACTACATTGGTTCAAAGTAGGCCTTACAGCAGCTTATACCATATAAAAGAAACCAACTAAATGCCTTGACATGCTGTTTTTCAAAAGGTGTAAGAAATAATACAACAACAATATAGCAACTATCTAGAAGGCTAATTATATTATTGCATGCAGTCCACTAAATTGTATCAGATATCATTTGCCAATGGTTTTCAAAGTCTCTTCTGGAGAACCCAGTTCTTTGAAAACTAAGTAACATTCTTCAGTAAGAATAATTAGTACTTGGAAGTAATGATGTTATCTGTAATATCTTACTTTTGGGAATGCAAGGGTAAAACAATGCCCTCGTTTCCACATATTAACATTGACACTAAAATGTTGGAGGAGTGTTGTATATGTGGGTTCCTCATGATTTTAAAATTTTAAATTATCACAGTGGGGCAGAATTTGCCAATTTTTCTATTTTTAGGTTGTTGGGTTGTTGTTTTTAAAAAATAGAATTCAAAATAAATTGTTAGTTACACATTGCCAAAGCATTATCCGTAAATTGATGAGTAACGTTGACAACAACATGCTATACATTTTAAAAGTAACAGATTAAAACATAATAATAATGTCCTATGTTTTGAGGATAATTTTTTTAATTTTTAAATAAATTTTATTATTAAAACATATAAATACACTCATACAATAATCTAAACCTATTACAGATAAATCCTAATCAAAATCCAAGCATAATACAAAAAAAACCTTCCTAGATACAATTCATTATCTACTATCTTCAAAATTAATAACAATTAGTATTAAACAAAAACAATTAAAACAATCTACTTAACAAATCTCAAGTCTTCTAAATTGCTCTATATTTCCAAAAGTATTTTGCAGGAAGTTCCTTATCTTTCCCATCTTAATTTCCACCATCTTTTCTTTCCCTTCTACCTTTATTTCTCTCCTACTTTCCTACTTCTTACCCTCCTTGCCTTACTTCCCACCTCCCCTCCTCACTCTTCCTTCCACACTCCAGCTTCTTTTAGTCATTCCCCACTCCACATCTTTCTTCCCCTCTCTTCCTCTTACTCCTACATACACATACCTTCTTGCAACTTACTTTCTCCCTTCATTAACTCCCTTCCCTATCGTTTCTCTCTTCCTGCATTCATACTCTTGGTTCAAACTTCCTTCTTCCTTCCTATCTTCCCTGGATTAAATTTGTAAGTATTTGACCTCCTTTTTCCACAATTAAATCATCTTTGTAGCTTTACTTCAGCTTGAATTGATATTCCACAAGAACTCATACATTTTAACTTTGTTGCCTTAAGATCTTTTGTGCCTTATGTGTTAGTATAATTCAATCGCTAACCATTTTTATCATTCTAAATTTATATTCTCAAATGTTTCTTTCCTTACCTCCCTATTATAACCTTCTACATAAGTAGTTTCTTAAAATCTTTGTACCTATTTCCAATAAACCTTACCAATTTTCATTGTTTTATTTGGAGTCTGTCAATCTTATTTAACTCCTATTATCTTTCTTATTGCTTGTTTTTACTTATTATTGTTTCTTAATTGTTTTGAAGCAAAGATATATTAAAGTGGGTGCCTATAATATCTATTAACCTTACTTTCCCTCCTTGTTTTACATTTTCCAATTTTTTCTCCTAGATTTGGTATATAGTCACTGCAGAACTTCCCCAATATTTTTCTAGAAAATTTAGGATTGGTAACCATTCGCTTAAATAGTTTTCTATATCTTTATCTCTAAGATATTGTGTTAGAATATCCATTTCAATGGCATCATAAAATTTCATAATCCATTCATTCATATTCGGTACTTTCTTTTTTTTCCAATTCTGTAGTAATGTTATCCTTGCCATGGCGATTAAATAAAATAAAATTTTCCCTACTTCTTTATCTAAATCTTTTCCCCACATATTTAATAGATACATTTCGGGTCTCATTGCTATATCTTTATTTAAAATCTCTTTAATAATTTCATTAACCTTTTTCCAATAACTTTCCATCTTTTTACAAGACCATAAACAATGATAAAGTGTGCCTGATTCTTTATCGCACTTCCAGCATAGGTTGCTACTTGATTTGTAAATTTTGGCTATTTTTACCGGGGTTAAATACCATCGATAAAAAATTTTGTAAAAATTTTCTCTAAGATTTTGAGAAGCTGTATATTTTAATGATTTTGTCCAGGCGAATTCCCACATCTCTAATTCAATTGGATGGCCAATATTTTTTGCCCATATTGTCTTTAATAATTTCCTCCTCTAAATCCCATCTCAATAGTGCTTTATAAAATTTCCCTATCCATTTACTTTCGTTTTGAGGATAATTTTAACCACCACTGTTAGTCTTCCTTCTACAACTGTGGTGGAATGTAGGATATGCTTGCTACAACATATTCTCAGTCCACAATGGGTGATGGCAAAACATAACAGTGGTCTTGTAAACTGCAGTCTAGAAGGTAGTCCAAAATCCTCTTCAAAGATTTTCTGCAAGAATTTAGTGTAGCAGACCCACCTTCAGAGGTTCACAGGCATATCTCACAGTGTGGAAAGTGTTCCTTGAAGGGTAGTTGATTCATTCATAACCACTGCACAGTATGAACCTGTATATCAGTGGTCAATACTGCCAAGCACCTCATTCTGTTGCTTATCAACAATCAAAAATTGTAAGACTGGTGGTATAGTGTTTTGACTACAACTCTGGAGACCAGGGTTTGATTTTTAGCTCACCACGAAACCCTTTGGGTGACCTTGGGCAAGTCACATGTGCTCAGCCTCAGTGGAAGTCACGGGCAAACCTCCTCTGAACAAATTTTGTCAAGATTTGCTGCTCCTCTTCCAGTGAGGCCAGGAGATCTTGGTTGTCCCCTGCATGAGCAGCAAACTGCATGAATCGCCTTAGGGTCACCTAAGTCAGAAACAACTTAAAGGCACACAACGCACACACACAGACACACATTAGCCAAGATGCTATAAAGTTCCAGCAGAGTGGAAAGCTTCACTGATGTTGCTACACCTGATTGCCCCACATGCACTTCAGCTATTGGGCAATTCTCCCTAGAGCAGCTGATTGCTCAATGCCTGGCTCTCAGGCGGCCTTTGGATCCAAGGCATCAGTGGGAGAGGTGGCCTGAGAACTTACTTGTGCTTTTTCAACACTCCCAAAGTGTCTTGGCTCCCTAAGAGCCACACACTGAAGAAACACTCTACTTTTGTGGACTTCAGTTCCCAGAAGCCCCAACAAACTTGACCAACAATCAGGAATTATAGAAGCTGAAGTCTATCTGGAAGACCAAAGCTTGGGAACCACTGCTCTAGATAGAGCTGGCCTGTGGCTGAGGGGTGAGGGGTGCTCTAGTCAGCTGCTTCTTCCCCTGGCAAGGCTATACAAGCACAATGGCTACAAGCACAATGGCATAATTTGTTGTTCATTGCTGCTGCCCCTCTTCTAGTTGGGACAGGAGATCTTGGTTATCCCCTGGATGAGTAGTAAAACTACCAAAGTGTTCACATGCAACAGCCCATTCCTGAAGAGTTTCACAGAATAGGATGTTGCCCATAGTGTGTAAAGTGCCCAACATTCAAAGAACATTTTGGGGGGAAATCCAAATATTTCATGAATAACTGGAGACTATGGATATCAACTCTGCAAAGAACTTTGAGGAGCAAACCGGTTCAGCTTTATGCCGCTATCACATTGACTGAATAGTGTGTGGTTGTGTTATGTTTTTAATCTAAAACTGCAACATATGCTTGGAAGTGTAAGTGTGCTAAATTTAAAGTTGTCTGCAATCACCTTGGGTATGATGGCTGTTCAAGATCCTGTGACAGGTGTAATGTATATACTTGACTATAAGGAGATTATCGCATGATTTTCCCCCTGATCTGGACACGGGCTGAGACCGTGTATAAGTGGATGTTATCACACGGCTTCGTGCCCAGATTGGAGGCATCTTGTACCTGATTGGGACTTTTTCATCTGAGTAATGAACGGAAAAGAACAATGTTTGGCTCAGTATGGGATAAGTCCCTATCGGGTATGGGATGCCTCTGATCTGGGCACAAAGCTGTGCGATAATATCCATTTTTACATGGTCTCAGCCGGTGCCCAGATCGGGAGAAAACAGCTGGTACGACAATCTCCTAAGTGACCTCATGTATAAGTCAAAGGCTAGTACTAGCAGAAAACCTCACAGACCTGGAACACTTACTATGGAAGTTCAAGGTAGAAAGTGCAAAGGCAGGCCTACTGTTGAACATAAAGAAAACAAAAATAATGACCACGGAGAATCTACATAAATTTAACCTATACAATGAGGAAGTAGAAATAGTAAAAGAATTCTCATACCTGGGATCAAACAATGATAGGAACAGAGACTGCAGCCAGGAAATCAGAAGAAAATTAAGAATGGGGAGAGCATCTATGAAAGAACTAGAAAAGATTCTAAAATGCAAAGATATACGACTCAGAACAAAAGTTAGAATCATACAAGCCATCGTATTCCCTATTACCATGCATGGATGTGAGAGCTGGACAGTTAAGAAAGAAGATAGGAAGAAAATCAATTCATTTGAGATGTGGTACTGGAGAAGAGTGCTGAGGATATGTTGGACAGCCATAAGGACAAACAAATGGGTCCTAGAGCAGATCAAGCCAGAGATCTCCCTGGAAGCCAAGATGATCAAACTGAGGTTGTTATATTTTGGACACATCATGAAAAGAGAGGACTCCCTGGAAAAAACAATAATGCTGTGGAAGGTGGAGGGAAGTAGAAAGAGAAGAAGACCACATGCTAGATGGATGGACTCTATGAAGGAGGTCATGGGTATGAATTTATAGGAACTAAGCAGAGCAGTGGAGGACAGAGAGTTTTGGAGTTGTCTCATCCTTAGGGTTGCTATGGGTCGAGATTGACTTGAGGGCAGTTAACAACCACCACCACCACAAGTCAAAGGTAGGATTTGAGGACAAAATTGAGGATTTTTATATGACCTGTGGATAAGCTGAGGATAAAACTTAGAGGCATGTAACAAAGGATGTAAAAGACAAAGCAAAGGAAAAGGATGCCTAAGAACTTCCAAAATTCTGGCAAGCGTAACTTTTTATGCTCACACTCAAGCTGGATGGATGATGAGGGAGCTATGGTAAATCATGGCTGTGTGAAATGAGGAGGGAGGTGATCAGGTACAGGAGGGGCTAAGAAAATGCATATATCTAAAAGGATGACAAGGCAAAGCAAAGAAAATGGCAACTAACAACTTTGCCTGATTTTAACCCAGAAAAACCAACAAATATACACAAATGTCTTATTCAAATCCTTCAAGGCCCAATTGCTCTCAGTACTCCTTTGAGAAGGTAAAGTGCTACCATTGCTGCCATTTTTCTGTCCAGGCATTCAAAAAAGTCAGAAGTGGTGCCGCAGTACAGAAAGTAGAGGGGAACAGTGCTTCTTTTAGGTTTTCCCAGGGCAGACTAAGCTCTCTCCTTTTGCACTCTATTAAGAGAAAGGGATGGTTCCTTTTTTGATAAGAGTTAAATTGACCAGGATAGGTCAACCCATGTTTTTGGGGTCAATTCCTTTTTGATTAAAACTTTTAGACTTATACATGAGTATACACAATATATGCCATCAAACACATGAAGTTGATTTCTGTAGTACACAGAAAGGCCCTTAATGATTGCAAGCCCAAACTAGGATAAACTAGCTGATTCTAGATTAACCAGTAAAAAAAAAAAGATGACTCCTCACATGACGGAATAAATAGCAAAAAATGAGCTAATGTCTACATGTTTGAGAAACAGCCATTCTCTGCAGCAAAATGACAGACATGCATCTAGGCACTGCACACTTTCAACTGGTATTAAATTCAGACAAGTTTTATCTCTTGAGACACACCCTGCCACTATAGCTAGCATAAATCATTGATGACAGGAATAATTAGAGCTCAAAAAATTAAATGCCTTCCATAGGTTCATACATGGGTATGTAGTGAGGCAGCCAGAATGCTGCCTTACTACCCCTCATTTGGTCAAAAATGCACCAAACATTGATACCTTTATTGGCCAACCAAAATGCACAATATACATGCTGCAAGCTTGCAAACCTTCACTGGCTTCTTCATTGGGCAAGGTGTTACAAAACAAACAGGAGGGGGAAAATGAAGAAGTTAGTCATAGGTCTGCATTTTGCTGTTTTTGTTCTCAGTTCAGATGGTATGGATGGGTATATCTTGTAGGCTGGCACCTCTTCCTTCTGGCCATGTGGCAACTGGGAGATTCTCAAAGTCCAGGAAATTTAACATCAATTTGCATCACAACAAAGACACTCTTTTGCAATCCAATATGTCTCCATCCTTGTGAGGCCATAGCCCCTTTGTTAGGCAGAGGACACTGGATTTCTCAAGAAGCCTTCATGCTTTTGCATCAGGGAAATTTTAGGTGGTGTTGAGGTAAAACATGCCAATCCAGTCCAAATTAAAGAAGAAGAAAAATGTTTTATCTTTGTTGGAGGTTGAAACTTCAAATAGGAAGGTCCCAGTCCACTGGCTCACTCTATCCCCCCTCCCATTTGATTGAACATTTCTTATTTTAAACTGTACTTTTCCAGAGCAGCAAGAATAAATGCCAGAATAAATTAATATTGCAAAATGGAAAGAGCAAAGATCTAGCACAAGAGGCATGCATGTTAAAATATATTACTTCATTGCGGGAGAGAATAATACTGTAGATAATGTATAAGGAAATGGAGCTATATTTCCAGCAAAATTGATGGGTAGTACAAGAAATGCAGAGTTTTTACTAATTTCATTCTGTGAGGCCAAGATGACATTCTTCAGACAAGCATTTTTGATTCAATAATATCACATTTTCATAAAATTGTGGAAGGAGTCTTGGAGATCGTGTGCTCCATTGCCTCCTCCTAAGATTGTTTTGGGTCATGGACTCCTTTGAGACTCTGATGAAAGCTAAGGACTTGCTTCCCAGAAAAAATGCACTTAAAATGTAATTTTCAAAGTAGCAGGGGAGAAATCAAATAGAAAAGGCCCTCTTCTTTTGCTTAGTCTACAGACTCTTTGAAGCCCATTCATGGATCCCTGAAGAGTCCATGGGCTGCAGGTCATGAAACGATGATGTAGTCAAACCCTCTTGCTCAGCACAGTTTGCAAAGCAAGAACCAAAAAAAGGGCTCCTCAGCTTCTGCTTAAATACCAGTGACGAAGAGATCAGTCTTTGAAGCCCAGTCTTACTTTGTAGATTCTGCATTGAGCAAGGAGGTTTGTCTACATCAGAGTTTCATGACCTGCAGCCCATGGACTCTTCAGAGAGCCATGAATGTGCTTCAAAGAGTCCAACACAAACCATAATCTTCACTGTTGGACAGTTCTTACAGCATCCCACCTTGTGATTATAGTTTTTCCAGCTACAGTAACAGCAAACATGTCTGCTCTCCCTTACATATGACAGCCCTTTAGCTCTTGGGAAACAATTGGTACTCAAATAGCTATATATTGTTGCTGTGAAAGAATTTTTCTCCTTCATTGGCAAAAGAGTCTGCATAGTGGTATCTGATGAGGAAGGGCAGCAGGGCATGCATGTAGACTCTGGGGCTTTAGCAGCAGGTTGGACGAAATGGCCCAACTCTGCGGTTCTACTGTTCTATGATTCTAGGTTCGCAATGAGGCTCCTTGCCTTCCCTACACCCCAGAGCCCACTGGCTATAGCAGCCTGAATACAGAATCTGCTTTGCCATTTCTCAGTCAGTTGCACAAGTTGCCTGTCTCTTGCTGACGCCCCACTGGCTCCCTCTCCCTGGAATGAGGAGGAGCCGTAATAGCAAACACTTGAACACCACCCCAAATTCCAGCGCAGTGCTTTCTGCCAAACGAGAAGGAACATTACTCATGGCCACCATGTTCCCTCCCAGACATGTTGAGACAGCCCTGCAAAGATATTTGCTTCACCTCAGCCAACTGGCCTAGCAAAAGGAAAGTCACTATATCGACATACTTGTTCATATTTTACATTTTATGGTAGAGTATGAATGACAAGAAACCACAGAGTATCATAACTCGGGGTGTTATGCTGACCCACCCTTTCAGTAAAATGAACCAGCCCAAGATCTAAATATCATCTAGAGGTGAAGAACTTGAAGCATGTGGAAACAATCATTTGTTGACTGCCCACATCTAATCCAGTAATGGTTCCTCTTGGCTAAATTTGGACAAATGCAGAGAGCTGGATACTTGCTTGGAGGTGCTCTGGGCCAGTGACAACAGCTAGCAACCTGGCAGAACCCACTGGTGGTAAAGTTAATCCCTGTTTTGATCCTCCTGCCTTCCTAACCATAGAAGCCACAGTCAAAGGTGTCAGATTTTTCACTATAACCCAAACAAAACATTCAGGACTGCTCTGCCAGATGTTCTGGGCAAGGGCCAGTCCAAGCCAATTTGCTACCTGAGACCAAGCAAGAAATAGCACCCTTATTGGAAATAGTGCCCAAGTGTAACACCCAATGCCAGCCAAGTTATTCTGACAAGAAGCAGACCATACAAGTACCTCCCACTCCTCCCCAGCAGTAAAATGCAATACCAACAAATTAAATAACAATCTGTTACCATTTCATGACACCCAGACTCTGCTACCTGAGACAGCTGCCTCACTCTACCTAATCGTAAGGCTGGCCTTTCTGGGCCACTGTAGGAAATTTAACTTCTGGTGGACAGCTTTCCAGACACAGCTGGTACTGCAAGATGCGCAGAAGGGGCTCACTCTGCAAGACCTGGCCAGAGCTGGAACATATCCAGAGAAGGGAGAACAAAATGGTGAAAGGTTTGGAAACCAAGGCCTATGAGAAGTGGCTTAGGATGCTGGGTATGTTTAGCCTGGAGAAGAGAAGGTTAAGGGGTGGTAACATGATAGCCATGTTTAAATATTTGAAGGGATGTCATATTGAGGATGGAGCAAGCTTGTTTTCTGCTGCTCCAAAGACTAGGACTCAGAGCAATGGATTCAAGCTACAGGAAAAGAAATTCCACCTAAATATTAGAAAGAACTTCCTGACCCAGTAATAGCTGTTCAGCAGTGGAACATAATGTCTTGGAGAGTGGTGAAGTCTCCGTTGGAAGTTTTTAAGCAGAGGCTGGATGGTCATCTGCCAAGGGTGCTTTGATTGTGTATTCCTGCATGGCAGGGGGTTGGACTTGATGGCCCTGGTGGTCTTTTCCAACTCTATGATTTTATGAGCGCTCCCCTCAAACCCCATATCATCCCTAGCATTCCTGTCTCCTGCTTTTGAGATGACACCACAAAAAAGCTGCCACACATCTAATTCCCCCATACTGTACAGTAGTTGTTAAATCCTGATTATATAAATTGGTTCCTCCAGAACAAATGCATATTCTTTACCCTCCTCTATGTAACTGTCTTGTTCACTTGGCAATTCTTATGGAATTTCCACATAGTGGTATAGCCCTCTCACCACCTTCTCCCATCTTTATATTTCGAGAAAATATCTGCTATGGAGGAAAAGATGGAATATGTACACAATATCTGTTGACAAGCAACTCTACAAGATCTCTGGTAGCATGCTCAGATTCCTTCTCCTCTTATTTCTATATAGGTTGCTTCTGGTCTGAGAGGAATAGAATAAGAAGTCCTCTAGATGAGCTCAGGGGTTAGTGCTTACAGTGCTTATATTGGCTGACAAAATAAGAACATAAGAAGAGCCCTGAATAGATCACACCAAGTGATCTTTCCCACAGTGGCTAATAAAATGAATTTTGAGCCATTCCAAAATTGCAAGCATGGAGGGGAACAAGGATAAGCAATGAGCCCCATTCCCTTCACCTGAATCATCTCCATGTTTATGAAAAAGCTCTGAAACAGAACATAACCATCATTTAGGAAAACGAAGTTGCAGAATCAATTCCACAAATCAGGTATATGTAGTACTTCTTCCTGTTCCCCCTGAATTTACTCACACAGTTCCTTGGATAACCTAGTATGAAAAGGGGGAAGAGAAAATTATAACTTTCTCCCCCCCCCCATGAACAATTATATCAATTTCTGCAACACCTTTCATCGTCACTCCCCTCACAGCCTACGAATTACCAAAAATATTCACTTTTCTTCATAGGGGAGATGCTCCTACCCCTTGGCCATTCTTGTTCCTCTTTTCTTCTCTTTTTGCCAGTTCTATGATGTCTTTTTTGAGATATGGCAACTGTTATTCTGTGTAGTATATTTACTATTACATATATTATTTAATGCTGTTTTAAGGGGGTGGGTTGGTTTGATTGAAATGATGTAGGGATTTTTACTGTAAGCCGCTTGGATTGCTGTCATTAAGCGGGATATAAATTATTATTATTATTATTATTATTATTATTATTATTATTATTATATTAGTATTCCAAACTAGGCAATACCATGGATTGATACAAAGGTATTATAGTATCACCATCTGATTTTCAGCCATTTCCCTAATAATTCCTAGAATAGGATTTGATTAGATTCTCTCATTATACCACTACATATTGAGTTAACCTTTTCATTGAGATCTCTATGTCTGCAGAATCTCTTTACTAATTAAGATAAAGATATTCCCTGTTGACAAGATTGTCAAGTTGTGTCTGACCGTAGCAGGTGGGGCTCATCTCCATTACTAAGCAGAAGAGCCAGCGTTGTCAGAGACTACTCTGTGATCATATGGCCAGCATGATTGCACAGAACGCTATTTACCTTCCCACCAAAGTGGTACCTATATATCTACTTGCATTTGCATGCTTTTGAACTGCTAGATTGGCAGAAGCTGGGACTAGTGATAGGAGCTCACCCCATCATGCAGCGCTCAGGCCTCGAATTGCCAACCTGCCAATATTGCAATCAACAGAACCAGCACCTTAACCACTTGAGCCACTGCATCCCTTTACTAATAAGTCATAGTCAATTCAGAGTCACCACTCCCTGAGTGAAACTGGGCTTTTTGGGGGGGAGGGGGGGGTCTCAGTGTGCATCACATTACATATATATATTCACAGTCCAATTTACCATTTTGTTATCCATTCACCCAATTAGGAAAAATCCTTTGTGAGCTTTTCACAGCCCATGTGAGTTTCCACCATTATGAATACTTTGGTGTCAGCTGCAAATGGAACAACTATGCCACACACACTTACCTATGATCACTTATGGACCAATTAAGCTGCATCCATCTTATTAGAGATCCTTAAGAGACTTACTTCTTAAACCCCACCATTCTGAGAATTGTGCACTTACTGCTGCTCTCTGCTTCTCTTTCTTTAGCCAAACTCTGATCCATAAGAGCTTATGTTTTGTTTTATTTCATGTATATTAAATAGAGATGTAATTTTTTGCATCTAATTGCATAATGTAATTCTTGAAAGAAGCAACAAGTAAATGTAGCAATTTTGTTTATGATAGGAGAAAGTCCTCAAAAGTTGCTGTTTCAAAGACTATTCACAGTGTGGCATTTATTCTGTGTAAAATTCAGATGTAGCATTGTTGCAGATATGTTTTTCCCCCCAGAAATTTTTGTTGCTTGTACAGATAACACTATTTTCTATGCAAAAACATCACATGCAAATTTTGCACAGAATAGCTCTGAATTGCAAATATTCTCATCATTCTAGGATCTCCTTGTCAGGATCTCTTGATACTTGAGAAACATGTTGTTTTGCCATTATTTTTGGAATATTTTCAAATATGCTTTTCATTCCTAGTGCTAAGTTTATTCAGAAATCTTTGGTGAGGGATTTTGTCAAAAACAGCTTTTGAAATAACAAAATAATCATGCATAGACAATGTATATCTAAACCTTTAATTTAAAACACATGCTTGCTGACACTCCCCCCCCCCCCAAAAAAAACCCTCTGAAAGGATGGTGATGCAGAATGCCTAATTCCAGACACCATGCTGATTCTTCCTCAACACTTCTTCAGTCATGACTTCTACAAAATTATCTGCATGTGAACACTTATTACAGGGGCACTATGCCAGTATCACAGACTGTTATGCCAGTCTAAAGCACTCCACCCCAGTGCACCTCCTAACTCCATGGAAATGCCACCTTCACATCATGTTTGTTTGTTTGTCTGTTTCCCCCACTTGCAGTTCCAAAATGGTTGAACTGTGGTTCCAGTTTTTTCAACAGTGAAGATTAAGATAATAATTCCTTTGGCTTCTCTGCAATATTTTTCTCCCTCTGTAGCAGTCCTTTACCTTCTTTGAGAACTATTGGTTCAAGCACTTTGATGGCAGTTTTCCTCCTTCTGATATTGCGTGAACCATTCATAATAGATATAGAAGTCAGACTGTCATACAGCATAGGAAGTGCAGGTTATATCTATGGTAGGCTGGTTCATACGTTATGGTTGCCACCATGAGAATATATGAAGGGCTAAGGATCAGACATTGAACAGAATAGAGAGTGCAGTCAAGAAATAAGAAAAAGACTAGGAATGGGGAGGGCAGCTATGGGCCTTATCACATGGGGGTCCAATGCAGAAAGTATCCAAAGCTGATACGTATACTTCTCCCATGTGTTTACACATATCCAAAGGCAATCCAAAGCTGAAACGTATTTGTTTTCCGTGTGTTTACACATATCCAAAGGCAATCCAAAGCTGAAACGTATTTGTTTTCCGTGTGTTTACACATATCCAAAGGCAATCCAAAGCTGAAACGAATTTCCCCCCCCTTGATCCGAAGTCAAAGGGGATCTTTTGACATTCGGATTTTTGCGGATGTACAAGCGTCCTCCACGGCCAGAGCCGCCTCTCCGCCGGTGCCTTGGGCTGGCTGGAGGGCTGGCAAGTGCGGAGGGAGGGCGAGGCGTGGGAGGGAGCCTCCGCCGCCGCCTCCTCCGAGGATGGAGCCGCCTCTCAGCCGGTGCCTTGGGCCAGCTGGAGGCCTGGAAAGTGTCGGAGGGAGGGCGAGGTGCGGGAGGGAACCCCCGCCGCCGCCTCCTCCGACCGGAGAAGCCTCTCAGCTGGTGCCTTGGGCCGGCTGGAGGCCTGGAAAGTGTCGGAGGGAGGGCGAGGTGCGGGAGGGAACCCCTGCCGCCGCCTCCTCTGACCGGAGAAGCCTCTCAGCCGGTGCCTTGGGCCGGCTGGAGGCCTGGAAAGTGTCGGAGGGAGGGTGAGGTGTGGGAGGGAACCCCCGCTGCCGCCTCCTCCGACCGGAGAAGCCTCTCAGCCGGTGCCTTGGGCCGGCTGGAGGCCTGGAAAGTGTCGGAGGGAGGGAACCCCCGCTGCCACCTCTGCCTCCTCCAGAAAGGCCCCGGAAAGGCCCCAGAAAGGCCCCAGAAAGACCACGCTTCGGTTAGTCTTTGCTTACTTTTCGCTTCCTGGCCAGCGTTTGATAAGGCCCTATGAAAGAACTGGAAAAGATACTGAAGAGCAAAGACATACAACTGAGCACTAAAGTTAGAATTGTCCAGGCCATTGTATTCCCAATTACTATGTACAGATGTGAGAGCTGGACAGTGAAGGAAGCAGACAGAAATAAAATCAACTCATTTGAAGTGTGGTGCTGGAGAAGAGTACTTAGGATACCAGGGACAGCCAAGAAGGCAAACAAATGGGTTCTTGAACAGATCAGACCAGGGCTCTCCTTGGAAGCAAAGATGATCAAGTTGAGACTATCATACTTTAGCCACATAATGAGAAGGCATGAGAAAAAAACAATACTGCTAGGAAAAGTAGAGGGTAGAAAAAAGTAACGAAGACCATAGACCAGATGGATAGACTCAATCAGGGGGGTTATAGGGAAGGGCTTGCAGGATCTGGGCAAGGCAGTGGAGGATAGGGATTCTTGGAGATGTCTCATCCACAGGGTCGCCATGAGTTGGAACCAACTTGAGGGTATCTAACAACAACAACAATCAAGTCTTGAAACTGGTGAGAACCCATCTACCGTATTTTCCGGCGTATAAGATGACTGGGCGTATAAGACGACCCCCACTTTTCCAGTTAAAATATAGAGTTTGGGAAGAGTATGACTTCCAAAACTGTTGTTGTTGTTGCTGTGCACCTTCAAGTCATTTCCAACTGATGATGACACTAAGGCAAAGCTATCATGAACCTCCTTATACCCGGCGTATAAGACGACCCCTCCACTCTAACCCCAGATTTTGCAGGTTAAAAAGTAGTCTTATACGTCAGAAAATAAGGTACTTGCTTTTGCCTATACTCATTAGATTGGCTCAGAAATTAGAAAAGTTGGGGATATTTCAGGTAATTCCTAATGAAATATGCATTGGCTAGCATCTTTTCCACTTCTTCTCATCCAAAAACCTACCTATCTCATAGTAGAGGCTCTTCAGATTGTGTAAAGTTCTCAGTCTGAAGGTTTGGGGCTTATGGAGAGGCAGTTAAGCTGGGAAATTCTCTTATTTGAAAATTGCTATAGATGAAGAAAAATAAACTATAGGTGATGTGATTCTGGCCTTTTTTCTGGAGTGTATATGTTAAGTCCTCTGAACCCTGAAGCCAGGCCCAAGCCTGGAGATATTCAATAATACCCATTATCTGCTTGCTTATGAGCCAAAATGTCAACAGACCAGAAATGCTACCAAATGGATACAGGAAGCTTTCTAAGACATTTTTCTTTTCTTTTTGTCTCTCTGTATTAGGGTAAGATCAGTAATCACCACAACCATCCAGCATCAGCCCAGCCCATGTCAGGCCATCTCTAGAAATCCATCCTTATTCCTACATCCAAATCTGTATTTCTTCTCACCTCTTTCTTAGGGCATAACCAAAAATCAAATCAAAACAAAACAAAAACTCCCCACAAACACCTTCAATGCCTGCTACTCATGCAATCACCTTTGTATTCAGATGGTGGTACTGCTTGTTCTCGATGTCCAAAAGAACAAGTGTGTACAAAGATTACACAGTCTCTGAATAATAACTGTATTTCTATGCAAGATCCTATTTGGAAGCCACCAAGAAGCCTCACAAACTAAATGAGGAAGCAACTTTGCAGGTAGATGGCAAGTATTTGCAAGATCTGGATTCTCCAAGAGACAACACGTGTCTCCTCAATGAGAGGCATAAAGATCCAGATTATTGAAATCTGAATTCAGGAATCACAACATAGCATGGTCATTCAACTATATCCTATGCCAAACAGGGAGAACATAGACAGCAGTGGTAGCTTCCATGTCAGTGAGGAAATGAATCAACTCTAGTTTGTCTGAACATTTGAAGTGCTACCCAATGGGCTGAACGTATTTGGAAAATGGGGGAAAGATGGAAAGCTCCTTTAAAGTTTGGACTAAAATAGATTTACTGCCTTATGGATACTGTAGTGGACAGGTTATTTTAGCCTGAAGGTACTAAGGAACATCAATATGGTAGGGCCTATTGCACTAAGCAGAAGAGCTTGAAATAACTTTGACTGAATCACCTGGCTTAAGATTTCTATGGAAATCCCAAATTCTACACGACCAGCTTCCCCTGGCTTTGAAGTACTTACCATTCATTTTAAATTTGGGTAAACAAAGGCTACTTAAAGTGAAGTTGATGACAAAATAAAAGAACAGCCAATAGTTCCAGAATGTATTAACAGCACTGATGTGAAAACGCTAGCCAACAGTAATATACATCATGCTGTTATTCAAATCACCTCAAGCCTATATTGATACTTCACATTTCCAATGTTTTGCTTGTTATGACTACCAGTGGGAAATATGTGGCTGCTGCAAATATGTTGGAACTGCATTCCCTATCAGCCCAATCCAGCACAGCCAATAATGGGGTGATGGGAGTTGTAGTCCAAGTATCTGGAGGGCAATCAGTTCTCCCTCCTTGTCATGGAATGACATTATGGAACTAGACAGCAGCAGAGGGAATTCCTGAAAAGAAGAATACGTTTATTGAGGCTGTTGCTGAATGCTCTGGCTTTGAAGGTTTCAAAAGCTAGCAGTGCAATCCTAACTGTGCCTACTCAGAAACAAGTCTCACTGAATGGAGGGATGATCATGGTCAGGCATTTCTATCCAGAAAAGAAAGTAGTTGGCACACCAGGTAAAGCTGGTAAAAAGGGACTCTATGCTAATTCAACCATTTTACTTTGGGTGGATATCCTTTTGCCACATGGGCTTCCAGCACACAAAGTTGGATATGTATGCATCCCAAGACTGCATTCCTGGCCTTCCTGTCTCTCCCTAAATACTTTCATCAGCAGCTTGTCCAACTTGTCAGGTATTTATCCTAGCAGACAGTGTCTATTGCTGGCTAGGGATTTTGAGAGTTGTAATTGGCTGGGGAAGAGTGTTCTATAGACCCAGGGAAAGGAAATGGGCTTTCATCAATATGCTTTTTTTTAAAAATCAAGTTAGCATTGGCAAAAAGTAAAAACAGGCAGCATCAGGAAAGCAATTTACAATGAATTTGGGTCACAAAATATTAATTATCTTTAGTTCATAGGAGCAGTTGGAGCGTATGAATTTCCTTTAACCAAAATTATCATGCAATTCTGCTAATTCATTATTTATATTTGTATACCATCTTTCTCCATTGAGCTCAACATGGCTCTCCTCTTCCCCACTTTATCCTCACAATAACCCTGTTTCTGTTTCAGAAATAATGACTGGATCTAGATAACCCAATAAGGGCTGCATGTAGAGGCTCAAACCTGGATCTGCCATATTTCAGACCAACATCAGAGCAACTAAAGCACTTTGGCGTTCATTTGATTTACTGGTCCCTCTTGCTTTTTAGTCAGTTATTTACTAGCATGAGCATTGCCTCAGACACAAAGTAAATGTGTTAAAACCATCTCAAATGCATTATAATCTTCTTAAAATAATTGAAATGTGATAGTTACAGAACTGATAACCAGTGACCAGAATACATTAAGCATAAGAAACCTGTTGGCATAGCGGAGCTTTATTTACCTCCCATACAATTCAGAGTTCTGCATTTTTAGTATCAGACAAGGCTGGAGAATATATGGAATAGAGCGAGCACCAATTCTGTACTTTCTGATATGTTTTATATATGCATGCATACACATCCTTCCGATTCTTTCAGTAAATGCACTTTGTGCATCTCAAGCACCTCTCTCAACCAACCTCTTTAAGATAATTAAATCCCAGATTTTGGTATTTATGCAGCAAAACTACACACTGACTCAATTCTTCTATCACATGAGGGGGGGAATGAATACCCCTTTCAAGATGCCCTTATCTTTTAGGGATTGCAGCTACTGCAGAAGGCACAAGCTTCACAACCTTTACCCCACTACTAGGAGCAGTGGCATCATTGGGGGGCTGCAGAGGGTGTGGACCACACTGGGTGACACCCAAAAAAGGGGATGACACCTGGTTGGGGCCTCCTCCCCTTTCAGTGCAGGAGGGATGTGTGCACGCCTTTGGCAGCTGCTCCATCCCTGGGCTTCCTCCCAGGGGAGAAATCCTAGGAAAAGAGGAGGGGTACATGCATGCCCTTCTTGCACCAGATGACACCAGGTTAGTGTCACCACTGGCTAGGAGGAGAAAACCACAAGAGATTCACTGAAAGAAATGAGCCACTGGGGCTAACACAATCTGTTTTGAGCATTAAAATATGCTTCCAAATCAATCCATACCTTCAAGTGATCCCAACAAGCAGACAACCACCCCCTGCCAGGTCTTTCTACTTGTGCCGAGATACTCAGTTTTACATGCTGAGCAGAATAGAACTGAGCTATCTGTGTTGCCCAAGGACCATTGCAGAGGTCAGAAGTTAGCGCTGAAGTCCCTTCCGCTTCTTGACAAGTCCTTTACTGTGCAATCCTGTACATGTCTACTTAGAAGGAACTCCAGGTAAGTTAAATAGAAAAGTGGTCTGGCCTAAATATCCTAAAGGTGCCAGACCTTGCCTGCCCTTGGAACTAAGTAGGGTCAACTCTGGTTAGTACTTGGATTGGAGACAGCCAATACCAAGTGCTACAGGCTATATTTCAGAGGAAGGAACTGGCAAAACTACCTTTCAGTATTCCTTGCCTAAGAAAACCCCATGAAAGCCAAGAGGTCTCCAAAAGTCAACAGGCGACTTGAAGGCACTTTTAAATACGATAAAGGAAAAGTGACTTTTGGAGTGCAACTTCCATAAAGACTGTGCCATTTTTGAAATTTTGGGGAGTTGCAGTCCAAAATGGTACTTTCCAAATCTCTATTGCTATTTCCCCCCCACTTTTGCCAGTCAACCTGAGTTCAACTTCTGCCTTTATCATTCCAAAGAAAGAGGATGCTTTCCTGCTGCCCCATTCCCAGCTGTGCAACAAGCAAAGATTTCACAAGTCAGCAACTTACTTGGCTTGCTTGATTGGGGACCCTCTGTTTGGGGAGCTTCTGCTTGGCGAGCCTTTGCCCACCCCTTTGAACATCTCGGAGGCGACTGAAGCTCCCTTCTCTTGTTGTCCAGAAGGCTTTTGAGGAAAGGGGTAGCTAGCTTTTGGCTGCCTCTGCTTGTGGAGATCTGCTAAGATGGAATGACAGGAGAAGGTCTGCAGATCATTAAAAGCAGAATCTGGATGGCTCCTCCCCAACCTGAAGGTGATCAAGAGCAGAGATGAAAACTTGCCCTTTAAAAAAAATTACTAGAAAAACCAGTTTATGACTGAATGAGAAAAGCCTAGAGGGAGAGTAGGAGACCCCACCCTGGACTGGTACTCAGAAGAATGTGCTTCTGTGCAAGCTGAGACATTCCCAGCTAGATTCGCACAGTTTTTGCCAGCTATTTCCCATGATTCCACAGAAGCTAATTTCCAAGCAAGAAAGCAGGTACATGTGTGTATATAGCGATGTACAAAGTGCAGCTTTGTTGCTTCCTACTAACACCTCTACACTGCGACTGTCTCAGCTGCAGATTCGTGATACAACAAAAACACTTAACAGTTCACTTTGCATACTGCTATATTTTTGTATATGAATTTTCCTAAGTAGCTATCCCTTCACACAGGAAGAAAGGACCCCATTAAAATAGGTCTGACTAATAAAAGATCAAGACTCAATATCTCAAATATAGAATGAATAGAACAGACAAAAAGCAAAATCTCTGGTTGGAATCAGGACTATTGAGGGTATTGAGGTTTGAGTCCCAATGAAATATTTTTTCAGGTACCCTCCCCAAGTTGTTCACCAGCAAGAGATCTACATGATGGATGGGAGCACCTATGGGCTAGGTGATCACTTTGGACTGAGCAGGCAAGGGGTTAGAATCATAGAATATGCACAAGGGCCATCCAGTCCAACCCCCTACCATGCAGGAAATCACAATCAAAGCATCCCCAACAGATGGCCATCCAGCTCCCTTTAAAGACCTGAGGAGGAGTATCTTCTCCCAGTCGCCTCCCTCCCTTACCTTCTGTGGGTCAGGAAGAGACTGGAGGCTTGCTCTCCAGGGGTGCCATCTGCAGTGTTCCTGGCAGCAAGTAAAAGGAGAAGATGGGTGGGGTGGGATGGGGTGAGGTGGGATGGGATGGGATGGGATGCAAGGTGACCATTTGGTGTAGTGGATGGGATGGTCTCCTCTATCCAGAGCAGCCTGGAGCCTTGCTTGGCTGGACGTGGAAGAACTTGGCAGTTGTAGGAGCAAAACTCGAGGAGTCCAGTTTCTTTACCTAGCCTACCCAACAACAGTTTTGTGCCCTAGATGGACCAGCTAAAAATCTTTACATGGGATTACAAATTTTGAATATCTTTTACTATTTTCTTTAAAATTTACCCATTCTACAATGGATGTCTAAAATAATAGACAAATAGCAACACTACTTAGAAGGTACTGGTAAGAACTGACGAGGACTCCAGGTTTGGATGAATTAAGAATGTTTTATTTAGGGAAAATGCAAAGTGCAGTCACACACATACGACAGCAATTCAAACAGGCACAGCGTTCAGAGCTAATTGAAATGGAAATATGGAAACCAGAAAGCAGAGTTTGAGGGGTTTTAAGGAGGGCATTATTTACCTGTCCAAAGAGTAGATCATGGAAAGCAGGAGTGGCTCAGACTGAAGTCTGAGGGCAACACAGAAAATACCTGGGATGCAGCCTGGGACAACTGTATGTGTACTGTGTGCTCAGAGAGTAAGTTCTTGGGACCAATATTTATACTTGAAAAATTGCCTCTAGGGATGTGCTATCTTGAGAAGTAACAACCATTTGATATTCTTTCATAGGAATCGCCAATGGGATTCCAGATTGGTTGATGGCTTTAACTTTAGAATGGCAAAAACAATGATTGGATGAGAACAACCCCAAGTTGGATGGACAGGGAAGTTGGCTGAAAACATGGCAGAGGGTAGACAGAAAGAACTGGCTTACTAGTTTGGTGAAATGAGACTGCCTTTGTGCAAAAGGAAATGCAGAGGACATGGGGGAAGGAAGGAGCAATTAGTAGACCCATTTAGCCTTGATTGTATTATCATCCACATGCCCTCTGGTCTCCACTCCTTTTCTCCTGGGAACCTCATCCAATGTTCCAAAAGATCATCAGGACCTCTTAAGAACATGTTGGTTCCAGAAGTGAAATATGAAAATATAGAGACCCAAAATACAGTGCAGGGTATGTAGGGTGTGCTAACACCCCCTTTGAATTGCCAGGCCATGGAAATATGTACAGGTTGAGTCTTCCTTATCTAGAATTCTGAAATCTAAAATATTCCAAAATCCAAAATTATCCACAGGAGTAGCTGAGATAGTGATATCTTTATTTCTGATGGTTCAATGTCCACAAGCTTTGTTTCCTGGACAAAATTATTAAAAGTATTGTGTACAAAATTATCTTCAGGCTATGTGTATGAGATGTATATGGAAAATAAATCAATTTCATGTTTACACTTGGGTCCCATCTCTAAAATATCTCATTATGTATATGCAAATAATCCAAAATCCAAATAATAATAATAGAACCCAAGCATTTCTGATAAGGGAGACTCTCTACCAGTACTGGCTCCCTGCCCCTATAATCAGCCCTGGCTGGACTCCAAAAAATATACCCAAAGATTTACAGGGTTCAGTAGGATTTTTAAAGCATTGCTTGGAACTTCCATTGTACTATACAACAAAGTCAACCCTCCAAATGGAATGGAAATGGAAAATCACAAATATTCAAGCCCTATTGGCTTGAATCGTGGTGTGCGTCTGCAGGCACCCCCCCCATTTTGTCCCCCTCCATTTGCTGTCCGCTAACGGTGAGGGACATGGACACCAAGCCTGCAAAAACAGAGGGGCGATTATATATGGATTCAACAACATCCAAAAAGTAGCTGTGTTGGGCTGTTGTGGTAAGAACAATAAAGAATCTTGTTATTGAATATAAGCTTTTGTGTGTTGCAGTCTACAAAAATGTATGCCGGATAAAATTTGCTAGTCTCCCAAGATCCTTTATTGTTTTTATTTCAACCACAGTTTGGCATGGCCATTGTGATTTGAGGAAAACTAGCAGCTGAGCAGTCATATCCTATATTTCTCTCTCTATTTACATTTACCACCATTAAAAAATAATAATAAAGGTATGATCTCAGAGTTATATTAGGCTTTCAATTGGTAGCTAGCAAATTCAAATCCACACCAAGCTCTGAAACCTGTTAAATGAATTTGAAGAAGTAAGCCATTATTTCTCAGCCTAACCTACCTCATAGGGTTGGTGTGAAGATTAAAAAAATGTGGAAGGACAACCATGTCTATTTTCTTCTCCTTGGAGGGAAGGCAAGATATAAATGCAACAAAGAAGTAAACGGAATGGGCTGAGCAGTATTGAGCCTCTGTGTTACACTGGAAAAATATCTACATAGCCTCTTCCATTATTGTTTTGATTCTACTGTTGCCACATCATGTGGTACGCATGAATGCCTACAGGCTTGAGGTTTACTGTTTTAAATTGTTTGGAAAACTATCTTCTCCTCTTGCAGAAAAGTTTTAGATTTTCCCTCAGACTCCTATCAACTCTTCTAAGGGAAGGATAATTTATGGAATATACTTGCTCAAGATATAAATTTTGATGGCATACAGTTCCATAAATCAGGAGTGGAAATCATTCAACCCTCCTGATGTTGGATTGAAGTACCTCCCTTCCATATTACTGGATCTATTAGACAGAGCAGATTGGATCTGGAATCTAACATCTGGAGGAGTGCATGGTACCTACCCTTGCCATACATATTTTTTAAAAAGAAGATGAGCCTACAGTCTCACACATATACTCACTCAAATGGAACTCGTCCAAAAGAGAAAAAGTTGCACATACATAATAGCATGGATGTGAACACTGATGTTGCCATTCTGCAGTTTTTCACACATTGGAAAAGGGAGAACAAAAGATTACAGGTCACATTTGCTACTTTTAATCCACAGGTAACTGGAGCCATCATGGTGCTACACTGATGTGGATATAGCAGATAAGGAAGCTGTTAAGCTGTTTCTTGAAAACCCGCCTATTCCTGCTAAACTAAGCAACTCTGTGGCACTTGGTACGTGATAGTTCATGCAATGAAGGGACCCAACATAGATCTCAGTTTCTGCTTATTCAAACCTCTTCTCTACACAGCATGTTAGCAAGCCTCACTGGGGGTACTTTCCTTCCTCCTTCCAGCTAGATTAAATCAAGATTGGCATCAGCGTTCTCTTAAGCACCTTTCACCATTGTTGGCCAAACATGCCTGGTGTGAGTTGTGCAAGGAAAATGCAGCTAATCTCAAAGCTAAACTCAAAACATGCCAAGCATCTGAGCTGGAAGGAGGGTGGCTTGCCAAAAAAACAAATAAATTAAATGAAGGTGTGGCTTCCATTGAAGGGCAAAATAAATGTGGAGTTCAAATGGTTTCTCTTTATGCAGTCACTGGAAACCTTTTCTGAGGCAAGACAGGAGAGCTTAGAACAGGCTGATGAAAAGGGTGCTGTCGGGTGCTGCCTCTTCAACACCATTTGAAACTGACTAGTGGTGCATGAATGAGAGGGATCTTTCTTAGCACAGGAACCTACTGCATTAGCACTAAGGCTATAAAGCGAATTAAAAAAAACATTAAAAGGGACAAGTGAGAGAAAAGGAAGAGGAAGGGGCTGTTACTTGGACCGTTTCCCCAAGTTCTCAGGTTGATATGTGTGTGTGACTCTGTTTTGTGTGTGTGTGTGTGTGTGAGAGAGAGAGAGAGAGCTCTAACCATAGAAGCCTACTGCTTTTGTGCTAAAATGCTACAGAAAGTTTTTACAAATTGAAAACATTAAAATGAAGTATGAAAAGCAAAAGAAGAGAAATCAGGCAGAGATGAAAACATCCTGAAAACTGAGAGGGGAATACTGGACACACTCACCCAATAGTCACAGCCCATAGCCTTTTTGGTAGGAAAATATTTTAGAAAACTGTGGAAAGGGGACGGGAAAGGCTGAAACTTTGTGTTTGGCAAAATATTGTTTGGATTAAAAAAAAAAAAAAGCAGTAAGTACAGCAACAAATACTGCCACCCCATGATCTACTTGCTCTGTCTGCAAGAGCCCTCCCTCAGTAATGTCTGGGCTGATTCACTCAAGTATGCTTACTTCTTTGATATGCCATTACCTGATTGCTCCATGTTTGGTGGCTTGTAGCTGGATGCGTGAATTAAAATTGTAGTGCTAGAGGAGGGAGAAACAGATTAAATGAGAGCGCTATCTGCACATTAAATCTCTCATGGTGATGCATATAAGCATCATAAGCCTTGCCTGTGGTGGCTGCTGGATGCCATGAAAGTAGGACAGTGAACCCATTCTACATTTCCTCTTAATTTTAATGGAATCACCTGATGGAACTATTCCTTTAATGGAACCATCCAAAGTGCCGACCCCTATTTTGCAGGTAGGGTTCAGCACCTTGACTGGCTCCTTTATAGTTTGGGGAGGAATTCACCACCACATTGACATAGAAACCACCAGCTGCTGCTCAGTGATAAATATCTACAGAGGAAATGGCCCTTTGTTTTCAAAGCCTTCCAATGGGCAAATGGAAGATGAGTCAGGAAGTTGTCTAAATTATACTTCATACTGGGTCTGTCAAAAATACAAGTCAGAGAACTTTGATTCAGCCTAGTGGCCGAACTGCAGCTTACATTAAAAAATCCATGATTGGAAAGCCCACCATAATTTTCTGTGCAAAAGCAATCACTGGATGCCTAGTTTGCACTGGGTCTATGAGACAGGGATGCAAACTTTTCCTCAGTATGCCATCTCCTCCACTTCACTTTCCCTCCCAGACCTTTCTAGCTTCAGAAGAGAAAGCACAGGGGCATAAAGCCCATCATCCTTTCACTTCCCCAGGCAATCTTCACTTTATAGGGGTCAGGAAATTGATGTGGGTTAAAAAGTACTTCCCCTCTTCAGTGCCACCATTCTGATCTAAATTGGCTATTTTTGGAGAAGAGTTTTGGTCTCAGAACCTCAACATGTGGTTTTGGATATCTTTCATTCAGCCCTTCTACAGGGGACTAAACAGATGCTTCTAGAAAAAGGTGTAATTAGAAGCTAGGAGGCAGCTATGAAGCAACTTGTTTATTCTCTTCTTGTGGGACCACTGGAACTCAGAAGGGGCACCTACCTTCATAGTATGCTATGCAGAGATTATTGCCAAAGGGAAGACAGGTAACAAAGATGGAGTTAGGTCAACTTGTTGAACTAGCTCGGCTGCAATGTCAGTAACTTTCTCAGCACAGTAGACAGAAACAGTTGTAGACAGTACTGGTTTAGCAGGACCTGAGCTAAAATAACTCAGGGTGTTGTCAAGAAACCCTCTGGGGCACCCACTGGGTCCAAGTGCAAAATGTTGTGCTGAAAGAGAAGCCTTAAATAATTCCACAGCTATCTAACTCCCCACTTGTTTCCTTTCCTTTCTTGACCTGCTTGTGGCCAGAGTGGACTTGGGCCACTAAGCCCTGAAGAATGATTGGCCATTGAGATGGGGAACATTTTGTGACTTATGGGAAATGAATCCAAGGGAAACCTCCAGTAGAGATTGAAAGTGATTTCAGTAAAGATATAGACAAAGATGACCAACATTTCATAAGTAACTCTATAGTGAGTTAGCAGCAAAGAATGTCATCAGTACCATCACAAGTGTTGGAAAAAGTAGTTTAGAATCAAGAATTCTTGGGCTCATACCTGCTATCTTCTAGGACACATTTGCATATTCTGATAAGACATCACAGGAAATGGAAGATCTAGCAGGAGATGCTGGATGGTTCTGCATTGGAAGACTGTGACAAAATATATTCAACATTATTAATGAATAAATTCTAGCCGTCAAAGCAGAAGGCAGTATAGCAAAGACAGATATCTTCAGTAGTTAAAAAAAAAAAAAAGCACCACAAGAACATTTCCATACATATCACATTGCTATAGGCAAGCAAGGAACCCAGTAATGGATGAAAAATAAACAAATGGACTGCAATTAGGGAAAACTACTGTTATGTATCACAACCTACTAAAAATCATATAAATACCCTGTAGTTTATTAGTGAGAAGAACAAACAGGCTAGTCAAAAGCATTGCTAATTCTCAGTGTAAAAGGAAATATGGAATAATGGGATTCTTAAATACAAACACTATTTTTAGCATAGAATTGAAAAATACTATATGGATAGTTTTGAGGGCTTAGCAAGGGACACTCAACTCCAAGGTCCAACATATCCTCACTTGTGCAAATTTCTCTCTCACATGCACAGTTCTGTTTTGTACATGAGAAATTGTGCCAAGGTGCCACCTATCCAACCAGGTTGTTGTGTGCACACAAAGGCCTTTTGTCCAACTGCTAGCGTTCAGTTAAAAACAGCACATCATCATGAAGGTGGGAAGGCACATCCATGTACATACTGGGGAGCGGTTTTGGTTAGGGCTTCCACTTCAGAATAGATAAACTGTAGCTCCTCCTTGTTGGACATAGCTGCCCAGGTCAATAAACCACATGTACAGAAATTGTCTACATTCTCCAGTCCCATATACATTACTGTTTATTCACAGATATGCCAAGGGATCTTGTATCATCTTTAAGACTAAGGCCCAGAACAGATGGACCAAATGAAATGGCTTCTGGCTGCTTTGGAGGCGTGGTGTTCAAACTACGCATATCTCCAAAGCAGCCTGAAGCCTTGCCAAAGCTGTGCTCCAGTCCTTTGGACCAGAGCAAAAGGAGTTGTGACAATCTGGCTCCAGGCGGCATGGGATGGATCCTGCAGCCATGGCCCACTTTGGGAGCAGGCCATGCGGTCAGCATGGTCTTGACCTGCTTGAGGCCAGAGTGGACTTGGGCCGCTCTTTTCCACCCATCTGCTCTGACCCTTTGAGAAAGAAGTTGGTAGCATAAGCTTTTGTTGACTGAATCTACTTCACGAGATGAATAGAGTGAATTTCCCTTCACTCAATGAATCTGATGAATCTAATTCTACAAAAACTTATGCTATCAATTCTTTTCTTTCAGGTCCAAAACACACTGCAGAAATAATCCAGTCTGAGACTGCTTTAACTGCTCTGTCTCAGTGCTTGGGAATCCTAGGAATTGTACTTTACTGTGGCATTAGATCTCTCTGACAGATAAGGCTAAATGTTTCACAAAACTACAATTCCCTGAATTTCCTAGCATTGAGCCAGAGTAGTTAAAGCAGTCTCAAACTGGATTATTTCTGAAGTGTGTTGTGGACCTCAGTCTCAACGGTGCTTCAAGATCTCTTTGCAGATCAACACAACTATGCCTTTGTATTCACCTACTTTCAACCTAAGTTAACCTGTATTTCTATGTATTTTACATATTTGTAGCTAATTTTATATATATTTAACCTCCACCTATTTTTGGTGGTGGGATTCTGTTTTTCATTTTAAAAATTCTCCTGAACTCTGCCTTTCTCATCAGGGCACATTCTGTAGAAAACAGTGATCCTTATATACTTGCCCAATCTGAAATGTGGCCGCCAGCCCCATGGAAATTGCCCACCTCAACATCCAGAAAATATAGACTGGGTGCTTTCAGACTGTACCATGGCCCCGCTTCATTCAATAATTTTACATTATTCATAGCCTTCATATTCATAGCCTTCATATCTTTCTCCACAGCTTCTTCCATCTTTTTTCTTACCAGGAAAGAAGTTGTTAAAGTAGCAACTTTTGAATGTTGGCAGTGGAAGCTCTCTGTCCAGCATGCACACACATCTGTTTCTACTGGTGTAACTCCATGGATGCCTAATGAGAAAGAAGTCCCACCACCAATGGAGTTTAGTCCCTAGCAAGGCTGTTTTCCTTCACAGCCTGGATGTGATTCTTTCTTGTTAGATGAGGCAAGTGATTGAAAAATTTAAAAAGATAGGATGCTGATACATCCTTTAGTCCAAAATAGCCCCAGTAACTAATGCAAAGTCAAAGGGATTAGCAAATTGCAATTGTATGTCAAGGTGACCTATGTTCTGACAATACAAGCTGTTCATTTCAACAGCAGTAAGAATACAAATGTAAGCATCAAAGTGTAGGCAAAAGAGAACAAGGTGGATATTTCTTGGTTCTGAAATTTTCTGAACAACAGCTTTAAAAACATATGAAAATTATGGAAATCCATGTCACTCTATTTTTGAAGCTTATCACATTCATTTTAAAACCGGTTTACCTGATCTGAATTAAATTTTAAATCGTGCAGCATCCTGACATCATCAGAAGGCTTTATCCACCAAAATCACCATCTGGGTCTATCCTTACTCCCAGGGGCACTCAGCGCGCCTCTTTTTGAAGCTGAGAATTTTTTGGCTTAAGAAAATGGCTGCCAGAGCAGCCCTGGGAGTGAGGTTGGACCCGGGATGGACCCAGGCGGCGATTTTGGCAGCTAAATCCTTCTGGTTTTAAATGAATGTGATAAGCTCTGTAGTGAGAGAAGTAGATGGATAATATTCAGAAATAGCTGAAAGTAAGACTGACTAATAGAATTCAGGCTAAAAAACATACACAGGATAATCGTGTTAGGATCCACTGCTAGAGATCAGAAGAGAACTACTGCATGAGGAAAAGAAGAGTATAGGTGCTTCAGATCATCAGATGGAGACCTCCTAGTACCACCATTCAAAAGATACTCTGCAGCTATTCTGCCTTTTTCCCATTTGTAAAGAAAACACAAGGTTACAAGTGGAAGACAGCATCTTTCTGGAAGCATGCAATATGATGTCTGTTTTTAAGCATATTGACTTTTTGTTGCTGTTGTTGTTACCTGCCCTCAAGTCCACCTTGATCCATGGTGACCCTGTGGATGTGACATCTCATCCTTTTTTGTGGATGTGAATATATATTGATCATTTCCAGTCTATGGCCACTGCTTTGTTTTCCATATTTGTTGGCAAATTATAGTTAAAACTAAGTTTGATTCTGTCTCTGCTGATTGTAGCAGTTCTGTTGATATGTCATCTGTTCCTGATGATTTGTTCTTTTCAATTACTTTCAGTGTAGCTTTTGCTTCACTTTCCAAACTTTGGAGATCATCTTTGTGGGTTTCCCCCCCCCCCCCATGTATCATTCTTCCTTTCACATTTTTTATATAGCTCTTCTGTGTATTTTTTCCATCTTTCTTTCTATCATTGTGGTTGTGTACTGTGTTCCTCTTCTGATTGTAGATCACCCTCACCCTTGGTTTAAATTTCTCTTTGAATTCTTGGATCTTGTGGAATAGGTCTCTTGTTTTTCCTTTTTTGTTGCTGGCTTCTATTTCTCTGCATTGATGGTTGCAATAGTTCTCTTTACCCTTATGCTCTAATCATTGAATAGTAGCATTCAGGGCTCTGATTGTGTTTCTGTCTCCTTTTCCTTTTGCTTCTCTTCTTTAACTGCTTTGATGTGTTTCATCTGTCATCCATTATTTCTATTTCTTTTGGGCCACTGGTATCATCTTTCTGCATTCCTCTTTGAATATGTCCTTGACTTCTGTCCATAGTTCTTCTGATTCCTGATCAACTAGGCTTAATAGTGTGAATCTATTTCTCTCATTGTCTTTAAATGCTGTTGGGATGTTCTTTAGATCATATTTTGGCATGGTGATTGTTTTGGTGTTCTTCTTCACCTTTATTCTAATGTTGGATATTAATAGTTCGTTATCTGTGCCACACTCTGCCTCTGGTCTCAGTTTTGCCACAAGAAAGGAGCTTCTCCATCTTCTGTTACCTATTACATAATCTATTTTGGTTTTGTATGGACCTTCTGCTAATGACCATGTGCTTTTGCAGAAGCACCCTGGCTGGCAGTGGTGGAGTTTTTTGAGACAGACAACAAGCAACCACCTCTGAGATTTCACCCAATGTGGTCTGCACCCCCTAGTGATGCCCCTGGACATACTATTTTGGGGATCCTACAGTCTGGTACCATATAGGACTGATAAAGGATGCTTTAAATCCTATATTTGATAGTGGACGCTAGCCATGGTCCCACCAGACTGACTTCCAAACATTTGTAACTTACATAGCAATGAACCTCTCTCAGCCAGGGGTCCCTGGAATCCTGCAAAAGGGTGCTGGGGTTGTATGAGAAATTGTGATTTAAAAAATAATTTTTGTGCAGGAGTTCCGTGAGACCTGACAAATTATTTCAAGGATTCCTGTAAGTAAAAAGGTTGAGAAAGGCTGCTTTAGATAGACATGAGTCTATCTGCTGCGATGGCAACTAGCATGGTCTACTTGGGTGGACTGATGCCAAGAAGCAGAGTAAAGTTCTAATCTTGGTCTTGTTTTTGCCACAAGAAAGGAGCTTCTCCATCTTCTGTTACCTATTATGTAATCTATATGGGTTTTGTATGGACCATCTGTAATGAGCATGTAACTGTAGCCAGTGTAGTCCTTGATACAGAATGCTGAGAACTGCAGTCCAACAATATCTGTGAGGCTTTATGGTTCTCATCCCTTATTTCCATTCACAAAATGCTGGGTGTGAGGCAAACATGATGACTCGTTAAAAACATCAACTTCTAGAGAAGATGACCATCAACCAAATAAACATGAACAGACTTCAATTTTGGTTATTGGATAAAGGCTGTTATAGTTACAAGAACAGCTGCAGGAAATGATCTGCCCACAAAACTGGTTTGGGTTGATTGGGGAGGTGTACTCTAAACTCAAAGTAAGGTAAACTCATATTCAAGATAGTGAAATTTTAATTACTAGGCACCTTTCTTACTTGCCCTGAATGCACCACTCTGGCACTGGCAGAAATACTGGGGCATGGCTACTGGGCATGACCCCAGTCCTCCTTCATGTGTTCGCTAAATGTGTGATGTGATTCATATGAACTCTCATTGTATGATTTATTCATAAGATGAGTTTGCCATAACAAAACATACACCTTCTCATTTCATTTATCATCAATCATTTCAGACTGTGAACCAGCAAAACATACTGATTTAGATTGCAAAACATTTAAAATGTTTTATTTGGCCTTATTTATAATTCTGAAAATTTTGACCTTGGATGATCCTTTGAGGAAACAAAGACATGTTACAAACCGCGAGGAGAACCAAGTAATGGCAAACCTTGTAAAAGTTACTTTTAGAACTATATGCTGGGTGGTGGAGTGTGTGTGTTGTCATCCAACCCCCCCCCACAAAAAAACAAAAAATTTTTTTCCAAGCTTTGCGCAATGAACAATGGATTCCCCACCTTCTGAAAGAGTGAAAATTCACTTTCTCAGTGTATAACAAAAGACCACACTAAACCTTTCTCTTCTAGTCACAATCATTATGCTACAGAAAACCAAGATTTCATTCCATTTCTTTATCTTTCTCTGAACACTCTCTGACTGGGGAGCAAGAAGAGAAGTAACAAGTTTCTAGAACTTTGGTTTACTTTGTGAGTGGAGATAGAAAATATATGAAAACACTCTCATCCACAGGAATACTCTAAATTGCTCATACATTGAAACACAGGATTCTTGCATTTTTGATAACCCTACCAAGATCCCTAATATGAGAAGGACAAGATATTTTCCTGCCTTAGGCCAAATAGCAAAAGGTGTCCCACCCACAAAGTCAAGGTGTGTTGTATCCAGCATCAGCCTGGCTATTTTGGCATTGGAGAAAGAAAAATATATAAGCATCTCTCCCCTAGCAGTAAATATACTACCCCTACACATTCCATATTTTTTTCCTGTGATTTCACAGCCTCAAAAATGAGCTGCCTGAAGTGGGTAACTGTCTAATAATAATGATGGATCTATTACTACACGTCCCTTTTTCTTTACCTGAGTCTCCTCAGATAATGGCGTGTGATTTTATTAAATCAGGGTAGCCTTTCCCCTGTAAAACACAAAGTGCTATTAATGGGCTACATCATTGCAATATTTATTGATTTACTATTATGCTTTTAAGAGTTACAAGATTATTACAGTAAGTGCACCCTACATTTCACTGAGGTGCATGGAAACTAATGAGATCTATTTCATATGTGTAATCTTTTTGAATTAGTTCTGCTAACAAGAAGATGAGAGAGTGAAACAGGCTAAAAGGATCTGCATCTGTTGTGGAGCCATTTTTTACTGTTTTGTTGTTGTTGTTGTTGTCATTGGCATCATCATCATCATGACTTTCTCCTAAAATTGTGACTCCAGGCAGCTTACAATTTAAAAACATCTAAATGCATCTGAGGAAGTAGATTGAAGTCTATGAAAGCTCATGCTGGCAATTTCTTTCTTTCAGTTAGTCTCAAAGGTGCTACGAGATCTCTCTACAATTTAAAAACAGTACAGCTAAAAACATACAGAAAATTGATCATTACAATGGAATTAAACTATTGACAGAAAATGCCTCCCCCCATGTATTGGTGGAACATTTTGGATTGGGGATAAAATGCAATTCTTTTGTGCCTGGAAGGTCAAGGGAGCCACAAAAATTGCCTTGGGGGGCCCATGTGCCATTCTTTGCCCACTTCTGCTCCTGAATCTCATTACATTGTGGCAGGCACCTGCCATAAGACAATACCATGAGGAAAGAATCCTTTCATGACATTCAATATTGTGTTATGACTTTTTACTTGTGCTAATACCAATGTAATCAGCAAAAGTATGAGTCCCACCATCCAACACAATTAGCGTTGACAACTACTCAGCTTACAACTACTACATACTGAACGAATGTAACATGCATACTAGTTGCTGATGTGGAAAGTTTATACTTTAAAAGACAACACGGAAGGATGAGTTTACTGTCCTGTGCAAAACAAGATGACTAGTTCAAATACTTTTTGACTGAAAAGTTATCACATGTGTGGGGAGTCTGAAGTAACCTTTGAGTAACCCAGTGACATTCCCATTTGAGAAGGGGTGCATAAATGAGGTTTTGTTATCATTGTGTGCTTTGGAGTTGTTTCCAACTTATGGCAACCCTAAAGCACCCTTTTCTTGGGGTTTTCATGGCAAGATTTGTTGAGAGGATTTGCCCTTGCCTCCCTCTGAGGCCTTGAGAGTGTGACTTGCCCAAAGTCACCTAGTGGGCTTCCATGGCTGAGCGAGGATTTGAACCTTCATCTCCCAGAGTCCTAGTCCAACAACATTACACTTTGGTGGCTCTTAAAACTGATTTATTCATGGTGTCTGAAAACTGTGCTTTATACAAGTACCTCTTATGGTGCTTCACAATAAGAAAATGCAATCAAATACAATACGTAATTGAAATACTTCAAAAACACAATTAAAACAAAAGCACTCTCCAAATTCACCACACCTTCAAAACCAACAGAAAGAATGGAATGAATTACTCATCTGATGAATTTAAAACACAGCTTCCTATTCAGTCATATTGTTTCAAAAATGTTATTTCAAATGCCTAGGAGAATAATGATGTCTAATAAAGATAATAAAATATAGGCGCCTGACAAGTATCTCTGGTTAGGAAGGAATTTAAAAATGTAAGTTTGGTGTTTCTTTTCTCAGCTCCCAGAAGGGTATCTCTGTGAATCTGCTGCAGAAAAAACAAATTATTAGCCCCAGCTTTAATGCATCCATCGGGAAACTGTGATGCTTTTCTGGGAATTTATAACCTAACCACTTATGCAGGTCATATTCGTTCAATGATGCTACCCTTAAGACTAGCAATTTGATTTAGTCCAAAGAGTTATGCAGCACCTTAAAGACTAACAAAGGTCCAAAACACACTGCAGAAATCATCTAGTATGAGACAGCTTTAACTGTTCTGGTTAAGTGCTAGGGAATCCTAGGAGTTGTAGTTTATTGTGGCACCAGAGCTCTCTGACAGAGAAGGCTAAATGTCTCCACAAAACTATAGTTCACAGAATTCCCTAGCATTGAGCCAGGGGAGTCAAAGTGGTCTCAAACTGGATTATTTATGCAGTGTGCTTTGGACTAAAGTCATCCTTTTTAATGGATTAACGAATGGTCCATTTCAGAGACAGAGTGGTGCAGTGGTTTGAGGATTGCTTGATGACTCTGGAAACCAGTGTTCGAATCTCTGTTCTGCCATGGAAACCCAGTGAGTGATCTTGGGCACGGCACACTCTTTCAGCCCCAAAGAAAGGCAAAGGCAAACACCCTCTGAACAGATCTTGCCTAGAAAACCCAATGATAGGTTTGTCTTTGGGTCGCCATAACCTGGAAATGACTTGAAGGCACACAACAACAGTCCACTTCAGACATGTTAAGTACTTTACACTAATTATAATAATTTAAATATATCAGCAACAACAAACAATAGCATATAGACATGCAATGCAGAGTCAGGATTTTAAACAAGTGAGGCCAGCTTCTTGGGGAGAAAAATAAGGAGCTTCAGAAAATGACTGTCAGGAAGGTGACTTTTGGGGCTAACATTGAGTTTTATGTTCCTGCAATTTGGTTAATTATAAAAAATAAACCACAGACAAATGTGTGGAAGGGAAATGAAGAAAACACAGTTCTTTAAACCTTGGAAACATTAACACTGCCCTTATAAATGGATTAGGAACATAAAAGCTAATGACAGATTGAAAGCCATTAAAGAGCCAGACTACCCCTTAGAACAGGAGGCCACAATAATTCTCAGACTTTCCATTTGGCGCCCAATTCATGGGTGCCTTGTTATGTTATGTTCAGGACAGCTTGAAAAGGGAGGGCCTGGGAAAGGCAGATTCAAACCAGTTCCACAGTACCTCACCCTCTTATATTTGTCCAGCCCTGCACAGAAGAAAAGCAATTGGCACAAAGCATGTTTGGAGTCCACAATGCCTCCTGTGGTTACTCAGACCAAACTTACATGAGAAAGGCAGTCATGAGAACAGGTGTCCTTCTGCGTAACTTGCCCCAAATTCTTTTATGGGAGGTAAGCACTAGGCGATGTGGAGAAATAAAGGGCTGCAAGAAGAGACGGCTACTGTGAGAAAATATAAGGTGTTATCTGAACGCTTACCAACACCTCAACCTTTGCACACATCAGACTTCTGCTTCGATCAAAAGTTGCCCTCGCCAGCGCTACTTCTACTTCCTCAAAGTTCAGGAATGGGAGGGACAGGGAACAGTAAGAGAATGCAAACAGCTCTTTTGAACTTTCTCTGATTTTCTACAGAAAATCTATCTATCTGGCTGGCACATGAAGGCACCTGAGCAGTGGTAGAAACACCTAGGGAGAGAGTGTAGCTCTGCAGGTCACTCACTCTTCTTCCCTCACTTCTTTCTCCGTTTATATTTCCCCAAAAAACTCTGAATTTTTGATATAGAGTATTACAGCGGGTCCTTGGTATCCGCTGGGGTTTGGGTCCAGGACCCCTCGTGGAAAACAAAATCTGTGGATGCTCAGGTCCTATTAAATACAATGGCATAGTAAAATGGTGTCCCTTATATAGAATGGCAAAATGAAGGTTTGCTTTTTGGAACGCTTACATTTTTAAAATATTTTCAAACTGTGGAGGCTTGAATACATAAGTGCTACATAACATATATCTGTTAGGGGCACTAGCTTAACATCCCATTTCCTGTAGTAGAATCTGAACTGGGAGTGACTAGTCACGAAAGTAGGTTTTTGAGTTGTGAGGCATATATAGCTCAATGAAACTCATCACCTCAAGTCTGGGGCAGTGGTAAAAATTCTGCCTGGAACATCTATTTCAGGAGTGGGAAATTTAGCCTTCAAGATGTCCTGGACTACAGTTCCCATCTCTTATTACTGCCTGGCTACCTGGGAATTCAAAGAGCTGAAGTTTGAAATGTCTGGTGAACTAAAGTTCTCCCACTCCTACTCTAGCTGCTAGGGGATGAATAGAGCAAGGGCTTCATGCCCTGCTCTCAGATTTCACAGAAATAAGACTGGCAGAAAAAAAAAAAGAGAAGTTTTGGTCTGATCCAATAGCTCCACCATTTTGCCATTATGTTATTTGGATATTCCTCATGTATTTGGCAATACGGGGGTTGCTTTGAGAGGAATCTTTTATTGCTCAGTTCCTTTGACTAATTTATGGAACATTTGGGCCTAAATCCTATCTCTAGTCTTGACCAGAGTAGACTTAATGAATCAATTAGATTTACCTATGTGCCATTTGGCAGTGGATTGAATAGTTCTTTTCCAGTTTGCACTAGTTGAATTCTTGTTGTTGGCTCTACTGATAACCCCCTTGTATTTTTATTCAGTGTCATTCTTTTTCTTCTTTAAACAGTAACAACAACAAAATAAGTTAAGGAGGGAAAGACAGAATAATTGCATGACGTCTTCTGATTCATAACCTAGGAGCCATCCATCTGGAAGCATCCCAGCTATATTTCTCTTGCTCTTTTCCCCACTACAGTAGACTTGGGCAAGTCTTTACAGAGTGCATGAACTAACATCTGAAGAGCACTATCTGAATGAATATGTATGTATGTGCCTTGAAGCCACCTGTCAACCTATGCCAACCCCAGGGCTTTTTAAGGCAAGGAACACTAACAGGTGATTTTGCCAGTTCTTTCCTCTGAAACATAGCCTACAGCACCTGGTATTCATTAGCATTATCACATCGAAGTACTAACCAGGGCTGACCCTGCTTAGCTTTCAAAATCAAGACAGAATCTGGTGCCTTTAGGGTATTTAGGCAGCTGTTTGGATTCACAATATGATTACTTAGTCATCTACAAACCATGGAAATTTCTGACATACTCAGGTTGAGTGATTTCTCTATAAACTGACACCTGTTAGTTATGATCATTTTGCAGGAGCATTTAGCGAGGACAAAAAGAACAGAATAATTCAGGTACATATTTCAATGTATAAATAATAGAACTGTTCCACCTCCATCCCAATAATCTACCACCCCAACTCAGTAGAGCAATGACAGCTGGTATACTCTGGCCAGGCAGTAGAGGAAAAACAGCTTACCATCTACAGGGCACCCTTCTCTTGCCCCTTTGCCACTAATAAGTGCCAGGAACCACTCATCTGCCCCATGTAAGAAAGACCCATGAGGAAGAAAGTTCTTCCTTGTTCTTGTGGCTGATTTCAGACTGGGCAACGAACTCATCCCAACACAGTGAAAGGAGGAATACCATCACGGCTCTCCCCTTTGTCACATACTCTGGGATGATGAATTATGACTTACTGGTTCTATGAGGTGAATGCATCTTGAAGACAGATGGAGCCCTGGCCCCTTTAAAGTACTGTATATACTCATGTATAAGTCTAGAAATTTTTGTCAAAAAATTGACCTTCAAAACCTGAGTCAACCTATCCATGGACCAATGTAAGTACTGTACCTCTTATCAAAAAAAGGGACCTCCCTCTACTCTTTTATCCATTCAACTTTTAGTATGAGCACCAACAGTTATGTCTGCTGGAATTTTGTAAGTTCTTTTGCATTGTTTTCCTTTGCTTCTTCCTTTACATCCTTTTTACATGCCCCATGCCCCTAAATTTTACTCTCATGGATCGTATCAAAATCCCTAATTTGGGCCCTAAAACCTACCCTCGACTTATGCATGAGGTCAACTTATAGTCAAGCATATACAGTAAGCGGTGGGCAGACTGCTACTAAAGAAATCTTTACTGACTCTCAAGAGCACTACTGCAAATAGCTCTAGAGTTGGAAGGTGTTCAGGAAGATGGGAGGCTCCCTGGGCACTGACTGCTGGCTTGGATCTACTCCAGCTTGGTTTCAGACCCATTTTGGCACAGAAACAGTGTTGGCTTCCTGCATTCCTGGGAGCAATGTCATGGTGACATTTCTCTTGGATTCTTCTACAACTTTTAATACCACTGACCACAGAATCCTGAACAAAGTGGACATATTAAAGGTACTGAGATAGTTCCTTTGCTGCTGGAGGTTGTTCCAGACAGATTGCTTCAGGTTATGTGGTTCCAAGTTTCATCTTAACCCTATGCAGCTTAGCAGCTCCAGTTAAGACAGAGTTAAATCTCTATGGACTTAGGTACATCGCCTTGCCTTCAATATGCTGACGCTCAGCTCTACTTCTAGTTTTCATCTGACTGAGTTTAAAGCACCCAGGGACACAAATGGACTGGCAGATGGGAAAATAAATAAAGCTCAGTTGGGACAACACAGACAAGGTAAGGGTGAGGTTGGCATAGGCAGTAGTATTCAGCATTCATTTTGATAGGAATTAGAAATGCTCCAGAAGGACCAGGCTCACCCTGGGGTTGGGATGGCTGGGTGGGTGCAGCAACTGATCTGGCCTTCAAGTGGCTTCCATGGAAGTGGTACCTTTCAGAAGTTGAGGCTGGTGTATAAGCTGTCATCTTCTGGACAAAAGTAGACAAACCTATTCACACATGTTGTTGTTGTGTGCCTTCAAGTCCTTTCTAACTTATGGTGACCCTAAGGCAGAGGTAGGCAACCTTTCCCCTTTAAGGGCTGAGGGACTTCAGCTCCCAGAATCCCAGGAGCTATTGGCCAACATGGGACTATTGGCCAACATGGCTGAGGCTTCTGGGAGCTGAAGTCCCTCGGCCCTTAAAGGGGAAAGGTTGCCTACCGCTGCCCTAAGGTGTTTTCTGATGATGGAATTTTCTGGGGCTGAGAGTGTGTGACTCACACAAGGTCACCCAGTGGGTTTCCATGGCCAAGCAGAAACCAAATCCTGCTCTCAAATTGTAATCAAATGCCCAGACCTCTATGCCACACTGGCTCTCTATTCATACGTATCCAATTTGAATACTGCAATGCCTTACATCTCAGTCTGAAAACTTCATTGAGTTGAAAATACTTCTGCTAGATGACAAATGGGGAATGGCTCTAGGAAGCAGCTATCAAATTATACTGGTGGTCCCTTTTGGGTCAGAGTGTGAAGTGCTATTTCAATTCCAACCCAGTGGGTCTCTATCTAGCTTATAGCCTAAAAACGGCATCCTCCTGCATACACCTATTCACCAATTAATTCTCAGAAGGTCCTCTACAGAGTGGGCAATCACCATCTTAAAAGGCCATATCAAAATGCTCGCCACAGAAAGTCAGCCTGGTACTGACACATCTTTTCATCAATACTATTCTGCTTATCAGCAAACTATCAGATGTGCAAAATTTATTGTGGCATTATAAATTTTATATTACTGGAAGAGTACACAACCTGACAATCACGTCAAAGGGGGAACCTTTACCTTTACAGTATTTATGCACAGAGGTATACATCTTGAAAAAATATTCTCATGTGTGATCATCTTTTTCCATTCGGACAAAAAAATCTGCCTTTGACAGATGCACACCAGTCTGATTAAGAGAAACTACAAGATCAAGATCAGTGGCATTCATACAGAGAAGCAGAGCTCCTCTGCTAAAACAGCTGAACTGGCTACCAATTTGTTTCTGGACACAATTCAAACGGCTAGTCATGAACTTAGATCTAGACTATCTGAATGACTGTATCTCCCTATGCAAACCTGTCAGTCTTAAGATCCATAAGAGATGATTCTCTCAGTCCTGCTGCCACAGGCTTACTTAGAGAGGAAACAAGGGAGAGTCTTCTTGGTGGCTGCTCCTACCCTCTGGAACTCCCTTCCACTGGAGGCTAGTCTGGTCCCTTCCCAATTGCCTTTTGCCAGCGGACAAAATCCTTTTTGTTCAAGCAGGCTTTTAATGAGTAACTGCTTGTAGGGAGCCTTCTTATGAGTGTCTGCATGTGTGCGCATAATGCTTTTATGATTATACCCTATAGTATTAATGTAATGTTTTTAAACTGTGTTTAAAATTTGTTAGGTTTTAGCTGGTTATTTTTGTGAGCTGCTTTGGGTCCCACTCCAGGAGAAAGTTGGCATATTCAATAACTAAGTAAAATAAATAAGCTCACTGGCTACTTCAAAGGCAGGTAAGAGTTGATTTTGAAGAAAGTACTTGGCAAAAGACAATTATCTCAGCTTTGTTAGGGTGCAGGTAGTGATGGTTGGTTTTTGTGTGTGCATAACTCGTGCATAAGCAGTTTTTGAAACAATTTTGTAAGGATCTGCCAGAGGTTGCAGCAAGTTGATTCTGTACTACTGAAAAGCACTTCTGGCTTGATGAGATGCTTTCTAATTAAAAGAGCAAGCCTGTTTGTTCTTTCAACAATAAAAATGGTACTTGTAGCCAGCATAAAACTGGCTTGGCAGTTTAATTAGTGTTTGAGGTAGGATAGCTAATGAATATTATTTTTGTGACTAAGCATATAGTGTACTTTCAGCAATGATGTCCCCTGCACTGAAATTACAAATGACTGAAACCAAAGTACTTCAAGTGTGTTGCTGGGAAAATATCTTTGTTCCCAGCACCAGCAGATGTATCTAGCTCCAAAGAATTTGCTCAGCCCTTTTTTCCTTTCAGTGTTAATGGAGTTTAAATACAATGAACTGAATTGTCAACAATTTTGGGCAGGGTTAAAGACTACCGGCAGAAAATAAATACTAACCACAATAAAGGAAGTTCTTAAACATTACATTTGAAACATCTGAAACCTTTTGTTCTGTCTAAAAGTAAATAGGAAAATAAGGGGGGGGGGGAACGACACACCACACAGAACAAAAATTGTTATTGACTGCTACGTTCACACAACAATGCAAGTACTTGTAAAAGAGTAAAAAAAAAATTATTGAACCTAACATTCCCAAATATTTGGGTTGAATGGGGAAGGGACAGGAGGTAAAGGTCAAGTCACCTCAATCAGCTTTCAGGTATCAGACACAACTTCCCGCTATCTGTTGGATTTAGACCAGGAATGATTCTATCCTATCCAAATTGCAAAGAGTGTGATGGCAAGTTAGCTGAACTAGCTAACTCTTAATGAACACTGTTATCAAAGTTGTTGTACCCCATGTTAACAGCACATCTCTGTGTTATATGTGATCGCTGTGGCATGTTTGAACACATTTTCCCCTAACTGAGGTCCTTGCTAAATGACCACCAGCTTTTCCAAGATCTCAGGGGGGCAACCCAGCATGTGGCAGTCTCTTATCTTAGAAAAACTTTTAAAGGGTAGATAATGGTAAAACGGAAAAGCTACCCTTGGCCTTGGGCCCCAAGATCCCCACCTCTGCACCACTTGACTATGCACTCAATTGCCTAAGACCTCACACCCTAAAAAGCTGCCACATCTCCAGAGTTTAGATATGCAACCAAGCTTATCTGTTTCTTCATCTTTGTTCTTATCTTTTCTTTCTTTTTTCTGTATCCCCAGGATATTCTAATTAGTTTATGCTCCTGACATGCCTAAACTGCATTTTACCTATTAATCCTTGATTGGTACAGAACTTACAAGGCTAGATTCCACAATAGCAAATCAAGCTAATGTTTTTAGCCCTACCAATAATCTTGTTTATCATTTGGAAGATTCTAAAAATCAGCCTAATCAATTTTTTTTTAAAAAGGCATGCATGTTTAGACCTAATAACAGGTAATTGGGCACCACAGACTGAATCTCTGATAATAGCCAATTCATACGCAAACATTTTATATTGGATGATGTTCAGTTTTTAGCCAAATATTTTCTGGGTGTCTGTAGCCTTTCCAAATAATTTTGTTTATCTTTTAGAAGAGTCTGGATTTGGTCAAATTAACACACACACACACACACACACACACACATTTATTTGAATGATGCCATTATCTGAGATTTTATTTATTTTGGCCTGCTGTTTACTAGGATTAGTCCTAGTAAACAGGAGGCCAAAATAAAATAAAATCTCAGATAATGGCATCACTCATGAATATTTTATATTGAATGAAGTTCAGTTTCTTATCTCATATACGCAAGTAGGTCTAAATGACTCAGAATTCATACACTGACTACTGAAAATGATCTAGTATTACATTTCTAACAAATGTTTCCCAATAGAAATTAAAGCTAAAACTTCAGACAAAAGGATCACCAACAAATTTTACATTAGCTGGTTTTGCCACTTTGGCTGCTATACTTTGTAATTTTACTATCTTTAGATCTTTTTATAGCACTTGTGGCCTTTCACCATTCACAAACTGGGAGTGAAACACATTTAATAACCCATTAAAAGGATCCATTTCTGAAGCACATTCTGCCCTGAAACAGTGCTGTGGTGAAGGTGCCTCACAATTCTGCAGCAGTCTCTTAATAATATGCAAATGTCCTGGTCCAAATGCTACATGGAGAACAATAGTGTCAGTTGTAACTATACCTGAATTGGATCCAGGACAAACACAATGCTATGGTACTGTGGTCAGAAACATTAAAAAGAAGCATGAGGAGCAAAGGAAAAATCCCAAAAGTTTCAAGCCTGACTCCCAATAAACATGAAAATACATGATGAACTACACAACACAGAATCCTAGAATACTTCTGATCCATTTTGGCTGGTTTAAAATGAAACTAGAGAAACCTTTGCACTGCAATATTTACCTGTTCATTTCACTTTGATTAGTATTTATCTCCAGCAGTCTTAAAAGGTGGTATTTCAGTTATGAAAATACCAAAATGAAGGCTCAGTGATTTAAAAACATACCCTTCAGAAGGCAGGAATAAGTCTTTATTGTTTCAGGATTTCTTTTCTGTGTCACTAAAGTTTTGTGCCACAATATGTTTAACAAAGAAAGTTTTAACCCTCTGCAAGAGCAAACAAAGACAAAAGCAGTGGAAACGGAATGTACCCAGTTGCCCACAGGCCTGGGATGAAAGGCAAAACAAAGTGAAGTTAGTTTCTTACTTTAAGAGGAACACAATTCTCAAATCTAATACAGATCTGAATACAGGAAGACTAAGGAATCAACAAAAACACTAAGAGGCACACTGCCAGAAAGAGACTGGGCTGCAGTCACCTATATCTTGTTTCCATTTGTCTTCCAACAGATCTGATAAATCACTGGTTAAGGAGAATTCATCTCTGTCTGAAATTTGATCCCTTGATAAAAATTTAAAAATATTCTTTACTTCCATTTCTTTCACAATATTTTTTTCTGTAAAATTCCCTTCCACAGAGTTCAGAAAGGACAATTCATATACATGTTTTAAAACAGATTTGATACCTATGGAAAGGGGTTATGTCAGGGGTAGGCAACCTTTCCCCTTTAAGGGCTGAGGGACTTCAGCTCCCAGACTCCCAGAAGCTATTGGCCAACATGGGACTATTGGCCAACATGGCTGAGGCTTCTGGGAGCTGAAGTCCCTCGGCCCTTAAAGGGGAAAGGTTGCCTACCCCTGGGTTATGTCTTTATATACAAGGTAAACAAAATCTAATAATTGTTATAATTAAACCCATTTTTTTAAATTTGAAAATTACAATTTTCTGCAGTTTGCTAACTGAAAGCTAACTGAGAAACATATGGAATTTTTCTAACTGATTAATCCAGTTTTAATATTGTTTCGAAACAATATCAAGAAACAGAATAAATCTGGAGTTCAGTATGATAAAAATATGAACACTAAAATATACATAAGGACCATCTGATCAACCAATATCTCAGATGAACTAGATTAAACTTTAAACTAATTTAAACGAAGCTAACTAAATATTTCAAACTAACTAGATTAATCAACAGCTCATGGAAAAGTCCTGTGTACAATTTAGGTTCACAAATATTTAGATATTCACATGAAGATACTTGGGACTCCCATAGCACAGTTAAATGTTCTCAAGGAAGATGTGCCCATAAACACATGGCTAAGATCTTTATTGCTTAAGATTCCAGTGGCTCAATTTACTGAATCTTCACTATGGCGATTCTCTAAAACAACTAAATGCAGGTGTTGGAAAGGATGAAAGACACAGAATAAGTAATAAAATACTTCTTTCAATTTACCAATTTCAGCTTAGTTAAAGAGGGAAAAGGAAGAAACATAAGGAGTTTTTCAAAGTTACAAGTGGCTTATTCTTTCTGAATCCAAAACCTTTTGAGGTTCCTAGGAAGGACCTCCAAGAAACATTCCATTGTTATAAGTAGCGGTGCCTCAGTAAAAAAAGATTATACCATAGGCTTTAAAGTGTACTCTTATATAATCTACATTAAGGATTTTAATCACCTTCTATCAACCCTGATCTTTAATCCAAGTGTTTCAGAGCTCTGCAGCTTCTAGAACTAAAACTACAAGAAAAAAAATTACATGGCTGTAGGTAAAATCCAAATGTGGGAAGCAATACAAGAATTTACTAAACTTTTGGTTTTCACATATTCTTCTTAGGCAGTCCAATCCAGACTAGATACATATTTGTGCCTTTGGTTTCCCTCTGCGTTGTATGACCCAGAGGAGTGCGCTAACTTTTTTTTTTTAAAAAATTAATGTATAGTGTTAGTTATGAAATAAAATGCAGATATACCTAGCCCATATAAAGTGGACCATGTTCCTGCCTGAGCCACTGTGTAGAAGTGGTTTGGGACTCCAGTTCACTCCTTCAAGGTTGAGATGTTGTTGGAGACAGACCACATTATGCAAGTTCTCAGAGTGAAATGCTTCAAATAAACTAGGTAGACAGAGACAGAATACTGGGAAAATGTTAAAAACCTCCCATGTGGATTTTTAAACATAGATAAGCTAAGGTCTGAATCTGTTGGAGGTTTCCCAAGATTCAGCACTCTCTGCGAGGTGACACTGGTTAACTCCGGAATCCAAAGATGCCCTTGATATACCCTGTAAGACCACTCTTTGTCTTCTGCTCCACTTTGTCTTCCAGAGGTGGGAGAGTGACATGATTGAGAGCCAGGTCAAAGAACAAAGGCTTGCATGGTATTGGTTGGAAATTCGGAGGGAAATGCACCAGACTAGCTTGCTTGCTGACAAGAGTAGGATCCAGACAGAAAGTCTCAAACCGTTCAGAAAGTGGCTTGATGTGGAAATGAAACAAAAGCAACGATTAGTTTAGGTAAAACAAAATTTGCTACATAATAAAGTACAGTCTAATATCGGGCACTAATGCCTCTTCATCTCCTTTCCTACCAGCTCTCATTTTACAGGTAATGTGTTTGGAATATTCTAAACCAAAAAACCTCTCTAGCATCTGTGCACACTGAGAAAATTTATAATCTCAAAAACAAAACAAACAAACAAACAAAAACCCACAAATAGAGAAGGGACTAGTGCAAACTTGGTCAGCATTAAGACTTCCTGTGAAAAAGATATCTCATCTCCAAAGAGCACTTGCGACGTAAGGTTTCCTCCCTGAAATTATCTTCCATATCTGTGCCCAGATATAAATCTCCCTTATCAACCTGAATGTGCCCTATCTGGTCTTATTTCACAAGCTAAGCAGGGTTGGACCTGGTTAGTACTTGGGACTTAGGACGACTGGGAATATTCTTAGTTTGTCTTGAGAAAAATCCTGTCCAAAAAACCTGGAGGATTGCTGCTAGTCAGAATTGGCAGTTCTGCACTAGATGGATCACAGATCTTACTCAGTGTAAGGCCACTTCCTATATTTCTCATAATCCTACTGTTTGGAATCCTAGGTATACCTTTAAATTTCACATTTTAAATGCTCCCATTTATCATGATTATGAAAACCAGATTTAAAAGTGAGACAGTGGAAATATAAATAGGAGGAATTCTGGAGAGATAGACTGTAAACTAAAGTTGAGCAACTGATTGTCTGGTATGCATAAATAAAAAGATATATTTATAGTCTGCCATAAAGAGAAGAAATCATATATGTATTTTTCATTTTAGAAGGTACCAAAACTGACTTACCTTGCCATCTCTGACTTGAGATTGGGACTCAGTCTCGTGGCTGTCATCTGCATCTGGAAGATCACAAGAATACTTTAGGAAACTGGAGCTGCTAATAATGAAACTACCTTACTCGACAGATATAGACTTAAACAGAGAGAGGGAAGGATGGCTTCACAAAATACACTATGAATGAATTCTGAAATACCTGAAGTGCCTTTGTGAAGTGTCTAACTCAGAGCTTTTCTCTTTGAAAGAAAGAAAGGAGAGCCAGTGGTGGTGGTTTTCAATTCCTTACCTTAGTTTTCTAATTTACAGATATATTGTTTTCCTTCATGATTTATATTTATAATGTCAAAAGTGTGAGAGGTTTGTACACCGAAAGGTGATTAGTTCAGTGACAAGAATAGTTCAACCCCAGAATAGTTACTTTTACAGGAAGCCCCCTCTTATCTGACGGCTTAGGGACCGCAGGACTGTCAGAAAGTGGAACTGATTGAAAAATGGAACCTGAGGTTTTTTAGGTCACAAAAGTATTTTGGTTGTCGAAAAACATAAATAACACACTATATATCACTTTTGAAAAGCTAAATTAACACACAATATAAATTAAATAAATCACCACATTATTTCTTTGTTGCAGGGGTCAGATTAGATAGCCCTCTGTTATCTTTCCTAAAAATGTCAGACTAAATGACCTTTAGATTTATTTCCTGCAAGGGTCAGACTAAGTGACCCCTCAGATTCCTTTCTGTAGGGGATGGATTAGATGACCCTCAGATTTCTTTCCCACAGGTCAGACTAGATGACCCTTGCATCCCTTTACCGCAGGGATCAGACTAAATGACTCTTGGATTTCTTTTCAACAGGAGTCACACAAATGGCCCTTGGCTTCCTTTACTGCAGGGACTAGATGATTATTAGACTTTCCCATTAGGGTCAGACTAGATGACCCTTGGATTTCTTTCCTATGGGGGTTGCGCTAAATTACCTTTTGACTTCTTCACTGCAGGGCTCAGACTAGATAACTCTCAGATCCTTTTCTTACAGTGGTGAGACTAGATAACTCTTTGATTTATTCTCTGCAAGGGTTGGACTAAGTGACTCTTGGATTCTCTTCCTGCAGAGTCAGACTAGATGACCCATAGGTTCCTGGGGTCAGACTAAATGATCCTCAGACTCTTTTGCCACAGGGGTGGAGGGAGGAGAAAAGCCCTGCTCTTGCTGCAGGGGAAACAGGGCTCACCTTTCCCCGTGTGGCCTCAGTCATGATATGCTTCTACACAAAGCCCACCCCTATAGGAGGAAGCTGGCAGGCCAGTGGAAGAGGGAGGCTGAGGGAAGGCAAAACAAGGCAAAAGGAAGCATGCTGCTTGCTCCAAGCCTCTTTTATATCTTCCCAACCCGCTCTCTTTCAACACAAAAGGGCTGAAGGAGAAAGGAGGAATAGGAGGATGGTTGAGCAGTCCATTGGAAAAAGAACTGAGGAACACCCACTGTTTCCACGCTTGTAAATCAGACAAACAAGTTCCATTAATTCAAGGAGAGGTCTGCTCTTTCCGTAGGCAACTGATGTTGAATACCAAGACAACAAAAAGTGGGGGATGCTTGTTCAGTTGCTATCTTAAAAAGGAATCTTTTCCTCTCTCTCAATATTTGAAAGTAACTAAAAAGATTACTTGCTGTTATGTAAAACACAGTTGTCCCCCCCCCCCCAACTGCAGGGGATCCACCCCCCCCACCAATGGGAAAATATCACAGATATTCAAGCCCCATTGGATATAATGGCGGTGCACTCCCGGCCATTTTGTCCCTCCTGGATTTCTGTCTGTGGAACTGGGAACGGCAAGTCCACGAACAGGGAAGGATGAGCGTAATCAGAATGTTTCAAGCAACTGGTCTATGGTACAACACACACCTAAGCATTGAGGGACCACTCTCAGTAACTATAAAAGTAATTAAAACAATTTCCATTGCAGCACGCAAAGTGTGACACTATTGGTTGTTTCATAACTATAAGCTAATTTTGTTATTTTATAAAAGAATTACAAGTAACATTTTAGTTGTAACTGCAGTTGCACCTCCCAATTCACGGGGGATCCGTTCCAGACCCCCTCACAAAAATGGTGACTCGAACATATTCGAGTCCCATAGAAAATGGTGCGTGTGCCTGAGGCATATGGCTGCCATTCTGTTAATGACCGTTTGTCCCTCCTACAATGAGCAAGAACATAGATTCCAAGTCCATGAAAAGGGAGGGACAACAGTAGTTAACTCCTGAACTCTGATTAGTGTACATTTTGCCTCATAGAGCAACTGAAGACACATCCCTGCTCAGAAAAATTTACAATTTAAGATCTGACAGAGAGGAAAGAGGAATGAGAAAAGTGTATGATGGTTTCAGTTACTCATGCTTTGATCTAGTAACTGATGAGGACTATGGAGTTCTAGCCATGAATTCAGATCCAGGTAGGTTTTGAAAGAAGAGGAGGGTGTAGCAAAGAGAGTAAGACAGAGTCCCCTGCCTGAGCAGGAGGACTGAAGGGTGGGCAAAGCTGGAAGGGTGAAGTGTACAGGTAGTCAACAATGACAAACAGTAATAGGTAGTGATTTATCAGAGGATTAAAAAAGGGATGAGCTCAGCCAGACCAGATCCAGTTAGGATGAGGCCTCTGTAGTATTGAGGCTAGAAGTGGATAGGAAGCCAATGTACAGTTGATATTTAAAAGGAGAGGTTATCTTAAGAGTTGTAAGTCTCAGAAGTGAATGATTCTGGTGGGAGAATGATAGATGGGGTAAAAGTGTGAGATTAGACCAGGGGTAGGCAACCTTTCCCCTTTAAGGGGCGAGGGACTTCAGCTCCCAGAATCCCAGGAGCTATTGGTCAACATGGGACTATTGGCCAACATGGCTGAGGCTTCTGGGAGCTGAAGTCCCTCGGCCCTTAAAGGGGAAAGGTTGCCTACCCCTGGATTAGACGAACAAAGAATAAAAGGTTGCAGTGGCCAAGAAAATATAGATCTCATGTTGGAGAAAGGGTGTGATATAAACTGAATAAATAGAACATGAACTAGCATTTTGATGAGAGAATAAAAAAAGGACATTATCTTCTCACTGCTTTTAGTTCTTTCTCATATTCTGTCTCTCAGCACATTATGCTATACCCTGAGGACTAAGTTTGTGAGACACAAGTGGGACAAGGCAAGCAAAGAAGTCAACAATCCTATGAAGTACAATATACATGGCTTACAGATTCACTGTGACTTTAAAGAGAATAGAAGATCTCAGACCTGTTTTACTATAGACCTGTTGGATTATGACAGTAATACAACAAGAGTGAATGAACATACAAGTATACACCAGCTGTCAACTTCAGATGCTTTCTTTTCATAATGGGACAATAGTCTGACCACTGGAATACCAAATATTTCTATTATAACAACTTGACAGGGGAAGGAAAAAGTCCATGTAGACACTGTTTCCTTATAACCTCTTAGCACACTTGAATCATGAAGCCAAGTTAACTATGGCCCAAAACAGATGGCCCAAAAGAAGCAATTTCTGGCCACTTCAGGGGCATGGTGTTCAGACAACACAAACTCCTGGAATGGCTGGAAGCTGCTCCAAGGTCACCAAAGGCATCCCGAAGCTGCTGGAGAAAGGAACAGAAAAACTGCTCCTGTTGGTGGCTGGGTTTGTGACTGCAGCAGGGGCCTGCTATGAAAGTGGGCTGTGCTGTCACCACAGTCCCGGGCCAACTGTGGCCCGATTGCGGCCAGAGCAACCTCTGGCTGCTCCTTTATGGCCATCTACTTCACCCCTATGAAAATTAACTGTGATGCACAAAAATCCACAAGGCCAAAGAGCATCATAACATTTGTCATGTGTGGTGCCATCTTGGTCTATATCAGGGGTAGGCAACCTTTCCCCTTAAGGGCCGAGGGACTTCAGCTCCCAGAAGCCTCAGCCATGTTGCCCAATAGTCCCATGTTGGCCAATAGCTCCTGGGATTCTGGGAGCTGAAGTCCCTCGGCCCTTAAAGGGGAAAGGTTGCCTACCCCTGGTCTATATGATGACTAGACTTGGAAAATAGAAGAAATGAAGCCCTGACTTACCTAATATGGCAGCTGCTTGCAAGGAATATTTCTCTGCATTCACTTGGGTAATCAGCTCTTGCACATCAGGCAGTTCCTATATAATATTAGATCAATTTTATCAAACACATCCTGCAGGTATCAAGGTTTTTTATTTCTTAGTCAGTTCCAACCTGTGGTCAACTTTTCCTTAAAAGGACCAGACATAACAGCTATCGTCACCAAAGATGAAAAAGTTAAGCAGGTACAGATTCACTGTGGATTAGTTATTACACTCTCAGCCTCATGTCTGTCAGTCCCACAGACTTACATGCTATTGGTATGCTTCTCAGAATAGTAAGAAAGTCTCTGGAAGCCACAGCTGCATTCATCCATCAAAGCTTTTGCCATAATAAATGTCTTTTAACATGCCACAAGTTTCTGCTGCACTAACATGGTGACTCTTCTAAAACAGGTCTATAGTCCAAGACCCTGAACACAGTATTAGCTCCTTGACAGTTAAATATGTATACACACAGCCTTTAGCTAACTGTCCATTGCCTTTTCAGAGTTCTCACTCACTGCCATGTTGTATAGGGTTTCATACCTTTAAGTTGTTTTTATAAGTTCCAGCCTGGGCCTGGACTTCACTGGCATATTTCAGAACTCGATCATACAAAACAAGGGCTTCACTCCATTTCTTCACCAGAACATACGACTGAGCAATGAAAAAACACCTAGTGGGATGGGAAGACAATACTGAGTGCATTCATACTGGGGCACAATCAACCAAAAGCTGAAGTATCAACAGCATGAGACAAGTACAGCCCTCCTGGATATTTTCACAGCCAGTGAACGTTGAGAACTGCAATGCTTATGATTCTGTTAGATGGCTGAGTGGTCAACAATGATTACTAAGATGATATCTCTATGGAAGCAGCTGGCATGCCTCCTCCGATACTGGGGTCACTACCCAATTGCTTGTCTGTTCTACAATACACTAAATTCAGTCTTATTAACTCAGATAAAAGGATACCCTTCTACTAGTAGTAAACCTCTTTCTGTCATATAGAGTAGTTTCTGAGTTTGGAGCATGAGGAAAGTGACTCCAAAGCTAGAGTTTTTCCACTGCTGGGCAAGGCATTATTGTAGCCTTCTAGAATTTATATGCTGCTATTTATGCATTTGTTCCCTTCTTTTCCTTTCCCATTGCTACTATGAAATCTGCAATACACTGGCCCAACAAGAAGACTTCTAGCATTTACAACACAATAAGCAAAGCTGTTCTTCTTTCACTCATAGTCCTTTGTACCCAAAACAATGTTAAGTATGTGGTGGACATTGCTCAGCTCCCTCACAGACAATCAAGGAACCCGCGTGCTTGAAAATTACCTGTAAGCCTTATACACAAGTGTCTTTATCCCAATCTCCTTTAGGAAGCTTTTGTCTTCTTCTAGACCGGGAAGTTGTGGCAACTCTGCCAGATTCTTCAAGCAGCAAAATGAGAATTAAAAACAAAACAAAACAAAAAACAAATCAGTGTATCAACAAGCTTTGCATTTAGCAATTTATAAATCAAAGAATATTCTACTCTACTTAATTTTACATATTATGAAAGTGGGGATCAAATTAGAGTCAAATGTCACTTAAGAAAGTAACAATCAGCACAGTAAATAACTGAATAGAGGATCGATCAAAATTACCAGCTATTCTCTCTCTTAAAAGAAAATTCCTGTTTTCTTACAACAGAACACCCTTCCTACTTGCACTCCACAGAATAACCTGTAATATTATCAGATATATCCATATGACAACTGCAGTAAGTGCACACACAGAAAAGAGAAGTAATGTGTACATTAAGTTTAGTTCCCATTCAGTGAACACATCTCTATGAAAAGCCTGTCTTAAAAACAGAACTACAGATATTTGGGATGGTCATTTGCTGGAAGAGATGGCTTGAGATAGGTTCTTTTAGGGCTTACTAAATGCAGAACACTCCAGGGCTATATTCACTATGAACAGACAGAGTGGAAAAGATTTCTGAATTCAGGTACTGCTCCCATGTTTGGCATATTTTCAATGAAGGATTGTGATCTTTTATTGTCAAACAATACATTAGCGTCGTGTTGGCGAACCCATGGCACACATGCTGTTTCTGGCACACGGTCTAGTCTGCGAGAGCATGGCAGCCACCAGTGGAAGGAACAGGGGGTGGGGTGTGAGTGTACGTACGCAGCCCGGCTCCTTGTCTCAGCCCAGTTTGTCCTGGGACAACGGAGCTGCAAGAAGTCAGCCGGAAGTCCTGCCCCTTGTGATTGGGGTTCTGGGAACTGTAGTTGCTTGTTGCTGTGTGCCTTCAAGTCATTTCCAACTTATGGTGACCTGAAGGCTAACTTCTCATGGTTTTTTTTTTTTTTTTTGCAAGGTTTGTTCAGAGGAGGTTTGCGGCAGCAGTGAGGTGCATGGAGGAGGAGGAAGAGAAGGAGGAAGGTAAGAAAAGGAAGGAAGGAGGAGGAGTTAACTGGCATGCAGGAGGAGGAGGAGGAGGAAGGGAGGAAGAGAAAGGGAGGAGGAGGAGGGAACCAGCATGTAGTGGGGGGCATGGAGGAGGAGGAAGAGGAAGAAGGGAGGAAGAGGAAGGGAGGAGGAGGGAACCAGTAGTAGCGGGGGCATGAAAGAGGAGGAAGGTAGGAAGAGGAAGGAAGAAGGAGGCAACTGGCATGCAGTGGGGGGATGGAGGAGGAGGAGGAAGAGGAGGAAGGTAGGAAGAGGGAGGAGGAGGGGACTGGCACATGGAGGGGGGCATAGAGCAGGAGGAAGAGGAGGAGGAAGGTAGGAAAAGGAAGGAAGAGAAAGAGCTGGGTGGAACCAGCGGCGGTGGTAGTGGTGTATAACTAGCAAATATACTTACGTCATTTTTTTATTGTTGCTGTGTGCCTTCAAGTCATTTTGGACTTATGGGGATGCTATCATGTTTTTTTTTTTTTGGCAAATTTGTTCAGAGGGGTTTGCCATTGCCTTCTGAGGCAGAGAATGTGATTTGGGGTGTGTGTGTGCTGTGTGCTTTTAAGTTGTTTCTTGCGACCCTATCACAGGGCTTTCTTGGCAAGTTTCATCAGAGGGGGTTTGCCTTCCAGTTTGCCATTTGCCTTCCTCTGAAGCTGAGAGAGTGTGACTTGCCAAAGTCAGTTTAACGACCTGAGGTTGAGAAAGTGTGCCTTGGTGTGTGTGTGGTGCCTTCAAGTTGTTCCTGGAGACCCTAAGCAGAAATTATCATGGGGTTTTCTTCGCAAGATTTAGTATTGGCGGGAAAAGGGCGCAGAGGTGAGTTTCTAAAACTTCGTGGGTGGGAAGGGCTGTAGATGCCACTGCCAGAAGTGAGGCTTTCAACTTTGGTATGAATTCAGAGAACAAGCCCTGTTAGTCTGGAATATCAGTATGCACAGGGTTTTCTATGGAGGACATTTGAGGAAAATGTAGGGCATGATCATATAAATGCTAAAAAACCTACTCCTATAAATTTATGCTTCTTAGTCATACTAAAAATGGAGGATATTTAAGGAAAATGAAGGACCTGACCAAATAAAAGCTAGAAACCTTCCTAGAAATGTCAATTCATGCTTCTTAGCTATGCTCAAAATGGAGGACATAACAAAATAAATGCTGAAAAACACTTCCACAAATATAAATCTATGCTTCATAGCCATCGTCAAAATGGAGGGCATTCAAAAACGCTCAGGACATGATAAAATAAAAGCTAAAAACATCCATATATGAATGTAAATTCAAATGGGGGATGTTAAGAAAAATGGAGGACATAACATAAAAGCTAAAAACAGTCAGAAATATAAATTAAGTTCATCAGGTTTATTTACATCTATATTAAATATTGTTGTTCTGCCTTCAAATTTTCAAGATTTGTTCAGAGGGGATTTTTGTCATTGCCATCATTTGAGGCTGACTGTGATTTGCCCAAGGTCACCTAGTGGGTTTTATGGCCAAGCTGGGAATCGAATCCAGGTCTCCAGAGTCATAGTCCAACACTCAAACCATTAAACCATGTTGGTTCTCACTTTATTATGTACTCAGCTGTATTTTTCTGATGAATGTAAAAATGGCTTGTTGGCTTGCAATATACTTATAAAACTGAGCAAGACACAGACTTAAAATTGTACTTTACTAGCCACAAATCCTTGACTGAAAAATCCAACATTTGCATTGTGTCCTCAAGCAGCCCACTGCCTAAGACGGTTGCTATCCTTCTCCCCTCTCAGAAACAAACACACCCTGAGCTCTGGATGCACATCTTATCTGCTGCTGCTGCTCCAAGGAAAACAGGAACTGTCCAGGAGGGATTCCAAAACATCCTCCATTTTGAGCATGCCTGAGAAGTATGGATTTATATCTATATGGGTGTTTTTAGCTCAGGGTGACCAGACTTGGTCCTCCTCCTTTTCAGGACCTGGCCTCCATTTCAACCTCCTGTGAGGCAGGGATTCGAAAAGGTCCTCATTTTGAGTAGGGCTGAGAAGGATGGATTTAATATTTATATGAGTGGCTTTTTTGTTTTGTTTGTTTTGAGCTTTTATTTTTTCCATTTTTTCCTTGCATTTTCCCCCCATGGAAGTTTCACCCCTGGAAGCCCTGCCCCCGGTGACACCTGGGGCAGGAATACCAATGAGTTTGGGCACTTGGTCTCTAAAAGGTTCGTCATTATTACATTAGAATCTCATTTCAGTTTTGTAGCAATTCTGCTTTCTCATCATAACCTGCACATCAGCTTCAGAAGACCAGAAAGGTGAATCCTCTCTCCCACTAGTGCTGTTACCTGTAAAATGATGTCATAGAGGCGTATCAAATCCTGAGGCCGTGGTGTACGTTTGCCATCTTCTTCTGGCTGCTGCTGCTGAAGCAATGCCTTCTGCAAAGCTTTTGCCATGCTCTCATTACGCTTGATTGCTGTAGACAGCTTGATATAAGTCAGGTAACTAGAAGGCATAATTTAAAAGTTAATTTTGGTTGAAAGCAAAACCACACAGCTAATAGACTGGGCATACCTGAAATGAGGCGACTATCAAAGTTTCTTAGAATTTATGACTCTCCCTGCCTAGAACTAAATAGCACACACACACATACGCACACAAAATCTAGCCTCCAAAAGAACTCTTACCTATGCAAGTACTGGATGTTAGAGACTTTTCCTGAATCCACTTCCAAAGAGTGATCCCGTTGTTTCTGCATAAAGGAGAACAAACCTGTACTGTATTTATTTAAGGAAGGCACACAAAGAAACAGGTAATCAAAGGTGGAGAAAATTAAGGTTTGTTATTATCAGAAAGAACCTTACAGAACTTGCCATAAGGCAGATTCAGTTATGTGGTAATGCACAATACTTTTATGCTCACCTGATCTGGTTTCAGTTCTTCACGAACAGCTTGTATTGCATCCCGACACTCACTCAGTAAGGACTCAAACAAGCGTTCCTTAGTTTCTTCTTCTTCTGCCTAAACAAAGTACAGAAACACTTTAAATCCTTTGGGCCACTGCTACTCCCTCCCTGCAGTCAGAAAGTGGGTAAAAAACTTACACTAGCGCTATTAAAAGTATTATAGATGTACCGTATCATGTGAAATACTACTGAAATTTATGCTACTTGTTGACAAGCTTTGGACAGTTACCTCTATGGTTAACACATGATATTGAGGAAAGACATACTGTTTCTGCTCAAATCACTGCAAGGGAACTAATGTAATATTCCTTTTACGTAAAATGTCAAGAATTTTTATCAGTTTATTTGCTGCTTGTTCCTGAATGCTATATTATATCAAGAGATCAATGAAAATCTAAGTATCATCTGATTAACAGCATAAGAGGATAAAAATAAAAGGTAGGATTCTCTTTGTTGAGATAAAAATGATCATCCCATGACACATGAGTAAAGAGATGCTCTCTCACATGACAGGATAAAAACAAGAAGTGTAAAGCATGGTCTCCTTTCCTTTCCATAGTAAGGTATATTAATACTGTCCAAAGTTTTGACATTTATTCCATTCTATATTCAGCTACTTGAATTGTAATCACTATTCTATTGCTGAAACTAATCTGCTGCAGTTGGGAACAGTTTCTCTCTAGTAATTACCTATAGTTTTCCCCTATCCATTTTCCATGCAGCAGTGACTAAAATCTGGAGGATGACATCTATGAATTTGGACCTAATCATCTTAGTGAATCTTCTTAATCATAGGGACTCTTTAGTTTTCCTATAGTATTATAGCAATTGGGTTGACTTGTGTTTAAGATTCAAGGTCTCTGGATCCCACAGTTAGGCTACACTCCACATCAATTACTTAGCATTAACTTGAACACCTCCACAAAAACACACTAAAAAGATGACAGCTGGTTGATAAATCTGAGCTTTAACTGCTCATTCTTAAAATGTTAATTTGATTAATAAGTTTTACAAATATGCTCCTCAGGTATGTTTAGAACCACCAGAGACTGGTTAGACAAGACTGACAACATTTTTAACTACACCCATGGTGCAGTTCAACTTCAGAAATGCAAAAGAAAAATCAACTAGAATACTGACCAAGTAAAATGTCAAAATATCTGAACAGAGCTTTAGAACTGCCTAGTGATATTAGATGAGCTGGTGCCCTCTGGAAGTGTTTGGATTACAACCTCATCCACAGTCAGCATCATGACATCAATTTGGGAGAGGCTGGTTTAGATTATGTAGTATACAATGTCTTCATATTAAGTCAGCTCACCATCACACAGCTATATTGCAAAGCTTTTTCTGTATTTAAACTTCTTTCTTTCCTCATCTTTCCCAGCATAAAAGAGGTAATGTGCAGCAATCTAAGCACATGCCAGGAAAATCACAAAGGAAGAGAAAACAGGAAATTTTTTACTTACCTGAGCAATGGCTGCTTCAGTATCTGCCAGCCCCAGCAGGAAGATCCTCACTTTGTCTATCTTGACTGGCACAGTTCTTCCTCTCCATTCCACCTCACTCATAGTAGCTGCCTGCTTTGCTCTGGTTTGAGTGATTAATGCCTAAAGAAATTATTATTTAGAAATTGATTCTTTTATTTTCAGCTATGGTTCACTTACTTACTACTTGGACCATAATATAGATTGAGTTTCCCCTTTACTGAAATGCTTGAGAACAGAAGCATTTCAGATTTCAGATTTTGGAGATGGCACCCAAGCCTAAATGTGAAATTCATTTATGTTTCCTATACACCTTACACACATAGCCTGAAGATAATTCTATACACAATATTTTTAATAATTTTGTGCATGAAACAAAGTTTGTGTACATTGAACCATCAGGTGTTACTATCTCAGCCATCCACTAAACAAGTTTTGGATTTGGGAGCATTTCGGATTTTGGAATTCCAGATAAGGGAGACTCAACCTGTATAACCATAAAATGTAACAGTTCAATTTTCAATGTTATTATGATGCTTTTAAGCAGTAAACTCTTCTACCCCCTAAGGCAGATAGTAATTAGAAATCAAAATATCTGAAGTACTCCTACACACACACCCCCCAGACACACATTAGAAGGCAACCAGTTCTGGCCAATTTATACTTTGCCTTAATATGCTTGCTTAAAAAGTTCTAGGGGTCAAGCAGATGGGGCAAAAGGAGTGGCCAGAGATCACTCCTGCCCTGACTGCTGTGGGACTGTGGCAACCAGACAGCCTGACCCCAATCCGGGCCGCCACTGCAGTTCTGAACCACCTGCTGAAAATGAGTTCCTTCCCCTCTCCTTTTTGGCCCGGCTCTTCCAGGTTGGGGGCAGGTTCGGCATGGCTTCAGGCTGCATTTGGAGTATGTGTTGTGTAAATGCCATGCCCCCCCCCCATGTGGCCCGACAGCAGCCTTTTTAGCCTGTCTGATTGAGGTCCTAGATCTAGGGCTGCTAACCACAGTGCCAGGGACAATGTAAAATCTTTGCCCACAGCACCAGTACCACATTGTATAGCCTTCTATGGGAATAGCTCATTGGATAGGGAGCTGCCACCAAAACCAGTCCCTTAGTAAGCCTCAAATCTGAGAATTAGTCCATGAAGGGCATAATCCACAAGTTGCTAAGGAAAGACTGAGATGGGATATGAGAAGAGAAGTGATGCCCTCAAAACCTTAAGCTGTCAGGGGCTTTAGAACAAGTAGCTTAAAAAAACAAGATACCCTCCAAGCCAGGGGTAGGCAACCTTTTTGAGCCGGGGGCCAGGTTGCTGTCCCTCAGACAATTGGGGGGCCGAAGCACCAAAAATAAATAAATAAATAAATAAATAAATTTTAAAATTTTAAAAATTTAAAAATTTAAAAAATATGCATGCACACTCTCTCAGCCCCAGAAAAGGCATAGCAAAACCCCTGTGGAGATTTTGCCAAGAAAACCCCAAGAACAAGTAATAACGACAATAATCAATATCATTATGGCGGGCGGCGGCGGCGGCGGCAGGACCTGCCTGGGGCCGGTCCAAAGGCCTCGGGGGGCCGCATCCGGCCCCCGGGCCTTAGGTTGCCTACCCCTGCTCCAAGCAGTTAAAACAGCACTCTGAAGCCCTGCTTCAGTCTACTTCACAAGGTAAACGCTCCCACAAGTACCATGGCTTTTTTGACTGCAGCCCAAATATTTCAGATTGTTCTCAATCCAAGTAACCTTTTAGTTTGCTGATTGATTAATTTCTTTAAATGTTGTATTCTACACTGATTTTAAATCATTATTTTAGTCTATAATCCTCAGCAACACTTTAATCCCCCTCCCCACTAAATCCTTTTTAAACAAACATCTAAGGCCTTCACAATAAAAAGATGGTAATTACAACACAAACGAGAAAAATACACATAAATAATACAATATTCAAGGGAAAAAAGAATAAAGCTTTGCAGCTTTTCTAAAGAATGACCTGAATCTGATGGGGCATATATATTTATGTCAGCAGAGCTGTGAGAAAAAGAATCTCTTGGCCCTGCTGCAGCCTAAAAACCTGTTCTAGAGGAATGGGAAGCTCTCCAAATATATTGACTCTCTGCCACAGTTGTGAAACAAGATACATAGCATTTGATGTGCATAAGAGGATGGTATCCAATATGTAATAATAAAAGAAAATGTGTGCTCATTTTGTGTTTTTTCTCTGCCATAATTCCAACACTGTGAAACTTCTAAAGCCTGGCATAGAAACTAAGCAAACATGATGTATATACATTCTGTAATTATTTTGTTTTTTAAAAACTGATTAATTTTAGTTATGTTGAATAGCTATAGCCTGCAATAGCATCTTCAATCACTAGGTGGTAGACTTTTCTAACCTTCCTGAGTACCAGGAAAAAAACTGCAGGCAGGACTTCTGCAGAGGGCTCTTGGCAGCTTCACATAGTGCTTTCTTTGGAGCAGTCAAACTCTTTAATAATTAAGAGAGACAAAAGATTCTGCTAACTTGTAAAGGGAAAGGAGAGAAGAGTAAAAGATGGTAAGTATGAATGAATACAGGGATGGAAAAAGAGGAAGGCATGGAGAGAGAAGAGAATAAGCTGAGGGGAAAGGGAAGAGATTTGGGTTGGGATGGTGACTAGGGGATCTATGATTCTGGCAACCCCAGGCATGTCTGCTTCTTAATCATAATTATTTAATGTTTCTTACAGTCTTATGTTATTGTAGTGCAGTCACAGAATATTTTTGTTTTAATTAGTCTTCTGAGTTTTAAACTTTGAATTGTTGTACTCTGCTTTGGATTTTCTTTAAATGTAAAGTGACACAGAAATTAAATAAGTAAGAGATGCCTAGCAGTACTTCTTTTAAAGAGTAAAAAGGCACAATCAGTTACCTCCAGTTTTTCAGCAACAAGCCCCTCACCGCCTCCAGATCTCAGTCTCATCTGCATTAGCTCACTAATAGCAGACTGATCACCTAGGAAACAAATGACAAGGAATAGTTAATATATTGTCTAGCACATTTGTTCTAATGAAAATAGCATGCAAAGTCTCAAGAGAGCTCCTTGACTGCAAAGTATATGTAAAAATACTGAGCCCGCAAAATTAGTTTGCATTTCTAAGATTTATGCCCATCCAAAAATATGCCAGCAATAAAACGAAAGCTTCAACTGAAACAAAAACATAGCAAATTTGCTATTTGCAGCCCACACTAAGAGTATATGCCAATGGTACCTAAGCATCCAACACACTTATACAGGCATTAGTGCTTAGGGCTAAATTATACTTTCTTTTGAGGCACAAATAACTTGTCATTGGCAATGCAAGACCAAAATGTGGGAGGGAGCATTTAAATTCTTTTCCACTAAAAGCTGTTTGCCTTTCCCACTGCATGGGAAAATGTATAGTTGTTTGCAGGGAAAGAAAACCTTTGGAGCAGAAAACAATTCTGGCAGGAAAAGATTTAAGAACGTTCAAACACAGACACATACACCTCTTTCTTAATTAAAGAAAGAGAGAAAGGAAATTTATCAGGTCACATGTGCATTAGCCTTTATGAAAATGACAGCATTTGAATCAAATATTTGGGTCTTGTTTTGTTTGCAAGATCCTGAAGGCAATGACAGGAAGATAACAATGCTAACCATGGTGGCAGTAGAAAGGAAACACAAGCACAGATTCATCTCATGACCACTGAATCCCTACTGGACTTGTTTCTTCAAATTTTATTCTCTTATGACAAGTAAGAACTCTTGATCATATCCACTTCGACTTTAAAACCCAAACTGGGAAACATTCTTGATTCTAATGAGTGAGACATGCAGAAGCACTTAACATCCATTATTCTTTATTGTCTTATTTTACAGATGTAACTATGGAAATATTTCCAACACTCTTTCAGTAATCCCCCCCTTAGATAACCTACCAATATTATAAGCACAGTAACGAATATTTGGAGAGATCTCCTCCACTCGCTGATTGTACAATATTGCCTGCTCGTCTGTAAAAGCACTAGCCAATTTTTCATATATAGTTCTGTAGTAGAAAGGTAAAAACAATATTCAGTATTCTGCAACAACATAAGCCATGCCAGTTCTTTTGAATTTTTGCTCTTTTTAATAAAGAATTAGTGAAGTACAGAACAGATTTTAGAATTTAAACCTCTTTAAAAGTTAACTATTATGCTGATCAGCAGTAGGACAGTAAGCCTGGGTTTAAAAATTATCAAACAGAATATATTTGCATTTATGAAAACTTTGACTAATATTTCTAATTGTGGCAGAGTTGGTTTAACAGGTTATTAACAGATAGAAATAATATGAAGGCTGAACTCACTTGCATTTGTTAAAAGCCTCCATTGCTGCCTTCCATTTTTGGTGCTCAAAGCGAAGCATACCTGTAAGATAAGCTGTATATGCCTATAAAAGGGGTGGAATAAATGTCAGTCCAACTGTAAAGTTTTTATATATAATTATAAGAATATAATTAGTATGGACCAGGCATTTAATGAAAACATTCTTCTTCCTAATCACCCCTATTACCACAAATTCCTTGAAATACACTATAAAAACATGATAGAATTTAAAGACAGCCATGGTAGACTGGAAAATCAGTATGCAAAGGGCTCTTGGAGCACCTTTGAGACTAACTGAAAGATAAAAGCTGGCATCACAAGCTTTTGAAGACTTTAGTCTCCTTCCTCAGGTGCATTTAGTGGAGCAGAAAGTCCAGGGACAGATCTATACAGCAGTCTCTGTGTGAGAATGTCCATAAGAATGCAAAACTTTGTGGGTGTGATGATGAGGGGACAAATTCAGTTTTAAAGATAGTCATGCTGCCTAAAGCCAAGGTCAGTAGATAACCATTTGAATGAGTATTGGAATGCAGTGTGGGAGCCAAAAAGAAGGTGTGATGAACTGGCCAAGAGAGACCCCATGAAGCTGGGGGGTGGGTGGTGTTAGCTAGTGCTGTAATATGTGAAGTGTGCCAGGAAACCATTGTCTCTGTTCAATCCACTGCTGATGGACTGCAGTTTGTTGACATACTCCAATTCTGCTGTTGACATACTCTTTGCAATTCTCTTTTGTAGTCTTTTGGTTCAAGTCTATGAAAACTCATGCTACCAACATCCATTTTTCAGTTAGTCTCAAAGGTGCTGCAAGATTCCTTTGCATATAAAAATATGAATATGTTACATATAAAAATATGAATATAGTAGATCTATCACACACAACCATTCACTTAATACAAGTTATATAAATTAATGTTCCTGGTATTTAATTTTACAGATAGATTTTTCTGTAAGCTACAATCTTCCCCTTTACCTGTAACATCAGAAGAGTTTTATTTATTCCACTCTTGATTCTACAGTGTAGGTTTCTACAATAAAATGTTATAGCGTCTCTTCAGTTCCTGGTAGGACTGCCTATGTTCAGGGTTCCAGACAACTAATCACGTTTTCCTTCAGGAAACTATAAGCTATAAAGAACTCAAGGAAGATATTCAGCAGCTCCATTTCCCCAGTTTGGTTTCTCTTCCCCTCCTTTCACAAATAAGCACTCAATATTCTCTGATTACTCAGAATGTTGTGTCCTCCCTAGGTTGTTGTTTTCTGGATGGCTATTTGTTGGACAGCCATTTTCTTGAAAAAAATTCTGCAAATCTTAGGATTCTGCCAAATATGCTAATATCCTTCCTCTAGTTTCTCTGTGGTCCTGTTTGGCTCTAGTCCTGTCAGCATTCAGTGCCATTTGCTATTAGAGAAAATGATGCCACAACCAGAAGCTTGAATAAAACAGCAATTATTTATGCTCTCTTTATGGTGTTAAATCAAAGTAATGAAACTCTACCTTATGAACAACCATTTGTAACCAGCCTAATTATGCATGGACAGATTCCTTCTGTCAGAGGCAGAGAATTTCTCAATATGGACACTGAGGGAGCTGCTGCAGTCACCTGCAACACTTGTGGGATGTTTGTCTTCTTGCCAAGAGATGTGGGGAACTTCAACTGCACCAAGTGCAAGTTGGTAGCCCTCTTGGAAGAGAAAGTCCAGCAGCTGGAGGCCTACACTTCAGCATATTAGGGAGAGCGAGCTTTTCCTGGACAGAACGGAACAAACAGTCTTTAATGAGGATCACACAGAGGAAATTGTTGGGGAGGTCACTTCACACACACAGGAAGTAGACAGCTGGAGGAAAGTCACACACAGAAGCAGGGAAACCAGGGATCATTCTGGGAGCTTGCACCTATAGAATCGATTTGAAGCTCTCCCTTATCATGTCTGAAGAGGAAGAGCAGCAGGGACAGTCTTCAGGGATAGTGCAGGGGACCCTGAGAGTACCATCGCAGGGAACAGCCACTGCTAAGCCGCAGAGGAGGTGTGTGCTGGTGGTGGGGGAACTCCTTGTTGACGGGTACAGAAGCAGCGGTTTGTAAGCCTAACAAGATGTCCCAGGAGGTGTGCTGTCTCCCAGGGGCAAAAATCCCTGATGTGACAGTCAGGCTGACAAACCTTGTCAAGCCTACTGACCATTACCCTTTCCTCTTGGTCCATGTGGGAACCAATGATACTGCAAGGCATAGCTTTCAGAATATCAGAAGGGATTATGAGGCTTTGGGTAAGAAGCTGAAAGAGCTGGATGCACAGGTTGTTATCTCTTCTCGCAACTGAAGGGCATGGTCCAGGAAGGGAGAGGAAAATAGAAGATGTGAATAACTGGCTCCATAGATGGTGCCACCAAGAACGATTTGGATTCTTGGATCATGGGCTGCGGTTCAATGAGGGTGGACTTCTAGCAAGAGATGGGCTGCATCTCACACCAGTTGGAAGAAGCATTTTTGCCAATAGCCTCAAACATTTGATCAGGAGGGCTTTAAACTGAGTCATGTTGGGGAGGGAGACAGTATCTTGGAAGGTATCTTGGAAGGCAGGAGTACATCATGGGCTGGAGATAATAGTCAAAGTATTATAGAGGAAACAAGGCAAATGATGCAAGGACCTAACAGTGGGAGACAAAAAAAACCTCACACAGGCAGCAAGTGGGGAGGACCCATTGTCTTAGATGTCTCTACACTAATGCACAGAGCATGGGAAATAAACAAGATGAGCTTGAAATCCTAGCACAACAAAGCAAATTCAATATAATAGGCATAACTGAAACCTGGTGGGATGAGTCTCATGATTGGAATCTAGGAATAGAGGGGTATAACCTTTTAAAGAGAAATAGGCCAAACAGGAAAGGAGGAGGAATAGCATTACATGTCAGGGATGTTTACACCTGTGAAAAGATCCAGGACTTAAATCCTGGAAATCAGGTGGAGAGCATCTGGATAAAAATTAAAGGGGAAGGAAACAACAGGGATGTTATTATTGTGGGAGTCTACCACGGACCCCCAAGTCAGACTGAGGAATTGGATGATGCCTTTCTAGTACAGATGACCACACACTTAGGTACTTTGCAGATTGCCATTAATAGTGCAAATTGAGTCCACTTTAACTGCTCTGACTCAGTGCTAGGGAATCATGGGAACTGTAATTTATTGTGGCACCAGAGCTCTCTGACACAGAAGGCTCAATGTTTCAGAAAAAAATAAAATTCCCATGATTCCCTAGCACTGAGCCAGGGCAGTTAAAGTGGACTCAATTTGCACTATTTCTGGCAGTCTGCAAAGGCCCTTAGAAAGGAGAGATGTAGTAGTGATGGGTGACTTCAAGTATCCTGATATCAAACTCAGCCAATAATTCAAGGTCTAGCAAATTCCTCACTTGCCTCTAAGACAATTTCATTGTCCAAAGGGTGGAAGAGGCAACAAGGGGATCAGCTATTTTAGATCTGATCCTAACCAACAGGGATGACTTGATAAATGGGGTGCAAGTGGTGGGATCCGTAGGTGGGAGTGATCATGTTCTCCTGGAGTTTCTTATACAGTGGAAAGGAAGAGCTAGGCATAGTCAGGCACTCATTCTAGAATTTAGGAGAGCTGATTTCAATAAACTTAGGGTGACATTGAGAATGATCCCATGTTCAGGAATACTAAAGGAGAAGGGAGTTCAGGATGGATGGGAGTTTCTCAAAAGGGAGATACTGAAGGCAGAATCTCAAATTGTTCCAATGAGAAAGAAAAATGGGAGGTGTCTCAAGAAACCGGGTTGGATGACAAAAAAACTTTCAACTGAACTAAGTTTTAAATGAGAGATGTATAAGAAATGGAAAAGGGGCAAAATCACTAAAGAGGAATTCAAACAAATAGCTAGCACATGTAGGGGTAAAGTCAGGAAAGCCAAAGTGCAGAATGAGCTCAGGCTTGCTAAGCAGTTAAGAACAATAAAAAGGGTTTTTTTGGGTATGTCCGTAGCAAAAGAAAGAAGAAGGAAATGGTAGGGCCACTGCGCAGAGAAGATGGAGAAATTCTAACAGGGGACAGAGAAAAGGCAGAACTACTCAACACCTTCTTTGCCTCAGTCTTCTCACAAAAGGAAAAGGGTGTCAGGTTTTTCGGAGTTATGGGTTTTGGAGTACATATGGAAATGTACAAGATGTATGAGAACTTGTTCCTGTGAGAAGGTTTCAAGGGAACACGCAGGCCTGGAAAACAACAGATGTACACCCAGACATAAACATTTTCCCTGCAGGAAGTCAACACATTATTGTTTTGGGAAAATGGCAAGGCTAAAAGGTAAACAACATTACATCATGATGTTTACATGTCACTGGCCACATGGTGTATGACGTACACACCAGGGGGTGGACATGAGTCTGGGAAATAAGGTAGTAGCCAATGGGCATCATGGGTCACGCCCAAATGGGTGTCAACTTGGGGGTGAGAAAAAGTCCTTGCATGATGCTGGGATGTTGGTGTGCTGTGTGTGTGTGTGTGTGTAACAAAGAACTGCTTGGAAATAAACTGTTTGGTGTTTTGCAAGACATCCGCTGCTGTGTTGCAGAGAACTGAACTGTATATTGGTTTGCTCAGTTGTGACAATAAAGGTAGCATTTATTAATCTACAACTTGAGTGGTTTATGATATCTGCTGGGACAGCTGAGGCAGTGACATCTGGATACTGGAGGAAGAACTCTGGAGGCGTGCAGGAGAAGGTGTCAGCTAGTCCTGCCAGCTCTGCTGGATGGTATACTAGTACTGCAACACACATCATCCACCATGCGCCAGGTGTGGCGTCTCTGACACTCAACCAGAGCAAAATGGAGCAGAGGACACAAAAGGGGAACAGGAGAAGTCCCAGCAGACTGAAGGAGGGCACCTTCAAAAAGGGGGGAAAAAGAGGATCCCAACAACTATCATCCAGTTAGTCTGACATCAATACCAGGAAATATTCTAGGACAGTTCATTAAACAGAAAGTCTATGAACATTTGGAAGGGAATGCCTTAATCACTAAAAGTCAACATGGGTTTCTCAAAAACAAGTCATGCCAGACTAATCCGATCTCTTTTTTTGATAAAATTACTAGCTTGCTAGATGAAGGGAATGTGGTAGACATAGCATATTTTGATTTCAGTAAGGCTTTTAAAAAGGTCCCCCATTATATTCTTGCAAACAAGATAGTAAAATGTGGGCTAGACGATACAACTGTTAGGTGGATTAGTATTGGTTGACTGACCAAAGTCAAAGGGTGCTCAGCAATGGCTCCTCTTCAGCCTGGAGAGAAATGACCAGTAGGTTGCCAAAGGGTTCTGTCCTGGGCCCAGTGCTATTCAACATCTTTATTAATGACTTGGATGAAAGAATAGGGGGCACACTTCTCAAATTTGCAGATGACACCAAATTAGGAGGAATAGCTAATACCCCAGAGGACAGGATGAAAATTCAAAATGATCTTAATAGATTAGAAAGCTGAGCCAAAGCTAACAAATGAATTTGGGGGGACTCCTGGCTTAACAAGACTACATGTGAAAGGGATCAAGAAGTCCTAATAGACCACAAGTTTAACATGAGTCAACAGTGTGATGCAGCAGCTAAAAAGGCCAACGCGATGTTAGGCTGCCATCAATAGAAGTATAGTATCTAGATTAAGGGAAGTAATAGTGCTACTGTATTCTGCTTCGGTCAGGCCCCACCTGGAATAATGTGTCCAGTTCTGGGTACCACCATTCAAAAAGGATGTTGAAAACTGGAGCGTGTCCAGAGGAGGGTGACTAAAATGGTGAAGGGTCTGGAAACCATGCCCTATGAGGAAAGAGTTAGGGAACCGGGTATATTTAACCTGGAGAAGAGACAGTTAAGAGATGATATGATAGCCCTGTTTAAATATTTGAAGGGATGTCATATTGAGGAAGGAGCTAGCTTGTTTTCTGCTGCTCCAGAGAACAAGACCCGGAATAATGGATGCAAGCTACAGGAAAAGAGATTCCACCTCAACATTAGGAGGAACGTCCTGACAGTGAGAGCTGTTTGACAGTGGAAAACACTGCCTTGGAGTGTGGTGGAGTCTCCATCTTTGGAGGTCTTTAAGCAGAGGCTGGATGGGCATCTGTCAGGGATGTTTTGATTTTGAGTTCCAGCATGGCAGCAGGTTGGACTGGATGCCCCTTGTGGTCTCTTTCAACTCTATGATTTTATGAGGCAAACTTTTGATCCAGCAGGTTTGCTGCTGCCTGAATGCAGAAGGAAGTGGTCTTTGTTACCATCCACCTCACTCTGCAGTCCCCTATAACCTCCAAAAGTCTGTTTCAGAAGAAACCTTGAGAACAGTGGGAAGGCCCTCCCAACTGTAGAATAAAATTCCGGATCCAACTCAGTGTATCCTTAATGTTCAATCTTAACAGACTAACATACTGAAGCCTGATATTTCTGAAAAACATCTTCAGGCATTTTGGTTATATATATATATATATATATATATAATTGTGCTGCTCATATATATATATATATATATATATATATATACACATACATATATATATATATATACATACATATATATATATATATAGATAGATAGATAGATATATGCAGCACAGTAGATTGTGCTGCGCATATATATATATATATATATATATATATATATATATATGCAGCACAATCTACTGTTCAGTGCTGACATGTAGGGGTTACATGTTTTGCTGCAGGTGTTACTATGTACTACCTTACTTCTTTCAGTCTCAGACAGTGGTTTAACAATGTACAGGTGGGCTAGGATGAAATGTTCTATGGCAGTGCTTCCTAAACTTTGGTCCTCCAGGTGTTTTGGACTTCCAGTCCCAGAAGCTCTAGTCAGTTTGGCCAACAATCAGGAACTTTGGGAGCCGAAGTCCAAAACATCTGGAAGACCAAAGTTTGGGAAACACTGTTCTATGGGCTGAACTCTGACTAGACCATACTAACAACTGGTGTTGTTGCTTCTCTTTCCTATTTTTTCTGTGCTGGCCTGATTTATTTTCTGGCTCAGATTACACAGACCTCTGTTCTGATTCAATAAACCTTTGTTCTATAACTAGGGATTAACAAGTCAACTAAAGACATACTGGACATTCCTGACCTGATCTTTGCAAGAAGTTTCAATATTATTTACAATTCAGACTCATCTGTTCAATGAGCAATACAAAGTTAGTTTACATTTTCTCTGCCTCTGCTATAAAAGGTTTGAAAACTAGCAGTAACCTGAGCTTCCAGCTTGGTCTTGGCATCCACCCGGTTGCTTTCACACAGTCGTTCCAGTTCCTCAGCATGTTTTACTGCTTTGCGCAGGCGAGACAACAAGTGAAATCGCTTGCGAGGTTCTGTGTTGGCTTCCTGCTTAAGCTGCATAGCATAGCTCCAAGCTCTCTCAGCATCCATGAGAATCAAGAGCAAGTATCTATAGTGTCACACATAAAGTAACGTTATCATTTCAAAAACATAGTCAAACTTCCTCTTTTATTTTATCTGAGAATAAGTCCCATGGAACTAAAACACAGATTTATTTGTTCCTAGGTTTTTAAACCTCTAATTAAGCATCTTGGCAGAAGACTCCACAATGTCCAAACTATTCAAACTTCCTTTGAAAACTCGATTTGTAGATAACAACTGTGACTATATTATCCTTTTGTGGCATCACAAAATTCTGGCACTGTACCTATGGGTCTTATAAGATATTGAACCCACCCAACCCCTGCTTTTAAAAACTATCCTGACAACAGTTGTTCCAAGTGAGACATAATTATATAGTGCAGGTTGAGTATCTTTTATCTGAAATGCTGGAGACTGGAAGTGCTCTGTATTTCTGTTTTGTTTTGTTTTTGAAATACCCATATTTACATACACATAATGAAGCTAGAAAGAGACTGAGAATCGGTGAAATGGCAGGAATCCAAGTGTAGTGCTTGGCACAAATCCATGCCTTCCGCCATTTCAGATCTTCATGTTTCTTTCCAGCCACGTCTCTCCTGCACTGCAAATAGAGTACAATCACATAGCTCTAAACATTTTGGATTTTTGAGTATTTCAGATTTCAGAATTTCAGATAAGGGATATTCAGTACTACTTGTACTACGCCTGGAGGAGATCTTAAATTAGTACTAAGACAAGTTGGCTGAAATTGCTGTTCTGAATTACATCATGCACACTGAACTCGCCAGACCCTACGCTGGTCTTCAGTGATCAGGAGATGGATAGAAACAGATCCATGCAGCTTTTGTATCACCTCAGACATGTGAAATCAGGTCATCTGATGCTCAAAAACTGAAAGAAACGAGACACTGCTGTCTTCCCTTTTAATAGGCAAACAAATTAGTATAATATTCTGACACATGGAATATGCTAGCTTTGAAGACAGAAATCTACAGCACAGTATCTTTATCATATTGGTCAGGACTGGCTGTAGCCACTTTGCTGACAAAGGCACACACTCTAATCTCTTTCCTCCAATCTGCCTGTGGCACAGACATAATTCTCCTAACTGTTCTGCAAATGAAAAAAGCCACACAGAAGAAATGCAGAATGGCACTTCCAAGGAGGTTACACTTGTATCGAAGAAGAGTTTGCATAGCAAGGGAGCAGTGATGGTTATTTCATGATGGTTTAAACATACTGGCTGACCTTGATAGTCAAGGACTGCCCCCCTTCATAGATAGGTTTACAGGGAAACCTTCTGCTCCTCTCTTCAGCTCTAAACTTAAGACATCGTGAGAGGGATTTTGCCCAAGGCAAAAATAAAAATAAAAATAGTGAAGGGGGAAGGCAGAGGTTTCTTTTGGCTGTTTACTTCCCAGGTACTGAAACTACCTAAAAGGTACAGAGGTGATAAAGCATAAGAGGCGGCAAAGTCTTAAAATTGTACTGAAAAGGCTTATGAAATGCAAATCAAGTAGCAGAGGTCAAATACATTTTGGCAAAAGACTTCATGGAAAGCACACAATTTCTTATTAAAGCACCAACACTTCCTATGCCCCTAATTTTCACATGTGTTGGGCATTTTAACATGTTATAAGAACATCATATATTTTTCAGTACCAAGTGAGGTTTTTTACTCTCTCATGTTTGGTGCTTTCCTTCTTTGTCTAATAAGCATCTTGGGCTGCCATGAGTTACAGGGGTAGCACATACCCAGTTCTCCCTTATAATATAACCTGGACATGTTGGGGAGAAGCAGGTTGGCTTGCTCTGCTTCTGCACCAACATATGGTCTAAAATCCAAAGCGCTTGTCAAACACAGGAGCAGGATGACATGCCTTGCTCCCACTTCCCCAACTCCAGCCTAAAGTTAGAAATAGAAGTTTTATTTCTGAATTTATGCTAGCAAGTAGAGCCAAATAAATTCCAGGCTTCATCTAAATTTGGAGAATGTGGAGAGAATTTAGAGAGAGGGATTTACACCCTCTTCTCTGTAGCTACAGAATCAATGGGTGCCTCTGGCTCATCTCATTCACTAGAGGCTGCTTAAGTCCTCTCATGGCAAGGAGAGGGACATGCAGGCCTGCCATACCCTGGATTTAATTGTGCATGACAGGTCTAATCAGCTGTGAACAATACATTCAGAACAGCTACTGAATATCCACATACCTGTTGTCAGATAACAGCTCTTCTGTTACTTTCTTCCCTGTGAATTTGTGCCTATTTCCCATCTTGAAGTTAAGGGTTTTTCTGAGTCTTCTTAGTCGGCGAGAGCAGTAACCCCTGGAGTTCAAGGTAAATTTAAAAACTGTTAAGTTCTAACCTAGATTTGCCTTCTGTTCTATTTCTGTCCCAGCCTAAACTTGTGTTCTGTTCTATTTCTCCCTGTCACGCTTCAACAAAGATTAAAATTTCTCCTATGTAGAATACATCTGAGTTGTATAAAATAAAATGTGACAAATGCAGAACTATTTTGAACAATTGGAAGACGTCACTAAGTATAAAATACAGCCAAACATAAAAGATATGAAAAAGCTGGGCCTATGATGTATAAAGATGGCTTTGCCATCAATTCGTAAAGTGGAAGAAAGCATCGTATATGAAATTTTGATAATCACATCTTGCTTACCAATTAAACTATAAATTTGAGTGGAAGCACAATAAAAATACAATAGGGAAAGTGTGTATTTATTGCAAACTCAAATTGAGGTTTTAGAAGTTTATGGAAAATACAAGGTCAATGCTGCCCTCATGATGGATTCCTCAGCTTACATTTCACTACACAAACATCTTGAGGACATTTCCTGTTTCAAATTGTGTATAAAGTGCTGGACAAGGGGCACTGTAAGTATTGAGTCTCCAAAATAATGCATGGTTTCAGGTAACAGTTCTTCTGTTACTTTCTTCCACAGTGTCCCAAGTGGCTAATATGCCTTCATTGTCTGGCTCCGATCTGTCCTAATACACAGTTCTGAGCACTCTGCTTTCCAGTCATTAGTATACCCCCGCAAACATTTAAAAAAAAAAAAGGGGGGGGAAGAAAGCCTGCATCTGCACACATTTAACACATAGGACAAATGCTAATGCATTCTTAAGAACTTAGGAAACTAACCACTCAACAATTAAGCATAAACATTCAAGTATATAGGGAAGGTTCTTGGAAACCAATTAGATTGGTTTAGGGTCAGATTTTCGCTAGTTTGCCTGTATTTCTCTAAAAAAACAACCCAGTATCTTTTCAGACAGGTGAAAAAAGAACTGTCATTAATTTAGGTTCCCCCCCCCCCATCAATATCAGTAAAGGAAAGCTGGCGTAGTGGTTTGAGTGTTGGACTATGACTCTAGTCCAACGCAGCTTCGATATGAAACCCACTGGGTGACTTTGGGCAAGTCACACGCTCTCAGCCTCAGGGGAAGGCAATGGTAAATCTCCTCTGAACAAATCTTGCCAAAGAAACCCCATGATAAGTTTGTCTTAGGTTCACCATTAAGTCAGAAACTACTTGAAGGAACACACCACCACGACTATATTAACAAAGACAAAGACACTTTTTGTCCACCAAATGTATTTGCATGCACTGATCTTTCCACACTGACCTGTATCTCTGAAAATCACCATGCCGTAACCCATGTTGCTGTTGTGATTCCTTAACAATCTGTAGGACTGAAGTGCTTGTTATGGAAACTTTAGCTTGTACACTAGAGGTGTGTTATAGTTACATTTTTTAAAAAAAAATCATATACACGATACTTTCTATTATTTTATCACAGTTCAGTTCAATTTAAGTTCAAAGAACACATCTCAGCAAAATTTTCTGAACACAGTTGAAGCAAAAGCAGACTGTGTAACAGGTTTCCCATACTTCTGAAATTCAGACAAGATTTTATTGCTTAGTTGGCCTTGGGATAAAAACAAAAGTTACAATTACATTAACTAAATAATAACAGGTTATATTTAACAGCAACTAAGAATAACTGTATAATACAATAGGATACTATGCTACTTATTTCTATGACACTTATTTCTGGATTGGAAAATATTAAGTAAAATAAATTTTGTATGCTACCACAGTATTCAGCAGTAAGCTAGATCAATAGCTTCTATTAATTTCAGTTTCAAAATCATTGTCTCAATAAGCAGTGCTTCTCAGGTCAGCAGATGCAGGGGGACAGTAAACAGTTACTGTCTCCCAACGTTCACTAAATTTGTGCCCAATGGGTACAATTGTTTCTTTTCTGGAAACCTGATCTAGAGACCACAACTTTGAGTAGCACTGGTCTAAAGTATAAACTGTGCTCTGGGGAACTCAGTGGTTCCTGATAGCTCATCAAGGGTTTCTTGATGAAAAGACTGGTGAAAATGGACCCATCCCCTGAAAGATACCTACTCCACTGCTGATCATTCTCCCTAGCAACGTGAAGCCAGAAAAATGCATTAGAAATGTTCTAAATCATATGTTTGCTATGGCTAGGCATGGACTGAATGTATGTAGGTGCACTGCTACTCAAAGACATCAACTGCTGGTCTCTGGAGAGTTTCCAGGAAAGAAAGAAGCAATTGCAGTCAATGTAGACAAACCGTGACACACTGAGAAAATAAATGCAGGTCCCAAAATTAGATAGCTTATGAAGCCCTGTGTAGAGAACATGCCTTTGACTTGTTTGTCACACATGAGGCATCCATGTTAGACAAGTCAATCAGAAAGTGAAGACCACAGCTTTAAGATATTAAAACGTAAACATTCACTTCAGTTTATTTTGAAGTTACTGACATAAAGGTTCCGTGGCATGTTGAGAATAATTATATACGATTTTTAAAGCTAAACCAAAAGATTGGGATGTAAACAAATTGTATTTCTTTTTTTGTACAGGAGGTTAAAGTAATCTCTATGTAGGTACTAAAAATGGATTCAAAAGGTATGTTAACTTTTAATGGATGAAGGTTTTCAGTAATGATATGTAAGAATAGAACAACAGTATTTATTATAAAGGAATAAAAATACAATTTAGTAGGAACAAGCCCTCTGGAGATGAGTGAGAGAAAGCATTTCACACTCTTAGAAGAAATTACTACAGGAAACATTACCTTTATTTAATCAAGAACTTGCAGGATGGTATGCTTTCACTGAATGCTACATGCTGTTAAGTCTCCATTGTGAAAAGTTTACAATATCTTGCAGCAGTCTGGGGGTAAGGATGGGAAATATTTTCCCGATGACCAAGGACTTAAACATCTGCTTGGAAGTAAACCTCCTTACTAGCCTCGTTCTCCTAGACAAGTATTAGATTACATCTCTACATGATTACACACTGCTTATAATCCTTACAATCTTGCTAACTATTTAACATTCCCCTTTCCTATCACTCAACCATCATCCTGCTATTTTGACTTTATAAAGTTATCTGAAGTCTCTGTAACCATATCAACTATTTTAATATCCTTGCTTCGTTTATCTTCACTCTGTGACTACTAGTCCTTCAATCATGTCAATCTCAGACTGAACAAAATTTCATCAAGTAGTTTTAACTTATTACCCTGTTCATATCACTGTTGGAGGCACTCTTCCTATGAAACCTTTGACTTAAGTGATGCATACTCACCCACCTAAGGGCCTTTCCAGACTGCCAGAAATAGTGCAAATTGAGTCCACTTTAAGGGTTAGGGAATCATGGGAACTGTATTTTATTGTGGCACCAGAGCTCTCTGACAGAGAAGGCTCAATGTCTCAGAAAAACAAACAAACAAACAAACAAACAAACAAAATTCCCATGATTCCCTAGCACTAACCCTTAAAGTGGACTCAATTTGCACTATTTCTGGCAGTCTGCAAAGGCCCCAAGAAAGCCCAAAATTTTGCAACAGTCAAGTGGTAAGTTGCCCTCATCAACAAACAAACAAGGCTAAGCAAAAGAGTGTTTCAGCACTTGCATTTCTTTCTCTAGTAAAACATTATTTTATTTACTTTTCCCATCATAACCAAACAGAACGAGTACTCCTTAAAACTCAAAGGATGGAGGGAATATTGGTCCAAAATACAATGAAGAAATAATTCAGTTTGAGACTACTTTAACTACCCTGGCTCAGTGCTAGGGAATCCTGGGAACTGCAGTTTCTTGTGGCACCAGAGCTCTCTGACAGAGAAGGCTAAATGTCTCACAAAACTACAATTCCCAGAATTCCCTAGCACTGAGCCAGGGCAGTCAAAGCAGTCTCAAACTGGATATTTCCACAGTGTATTTTGGACCATTGTGTACTGTCTATCAGTTACATACGATTTTTTTTCCTTCCATGGAGGAGAAGGCTGCTGTGGAAACAGCCCTCCTTTCCTCTCCCCACTCCATTAAAATCTGTAAGCAACAGATTTCATCTTTTGCTTGAAAAGCTTGCCTACAAACCTCACTGCTCAACATTATTCTGTCTTCATACATAGACATGTCTGTAATCCTTTTCTCACCAGAAGTCTACCTTGGCCAAATCCCACAAGACATCTTTCAACACTAAGCTGTCTACAAGTCCACCCATCGTAAGAAAGGCCTTTTCGAAAACGTGTCCTTTTTTCAGTATCACAAAAATCTGATAGCAAGTTGCCATCTCAAAGCAAATGGGAAGAACCAGAGAAACACTTGCAGAGGCTGCTGCCACACTGCAAAATTAATGTAGTTTGAAACTGTCTTAACTATCATGGCAGCATCCCATGGAATGGTGAAATTTGTAGTTTGCTGTGGCAGCAGAGCTCTCTGACAAAGGCTAAATATCTTATCAAACTACAAATCCCGCGATTCTATAGCATGGAGCCCTGGCAGTTCAAGCCAAACTGCATTAATTTTGCAGTGCAGAAGCAACCAGGGTCTGACTGAAGCTTCTACATCAGGTAAATCTAATTCCCGTACATTTTGAGTGCCTAGTATCTCAGCTCAGCCATGTAAACCCACTGAGCAGGGAAGTCACACTCTCTCAGCCTCAGAGGATAGCAATGGCAAACTCCCTCTAAAGAAATTTTCCAAGAAAACCCTGTGATAGTTTCCCCTTAGGGTTGCCATAAGTCAGAAATGACTTGAAGGCACACAACAACAAGAGTGTGGCATAGGGATTTGAGTGTTGGACTACAACTCTGGAGACTAAGGTTTGATTCCCGACTCGGCTATGGAAACCCACTGGGTGACCTTGGTCAGGTCACAAACTCTCTGCCTCTAGAGAAGGCAAGGGCAAACCCCCTCTGAAGAAACTTGCCAAGAAAACCCAATGATAGAATCGCCTTAGGGTCGTCATAAGATGGAAATGACTTGGCACACAACAACAGTGTGACGTACGGGTTTGAGTGCTGGACTACGACTCTGGAGACCAGGGTTCAATTCCCAACTCTGCCATGGAAACTGGCTGGGTGAACCTGGACAAGTCATACTCTCTCAGCCTCTGGAGAAGGCAATGGTAAAAAAAAAACCCTCTGAAGAATGCTATGAAGAAAACCCCATGATAGATTCCCCTTTGGGTTGCCACAAGTTGGAAACAACTCAAAGACACACCACACACACGAGTTAAATGGCTCTTATTACTCATTCCAACCAGGGCCATACGCTTCCTTCTCCATTCCTCCATTAACCAAATGCATATCTGAGGAAGCAGGCTGTAGTCTAGGAAAGTTCCTGCTGCCCACTTCTTTCTTTCATTGAGCCTCAGAAATGCTACAAGACCTCTCTCTACATACTTATTCTACAGACTAACAAGGCTATATCTTTGAATTCTACATCTGTGTAAGGTAGGTTACAACAGTATGTAGAGAGAGAGGTCTTGTAGCACCTTTGAGGCTCACTGAAAGACAGAAGTGGGCAGCAGGAGCTTTCCTAGACTTGAGTCTACTTCCTCTAGAGCAGTGATTCCCAAACTCTGATCTTCCGGATATTTTGGACTTCAGCTCCCAGAATCCCAGACCACTGACTGAGATGGTTGAGGCTTCTGGGAGCTGAAGTCCAAACCACCTGGAAGATCAGAGTTTGGGAATCGCTGCTCTAGAGCAGGGGTAGGCAACCTTTCCCCTTTAAGGGCCGAGGGACTTCAGCTCCCAGAAGCCTCAGCCATGTTGGCCAATAGTCCCATGTTGGCTAATAGCTCCTGGGATTCTGGGAGCTTAAGTCCCTGGGCCCTTAAAGGGGAAAGGTGGCCTACCCCTGCTCTAGAGTCTTAAGTCTAGGAAAGCTCCTGCTGCCAACTTCTTTCTTTCAGTGAGCCTCAGAGGTGCTACAAGACCTCTCTCTACATACTGATTCTACAAACTAACTACACGGCCCTATCTCTGAATTCTTCCTCCATTGGGTAAGCCAAGCCCCATGTCCACCAGGATGATGGGTTAGCCTGTAGTAGACCTTGGGTTGTGAGTGGGCGGAGGGAGGGAGGGAGGGAGCTCCCTCGGCCCAGGCCCAGGGGCGGCCCTTTGCTGAAGTGACACGTCCCCACCAAGGCTCCCAGCCCCGTCACTCTGGCAGGATACTCTCCAGGCCCAGGCTGTCCCCGAGGCCGTCGCCTGACTTCGGCTTCTCGTTCTCCTTGTTATCTTTGTTCTCCTCGAGGCCAGCCGCCAAGCCGCCGCCGCTACCAGCATTGGTGCCGCCTCGGCCCCCGCCGCCGCCGCTGCTACCGGCCACCTGCCGCTCCGCCGCCATTTTGCGCCTGTTCCGCCCGCCGCGCGAAGCATGATGGGACGGCAACGAGGCGGCGCCTAGAGCGCCCCGCGCGGAGGCCATGGCCGCTGAGGCAGATGGGCTAGAGGAGGACGGCGGAGGGAGACGCGGCTTTGAGTAATGGGAGCTGAGACACAGCACCGTAAAGCTTCTTCCGCTGCATCCGCGCTGTAGAAATAATCCACCCTGACAGAGCTCTAAGTGCTATGGCTCCATGCTCTGGGAATTGTAGTTTGTGACTCATTGAGCCTTTTCTATCAGAGAGCTCTGGAGCCACAACGAACTATAAAGCCCAGGATTCCATTAACACGGAGACGTGGCAGTTAAAGCGGAGTCAAACTGCGTTAATTCCGCAGTGCGGATGAGGCAGGATGACCAGACTGGGTCCTCCTTTTCCAGGACATGCCCTCCATTTCAGCCTCCTCCTTTCCAAGAGGAATTTCAAAATGTCCTCCATTTTGAGCCTGATAATGTTCTTAGATTTTTTAAAATTTATTTTGGAATGTCCTACATTTTCCTCTTTTTTAATTTTTTTTTAAAAATTAAACATTTAAAAAGTGATCTATCGCAATCATTTTTTAATATTTAATTTTCTTATTTTACAAATTTACAAGCTTGCTGAAATCATATCAAAATTCTTCTTACAAACAGAACATTCTTGGTTCATTAAGTCATTTCAACATTATGTTACATGAAATACCAAAATTAAAAATTTCTCACCATACTTCCCATGTTCTCCTGACATTAAGACCTTTCTATTTTTATCAAATTATTTACGCTTTTAGTCATTTTTTTCATTCAAACGTCAAAACAACAACAACAACATGGTGTTTCACACAGTCATCTATATACATAGTGTACATTCAAATCTTTCACTATCTACTTTCATCTTTAAAGATGATCTTCCAACTCCTGCATTTTTCTTGAGTGTCCTCCATTTTGTGGTGCCTTGTCATCCTTGGTGGTTAGGACACTGGGTGACCTTGGTCAGTTCACACTCTCTCAGCCTCGGGGGAGAGGCAAGGGACACAAATCCTGTCAGGAAAACCTTTATCTGCTTTCATCTTTAAAGATTATCTTCAAACTCCTGCATTTTTCTTGAGTGTTTGCTGTGTATGCTTATCAGTTGTTATTGTTGTGTCCTTCAGCTTGTTTCCAATTTTCTTAACCTGGGGTTTTCTTGGCAAGATTTGTGCAAAGGGGGTTTGCCCTTGCCATCCTCTGAGGCTGAGAAAGTGTGACTTGTCCCAAGTCACCCAGTGGGTTTCCATCGCCAAGTGGGGATTTGGAGCCAGCTCTCCAGAGACCTACGCTGCTGCCACACTGCAGAATTAATGCAGTTTGATGCCGCTTTAACTGCCATGGCTCAATGCTATGGAATTCTGGGATTTGTAGTTTTGCTTGGCCTTCTCTGTCAGAGAACAGGGTGGCTCACCAAACTGCAAATCCCGGGATTTCATAGGATGGAACCATGCCGGCTAAAGCAGTGTCAAAGTGCATTAATTTTGCAGTGTGGCAGCACTAGTCCAACGCACAAACCCCTTCACTACACTGCCTCATGCTTATCAAGGGAAGAAAACGGATTGAACTCCGGAGTGGTTCCTCACTTCCAAACATAAGCTGTAGTAGGGTCTGAAGTTGTGGGGCATCTCTCTGAAACTATAGCATTGCAAAATACCTAGGAAAATTGCCTGGCTTTTCTTGACTTAAAAAACAAAATCCTATCAAATGCTTCTTTGCCTTTAGGACAGGTATACCTGAGTTAATGAATGAAATACAGTCCTCCCTCCTTATCCACAGATTTTACATCCATGGATTCTGACACACATGGCTTGAAACTATATATATATATATATATATATATATATATATATATATAAAACAAACCTTGATTTTGCCTTTTTAAAATAAATAAATAAATAAGGGACACCATTTTACTACACCATTGTATAGCATGGGACTTGAGCATCCATAGAGTTTGGTATCTGTGTATCCTGGAACCAAGCCACAGAGGATACCAAACACATTTTGGAAGAAGCCTTTAAGTGGCCTCTAGAAAGTTCAAAATGGTTTTGCTTACCTATTTGTTTCATTTCATATGTGCATATTGTTAGGTTTTTTTTGTGGGGGGGGGAAGTTTGCTGAAACATGTTGAATTGTTTTGTTTTGTTTTGTGGTCTAGGAACCTATCTCTGTTCTCTCCATGTTATTTCTGCATCTAATACTATATTTTATGTTGAAGACGTAATGCTCAGAAACACATCTGCTTTATAAAATAAGTTATACCTCTGTGGTTTCTGTTGGTTCCCTTTTTGATGGTTCTGAGATGCACTGTTCAGAATTTCCCCCCCCCCCCCAAAAAAAAAATCAGGCACTAGTATGTGCTAAATATACCCAAATCTGTTGATTCTGGATGTATCCACACTGGAGAATTAAAACAGTTTGACACCACTTTAACTGCCATGACTCTCTCCTACAGAATCCTGGGATTTGCAGTTTGTTGAGACACCAGCGGTCTCTGACAGACCAGGTTGGCTACCTCACCAAACTACAAATCCCAGGATTCTGTAGGAAAGAGTCATAACAGTTAAAGTGGTGTCAAACTGCTTTAATTGTGCAGTGTGGATACACCCTCTGTTTTTAATGGATCTGCTTTTGTATTTTCTGGCAGAAATTTAACAGAGAATTTAGCATACTCTAAAAAATAAACAACCAATGGGCTTTAGCTTGCCTCTCTTTGCTTTGGATGTAGGCGTGTGTTCTGGTGATGCATACATTTGAAATAAACTCAGCAAATATCCTGTGATCAAGAGAACTTTGAATGGCTGAGAGTGGTGAAGCTGGATGAGTAATGGCCATAGGAAGGGGTGTCTCCTGCATGCTTTTCCCAGTGGAACAAGAAATACGGTACTGGTGAAATAGAAATCCTCACTTCCCTGCTACATCCTCCAAACTGTTCCAGAGGCTTGGGGGCTGCAGAGGGAAAGAGAAGACAGGGAAGATATCTCACACAAAAACTGCATTTAAGCCATTAGCTGCATTTGACTATCATAATCACAGGGTGTAAAATGTATCTTCAACCAGTGATAGAATCTCAGGACTTTATCACACGGGACGGATCCCGTGCAGAAACTGGATTTAAGTTGGGAAAAAACCAAAGCACCCCCAACAGATGGCTATCCAGCCCTTCAGGCAATGTTCGGGGTTAACCTGAACAGAAAGTAGAAAACTCCCACTCTTTTTTACTTTTGGAAAATCCCGAAAGTAAAAAGGGGTGGGTTTTGTCTACTTTCTGTTCGGGTTAAAGTCACATTAACCCTGTTGTGTATGAAAAACTATCCACATTTGCGTTTTTTCCCCTGGTTTTTAAATCCCATTTCTACACAAGGTTTCTGCAGTTTGCCCCCATTTGATAAACTCCTCAGTTAGGAAGTGATGAGGCCTTTCAGAATTCCAATAAGGTCAATGGAAGGCAGAATATAGTCTATGGGTTATAGTGTTTCTTATTTATTCTTATTGCTAATATTCGCTACATTTTTCTGCTTTAAAAGGCATATTTTATTAACTACATTTCTTTCTAGTCAGGTTTTCTCCTAAGCTTTCTGAGGAATCCTCCTGCCAGTGGGCACTTGAACATCACTTTGGAACCAAACATTTTAACTTCTGTGTATTCTGCCTTACTCTGCCCATGTCATTGCCAGTCTTGAATTATTTATTCTTATCCTCAACATTAGGAGGAACTTCCTGACAGTGAGAGCTGTTCAATAGTGGAACACTTTCCCTTGGAGTGTGGTGGACTCTCCTTCTTTGGAAGTCTTTAAACAGAGGCTGGATAGTCATCTATCGGGGATGCTTTGATTTTGAGTTCCTGCATGGCAGAAGGGAGTTGGACTGGATGGCCCTTGGGGTCTCTTCCAACTATGATTCTATGAGAAGGTATTATGAATAATGTGGGAAGAAGAACTGGGATCCAAGGAAGTGTGCTCTAACCACACAAACAAGCATGACAGGGAGGGGGAATTTTGTTTCCTGCGTGCATGGGGACCAGCTCCTACTTTTCCATTTAGCTTTCTTCAGCTTGTCAGGTCAGGAGCAGTCCAGCAATAAATTAGATTTCTTCCTCAAACATATTTGCTAATCTGATCTTCATTTTTTGAGTTGATGTTCACTTCTCAATAAAATACATCTCACATGTAATTGCCACTTTGATTAATGTATTTCCCACTTGCATTTCATCTCAAAATGAGCATGACATGGCACACACATCCATTTCTTTCGTCTGCCCGCAGAAAATGTTCTTTAATATTAATAAGGAATTATTAAACTTCTGTTTTGCCTCATTTATGTTGTAGCACTTCTGTCATTTCTATTTAGCTCTTTTAAATCTCCAAGGACCTTTGGTGTTACTCCTGAAAACCTTTTGTTTCTTGTAAATTGTAATGGGGGGAGGGAGGATGCAGGCTGATTTACTGCACACTGCTCCAGACTATTGATATTGTACTGTTGAAAGATGGGAGCGGAAGGTGGTCTGCTCCCTATATATCTATTCCTTTTCTGATCTCATGTTTCAGAATCCACAAGGAACTTGGACAATGTATTTTTAAAAGTCCCTCACAACTGAGATCTACTTCCATGCTAGGTTAAAAGACTAATGATAATAATCTTTACCTTACAATAAACCTTAGAGATGGTATAAGGTAAAGGTCAAGGTATTCTCCGTTGACAAGGTTGTCCAGTTGTGTCCGACTGTAGGAGGTGGTGCTCATCTCTGTTCCTAAGCCGAAGAGCCAGCGTTGTCAGAGACTAATCTGTGATCATGGAGCCAGCATGATTGCACAGATCACTGCTTACCTTCCCACCGAAGTGGTATCTATCTATCTACTTGCATTTGCATGCTTTCGAACTACTAGGTTGGCAGAAGCTGGGACTAGTGACAGGAGCTCACCCATCATGCGGCACCTGGGCCTCAAACAGCCAACCTGCCGATCTTGCAATCAACAGAGTCAGTGTCTCAGCCACTTGACAGAGTGCATAGACAAAGCAGGAATCAGAATTTGCATCTTCCTCATTCAGACAATATGTACAGTAACATCTTACAGCACACTGACCATCCATGGTTCAACAGAAGTCTGCACTACTTCAGTGTAGGCCAATGTGTTCAGCCCCAGAAGTTAGATAGATCCTTTCTGGCCAAGCTCTTTGTAGGCCAAAAGAGTGTCTGCCTATTGTTTAGGGATGTGGCTCAGTGATTTTTGAAGGCATCCCAGCTTCCATTTCTGGCATCTCCAGGTGGAGCTGGGGAAATTTGCTATCTGAAACCTTGAAGAGCTGCTGCTGGTCAGAGTGGACAATACTGAGCTAGGGAGATTAATACTACAGTTGCACAGAGGTTTGCTATGTGAAGGAACAATGTCATGTGTTCTGTTCTTGGTTTGGCCAGGGCTGTTTCCCCTGAAGATTTGCTCAAACTTTGGTGCCTGTCCTGCACTGCAAGCATCATTCTTGCAGGGGCAGACTGAGGGCTAGTTTACACATTTAAAATGCTCCTCATTCTAGTCAAATAGAATGTGATCTGGCCACACACCATTCATAGGAGTTCAGGTTTCCTAAACTCTGCAGAAAAAGGCTTTGTGTTTTTTACCAGAGTATTCACTGAAATCTGCAGAAATGTGCATTATCATACATGTTGCTGTCTGTCTGCTTGGTATGCATTCGAATTGGTGCACATTTTTGGCAGGGGGAGAGTAAATAGATGTGAACAGATGCAAATTTGCACAGGAAATTGAAGACAATGAACTGTCAATGTGACTGTGCAAAAATGTGCACCAATTTGCATAGTATAGCTACATGTAGGCTAGCCCCAAGTTCCTCTTTAGGTCAGGAAGCAGGCCTAGCCAGCAGCACCCCCTAAGATGAACATGCTTAAGAGGTAGCACTGACCCTGAGAACTGTTTTCAACCCAGGAGAAGAACAAAGAGCCAGATGCATTCTGTGGGAGGCCCTGTGGTTATCCTTAGCTATAGCTAATCTTTCCCTTCTTCCATTTGGTTGTATGGAGGTTGTTGGATTTGACTGGCACTAGTGGAGCGCTAACTGCCCATTACATTATCTCCCTTCTTTTCATAGAAAAGATAATAAAGGGCTATGGTGTTAAGGTAGGAGCAGTGAAGCAGCCTCACCATGCCTAAAGAGAAGCAAGACCAACCTGAGGATGTGTCTATGTGGGATTTCCCCACACTTTTGGTATGGAGTGTTGGCATGAAAGAGGAATGTACGTGCAGAGGAACCATAGTTCAGAGGAACACATGCTCTGCTTGCAGAAAGCCCCAGTCTCAGCCCCTGGCAATGCCAGCAAAGAGGACCATCTAACAGAGTAACCATACAGGAAAGATTTTTCTCTGCCTGAGACCCTGGAAAGCCATTGCCAGTCAGTGTTGGACTAATAATTTGATCAAAGGTAGTTTTCTATGTACAGTAAGTGCTCCCTGGAAAAAGATATGATGTGCCGCAGAGTTTCTCATGGAACTATCAAACGGCACATGTTTCCTTGTATTTGTCACATAAGCTGGATGTTGGTGAAATTGGTCAGCATAGGTCTCATATGGCTTGGAAGTCCTAGGAGACTTGAATGTGCACCATTGTAGTCACACAATAATATACAAAGCACAGCTTTGGCAGAAATTAAGGTTTTTCCCCTCATTGGAGCATTTTTATTTACACTGTATTCCTGGCTATGGCTTGTTATGGGCACCATTTGTAGGCTGTTTTAAGTTGGTCCCATCTCCATGTAGTATGGAGTTCATATTAAAGGATTTACCACAAGGAATGAGCAAAAACCTTCATCTGAGATGATGTCTAAGAAAACAATCGAGGAAGAAGACATTCGCTGTGTGCAATAATTCAAACATTATTAATGGACACAGAATCTGTTTTTATAAGCATATTTAGTTTATTTTAAGCAGTCCAAATGTTAACTCTTCTTGGTTAATATTTAATTCAAAAGTGCTGATAAAACATGGGGGGTTGGCAGGAAAAAGGCAAAAAGATGACAGTTGCATAATGGTTATTTACAGAAAGTGGTGTCTTTCCTTTCCTTTCCTTTCCAGCTTAAAAATGGTAATATATTGGCAGTTTGGAAAGTTTCTACATTATACACTACAACATTTTACAGATGAAAATGAGGGCACATGTGGCCAAACAACATCAAAGTGTGGCCAAGATGACCAAAGTTATTAATGAAGAAGAACAGATAAGCTAGGAGAGCCTGCAACAGTTTGCTTTTGCTTGAGCTAACTATGGACGTTATCACACGTGGGCCACAAATCGAAAATAAACCGAAAATAAACCTTGATTCTGCAAATGGCTTTCACACGTAATTACCTTAATTCCAAAATTACAGTAAGCTCATGCTAACACCACATTTAACGTTCACACACAAGTGAGAAAAGTCCGTAAATGTACTAGAAATGATCTTCTAGCACAGGGGTAGGCAACCTTTCCCCTTTAAGGGCCGAGGGACTTCAGCTCCCAGAATCCCAGGAGCTATTGGCCAACATGGGACTATTGGCCAACATGGCTGAGGCTTCTGGGAGCTGAAGTCCCTCGGCCCTTAAAGGGGAAAGGTTGCCTACCCCTGTTCTAGCACATGCGCAGATATAGCTATGCTTGCCACGGCTGTCACTTGCTGCGGCTGTCACTCGCCGTGGCTGTCACCCCTTCCCCAGGTTGTCCTTGGAGCAGCCGGCCCTCCACACAGCCGGCGCTCCAAGGAGGACCTCCTGCCACAGCCTTTTGCGGCACACCTTCGGCGACTTGTGAAAGGAGCGCCAATTTAGCGCTCCTTTCAGGGGCGGCGAAGCTGTGCCGTGGGGCTGAGGTGTGGGGATACCTCAGCCCTGCAGCGCAGTTTCCCGGGGCGGCCCACGTCCGCCCATCCTTCAAGCCACCGAGGGTATGCCGCAAAAGGCTGCGGTGCACCTTCGCTGACTCCTCCGCCGCAGCGTGTGCAAATGCTGCGGCGGGAGGTCCTCCTCGGAGCGCTGGAGCACCGGCCGTGCGGAGGGCCGGCTGCTCCGAGGACGACCTGGGGAAGGGGTTGGGGTGCCGATCGTGCGGCTGCCCCTCCTCTTCCCTGCCTCCAAGATGGCCCTTTAAGCCGTCTGCTGAGGGGGAAGGAGACGCTTACGCTGCCTCGAGGACCCCGTGGAACCATGGGAAAATGTGGGGAAATGCTTCCAAATGCACATTTGCTTTTCACATTACGGCAATTGCGAAATTATCTTAATTGTGCATTTGCATTTCCTCCAAACAACCGAATTTCAAAAGATCTCCGTTAACACCAGTTTCTGTCCACTTTCTGTCCAGTTTCTGTGCGACGTCGTGTGAAAACACGAGGCACTAATCCAGTTTCTGTTTGGGTTTTGTGTGGATTAACCAGCAGATTTGCCCCCGTGTGATAACGTCCTATGAAGGGCAAGATTCTGCCCCTCGTTTCCTCTGCTCCTTGCTGAGTTTACAGTGCAAACTACTCTTGCGCTTTGAACTCAGTTTACAGCAACTGAAGTAAGCTAAGGCCAAAGGGGGAAAGTGAGAGGAGGAGAAGAGAGAAACTGGGACATTTTAAAAGCAGCTGGGGGGGGGGGGAATGGTTTGACACAGGGTTAACTGGGATCAGGGCCATTGAAGGGATAGATATGTCTGCACATGTCCCTGACTTCTATATCGCCCAGATATTTACTGACTGTTTTTACTGGGAAAGAAGCCATGCCCTGACCAGGCAGGTCCTCGGCTTCAGATGCAAATAGAAAGCTGACCTTGTTCTTTTGACTTCCCAATGTCCAGCATAGCTCCAACCCCCAGGCATGCATTGATTTCTCCTGACTCAGCTGGCCTATGAAAGTTTCCTATCTAACCTATTTTTTTTCTGGCCTTGCCTATAATGCCTTGCCTATAGGGCTATCCAAGTATATCCAGTTTATTGTCTCTTCTCCACTCTCCCTGCGTTAAATGAATGCTTCATCCAGCTTATTGCCTCTTCTCCACTCTTTCTGCCTACATCCTTACAAGGCTTACCCTAGCCTCTAGACCAGGGGTAGGCAACCTTTCCCCTTTAAGGGCCGAAGGACTTCAGCTCCCAGAAGCCTCAGCCATGTTGGCCAATAGTCCCATGTTGGCCAATAGCTCCTGGGATTCTGGGAGCTGAAGTCCCTCGGCCCTTAAATGGGAAAGGTTGCCTACCCCTGCTCTAGACTTTAGAACCATTCCACTGAGACTTGTGCTTCCTGTATTTCTGGTTGCACATGACATGACCCAGTGCTGATGATGGTAAGCTTGAACACCATTTTCCAGTTGCCACACTTGTGAGAATATAGAGCTGGAAGAGACTACAAGGGCCATCTGGTCCAAGCCCCTGCTATGCAGAATGACACCATCAAAGCACCCTCAACAGATGGCCAGCCAGCATCTGTTTAAAAACCTCCAAAGAAGGAGACTCCACCACTCTCTGAGGGAATGTGTTCCACTCTTGAACAGCTCTTATTGCTAGGAACTTCTTCCTAATGTTGATGTAGAATCTTTTTTCCTGTAGTCTGCATCCATTGCTCTGCATCCATTTTTATCCAGACACTCTCAACTTGGTTTCCAGGATTTAAGGCATGGACCTGTTCACAAGTGTACACATCTTATAATGCTACTCCACTTCCCTTGCTGTTTGGTCTATTTCTCTGAAATAGATTATGCCCCTCTATTAAAACATTCCAATCATGAGACTCATCCCACCAGGTTTCAGTGATGCCTTTTATATCATATTTGCTTTGCTGTGCTAAGAGTTCAAGTTCACCCTGTTTATTTCCTTGTTGGGTGGCAAACAACACCTGCTGAACGTCCCTCTTTTACACAGACATTAAAGAAACAGGAGACATCTCCAGTTTTCATTCTGAGAACTCTCGACTACTGGGACATTCTGTGCAAAATATTTCATCTGCCCCATGTGGTGACTGTACCAACCCCAACAATTCTTAAGATTACTTGGAGTATCCAGCACTCAGACTACTTCCCTGACCCATATCATATGAGGAGGCAAGCTACTGTCACCATCCCATCTTGATATGATGTTACTGAGCAAGGGATGCCAATGCTCATCTGAGAAATCACTAAAGCAGTACTTTTCATTGAAGAGGGTGGGCAAACCCTAGGTTTCCAAACAATCTGAACCGTAAGCAGTCGGCATGTGCAGTGTGTGTATGTGGGGAGGGTACTGTGTTTCCATAGACACCATTACTCTTATTTTGTCAGCTTGTCTCCCTGGAAACAAGAGGCAGGCTTGAATATATTAGTCGTCCCCCCATGAATACCGTGAACTAGATATTTAGAGTACTCTAAGCAGTGTGGACTCAGCATGGGTCTATTAAACTGGCAAGAAGTGTGACTGGCAAGAAGTTTAGTCCTTTAGCTTCACACTTCTACAAGAGTGGCTGCAAGTGTTTTCTGTCAAAGACGAGGGAGCAGCATTCCAGCACTGTGTAAAATAGGAGCCTGCTTGCTGCAAAAAGAAAAGAAACTCAGGACTTCAGCAGTACATTTTTCACTTGACAATGGACAGAAACCTTCCGTCTGTGAATGGAACTTGGGTTGACTTAAAGGATTACAAACAGGAAAAGTGGCTACACAGAAGATCTGCTATGAAGGAAATCATCCTTAGATGAGAAATGGTGTCTGGAAGCAAACTGTAGATGGGACGGATTCGTGTGTTCCTTTCCAACTGACCCGGTATAGTGAAGAATCCTTTCCTCATCTTCCCTTCCATAACTGGAGCATGCCTCTTGGTTCCAAGATGAACAGGTCATTGCCCCAGCTAAACTCTTCAGGGAGCAGCGAGAGCAACACCTGGCACCCCATGTCGGTCCTCATTCCCTTTGTGTATTCACTGATTTTCCTAGTAGGCACAGTGGGCAACTCTCTGGTGCTGGCAGTGCTGCTAAGGAATGGACAAGTCAACAACACAACCAACCTCTTCATCCTCAACCTAGGAGTGGCTGATCTCTGCTTTATCGTCTTCTGTGTGCCCTTCCAGGCTACCATCTACACTTTAGATGACTGGATCTTTGGACCCCTCATGTGCAAAGCAGTGCATTTTTTCATTTATCTGACCATGTATGCTAGCAGTTTTACTCTCACGACTGTTTCCCTGGACAGGTGAGCAAACCAACAGAGTGTGGGAGGGGAGTGTGTTTGGACTTGTAGCACCCTTGTGTAGTTTCACAAGCTGGCAATTTAACGTTGCAACATGTAATTATTTCATCTCTTCCTGCTGCCCTGCCTTGCATGCAAAACTTTGTCTCTTACTCCCAAAGAAAGACCAAAATTCTCTTTGCTAAGATGAAGATGTTGTTGCTAGTGTAATGATTATTCCATCAATATAACTGGCATTTAAGATTTGAGATGACAGATCCTTTGAGCTTCATGTCAGGATTAAATGCTGAATATAAATAATTAAATTAAATTAAAATTTGCCTAGACAAAAGAGGGGTGCAGAAATGTATCACTGGAAGTGTCGTCTAGTCTGAGACTTTAGCATACATCAGGACTGTCTGGTTAGCCCTTTTCCGGTAGATCATTCTGTGAAATCCTGACCCACCATGTGCCCCAGAGAGGGCTGTACTGTAGCAAAATACTTCCAAATGTTTGGAAGCATTTGTCAACATCAGAATGCCTGTAGCTAAGCCAATTCTATAGAATAGGTTCCAGGGAACATATGAGACAAAAGAGAAGTGATGTGGTATAGTGGCTAAGGGTGCATCTATACTGTAGAAATTATGCAATTTGACATCAGTTTTAAGTATGTAGTTCCATCCTATGGAATCCTAGGATTTGTAGTTTTACAAGGTCTTTAGCCTTCTCTGTAGGATGGAACCATGGCCATTAAGAGTGGTGTCAAACTGCATTTTTTACAGTGTGTATGCACCCTGAGAATGTGAACAATATACTCAGAAGTCCTGGTTTCAAGTCTCACCTCAGTCAAGAGCTGACTGGGTGGCTTCATGGATAAATCCACCTTGGGTCTCTCCTGGGAGAAAGGTGGCATACAAATGAAATAAATAAATAAAAATAAATAAACCACTTTATCTTACCTGTAGCTCCCCATTGGAAATATTGGAATGATAACAATACAGACTAACCTTCCAATATTATTGTAAGGATAATACAATATAGAGCTAGTGTATTGTGAACCATCTTGAACCAACTTAAAAAGCACTATATAAATAATGGTAGTGCTGGTCTTTTCTCAATGGAAGTAGTTGTTGCTAAATCTAGCTACAATAAGATAGGTCTCAAAAATAGTAATTTGACATTACTGAGACAATAAGAATTCACATGTGTATCACCATGATTTTTGACATGGGCCAAGCCATTATTCTGTTTTAGTGAGAAGGATTGTGACAAAAAAGCGGGGTGGGGGTGGGGGGCATCATCCTATTAGTTGATTTTCAGTCATATTATGAAGTGGTGGGTGTGGGAATGCATATTTTCACCCATGCTGAAAGACAGATGGGAAGACAGATCTGCGTTCATACTCTCCACTGCAGATAGGGATGGCATCACCTGGATGTGCATCACAGGTCCAAAACATACTGCAGAATTAATCCAGTTTGAGACCGCTTTAACTGCCCTGCTAGGGAATTCTGGGGACTGTGTTTTTGTGAGACATTTAGCCCTCTCTGTCAGAGCGCTCTGGTGCCACAAAAAGCTACTGGGCCATTCACACTATGTTATAAACCAGTTTACAAAATGGTTCAAAAGTGGTTAGTTCACACCAGCGCTGGGTTTTGCACACCTGAATAGGGGTGGACTCAGGGCAAATCCCTCGTTGTGGGTTTTCTGATATTGAGTTTCCCCCCATGTCTTTCGGGGGGAAAAAGGTTTTGTCATGATGCTGCCAATGTGAACCTGATCTGATCCTATTCGAGGCTTCCTGAAGGGAATGATTAATGGCCAAAGGGTGGAAAGAGGGGTGGAATGTGCCTATCCCCTCTCAAAGGTCGGAGTGCATGGCAAGTGCCATTTTTGGGCTCGTGCCTAGTTGCCAGCTCTGATGATTTCAAATTTCCCACTACCGGGCCCTTTATAAACAAATGCTCATCTGTTTCCCCTCTTTCCTGCTCCCCCCCCCCCAATGATGCCATGGCTCAGATATTCAGATGTTGCCCAAGCCAGTGAAGGAGGGTCTTTTGGGTTTTGGGGGGTATTTTTTTATTTGACAGAAAGTGATAACCTTTGTGCTTCCATGGCTTCAACACATGGTGATTTTAGTCTTCAGTCTAAGGTTGGCAGGGAGGAATTCCCCCAAGGAGAAGCTCTGATGGGGGTTTCATGGCAAGGGGTCCTCCAAAAGGCTTGTCTTCCCCATCCTCTGAGGATGAGGGGGGTTCACCCAAACAGTGTGACATAGATGCGCATCATTTAATTGATAGAACAACAAACAAAAAAACCAAAAAAACCGAAAATTATTGAATGCAATCGATAAAGAGAATCGATTTTTAATCGGTACTTTGGTCAATGTGAACTTCACAGGGTTAAATTGCACCGGAGAGATTTGATCGGAGTAAACGTAGTGTGAACTTCTATTCGGGTCAGATTCAGTATTGTATCAATGAATCTGCCCAGATCTATCCAGCACAAAGGGCCTTATCACACGGGGTCTAAAGCAGTCCCATCCCTGCACCATCCCTGCACCATCGCGGGTTTTTTTTGTATTTCCACACGATGTCGCAGAGAAACCCCGCCCATTCCTGCGCCATCCCTGCACCATCGCGGATCCTTGTCCCATGTTTCCACACAACGTCGCAGAGAAACCCCATCTATCCCTGCGGCATCCCTGCGCCATTCCGGCATCACCCGGCATCATCCCCGTTCTTTTGAATGCCGGGTTCTTTTGGGAATTACTTTGCTGATGCCGGAATGATGCAGCTTTCTATACCGCAAGGGAAAAGGAACCGCGGTGGCGCAGAGATGGCACAGGGATGGGACTGCTTTAGACCCCCGTGTGATAACATCCAAAAACGCAAGTGTGAATAGGGCCTACAGTTCTCAGGATTCCCTAGCACTGAGCCAGGGCAGTTAAAGCAGTCTCAATCCAGATTATTGCTGCAGTGTGTTTTGGACCAAAGAAGTGCACCCAGTTGGATCTCAGATCTGCTCATGCAGTTTCTAATTTGGTAAGAAAATAGGTATGTGGAAATTTACTCCCATGCTAAGATGGGTATGTTTGAAAATTGGCAATATATTTTTAAAAATAGCTGCATTTTTATAAGATTTTATAAGTTTCTCTATATATATGCCCCCAGCAAGGAGCCTCAGCAATCCTAGTTGTGTGGCAAGTATAGCTGCATGAGGCATACTTATACAAACTTACCAGGGTCATTCATGTATATTACGTGTTCACATGTCCATAAAACTACTAATAGATTGCAAAGGCTTCCTTGTGCAAAATCCTTGTTTCCTTTATATTCTGCTGTTGCTTCCTGTAGAGTTGCTTTTATACTAAATTGCACATCTAAGATGAAGTAGGATCACAGTGCATGCCTGTCAAAGCATGTACATGCCTGTCTGTCAAAAGGCCTGGAAGAGAGAATTAGGCAACTGGGTATGTTTAGCCTGGAAAAGAGAAGGTTCCGAGATGACATGATAGCCATGTTTAAATATTTGAAAGCATGTCATACTGAAGAGGGAACAATCTTGTTTTCTGCTGCTCCAGAGAACAGGATGTGGAGCAGCGGATTCAAACTACAGTATGACCCCTGTGTCTGTGGGACTGGTACCCTCAGTTTCACTTATCCACATCTGAAAAATATATTCCCTCTAGGCATTTTCTAGGTCCCCCAGCATGATTCTATGGTATGCATCGGTGGAAGTTAACCATTAAGACTATGGTATGCATCAGTGGAAGTTAACGCTGGACAACCTAGAAATGCCTAGAGAGGTGTTCTCTCTAAGAATCTCAAGGTCCTCAGTGCAATTCTATGATCAACTTCTATTGGAAGTTATTCTTTTTAATAGGGTTTGCTGTTATCCCATTGTGGGATATAAATCTTTGAAATAAATAAGAAATTAATAAATTATCTGTGGTTTTGCATTTCCATGGTAAGTCTGGGAATGTATCTCCCACAGTAACGGGGGGTCATACTGTAAAGCAATGATTCCCAAACTTTTGTCCTCCAGGTGTTTTCGACTTCAGGTCCCAAAAGCCCTAGCCAGCCTGGCCTGCAGCCAGGAATTTTGGGAGCTGAAGTCCAAAACATCTGGAGGACCAAAGTTTGGGAACCATTGCTGTAATGGAAAGATTCCACCTAAACATTAGGAAGATGGCAATAGCTGTTCAATATAGGAATACTCTGTTTCAGAGTGTGATGGAGGGGCTGTACAGATGGCCTCTAAGGGGTGGCTCCGTGCTGCCTCTGGGAGTGCTGGTTCGGGGCTGCTGCAACCACATGCCACAGCCCCAATCCAGCTTTTTGCTGCTCCAGAAAGAGCTGGCAAATGCCGCTCCTTTTTGGGGTGGCAAAAAGCCGCTTTTACCAGCGCCACGGCTCTTCTGCAGCACTTTGGTGCAGTGTGTCTACACACTGCGCCAAGGGAGTGCCCTGATGCTGCACACCATGCAGTGGGGCATGCGACATAATGGTAACGTCGGGGCAGAGTTGGGGCGGCCGGCGTGTGGTTGCCCTGCCCCAACTCCACCCCTAGGCCAGCCCTTGTGGCTGGTCTGTACAGGCCCGGAGTCTCCTTCTTTGGAGGTTTTGAACAGAAACCGGATGGATCTGTCAGGAGTATTTTGATTTTGTGTATTCCTGCTTGGCAGAGGTTGGACTGGATGGCCCTTGTGGTCTCTTGCAACTCTACGGTTCTAAATGGATTAAATGCATTAGTCAGACACATGTTAAACCATTAGCGTTACAGGAATATATTGTAGTGAAGTAGCTGTGCTAGTATGAAGTTAGAAACTGATCAGATGTGACATAACTCATTGTTGTGCCCCACTCACTTCGGCAAACTTCTGCCAATTGTAAATGCAGAATCGACAGAGCTTTAAAGTATTTATAACTAGTCACCTGCAATTAATTCCTTTTACCAGGAATGAGGGTGTGATTACATCATGGCTTAACAATGAGAAATATCCTTATCTCTTTTATGGAATAACTAACTGTTAGTTACTTTTAACACTTTTGGGATCCACTTACAATCTTACCCATTTGATCTACGTTTCTTCTGTGTGCATTGTGCATTGTTTCTGGATCAGGAAGACATGCTGTTAACAAGTGCTTTTGTGCTGACACCCTACCCTCCCCAATTCACTTTTCTCCTGTGGTTATGAAAATGGAATAGGAGAATGTCTGCAAAAAGTGTTTTTATATTACTATGTGGGTCAACGTCATAATCATCATGGTTGCTGCATTTAAAGGGATAGATGTATGTTTTCAAAACTTGTTATCCATGTTTATTTCTGAGTAATCCAGTCCATCTTACTTTTGAATAAATATGCATAAGCTTGAATTTTGTACTGTGCTGATACTGATAGCTTTTTCCAACTATTATGTTGTTGCCATTATTATAAATATTTTTATATTTATTTATATCCTGACTTTTCCCCAGTCTGAGATTCAAGGTTGCTTACGACAGTTTAATCGAACATAGCTGAAAATTTAACTCATGAAATTTTTTAAAAATGTAATTAAACAATCAAAAAATTAAAACCAGTTAAAACATAAATCATTGAAAGGAAAATAGCAAATAGTAATTCCACCACATTATGTAAGGCTCTTTCCCCTTGAGAGCAATTTTCCAAGGCCTGCTGAAACTAACAAAAGTTTATACCTGCCTGTGGAAACAGAGCAATTCCAGAGCCGGGGAGCAACCACCAACTACAGCAGATTTGCCTTTGTAGAAATGCCTTTTCTGTTTAGTGATTTACTTTTCAGTCAAATTACTTTTCTGTTTAGCAGTTTGATTTTGGGTAAAATGCAAAAAATTGCACATACCCCCCCCCCCCCGAAATGCCTTTTCTTTTAAGTGATTTACTTTTCAGTAAAATGACTTTTCTGTGGAGCAATTTGATTTTGGGTAACAACCCCCCTCTTTGGAGAAAAGTGTGTGCGCGTACTTCTATGTGTGTGTATAGCTATCACGTGCATTTTATTTAACAAGTTCTTTGAGCAACTGATTCTTCTGAGGCAGGCCAAGATTATTTTATATGCAGCACTTAATGTTCAAATTCACAAATATTTATCTGCACAAATATTCTGTTCTTGGGATCGTTGCTAGGAGTGGGAGCACATTTGGCCATTCTTTCATTACCCATATGAATATAAATACACATTTAAACCCCCTCTTTCTGTATTCTGTGTGTACACACACAGAGAGACACAGAGACAAAGTATATAAAGTATAATTTACTTTAAAAATAGTTTTTACTTTAAAAGTTTACTTTAAAAAATAACTAAAAAGTAATGATTTGGGTTTTTTTTAAGAAATGAGAAGCTAAAAGTTTTTGTTTTTTTAAGGTAGCTATAATGTTAATTAACTACTTTGGAACTTGTAATATAATTTTCCAACCTCTGGAAAACGTTAGAAAGCAGAAGAGAGGCTGGTACAATTCAGAGATGCATTTTAGCCTGTGTAGGTTTTATATTCATATTGTAAATGGATACATAAAAGCAAGGAATAATTTATCTCTCACAAGATGCCCAGATATACTAATATAAAAGACAATATAAGACAGAACATGTCAGAAGAAGAAAAAAACACCCTGTTAATTAGAATACTGTTATGCTTCATAAGGGTGGTCACAACCCAAAAAATGAATGCAATCATATCATAGGAATAGCAGTATGTTAGATATTTCTCTGTCACAGAAAACATTAATAATAAATAGGGATTGCGTTTGGATAAACAGAATGCAACAGGCATTACTATATTTTTCAGATAACTCCTTTCAGTTCAGGTAATCAGTCCAAAGAGCACATGAGATTCTTTCACCAGATCCTCCTCCGTAGATTGTCCTCCCTATCTCTTTAAATAGGATCCACGGGCATCTGTACTAAGTGGGCCATAAGGTGTGTGTATATATATATATATATATATATATATATATGTGTGTGTGTGTGTGTGTGTGTGTGTATATGGGGGTATCGTAAAGTTTTAATTATCACCTTTAAAAATTTTTTTTATCAGAAAGTTTGTTTTGATTTGTAGTTGTTAACTTATCTCTATGTAGTCACCATCCAGAGTTACACATTTTCCCCAGCGTTTCTTGACCCTCTGAATACAATTATTGTAGAAGTCTGCAGATTACGCCTTAAACCACTCTTCCACTTCATGAATGACATCATCTGTGTTGCCAAATTGGCGATCCTGCGACAGATTTTTCATTTTTGGGAAAAGAAAAAGTCACTTGGTGATGATGACACTGACAAAATTTCATCAATACACCATTATAACTTCCGAGTGATAATTATTATTTTACGATAACCCCTCGTACTTCTCCATCTTACACTTTAGTCATTTCTGGCACAACCTGTAACAAAAATAAAGGACACAATGAGCTGATTTTTCTCAACATCATGTTTAGGGACCAATGATGACACTGACAAAAATTCATCAATATAACTTCCAGGTGATAATTATTACTTTACGATACGCCCTCATATCTATCTATCTATCTATCTATCTATCTATCTCAAAACTGCATGTACCCTAGGGACTTTGTAAACATAAGGAGCAATGTGATAATTATGCTAAGCCAACTGCCTTTAAAAATGTGACATTTGTGTAATTTGTGCTTGAGACCTGACCTATGCACTCTTTTCAGAGGTTACACAATCTGATTTTGGCAAGGGGTGGAGGAAAAACAGAATGGCAGTCTACTTTTTTTCAGGCACAGAGCAACTCAGTGCCATTGTAAACACAGAGAAGGCAGGAAGAAGACTGGCAGGCACTCTCAGAAAAACCAGAGTTGCACCAGTGACATTCAGCTGTGTGTGTTCTCAATATCCACAGATTTGATAGGAATGAAAGGAACCAGTTTATGCATGGCAATAATGGAACACCACTCTATAGCCCTCTTCAGGATTTTTGGAAAGAATGTGCTAATGATTAGAGCTTGGAAAATTACATCCAAAAAGCAACTGGTTACTGTTACAGTTCCAAGGGAAAAGAAATTACAGTTATTGCAATAATTTTCAGGAACAGCTTCAGGAACAGCAGCCATGAAGGAGAAAGGCACTGGAGAAATAGGCTATTCAGAGCCATCAGATTTTGCTTGCCTTCCCTTGCTACCATTGTGTATCTCTGAAAAAAAGTGCTACCACTAGCACAGTGCACCAGCAGGATTCTCTGCTGTGGGGATTGTTGGCAGCAACATGCCCTTCCAAAGTTTATCACTGTGTCAGGCTGCTTGTTTGTGTGTTTGTATGTTTGGGGTCTTAGGGCCAAGTTGCTCCTTAACCAAATCTTCCCCCACCAAAGTGTCCACTTCATCTTCCTTCCTTTCTATACACAATAGTCCAAATTCCTTAAGCAATTTCTTCATTCATGATGTGAAAGAGTTCAGTCATATGATACTCTGCAATCATTTTGAGCATCTTCCCATTGTGAGCATCGCCCCATTCTCAGGATGAAACTTACCCAGTTATAATTCCTTCTTTTAAAATATTATGAGTATTACATTTGTCATTGTGCTTATGATATATTAATTTTGGATTCTCCATGCATACAGCATTTCCCAGACCCTTTTTTCTTTTTTTAAAAAATAAGTTCCTCAGTATTATAGCTTTTTCTTGTTTTACTTTTCCCTCCCTAGGTATTTGGCTATCAGGTATCCTTTGCACTCAAGAGAACTCAGAACCCCCAAAAACGCCCTCACTGCCATTTGCCTCATCTGGGGTCTTTCCATAATCTTCTCTGGACCTTACATCAGTTATTACCAGGAGTTTCAGATAGCCAATGTCACCGTCTGCCATCCCATCTGGAAAATCCCCCAGCGCAAAATTATGGATCTCTGCACATTTGTCTTCAGCTATGTCATCCCTGTGTTGATCTTGAGCCTCACTTACCTGAGGACCATCCGCTACCTCTGGACATCTGTGGACCCTATGAAAGATATGTCTGATTCCAAGAAGGGCAAGCGCAAGGTCACCCGGATGATCATCATTGTGGCTGTTCTCTTCTGTCTTTGCTGGCTGCCCCATCACCTGGTCATCCTCTGCTTTTGGTTTGGGTATTTCCCACTGAACAATGCTACTTATGTGCTCAGGGTCCTTTCTCACCTGATTTCCTATGCCAACTCCTGCGTCAACCCCATTGTCTATGCTCTGGTATCCAAGCATTTCCGTAAAGGGTTCAAGAAGATCTTCAGCTGCCTCTTGCACAAAAGAGTGGCCAACAAGGTCCACGTGGCACAGGTGACCCACACAGTTAGTATCCTGGAAGCAGATCTGACAGAAGTGATACATGTCAGTGAGCCCACACATGCCAGAGCCTCCAGTTGTTGCCAGATCCCAATCCAGACGTGGGAGGAGGCAGAGCAGCGGAGTCGTCAAGAGAAAGTGGCCAACTCATTCATCACTTTCAATGTGACTTAGCATTGCCTTTTGCCCTTGGGCTGCTATCAGAAGATGAATTCTTTGGGTGCAGTGATGGTTTAATCCAAAGGATACTTATTTGTTTGTTTAAAGGTTTTAAGATACAGTTTAAAACCCTAAGGATCAGTAGGCAGTTCAAGCCAGGGACATATATATATATATTTATATATTTGTTCATTCTACCCAAAGTAACACATCTGCCAGAAGTGAACGTGCTGTAGGTCTGCACAACATAGCTGACAACAATACAAGGAGCAAAAATGGTGTTATCACAGATACACAAATAACAACATTGGAAGGTTGTTTGTTTTGGGCAGTGCCTATAAACTAAGAGATTAGCCAGCCATGCAATCACTGTATTGTGAATTTGGACTTATCAGTGCATTACAGGTATCCTCAGAGTAGGTCACCAGGTTTGGTCTTCATGGCAGCTCTAGGGTTCAGGGAATGTATGGGACATGACATTGAATTAGATTACCTCCAAAGTCCTAAGACCCAGGTGAGGACCTCCAATGTGGTTGGATTCCAACACCCTTCAGCCTCAGACTGTATGACTAAAGGTCAGGAATGATGAGAGTTGTACTCCAACAAGATCTGGAGGCCTACAGAGTCTTCACTCTGCTTTTAGATGAAAAATGGAAACTATGTCAGAGAATGAGACTGACTGCTTGTTTACATCAGGGATTGTGGGGCTTGATCCAAGGGCCTTAGATGCTGGGACACTGTTGAGTGATCTACCATGCCTGCCTTTAGGCCTAAGCACACAGAATGGAATAGGAGAATGCTCTACAAGCTCCTTCAGGTGCAGTCAGTGCCAACTCTGTATATGTATATGACAAGAGGAGTTAGATATTCTCCTTGCTGAACTTCAGGTTCCAGACTGAGTCCTCTTGCTAGTGGAGTTTACAATCATAAACTGCTGGATTCACTTGGGCACCTGAGCTGAAGAATGCATTCTCCAGATCTAGATTCATATCCATTCCATTAGGAAGCCAGTCCAGTTTTGACAGGTACAGAACAAAAACCCTCAGTCTTATGCTTAGAATCCAAAGAATTACAAAATATGTCCATAAACATGTTTACACTGATCATCCCAGTTCTCTTACATTGCAATTTGTGCACGCTTGCTTGGGAGTAAGCCCAGTTAGTGGACCTTTTTTCAGAATAAACTTTCTCATGATTGTACCATTCAAACTGATTTAGGCTTTAGAAGATAAATCCTTACGTATGGTGATGTGCTCCCTGTTACTACAATACAACAGCAATTGATGTGGTAATGTATTGCATCTGCTTTTCTTTGGCATCTATTTTCTCTGTAGGACCTACTTCCCCTCCCTATAAACACTGCAAGAAATGAATGACTGAAAGACTAATGAAGAATTGAAAATATTTTCCCCTGCTATATGATAAAATGTTGCAAATATGTTTACTAAAATGTGTACAGTCAACTTTATTAATGCTAACTGCTGAGAAGACACAGAAGGCCTTATTTTGATAACCTAAAGATTGTAAAAACTAGGACATATATAAGGCTTCATATATATGGTACCATGTTCACATTATAACTATAACTAAATTATGTTTTTGTTGTAACTATACTTTCATTGGCATGTACCAGAGGGTGATTACCTCCTTTTCCATCTCCCTCACCCTTAGGAATGAGAGTTTATTGATGGGAAACCCCAGTTTTTAGACATGATTGTAGGAGCTTAGCTCTGAAGGATAGTAAATCTGGTTGGGGCTCCTGTTGTTACAAAAAAGAAAAAGAAAAAAAGGAGTGGTTCTATAGACAACATGATGACTCTTTCTACTTGGGCAATCTTAGGCAACCATTGGGCATAGGATCACTTTTTGATGTGGCATGTGAGAACAGGGCTGAGCAAATTTTCAGCCCTCTTACCCTAGACAGCGGTGTCTTAGGCAGATACCAGAGAAAATGGTTTCCTCCTGGGAGCCTCCAAAGGCTGCACAGACTGCCAGAGAGAGAGAGAGAGAGAGAGAGAGAGAACAAAATTAAGAGTATTGCATGAATATGCAGGTTATAGTGAGCTTGTCTGTTTTATTTAGCCAGATAAATTTTCTTTACTCTTTTCTATGAATGGGAAGGCCAGTCACAATGTGCCCTGTGAACCTGTTTTGCTTTCACCATGATACCATTTATACTGTTTTCAGTACCAGGTACTAGCCATTATACTTTGGTCAGTGGTCTGTAATATCCATTTACTTTTAAGGCTCAGAAATAAACCCAGTTTTTCCTTCAGAATCCCAGGAGGAAATAGTTGTCTCCTGTTTATGTTCACATTGTGCTTCACAGTCATGGGCGTTATTTGCTAAACTTTGTCAATAAAAAGAAAAGATTGGCATAGAGATTCTTGTTTTGTGTTTTCTCCTCAAGATAAAAAGGAATCATCAAGAGTGTGAAGTCGAAGACTTTCATGGCTGGCATCCACAGTTTTTTGTGGTTTTTTTTGGCTGTGTGGCCAAGTTCTAGAAGAGTTTCTTTCTGACGTTTCGCCAGCATCTGTGGCTGGCATTCTCTGAAGATGCTAGCCACAGATGCTAGAGAAACGTCAGAAAGAAACTCTTCTAGAACATGGCCACACAGCCCAAAAAACCCACAAAAAACTAATCATCAAGAATATTCAGGATTTCTATTGTGCCTTGAACAGACCATGCTGCTAATAACTAATGAATGGCAATAGATACAGATAATGTCTGTTCCGAGTACATAATGTATTCTACATGCAAACTTATAAAGCCACTTTTATGGATTCTAGGAGCAAGACATTCCAAAGTATTTACCCCCAACATTGTTTTACCATTGAATGTCTGTCTACTGGGCTCCTTTTGGCTAGGCCACACATTTTTAAAACAAGCAAGCAATCTCAAAGTGCAATGCACATGAAGCAATGTGTATCAACAAATGCTCTCACTGACACCCTGTAAAATCGTGGTCCCTTTACAGTCCTCATCTCTGATCTCATCTCCTACTCTGAGAAACTCTTGTCTGACTTTAAACGCTAATCTTCCTCATTAAACCTTATTGCAGCCAGACCTAGTTGTTCCTACGTCAAGGTCTTCATATCAATAACCTCCATATTTAGTCTAACAATTCTCCTGCCATGAATCATGCACAATTATATAAACACTTCGTTCTATATCTCTCCTTATTTATCTCATGGATCCAAACCTTCTTCAGCAGAGGTTGTTCAACTGCCAGCTCCCCAGCCTTCAGTTCTTTCTCATTCCTCTCTTCTCTTCACCCCTTTTAAATACTTCTTAAATACTTTCAGAATGCAGAGACAGTCTGGTTCATGGTTCTCTGCTTACCGTAACCAGTTACCTTAACTGGTTAGCTAAAAGAGAAGAAGGCCCATGATTTCCAAAACACAGGGATGGCAGTACATTTATTTCAGTTTATTTTTGATTAAAAATTGCCCAAATTCATAAATGTCTTCATACTCAGGACTCTGAAGCAGTTGAGATTTTAAAAATAGGGAGATGGGAGAAACCAGTCTGACTGGTTTCTCCATGCACCTAGAGTCTTTGAGAGCATCACTTATAAAAGTCTGGATTTGAATCCCACTGCATTCAGCCATGTTAGTCCTGAAGTAGGGTTGCCATCTTTTTGTCTGAGAGGCTCTTCATCTTTCACACTCATATGGTAGGAAGGTAAAACATAGCCCTTTTCATGGTCAGAGCAGATGTATTTCTGGATTTTCACTAGGAAGAGAATTTGGTTTACCAGGGCTCACAAGTTGCACAACTTTTAGCCTAAAAAAATGAGGTTTAAAATGCTTTTAATTAGAAAATCAGCATGTGCTTTATAGACTATAGCAAAGCCTTTGACTACATAGAGTATGAAAAGCTATGGAAAGCTCTTAAAGACATTTGACAGTCCTGATGAGAAATCTGCACTTAAGACAAGAGACTACTGTTAGATCAGAATATGGAGAAACAGAATGGTTCCCAACTGGGTCAGGCAAGGCTGCATATTATTACCCTACTTGTTCAACTTGTATGCAGAAAATATATTATGAGTGGGTTTAGACTTAGGACGTTATCACATGTGGGCCTCAAAGCGATAATAAAGTGGAAATGAGAAATTCCGAAAATAAACTGAAAATAAACCTTGATTCCACAAATGGCTTTCACACGTAATTACCTTAATTGCAAAATTACAGTAAGTGCATTTAACGTTCATACACAAGTGAGAAAAGCACGTAAATGTACTAGAAATTATCTTCTAGCACATGCGCAGATATAGCTATGCTTGCCGCGGCTGGCAGATGTTGTTTTCGTCACTTCCTTTTCCCCATTTCGTCATTGATTTCTCTGTTGCAGCACCCATCCCCAATTGTGTTCCTTCACTAACCCCACGGCCCGATATCTCTAGCAAAAGACAGATATATTTAGAAAGACGAAGCAGAGAGGCTCATGTCTGGCCAGCAGGTTTGTCACCCAAACAAAACCAGAAGTAAACATAATAAGGAGACGCTGCCTCGATGACCCATGGGAAACCCCACGGAACCATGAGAAAATGCGGGGAAATGCTTCCAAATGCGCATTTGCTTTTCAAATTACGGTAAATGCGAAATTACTGTAATTTTGCAAATGCATTTCCTCAAAACAACTGAATTTCAAAAAATCTCGGATAACACCAGTTTCTGTCCAGTTTCTGTGCGACGTCGTGTGAAAACGTGAGGCACAAATCCAGGTTTTTTGGGGGATTTGTGTGGATTAACCAGCAGATTTGCCCTGTGTGATAACGTCCATAGAAGGAAGAGGAGCAAAGATAGGAAGAAGAAGCATCAACAGTCTAAGATGTGTGGATGACACTACACTACTAGCAGAAAACAACATGGACTTGGAACAATCAGGGCCTTTACAGACTGCCAGAAATAATGCAACTTGAGTCCACCTTAACTGCCCTGGCTCAGTGCTAGGGAATCATGGGAACTGTGGTTTATTGTGGCACTAGAGCTCTCTAGCAGAGAAGGCTCAATGTCTCAGAAAAAACTACAGTTCCCATGATTCTTTAGCACTAAGCCAGGACAGTAAAGTGGACTCAAGTTGCATTATTCCTGGCAGTCTGTAAAGGCTCTAAGGAAGGTCAAGGGACAAAAGTATAAAAGCAGGCATACTGCTGAACATAAAGAAAACAAAAATAATGACCATGGAAGACCTACATAAATTCAGCCTAGACAATGAGGCAGTGGTGTCCTGGTGTCACCCAGTGTGGGGGAGCTGCCTGGGAGTGGTGTCAGCTAAAAGGGGTGAACTCTCCCCTTCGCCTTCGTTTCTGCCGCAGTCTCCAATGTGGGGAGAGCATTGCTGCCATGGCAAAGCAGGAATGGGCATGCTTGACCTTTTCTTTCACCACAGAAGATTTTTACACAGGCAAAAGTGTCGGGAGCATAGCAGGATGCTTCTGTCACTATCACGCAATTGTGTGAAGATTATCAGACAATGTTGCACGACGTCGCAATAATCACATCAATATCCTGTGAATGAAGAGGAATGCTAGCATCACTTTTTATTCACAGGAAAGTCCCATGAATGAAAAGGATGGGAGAATTCCTCTTTATTCATGGGATATTGACGTGATTATTGCAACATCTTGTTATGTCATCTGATAATCTTTGCACAATTGCATGATAGTGAGAGGAGCTTCAGAACTGTTGGAATACATCTCTTATCAGGCCAAGTCACTGTGAGGGCACCATATTGTGGAAGGGGGTTATGCTCGACTAGATGGGCTTGGTCTAATGCAGCAAATGCTATGTCGTGTTCTTATTGTGTATCTCAAATTAAATAATTTTTCTGCAGCTGCCTTTTTTCTGGATCAGGGAACTGGTAATTGCCCAAGACATTAATTTGGCTGTCAAGAGGATACAGCTGGGAGATTTGGGTGCACATCAACAAAATATTCTACATGTCAGTCTGATTCTTCTTTGCAACTATGAGGAGCAATTGGATCACACTTTGCCACCGTCATTCAGTCTAGCGATGAATCTACTCAGAGTTACTTCAAAAGAAGACAATTTTTCTTCAGTATCATGAAGTGAAAATGCTCACAACACTCTCTTAGGTTCCTTATCAGTGATCTCTCTCTCTCTCTCCTCCATCCCTACTGCTTCACTGAAATAAAAAACACCAAGAAATGCCATCTCTCCAATTAAGTTTATTTATTCATTTATTACTTGAAGCATGTATACTCCACTCTTTAGCCAAAAAGCTCCTTAGAATCACAGAATTCTTGAGGGACTTACAAATAGTAGTAAGGCTTATAATCTCAATAAATTTACAAAGACATAACTATGGACCTGAACAGACTGCCAGAAATAATCCATCTTTAAGTGCCCTGGCTCAGTGCTAGGGAATCATAGGAGCTATAGTTTATGGTGGCATCAGAGCTCTCTGACAGAGAAGGCTCAATGTCTCAGAAAAAAACTACAATTCCTTTGATTCCTTAGCATTGAGCCAGGACAGTTAAAGTGGTCTCAAGCTGGATTATTTCTGGCAGTCTGTTCAGCCCCTAAGAGACAAGATACAAGAAAAAAGGATCAGAGAGGCTGAAAAATATAGTGCAGCAGCAGCTAGGGGCCTTATTGCACGAGGTCCTTTTACCGCTACAGCTGCATTTTTTGTAAAAACGGAATGCAATTGAGATTTCAGTATTATATTACACACTTTCTGACCCATTCTGGGATTAGAGCACATGTTAACACCAAAACCTTCTCTCTCTCACACACAAGGGGTGCATCAGCTCCCCAGCTAGGTTGAGGGCCATTGCAGCCCCATGGGAAGAGAAGAGGAAGGCCAGGAGGGGAGGGAATGGCAGGTTGCTGGGCTGCCAACCTGGCAGGTTAGACAAAGAGGCTGCCCTTGGCTCACCTTTGGCGGTGCTGCCCCAGTTGGGCTGTGGGTTGGGGCTTTGGAGAAAACAAAAGTATTGTGGGTGCATGGCAACATATGAGGGGAAGGCAAAAGGGAGAATACCTTTACGTCACTCTCTTTGTCCAAATTTTAAAAGACCTATCCAAGCTTTTGAAGCCTATCCCCCACCCAATAGATTCAGTACCTTGGGTTAGCGCCTTTAAAGTTCAGGCAAAAATCTGGAGTGGATTCATTATCCCATTAGCACAGAAGCCACCATTGCTTTTAGGCTCCATTTACCCTCTTTGCTGCTAAAGAGAAGGAGCTTCTTGACAGAAGGCAAGCTCTTTATACACTGCTTCTGCATAAAATGCTACAAAGCAGCTAATAACAATTGCGACTGGTATCAACAGCCATCATTACAGAAAAAGCAGAAACCTCTACTGCAATCCAAGTAAACATGCAGTAAAAATTGGAATTATTACAGAGAGTCAGCAGCACAAAAACCTTTAAAGACAGCTTCCTGCAGCTTCACAGGAGAAATAAATTTGATGAAAGGTTTAAACATATCATGGAAAGGTTTAAACTAATTTCCTGCAAAGTGAAGACCTTTCTTTTTACAAAGGAATGGTCATTAACAATGTGGCAGAAGGCCATCAGCAAGGCAGATCTTCCTTGGCAGGACATCTTAAAACAGGAGTGGGCAAGGTTTTTCCCTAGAGGTCACAAATAATGCCCCCAAGTGTGCTCTAGGTGGTGTGGAGGGCATTTTCACCATGTTTGGAGGCCGTCTGCCCACCCCACCCCCCTTGAAAATACTTTCCTCTGCTTGAAATGCTCCAATATTTTGACTAGGGGGTGTAGAGTGCATTTCCACCACATTTTTGCTGGTCTTCTAGGCCAATGTAGGCCCAGAAGAGGCCCTTTTTGAAATCCAAAACATGGTAAAAACGTCCCCATACCTCCCTAGGGGCATTTGGGAGCAAATATTTCTATTAATTTTTGTTTTGTTTTGCGCAAGCATGCATCTCTCTAATACCTCCTAGGGGGCTAAAGTGGCACCTTAGGCTTTCACAGTTGCACACCTGTGTCCTAGAGCCTAAGCATGTGTTCTTGGAAAGCCTGGTCCCAACCAAGCATGCTTTAGCTGTTGGTGGGATTATATCTTTCACCTGTCTTGATGTGGCAGGGACAGTCCCAATTCATCCTGTTCCCCCATTTTTCAGCTGCTTTAATAATGTCCCAGTTCTTTCTCCTTACCACATTCCCCCTTTGCCCTCAGCTTACTTCCTTTGCTGCAGACTAGGTTCAACATGCAAAAGTGGTTTGTTTTCAATTAACTCAGCAGGAGGAAGAGAAGAAGAATGAGCAAATCTTGCCCTTCCCTGTAGACTCAAGGCAAAAGCAAACTGCTGCAGCCTCTCCTTGCTTGTCTGCTCATCCTCATTCATAACTTTTGCCATCTTGAACACATTCTGAGGTTGCTTGGGTACACTTGTCCCAATTTCCATCTATGAAATGTAAGTGAGATACGAAGTCAGTGTGTCATAGTGGGTTGAGTGTTGGATTACAACTCTGGAGACCAGGGTTCGATTCCTAGCTTGGCCATGAAACATACTGGGTGAAGTCACATGCCTTCAGCCTCAAGGGAAAGCAATGGCAAAGCTCCTCTGAACAAATCTTGCCAAGAAAACCCTGTGATAGGGTTGCCATAAGTCAGAAATGACTTGAAGGCATGCAACAACAACAACTACAACAAACGTGGGAAATGAAGGAGACTTGAGGAGAGCCTTCATCAATGATGTCAGACAAGGGGGTCCTTCAGGTAGCTTTTCCTAAACTAGCCAGTATTTTCAGTTGGTCCTGGAAATAAAGCAGAAGCCAATGAAGTTGCATCACAGAGCCATGAGATTCAAACATTTCCTGTTTCTGGTCAACAATCTGCCCAGTAGCTGAAGTTTCTGACCCTGCCTGATGTAGTTCAGAGGCAGCCAGAGTTTAGGTGGCCACTTGAAAGCTGGTTAATCTACTTTTGCCCTTGTGTATTGACTTTTGCCTCATGCCTGAGTCTTGAGACACTCAAGTGGACTAAACCCCCTTCCTCTGGAAAGCTGGCAGAAAAGATGAGGACCTGTGAGTGGGTTGTTGTGACTTCATGGAAAACAGGCCAATTTAGAGATTAGGTACTGATTTCAAAAGAGCATGTCTGACAGGACCAAGAGTCCAAATCCCATTAAGTGCTTGCATCCTGGTAACCAAGAGTGTTGATTAAGGCTCTTAAGCTCTAAATAAAAGAAACAGAAAAAGCCAATAGAAAAGCATACATCAAATTGCTGACAGGTGGCCCCTGCACTGACTCTTAAGTCTCCAAGGGAACCATTGCCTTAGAGAGGATACAGCTCCATAGGCCATGTCTATATAGACATTTTGCCATCTTCTCTGTGCAGTGGCCCTACCATTTCCTTTGGGGGGTGTGTGGATATGACTAGAGACTAGGATTTGATTCCCAGCTCAGCCATGAAACCCACTGGGCAAGTTACATGCTCTCAGCCTTGGGGAAGGCAATGGTAAACCTCCTCTGAATAAATCTTGCCAAGAAAACCCTATGATAGTGTTGCCTCAAGGTCGCCATAAATCAAAAACAATTTGAAGGCACACAACAACAAGCATCAGGAAACATAGCTATGATACTATATAGATATTTTTATGACGTTCTCCTTTCCTTTCACTGCCATCATCTGCTGTCCTTCTCTCCCTACACTTAATAGAAACACTCTCTTGTTCTTCTCCGGTTTTTCAGTTCCACATCTCCCACACAAGTGGCATTTTCATTTTTTGCCTGCACCAGAGTTCAATGACATAATCCAGCTTTTGGAAACAACCATTCTCTTTTCCATAGAAGCATCAGATTAATACCACTTGTCAATAGCTACTCCTAACTCAGCTCACAGTTCATCTCTCAATGAATTGTATAACTCACAATAGCTTGTGGATGAAACAAATGAGATGATTACAGTTCATAAACATAGGTTCACATGCAGAACTATTTGTTCCGGCTTGTCTATATTTGCAGCACAGGTTCATCAGTGGCTCAGGTTATTCAAAATCAGTTAGAAATGGGGACATATGATGTGAATAAGTGGGGATAATTTTTAGATGTCAGAAACAGACATTTTGAAACAAGAATATTTCCAGTTAACGAACTGAAGCAGATTTTGAAAAGCATTTTTAAAGAAGAATTACTGAATGACTTGTAGAAGCCATCCCTAACTGGGCAGTGTATTGGGCAGTATGTTGTTTTGGGACTAACTGAAATAATATGAGTGTCCAGTCATGGATAATTTCAGAGATCATTTTTCTTCTTTTCAAAAGTAACTTTCCCAGATCTAGTGTTGGGAAGCTTCACAAAATGTCATCTTGAGAACTTGGACTGTCCATTATATATCAGAGACCAGCTACATCTGACCAAAGAAGAAGGGGCTCTGGAGCTCAGGGGGCATTTTATAATCTGGATGGGGCCTGGCATAATTTGGGAGGGGCAGACCCTCGGGACGTTTTCACATGGGGCTTTGGTGGAGGCAATCCTACCTCCCGCCGGCCCCACTCCGGAATGGCTCCGGCGGCGGCAGGCTAATTCCTTTTAAAAGTCGGAATTACCTTTCCGCCGCTGAAGCCGGAGTTGGATGTGCTGAGGCCGGAGGGACGCCGGAAGGACGCCGGACTTAAGGCTCTGTGCGTTTGAACACATGGAGCTAGAAGCCGGACGTATGCAGGGATGGCACCGGAAGGGGTGGGGTTTTCTGCGGCGTGCGTCTGAACAAGCTGGAAGAGGAGCCGGAGTGGGGCTGGCGGGAGGTAGGATTGCCTCCGCCTAAAGCCCCGTGTGAAAACGTCCTCAGAGTGTATGCCTTAAAAGTATCCCACCTTCAGCCTATGTTTACATACAAAATGATTTAAGAGGCTTATATTTGTCAGGTAGTTAAGCTTTGGGCTCTAGTACTTTACCTTTAGCAAAGGCATGCAGGGATGAAGCTATGAGTGGAGGGATATAAGAACATTGCCCCTCAGTAAGAGTTCTGCCCCCATATGAAAATTTCCTTCTGTCTTTAAGTACTAGAATTTCAGAGAGTGGAATGCTGAAAATCATTCACCCCAGAACTCTTACATTTGCTGTGTTGACATTTCCTTGCTAACTTCACCTGTCCCTTTTCTTTGGATACCTACACTATATTTCTAAATGCTCAACCAAAGTTTTAAGAGACTGCAATGCTGGAAATTTAAGGACTGAAAGAAAATTTCATTGGGGAGACAGAATTCTTGTTTGATGTTGTTGTCCTCACCACTACTCCTCCTTAGCTAACCCCCACACACATGGCAAAAAGTTTGTTTGCATTAATGCCCATGGGCAGCTGCAGCAGTAAAGATAGATTTCCACATTTACTTTGAATTACTTTGAGTTGTCATGATTGTCAGATCATAACATCTGAATGTAATAATTCTTACATAATAATTAGGCTTGTTTTGGCATTGCTTTCATGCTATATGGTTTCTCTAGTTGTCTTCACAGTACTGTAAAACAGATAGACAGACAATGGTATGCACCCTTTGATAGAAAAAGAAACCATTGGCAAGCTAGAAATAATCTTAATTCACTTTTCAAGTCCCCTCTGCTAACACACTGAAGAGTGCACTTAATTGATCCTCAACTACAACTCTTACAATGCTGCTTGAAAAAAAATTGCAGGAATGAAGAGTTAACTGCTAAATAAAATGTAGAGAGTATCATTTCCAGGATGAAACATCCACATTTCATAAGGCCTAGAAACTTGTTCTGAGTGATTGTAATCCAGATCATGCATCCTTCTATAACAAGAGTGAGGAGCCTGGAGCTCATGGCCAAATTTCACAGGATTCATGGCACTTGATGCATACCCTAACTTAACACACACAGCAGATAGGATGCAATGTTGGGTGCCACTTCCTGAAAATGCTCTGTTCAACTATGGGAAGTGGTGCCCAACAGTGCGTACTTCCTTTTACATAGTCTTTCCTCTTAGCTTTTCTCCCAGGGGCACTTTCTCTGCCTCTGCACCTTGTGGATCTCCCAACTGTTTGGAAGAGAGACAAATGTTCCTTCACTACTACCCTCTAGCTCAGAACCAGCTGAGTGTAACTGCTCTCTGCACTTGCCAGACACCTGAAGTGCCCACCATCCATAGGGGAATAAGAAAGAGATGTGGATTGGCCAAAAGAAACAGAGAGAAAGGCATGGCGGGAAGACAGAGTGATGCTCGGCTCACCATCACCAACTGGAGCTCTGGTGGATGTTTCTTGTGTGTAAGGAATTCTCTGTTATCAAGAAAGTTCCCAGCCCCTGTACTCTAACACAACCTACAGGCAACCAATCCATCCTTCATAGGTCCACTTCGAGTGTATGTACCTCAGCCTGAAGACCAGGGATAGTTTGGGGATTCTGCTAGTCTATCGACCACCCCGTTGTCTAGCAGACTCCCTGTCTGAGCTGACGCAACTGGTCTCCGAGCTGCTGTTGGAGACTCCCAGACTTCTAGTTTTGGGGGACTTCAACATCCCCCTCGAGACCAGTTTAACAGGTGTGGCTCGGGAGTTCATGGAGACCATGACAAACATGGGCCTATCCCAAGTGGTCAACGGGCCCACACATTGTGCAGGTCATACCCTCGATGCGGTCTTTAGTACGGATCAGGAATATCCATGGGCGGAGGTTGTAAGTACCTCTGCATTGTCATGGACGGATCATTTCCTGGTCAAGATGGAACTTAAGGCCTACATCTGCCCCACTGGGGGTGGTGGACTTATTAAAATGGTCCGCCCTCAAAGGCTAATGGAGCCAATTGGATTCCAGAGAGCCTTAGAGGGTCAAATGGTGAGGAATGCCGGTGACTCTGTCGATGCTCTGGTTAACACTTGGAACATCAATCTTACCAGGGCTATCGACACAATCGCTCCCAAGCGTCCTTACTATCCCGCTTCAAACCGAAAGCCTTGGTATACACCAGAGCTTAGGAGAATGAAGTGGCTTGGTCAACGACTAGAGCACAGGTGGCGGAAGACTCGACTCTTATCAGACAGAACTCGCCATAGGAACTTTCTTCGTTCCTGTTGGGAGGCAATACTTGCAGCGAAGAGAGCTTTCTTCTCTGCACGGATTGCGTCTACAGAGTCCCGTCCGGCAGAGCCGTTTAAGGTGGTGAGGGAGACAACGCAGATATTTCTGCACCGAATCCCTTACTAAACCCGACAACGGCCTGCTGTGACGCATTCAATAACTACTTTGCAGATAAAATCTCTCAGATAAGAGCCGACTTGGTTGCCACTTTTAAATCAGAGCCGATAGGCGAGGCGTCCAGTGACTCCGTCGATGCAGTTATACTGGATCAGTGGCAATCTGTGAGTACCGAGGATGTGGACAAGCTGCTTGGTAAGGTGAGGAAGACAACTTGCCCTCTCGACCCTTGCCCATCATGGCTGCCCATCCAGGGGGGGGACGCATTGATGAGATTCCTCACGGATATCATCAATGCGTCCTTCAGGGAAGGACATGTTCCATCATGCTTAAAGGAAGCGGTGGTTAGGCCGCTTCTGAAAAAGCCTTCCCTGGACCCCCTGGATATGAAGAACTACAGGCCTGTGTCATTGCTGCCATTTTTGAGCAAGGTGATCGAGAGGGCAGTTGCTCTTCAGTTCCAGGCAGTCTTGGATGAAACCGATTATCTAGACCCATTTCAAACCGGCTTTAGGACAGGCTTTGGGGTTGAGACTGCCATGGTTGCCTTGACCGACGATCTGCGTCTGAGCATCGACAGGGGTAGTGTGACCCTGTTGGTGCTCCTAGACCTCTCAGCAGCTTTTGATACAATAGATCGGGGGTAGGCAACCTTTTTGAGCCAGGGGCCAGGTTGCTGTCCCTCAGACAATTGGGGGGCCGAAGCACCAAAAATAAATAAATAAATAAATAAATAAAAATATATTTTTTAAAAAAAGTAAAAATTTAAAAAATATGTGCATGCACACTCTCTCAGCCCCAGAAAAGCCATGAAAAAATCCCTGTGGAGATTTTGCCAAGAAAACCCCAAGAACAAGTAATAACAACAATAATCAATATCATCATGGCGGGTGGCGGCAGGACCGGCCTGGGGCCGGCCCAAAGGCCTCAAGGGGCCGCATTCGGCCCCCGGGCCTTAGGTTGCCTACCCCTCATGGCATCCTCTTGGGCGCCTGGGGGAGTTAGGTATCGGAGGCACTGCTTTGCAGTGGTTCCGGTCCTTCCTCTTGGGTAGGTCCCAGCGGGTGCTGTTCGGGGACTGTAGCTCCAGTAAAAGGGACCTCACTTGTGGGGTCCCTCAGGGAGCTATTTTGTCCCCGACATTATTTAACATCTACATGAAGCCGCTGGGTGAGATTATACGGAGTTATGGTGCTGGGTGTTATCAGTACGCTGATGACACCCAAATCTATTTCTCCGTGTCTCGCTCGTTGGCCTCGAATTACAATGGCATCTCTTCTCTCAATGAATGTCTTCAGGCAGTAATGGGCTGGATGAGGAAAAACAAATTGAAGCTGAATCCAGACAAGACGGAGGTGCTCACGGTAGCGGCCCCGAAACCAAGAATTGGGTTGCAACCTCCAGTCCTGGATGGGGTCACACTCTCCTCCAGTGACTGTGTTCGCAGTCTGGGGGTGCTCCTTGATTCGTCGCTCCTGATGACAAATCAGGTAAATGCGACGATCAGGAGTGCCTGTTATCAGCTTCGGCTGATACGCCAGCTGCGCCCTTTTCTGGAAGTAAGGGATCTCGAGACTGTCGTGCACGCACTGGTAACCTCCCGCCTAGACTTCTGTAATGCGTTCTACATGGGGCTACCCTCGTGCCAGGTTCGGAAGCTACAATTAGTTCAAAATATGGCAGCCAGGCTTGTTTCTGGAACATCTAGGAGGAACCATATCTCTCCAGTTTTGAGGTCCCTCCACTGGCTGCCTATCCGCTTCCGGGCCCAGTACAAGGTGTTGGTTATTACCTTTAAAGCCCTAAATGGCTTGGGTCCAAGTTATATCAGAGACCGCCTCTTCCTGTATAATCCCCCTCGCGCACTCCATTCCTCTGGGAGGAAATTCTTGGAGCCGAGGAAGGCTAGGTTGTCTGCAACCTCCCAGAGGGCTTTTTCTGTATTTGCCCCCAGGCTCTGGAATGACCTGCCGGACGAGATCCATCAGTTAACATCTTTGGACAGTTTTTAAAAAGCTGTAAAGACGGATCTCTTCCAGCAGGCCTTTCCAGACTAGATAGCCAGCCTCGGGCTGTCTCTACGTCTAGGACATCACGTGGCACCTGGTTCCCCCACTGCGTAGAATTGGAAATATCTTATGGAGTTATTGGAATTGTTATTATTTGATTTTATTGTAGTTGTGATATTGATTTTAATTTGTAATTGTTTAATACTGTTTTAAGGGTGGGAGGGATATATTTTGTATTGTATTATATCCTGTTAACCGCCCGGATTGGGCAGTATACAAATAAATTTTATTATTATTATTATTATTATTACTGTTGCTGGTGCCTTTTCACAAATGAGGTACTTTTAAAGACTGTCCTTGACACTAACAATAAGAACAGTCACTCATGTCTGTGCTTATCACATTTGTTTGTCAGTTTCATATTGTTGTCTCATATCTGTATCCTGATCTTCCATTGAAAGTACCTGGAGAGGTACACTGCATACAGTATAAATCAATATAAAAATACAAGTACACTTATTAGCCATATTCGAAATGCAATTACAAGAACATAGAAAACCACAAACACTTCAAAATCAATTTTTTTAAAAGCTAATAGTAGAAAGGAAAAAAACTCATCGCACATAAAAACTACCAGAAATAAAATTAGATATTACACATTCAAAGTTCATCAAAACAGAAGTGTCTTCAGTGCCTGGCAAAAGAAGCATCTCAGGGAACATTTGAGAAGGATGTCACCACCACAAAGGAAGACTGTTTCTCCTCCTTATCGCTTGCCTAACTGGCATCAAGAACAAGGTCTCTGATGTTAATCTTAGGGGGGTTGCAGACTGCCAGAAATAGTGCAAATTGAGTCCACTTTTAGGGTTAGGGTTAGGGTTAGTGCTAGGGAGTCATGGGAATTGTTGTTTTTTTTTTCTGAGACATTGAGCCTTCTCTGTCAGAGAGCTCTGGTGCCACAATAAAATACAGTTCCCATGATTCCCTAACCCTAATCCTAAAAGTGGACTCAATTTGCACTATTTCTGGCAGTCTGCAACCCCCCTTAGTTCATGGCAAAAGGCTGAAAGTGGGGATTGGGAGAAATGGTTCTGCAGGCTTACTGTGATATCTTACACTTTTTTTTTATATATTTCAAATATATAAATATTTTATATATATATATATATATATATATATATATATATATATTTATGCAATATTTTTCCTCTGACAAATGCTGTCTCCCAAAGCAACTCACATCAATATGAAGTAGGCCCTGTCCTCAAACTTACTTATGGGCTAGGAGCCTTATCACATGAGAAAAGAAAACCAAAATGGAGCGGGACAGTAGCAGCTTTCTTGTTGCCTCTCTGCAAGCTGTCGCAGCACTTCTGTTCTCCTACTTAAGGGAGACAGTAGTAAAAGCATGCCTTTTGCCAAACAGATTTTTCCAGCACATCAAAAGACACACTTTTATGACCATCTCCCTTGGAGAGAATGGAAAGGCTTTGATGGCATGTGGAGAGGCACAGAGAAAGCCACTGTTTTCCTGATCCATTTTGGCTTTCTTTGCTCATGCGATAAGGCTCTAAAACCACACCATACTTGTAGAGCAAAACACACTTCCCATGCAATTCCACACCTCTCTCACCTCTGGAAACCAGCTTTTAAGTGCCACAGTGTGCTGGTTTGTCCATTTACTGTCTGTGTAGTGGGGGAGATGATCCTAGATCAAAGGTAGGCAACCTTTCCCCTTTAAGGACCAAGGGACTTCAGCTCCCAGAAGCCTCAGCCATGTTGGCCAATAGTCCCATGTTGGCCAATAGCTCCTGGGATTCTGGGAGCTGAAGTCCCTCGGCCCTTAAAGGGGAAAGGTTGCCTACCCCTGTCCTAGATCTTGCAACCAAGTGAAGATAATTGAGCTTGCTTCCTTGCATTTTCAAACACTCTCTGGATATCAAGGATGTGAGGATGGCTTTTTTTCTCCCTGCTACAAAACTACTTCCAGGGCCAGGTGCTGTCTGTTCACTTTTCCTCTCTTTTTGCTCTGGCAAGAAGCCTTGGCTCTTGAAAATTGTGTTCCTGTGGAGAAAGAATGTTGCCCTAGGAGGTAGTGAATACCTCCTTCCTCAATGTCCAAAAGAAAAAGAAAAATAAGAACATATATGTGCATAGTTCAACAGTTGGAGTCCAACCAGGCTCTCCTTTTCCTTTTGTACCTATAGATCGTAAACCTGAGCACAGTGATTCTACCTATACAAGCCACTCAGCTCTTGTGAAAGGAGGAAATGGCAGGGAAACCTAAAGGACTTGATTACGTCTTCTTGCATCAATAAGTCATATCAAATGAGCAAATATTTTTTGCCCTCTGTAAAAGCTTAAGGAGGGTCAGACTTCCTCATTTGCCTGAGCAATTAGGAGACAGCTTTTGTTGGTTATAGGCTGCCTTTGCTAAAAAGTCATGGGCATATTCTATAGTATGATGGACTGTGTCTTAAAACACAATGGAGGAAGATGCTTTCCATTAAGTCAGACCCTTTATCTAAATTGTTGTTGTTTCCAACTTTTGATGACCCCAAGGTGAACCTATCACAGGGCTTTTGGGGGCTGAGAATGTTTGACTCACCCCAGATCATCCATTGGGTTTCCATGACCGAGCAGGGATTCAAATCCTGATCTTCAGAGTCATAGTACTACACCATGCTGGCTCTCCAGATAGCTCAATATAATTTATCCAGATATTATTATTATTATTATTATTATTATTATTATTATTATTGGTTTCATGAGTTGAGCCTGGGACTTGTGCACACAATGAAAGTGTTCTTCCTCTGAGCTACAGGCCTCCTCCAAACAGACAAATGAAGGCTTCCAAAATGCTAACTGTCAGAGCTATATTTGTATAATCAAGGTGTTTAAGACTTCTGTAATTAAGAACTCGGCTCTGGCAATCAGAAAAATCTAAATGTTAAGATCAAAGTAATTGAATTTTAGTCACACCTGTGAATGTTTCCTAATTTAAACTAATATTAAAAATGTTTTGGTAGAATGATTTCTCTTCCTTCAATGTAAATTATTGTCCTTTTACTGACAGGGGAAAATACTTGATAAACTAAAAACACTACTACAAATGGAAAGAAAGATTGAGAAACTTTGCTGTTTCTTTGCTACCATGGCCCTAAAAGCATTATTATGCTTAATTGTTGTTTACTAGAAGCAAAAAGGAAAAGGGACTGTCTGCTCACATCTGAACTCAGAAGGCATTGAAATCTGTGAAATGCTTTTACCAGCAAATGTGCCTTCATTAGTATTATTATTTCAATAGCAAACTGGCACATCACACATTACCTAGTTGTCTGGTGTGATGGAATTAATGTAGTGCTTGCTGGTCATGTACCAAGAATAACAGATAAATACATATGATGGCAAACCCATTGGAGGGAGGTTAATGTCCTGGGTTTCTGTTTGGGTAGGATTTTTGTGGGATTATTATTATTTTACATAAATGAAGGTCCCTACACTTAGCGGCTCTGACCTTAAAACCACTTGGTTAACACTTTTTTTTAAAAAAAAAGTCTCATTGGAGGTCCATTGTTAGAAATGTTGCTGTCATTTCAATTGCCACTCATTTTCTTCCATTTTATTCTGCCATGTTTGTTTGGTTTTTGTTACTGGATTCTGCTGATGGAGGAGAAGGAAAAAGAGAAAGAGGTCTGACCTAAGTGGCTTTCATCATGCTGTCATGGAACTCCTCTATTTGAGGTTGTAGTGGTAGTGGCATGCATGTTTCTTCTTCTTCTAGGAATAAAAATAAAATGAGAGGAAAATGTGTCAGACTATATGTGATTGAGGTTAACTACAAGTACCTTGAGACTAGAAGAGAGGGTACAGGGTATGCTGGAGGAGAGGGCAGGCAGAAGGTAGACCTGGATCTTCTAGAAGACGAATGAATAAATATCTTGCAAGAGATTGGCAAAGATTTCTTAATCGGAATCACTTAAGAGTAGCAGCAACCAAAGGACTTCTTCCCACCTGAAATGATACTGCTGAAATGAAGGTCAAGATCAGGGGTAGGCAACCTTTCCTCTTTAAGGGCCAAGGGACTTCAGCTCCCAGAATCCCAGGAGCTATTGGCCAACATGGGACTATTGGCCAACATGGCTGAGGCTTCTGGGAGCTGAAGTCCCTCAGCCCTTAAAGGGGAAAGGTTGCCTACCCCTGGTCAAGATCCTAGATGAATTACTTAATTATAGATACTTAACGAAGGTCTTGTCTGCATGGGCCAAACAGCCCATTCCCCTCCCCTTCTGGCATCATCCTATTGGGACAACACATGTCCCAAATGCTGGTTCTAGTGTGAGCAATCTGGAGCGCTTTCCAACTAGAACCAGGGTATAACAGTTTTAAACCACATTTTAAAAACTTGCCCTTTATTCCAGATCTTCTGGGAAGATTGGTTCACATGCTGCTGCAGCTGTCTGCACAAGCATTTTTCTGAGCCACCCACTGTGTCTGCCATTGCTGTGGGTCACTCATTCTGAGGCATTCGGCACGTGATGAAGGCTGAGATTAAGGCTGAGAGCCTCGTTCTGACCTCAGAAGTGAGTGATCCACAGAGGCAGCGGATACACTGGCAGCTCAGCAGGATGCCCATGCAGACAGCCACAGCAGCACAGGAATGGTGGGTCAGATAACAGGTGGAGATCAAGGGAGTTGTGAGGCCAGGCCTAAGGTCTCCTGGCCCAACCCCTACAACATGCTTCACTGGACAACAACCACTGCAAGTGATAAAAGTCTGTTTTCTTGTTGATCAGAGTGCAGCATAATGATGTTTCCAACCTTCTCCTGCCAGTGATCTCTAGAGTGACAACTGGAAGCTGAATCCCTGTTGCATTACCTCCTCACACTGGAGATCACTGGCAGGAAAGGGATGGAAATATTAGTCTACTGCATCCCAATCAATAAGTAAACAGAATCCTGTTGCTTGCATTGGCTGCTGCCCAGTAAGTCAGGACTTTTGAAGGACTTGTGATCGTGGCAATAGTGCCATAATTGTGAATACATAAGGACCATGAGTACAAATCAATTACAGATGTGTAATTCTAGATTAGTCAATTCCAACTGAAGAAGTCTTGGGGTAATCAGGAGTGTTGTTGTTTTTCTGCAAAAGGACACTGAACTACATTACATACTCAGAACAAAGCAGATCTGATGGGTGCATCTCAGAGTTTAAGATCTTCCTAGTCCCACAGTAGCCAGTCAAATGCAGATTGGGAAGCTCACAAGCCATATATGAAGGCAACTGCATCCAACATCTCACATTTATCAGCAATTTATATCAAGTTACTTGCTGTATCAGATTCTTGATGTAGTATATTAGACATCATTACTATGTCTAACTGCTTTATAAAACTGTACAAAAGGCTGGCCATCACTGTATATTGTAGTAGAGAATTTTACCGTTTACTGAGGTGCTATGTGAAGATGTTCTTTTTTTCTATCTAAAAGCACTCATAATTCAGCTTCATTGTATGATTCTGACTTCCAGAATTATGAGGAAAAAGAGAAAGCTGCCTCCCACTTCACTTTCTCTGCACCATGCCTAATTTTCTACATCTCTCTCATTTCTCTGCTTACACATCTTTTTTTTTCCATTAGCAAAGAAGCTCTTAATGTTAAACTTTTCTTCTTAAGGGAGTTGTTTTTCCAGTTCCTTGATCAATTTAGTGGTTCTTTTCTGAACCAGCTCTAGTCTTTTTTGGAGGGGGGAAGCAGGAGGCTGCTACTTCGTTCCTCTCCTGCTTATAGGTTCCCAGAGGTAAATGACTAGGCACTGTGAGAACTAAATGATGGAGCAACTAGGTTTTTAGACAGATATAACACAGCTCTTCTCCTATGGTGGCTTGAACCCTAAAAGAGCCCTGTAGTTCATCTGATGTAGCGTTATCTCAAAGTGAAGATAACATCTAAACAGAATTCAAGGCTAGAGTGTTCTCAGTAACTGAGGGCTATGTTCCACAAGTACTTTTGCTTACATTGCATAAGCAAGTATCCAGTACCTCCACATACAAGGCATGTGGGCTTAGCTCCAACCCACTCTAGATTCCTCCCACTGCTCCTTGGCTAGCTGGCTTCCCCCTCACTGTTCAATGGTTTCCCTGATCCTGGAACTCAGTGTTAAGAGAATACTGCATTACCCTCTTATAGTGCTGCTATTCCACTTTTACTGCTCTGGCTGGCTCCTATAGTATTCTGGGGTTTGTAGTTCAGTGATGCCTAAGAGCTCTCTGGTTGAGAATTCTAAATGCCCCCCCCCAACTCCAAATCCCAGGATTCCACAGTAGGCAGCCAGAGCAGTGAAAATGGGATAGAAACACTCGTGTAATGCAGTATTCTCATTAGTGTGGTGAAAGAACTTTACAATCCACCAATTTCAAGCGGGGTTTAACAGTCACAGTCAGAGGACATTGGTATTGCTAAGGAATAACAAGGAAAAAAGTATTTCTCTGATTGGATATTGCAATTTCAAGAGGACCTTGTTAACGGTGGGAAGCCATTTCCTGAATGCACTGGTGATAATTATATGTGATACCCTTCCCTCTGCTTTTTCTATATCTCCCTGAATATGGAGGTGTGAATGGGAAGAAATGTCTAGCTCTAGGTTTCTTCTCTGGCTGCCCTTCAGCAAGCAGCACACAAGATCAGAAGGGCATATCTGAGTGTAAAGGGAGAGAGATAAAAGAAGAAGATAGATAGATAGATAGATAGATAGATAGATAATAGTAAAAAAAATTCCTGGAAAAATATTTAAAGCAGTAACTTTTTAAAAGCAAGTTCTTCTATCACTCATATCATTACAGACATTAAAAATATGCATTTTCTCGGTAGACAGGCTAGCCCAATATTTATTCTATGCCAATGAATCACTAGCACCAGTGTAATTTTGATATAATTTAACTAGGCTCCTTTGCATTCTCTGATACTGGTGTATCTTCAGTCCTGCCAGCACAAAGTAATTTTGGTTGCAATCTTAAACACAGCTCCTAGGAGTAAATCTCATTGAGCTTAATGGAGTTTACCACTAAACAAAGACAATGATGATAAAGATGATGATGGTGGTGGTGATGATGATGTACATTAAAAACTGAGCATAGGATTGTGCTTTTAATGTCTCTCACAGTTAGCAGACATTTAGGATAGCATGTAAATCAGTGAAAAGGATTTTTGCTAAACAATGTCATTTCAGTCTAGTTCAGGCTTGGTTACGGGACAGAGACGGCTTTTGTCACCTTGGTGGATGACCTAGACAGAGGGAGTATGTCTGTGTTGGTTCTACTGGACCTCTTGGTGGCTTTCAATACCATGAACTGTGGTATCCTTCCGGGTCACCTTGCTGGGATGAAATGAACTCAAAAGTTGGTGCTGTGGGGGACTCTTGCTTGACACCTAGGCCATTGGCCTGTGGGATCCCTCAGGGTTTGGTTCTGTCCCCCCGTGCTATTTAACATGCTATTTAACATATACATGAAACCACTGGGAGAGGTTGTCTGGAGTTTTGGGGATCAATGCCATCAGTATGCAAATTACACCCAACTCCTTTCCACCATAAACCAAGGAAGCTGTTTTGGTCCAAACTGGTACTTGTCCTCAGTAATGGACTGGATGAAGGCAAACAAATTTAAACTTAATCCAGACAAGATGGAGGTGCTCCTGCTCAGTTGAAAGGCAAGTGAGGGAATAGGGATTCAGCCTATGCTGCATGGGGTTACACTCCCGCTGAAGATGCAGGTTCATGGTCTGGGTGCCACTGAAGCTGTGTGGCAAATCTGACAAGAAACCATTCCCTTCCACAGTTCTGAGCAAGAGCAAAATCTTTAAAAGAAATAAACTATGCACCTGGAAGCTCAGGTTTCAGTAGTGGTTAGGTGTGCATTTGCACAGTTAAAGCTGCACCCATTTCTTGAGACATAAGATCTGGCCATGATGGCACACACCTTAGTTATGTCCCAGTTGGATTATTGTAATGTGTTCTTGGTAGGACTGCCTTTGAAGAGTCTTTGGGAACTTCAGCTGGTCCAAAGACCTGAAGACAGATTACTAACAAGTACTAGTCACCAGGATCACACAACTCCTTTGTTAAACAGCTGAACTGCTTGCCAGTCCATTTCCAGGCACAATTCAAAATGCTGACTGTGACCTTTAAAAGCCTACATGGCTCAGATCCAGGTTATTTGAAGGACCATATTCTCTCTTACAAACCAGTTCATGCACTGAGATTTGCTGGGGAGGCCCTTCTCTCTGTCCTACCTCCCTTATTGATACATCTGATGGGAAGAGGGGAGAGGACTTTCTCAGAGTCTGCCCCCAAACTCTGGAACTCTCTTCCTGGAGAATTTAGACTGGCATTCTCCCTACTTTCTTTTCACAGTCAAGCAAATGCTTTTCTATTCTGACAGGTGATTATATAAGGCCCATCTTACACAATGCACTGGATATTGCCAATGGTTGTGCTGGTGTGTATGTGTTTTAATGATATGATTTAACTTGGTTTCCCCCCCCCCCCGACAGTTTAATTGTCTTTTAACTTTTGTATCCCTCCATTCCAACTGCGATTGTCCTGGCCTCAGAGGGAGAAAACGGACAGGCAAAGCTCCATCATACCTAGCCCAGAAACAAAAGAAGGACCCTCCTCCATTCATCTGCTATGGTCCTGGCCTCAGAAGGAGAGAAGAACCACTGGGCTTGATACCCTTCCCCACTGCCATTCCCTTCTCCTTTTGTTTCATGTCTTTTTTAGATTGTAAGTCTGAGGATAGGGAACTGTGTAATTAACAATTTGTAAGCCACTGTGGCAGAAGATCAGGGTATAAAAACTCTGAATGAATGAATGAATGAATAAATATCTTGTGGATTTTAACAACATTCTTTTTTAAGCATTGTAAGCTGCTTTGAGTCCCAACCTGGGGAAGAAGCAGGATAGAAATAAATATACTACTACTACTACTACTACTACTTCTTTAGGCAAACTAGTTAGATACAAGGGGGTATTGTAAAGTAATAATTATCACCCAGAAGTTACTATGGTATATTGATGAAATTTTGTCAGTGTCATCATTGGTCCCTAAATGCAAGATGTTGAGAAAACCAGCTTTTTGTGTCCTTTATTTTTGTTACAGGTTGTGCCAGAAGTGACTAAAGTGTAAGATGAAGAGTATTGAGGCTTGCAGCATGATAAAGTTCCTGCATTTGAAGGGTAATGGTGCCTGGCAAATTCATGATGAGATTATGGTAGTTTATGGAAACGATTGCTCATCTTATGACACTATTGTGAGGTGGAAAAGGAATTTCCAAACTGGCTTTATATCCCTTACTGACAAGCCCAGACCTGGAAGACCATCATTGACGGACGATGTGGCCACAGTGAGAAAGTGGAGCGTTTAATCCTGGAAGACAGATGAGCAACCATCCAAATGATCATGAATGAAACTGTGAAACTGGTCTCAGTTATGATAGTGTGTGGAAAATTATTCATGACGAACTGCACATGGCTAAGGTCTCTGCACACTGGGTTCCATGTTTGCTAAAGCCTTTCCAGAAAGAAACACAGCATGATCTTTCAAGACAGAAGTTGATGCTGTTGGAACAGGATGAAGAGGATTTTTTTGGTCATCTGGTAACCATGGATGAATCTTGGATCTATCAGTATGATCCAGAGACTAAAACTGTGAGTATGAATTAGAAACATGCCGATTCCCCTCCCCACAAAAAGGCAAAAGTGCAAAAGTCAGCAGGGAAGGTCATGCTCTCAATTTTTTGGGACTGTTGTGGAGTCATCCTCACAGATTACCTTGCAAAGGGACAAACCATCACTGGCGCATACTACAGTAATCTTCTGGACAAGTTGTGAGATGCTCTGAAAAAGAAACGCCCGCGGTATGCTCTCCAGAGCCATTCGTCTCCTAGCTGACAATGCATCAGCTCACTCATCTCAAGTTGCAGTTAACAAAGCAAGGGCATGTGGCTTTAAGATCTTTCAACATCCGCCTTATTTTCCTAACCTCGCACCAAGTGAATTTTTCTTGTTCCTAGAAATGAAAAATCCGTTATGAAGTCACCGATTTAACAACACAAATGACATTGTTCATGAAGTGGAAGAGTGGCTTAACGCACAATCTGCAGATTTCTACAATAACGGTATTCGGAGGGTCAAGAAACAATGGGAAAATGTGTAACTCTGGATGGTGACTACATAGAGATAAGTTAACAACTATAAATCAGAACAAACTTTCTATCACTCTTTTTAAAAAGGTGATAATTAAAACTTTACAATACCCCTCTTATGCCTCTGTAAAGCCTCTCTGTCTAATATACAGCTTGCAGGAAATGGCTGCTACAGGCCACCTTGACTTAACTGGAATGATTGCTTTATTGCTTGGGTCAGTCACTGGGTACAGAGGGAGCTACCCGTGTACTAAAGTTGTCCGTGAGCTCTTGATGTTTCTCTTTGTTAAAGTTTTTATGAGCTCTTGCCATTGACAAACTCTCTGCAATCAGATGCTCCCCAGGAAGCCACTTTGCAGAGCTGTTCTCCTGAAGTGCTTCTCTGCCTCTGTTTTATTGAAGACTGCTGCTCATTTAGTATCCCACTGTTCTGTAGAACAATCAAGCCTGCTTGTGAAACCAGAAGAAGCATGAGCAAGGCACAACAGCCAACACTTTGGTGACAAATGTTATGGTATGGAACAAGCCAAGCTAGTGCATAGGGGAATGCTCCAGATCCAGAGGGGTAGATTATAGGATAAAGAAAATGTATATACTCATGTATTCCATTATGATGGAAGATCACACATATATCTCTATTTTACCCAAATATCTCAGTGCTACCATGGACTTTTGGAGGCCAGGTTTCAGAGTCCTCTCCCATTTCTCAGACAGCTTTATTATGGAGTGTCCTCAGATTTGTCTACATTTGTTTCCCACGTAATCAGCTTTACATTTGTAAATACAAAGTTGATGAATAGGTTCAAAATCTGCAATGAATCTCGACTATTTCTCCCTTAGAGGTCTTTAGGGTCTGGTGTGATGCAAAGACATTATCCCTATGCACCAAGATTTGTGGCAGTCTTCACTCTGCAAATGGAGCACGTGCTTTGTTATTCCATGTTACTTACAAGATTAATTTAAACTGTGAAGGTCATATCGTAGTATGTGGCCTATGAAGCAACCATCCATGCACAGTGCATCTGGCAAAGCTGAGAATCATGGGAACTTACCAGTGTTAGGAGCCCAATGTGGATGCAGATTGGATGGACTCATGGACCCACTAAATAAGGGAGACCTGAGAAGCATTATTTCCCAACAATTGCAGCTGATGATCTGTCTTTCCACTAGTCTTGAGGACTAATGGCATGGTGTGTGGAACACTGGGAAGTACATTTTATTCAGCATCACGGACAGCAAATAGAGAGCACAGTGGGGCTGCACAGACTTGGATACCAGTAGGAGAGACCAGGATGAATGAACATTGAGGTTTTGTTCCTGATTTTGTATTCTGGACTTTGTATAAGAGATGCTGATTTATATTGGCCTTAATTTATATTACATCATGGCACTTGCATTTAAAAGCTCCTCAACTTCATTTTGGAGCGAGGGAAGTTCAATACTATTGCATTGAAGTTCAGTTCTATAAACTGGGTTATTTGGTATTTGAAATGCAATTTGTTTCTAAAATAATCTTTCCTTTGCAGTTGTGTTAGTACAGTGCTTTGCAATTCCAGATTTCTCCTTACATGTCTATTACATGTTTCCACATCATCAGTTATAACCAAAGGGCAAGCTTGTAGATGTTGACCAGATTATAGTTCAAGCTACCTGGAGTCCCTCATTTGAAAAGTTATTTATTCTGTAGGTAGAGAGAAATTATCAAGTTCTAGTGTGTGACTTAGCCAAGGATGATCCAGAGATTAGAATTTTATCTTCCCTGTTCCTTGTCACCATGGGGAACAAGTGTTCTATTTGTAAATTTCTTTAAAAGGGCGTGGGATTTTTTAAAAGCTCAATTTGCCTCCAACATGTCAACTTGTATTTCTGCTGTTTTGAGTTATTGGCACCTGCTGTTTCTCTGTATAAAGTTAGTTCTATCTAGAAAGAGTCTCTGTTTGCTCCTAAGTGCTTCCAAAAATAGTCTACCGAGATCATTTGATTTCCCATTGTCCTGTGAAGGGCTATATGCCCAGTTTAGCAAGAGGGGTTAATTCCTGCAACACCTTAATACCCGTGACCTCCTTAATAGAGTCCATCAATCTGGCATATGGCCTTCCTCTCTTTCTATTTCTCTCCATCTTTCCCAGCATTATTGTTTTTTCCAAAGAGTCCTTCCTTCTCATGATGTGTCCAAAGTACGAAAGTCTCTGTTTGGTCATCTTGGCTTCCAGGGAGGTGTCCAGCTTGATCTGCTCTAGGACTCACTTGTTTGTCCTTTTGACTGTCCATGGGATTCTCAGCACCACATTATCTCAAATGAATTGATTTTCTTCCTATCATCTTTCTTAACTGTCCAGCTCTCACATCCATACATGGTAATAGGGAATACAATGGTTTGTATGATTCTAACTTTTGTGCTGAGTTGTATATCTTTGCATTTTGGAATCTTTTCTCATTCTTTCTTAGCCAACAATCCCCATTCTTAATCTTCTTCTGATTTCCTGACTGCAGTCCCCATTTTTATCAATGTTTGATCCCAGGTATGGGAATTCTTTTACTATTTCTATTTCTTCATTGTCTGGGTTGAAGTTGTAAAGGTCCTCGGTGGTCATTATTTTTGTTTTCTTTGTGTTCAACATTAAGCCTGCTTTAGCACTTTCTTCTTTGATCTTTCTCAGTAGGTCTGTGAGGTTTTCTGCTAGTATTATGGTGTCATCTTCATATCTTAGATTGTTGATATTCTTTCCTCCTATTTTCACTCCTCCTTTTTCTGTGTCCATGCCTGCTTTTCTTATAATATGTTCTGCATACAAATTGAACAGATAGAGTGAAAGGATGCAGCCTTGTCTGACCCCTTTGCCAATCATTCTGTTTTTCCTTCTTCTGTCCTGACAGTAGCCTCTTGTCCTGAGTACAGATTCCTCATCAGGATTATCAGATATGTTGGCACTTCCATGTCTTTAAGGGCCTTCCATAGCCTTTCATGATCTATGCAGTCAAAGGCTTTGCTATAGTCTATAAAGCACATGCTGATTTTCTTTTGGAATTCCCTGCTGCACTCCATTGCCATCATATGTTTGCAATGTGGTCCCTAGAGCATCTTCCTTTTCTGAACCCCGCTTGGAGCTCTGAGGTTTCTCTCTCTATGTATGGTTGGAGTCTGTGTTACAGAATTTTGAACATAATTTTGCTTGCATGGTAGATCAGTGCTATGGTTCTATAGTTGCTGCAGTCTCTTGTGTCTCTCTTTTTGTGGATGGGGATGTATATTGATTGCTTCCAATCTGTTGGCCATCGTTTTGTTTTCCATATCTGTTGACATACGTTGGTTAGCACTAGAGTTGATTCTGTCAATGTGGATTGCAGCAGTTCAATTGGAATATCATCTGTTCCAGGTGATTTGTTTTTCGCTATTTCTCTTATTGCTGTTTCCACCTCATTTTTTAGAATTTGGGGTCATCTTCATAGGGCTCTTCATTCCATGTGTCCTTCATTTTGTCATCTCTTTTGTATAATTCTTCTGTGTATTTCATCCAACGTCTTTTTAGTCTTTCCTGGTCTTGAATTATGTTATTTTAATTGTCATAGATCGTCCCAGTCCTTGGTTTAAATTTTCCTTTGATTTCCCTTGTGAAATAGATCTCTTGTTCTTCTCTTTTTGTTGTTGTCTTCTATTTCTCTGCATTGGTCATTGTAGTAATTTTCTTTATCTTTCTGCACAAGCTGTTGTAATGTGGCATTCATAATTCTTAGTTTGTTCCTATCTCCCTTTTCTCTGTCTTCTCTTCTTTTCTTTATTGTTTGTAGTGTTTGTTCTGTCGTCCATGGTTTTTTTCTCTTTCTTTTTGTTTATTGAAAGTGTCTGTCTGCATTCTTCTTTTATTATGTCCCTGGCTTCAGACCATAGTTCCTCTGGTTCTTGGTCTATTATGCTTAGTAGTGCAAATCTGTTTCTTATGTTATCAGTAAATTCTGTTGAGATATTATTTAGATCATATTTTGGTATAATCACTGGTTTTGTTTTCTTCTTGAATCTTATTCTTATTCTTGTTATGAGTAATTCATGATCTGTGCCACAGTCTGCGCCTGGTCTAGTCTTGGCCACCAGTATAGAGTTCCGCCATCTTTTACTTCTGATTATATTATCTATTTTATTTTTGTGTTACCTTCTTTCTGGTTGTATGAAAAATTTGTTTGCAATGAATAGGTTGTTGGCTTCACAAAGGACGGTAGGAATAGAAAAAAGGTTACAAAACCATTGCAAGGATTTAGACCACATTAGGTAGCCTTCCCCAGATTTTCCGAGGGGTGGATGGGCACTCAAATGCAACACAGCTGGATGGTAATGGGCTGACCCCTGTTAAAGACAAGAACCAAAAAGAAGCTGGGTTATCTGGTATTTGAAATGAAATTTGTTTCTAATATAATCTTTTCCCTTCTAGTTGCATTGGTACAGTGCTTTGCAATTCCAGATTTCTCCTTACATGTCTGATTTGAGCCTTTCCTGTTCCTGGTAGAGGGATCCCTGGTGGCACAGTGGTTAAATGCCAGTACTGCATCCTTGTTAGGGAAAATCCATTTCCCCTCCAGTTACTGTGGGAATTACATCTATGATGGGAAGGAGCGGGGGTAGGGGATCCCAAGGGAGTATAGCAAATGTTGTCATAACCCCTGCAAATGAAAAAAGTCCCAGGTTTCTGACCTTGTGGCACCATTGGTTGGGTTGGGAGAGTGAATAAAAGTTGTAGCCCACCACATTTTGAGGGCACCACAGTTGGAAAGGGCACTTTAGATGTTTGCTAAGATCAGTCCTGGAACAGAGGTGGGTGCTCAGGGACCTTATAAAACAAACCAGGGGAAATGACTTGCTGCCTGAAACTCATGGCAACAGATGGGTCTCTGATCTGCCTTTAATTCCAGTGCTTTTCCCCGTCCTCAAAAGAGGTCTGCATATTGCGCTCCAAGCCGTTGGGGATGGTTCTCTAAATTGGCAATGAGGTGTTGGCAGCTTGATTCTTCACTCCCTTTAATTGGACATTAAGCGGCAGAAAGAGCATGGCTGGCAGGTCGGTGAGCTGCATTACAATGTTTCGATTTGTGGCACCTGGTATCTGTTGTCCCTATTTCTTCGCACATTAGCCAATTTCATTTGCCACTGCGGAACATACATATTTCCCTTGGAGGAAATGTGGGGTGGCTTATGGTTTTCCAGTGTCAGCTGTTACATTCTGTAAGTACCTAACTATGCCATATTTTGGATTCATAGTCAGTTCTCAGGCTGACATTGATTAATGGTTCTAGACAGATTGTGAGATACACAAACACTGGCCTGAAAAAGTAGCATGGATTTCTCCTGGCCTGCGTTATAATGAATAGCGTGAGTGGCAAATAAGAAGGGGATTTAAGGACTGACAATTAGGACCCGTCCAAATATTCACCTCCTCTGACTGTATAAGAAATCTGAAAAAAAGAGTTTCCAGATAGTAGCAACAGCATTTACATTTCTATACTACTTCATAGTGAACTAAGCACTCTCTAAGCAGTTTACAATCTGTAAGCCAATTGCCCCACACAAGCTGGGTACTCATTTTACCAACCTACAAAAGGATGGAAGGCTGAGTGGACCCTGGAGCCCTGCCTGGGATCAAACTCAGAAATATGACTTATTTCTGTTGTAATCAATATTGTCTGGGAATGGCTTTAGTGTTTCTAGTACAGCAAAAAGCTACCGTAAATTGTTTTAGATTAAGGATGTGAATTGTGTGGCCTCTTAAATATTGATGGACAGCAGCTCGCAGAAGTACTAGCCAGCATAGCCAATAGTGAGGGTGCTAGGTGTTGCTATTGTTGTTATTGTTGTTTGTATCCTGCTTTTTTCTTAAACTTGGGAGTCAAAGCAGCTGACAATTTAAAAGAACAATGTGGTTAAAAACATACAAAAAAGTGAACCTGAAAATAAAATTAAACTACACCCAGTATTAAAACAGAGTAGCAGGTTAAAAGAATAAAAGGCAATTTAAAAAGTCAAAAAGGCTATCATTTTAGTTTAAAACAATACAGCACCCCCCTGGTCTGTTTAAAAACTTTCTGTTTTAAAAGCCTGTTGGCATAAAAAGGGTTTAGCCTGCGGACGGAAGGACAACAAGGAAGGGGCCATTCTGGCCTCCTTGGGAAACAAGTTCCAGAGTCTAGGAGCAGCCACTGAGAAGGCCCTCTCTCATGTCCCCAGCAATCATGCTTGTAATGGTGGTGGGACTGAGAGAAGGACCCTTCCTGATCTCAGGACACACACAAACTTATACAGGGAGATATGGTCTGCAAGATAGCCTGGAGCCATCGAGGGCTTTATAGGTCATGACCAGCACTTTGAATTGTGCCCAGAAACAAACTGGCAGCCAGTGGAGCTATTTTAACATGGGCATTGTACAGTCTCTATAACCTGCCCCAGTTAACAGTCTGACTGCAGTTCTTTGGACCAGATGAAGTTTCCAAACACGCTTCCATTTAGGGAGTATTATAGTAGTCCAAACAGGAGTTAACTAAGACATGTACCACTATGGTCAGATCCAGCTTCTGGAGGGACAGGCACAGTTGGCACACAAAATATGCAAAAGCACTCCTGGCCACCGCTGAAACGTAGACCTCCAGATTAAAAACTCAGTCCAACACACCCAAACTTTGAATCCATGTCCTCAGGGGGAATGTAACACCATTTAACACAGCCTGACTCCCTATTCTCTGATCTGCCTTTTAACTGACTGGGAGCACCTCTGCCTTGTCTGGATTAAAGTTCAATTTATTAGCCCTCATCCAGTCCATTACTGATGACAGACACTGGTCTAGGACCATGACAGCCTCTTTGACTTAGGGTAGAAAAGAGTAATAGAGTTGAGTGTCATCGCCACACTCCAAAACTCCAGATGACCTCTCCCAGTGGTTTCATGTATATGTTAAATAGCATAGGGAATGAAGCAGAGCCCTCAGTGACCCCACGGGGCAAGAGCCAGGGGGTTGAACAGGGGTCCCCCAGCACCACTTTGTAGGTTCACCCTTCCAGGAAGGAATGAAGTCATGGCAAAACAGTGACCCCAGATCCCATCCCAGAGAGGTGGCCCAGAAGGATACCATGGTTAATTGTATCAAAAGCTGCTGAGAGGTCCAGCAGAAATAACGGGGACACACTCCCCCTGCCCAGTTTCCTGTATAAGAGATACAATTCAATAGCATCTGGAGGGCCACACAGTTCCCACCCGTTTTAGATCAACATAGCCATCTGCATTTTTAGACCCTTCATGGAAATGTTGCTCTAGTGACTTGTCTTGGTGCGGGATGTAATTCAAATTTTACCACTATGTAACTGCCCCATCCATTAGGTCCATGCCTAACTCCTGCCCTCAGTTGTAGCTGATGCCCAAACCAGGCACTGTCTGAAAGATTTGGTGGATCCAGAGGATCCAGGCTCTCTTCCTCCCAGGCCCCTCTTCCTAGCTCACCCTACTTTCACTCCATTCCAAGGTTAGAGGTTCCAACTTGGGGTGGGGGGGCAGGAAAGGGGATCTGGTGCTAAATTCCCCCTTTTGAGGTCAGAGCTTCATTGGCCATTGCAGAGACCTCAGAGCATATCTGAGACCAAAGGAGTCCAGCGTGCGTGAATTACAGCCTTTGTTTTTCAAAGCTATTCAACTGGCTGTTAATACAAATAGAAACATAGAATCATAGAGTTGGAAGAGACCACAAGGGCCATCCAGTCCAACCCCCTGCCATGCAGGAACTCAAAATCAAACCATCCCCGACAGATGGCCATCCAGCCTCTGTTAAAATATTTCTAGCTTTGACTGGCCCCACCTTCCCATTCATCTGAAACAAAAAAACAGCATAATTAAATCTCTGTTGGGGTAGAGAATAAATTTCCCCTGAAATAAAAGGCTCTTGATTAACTTTATTGTTTGGACAAAACAGACAAGCTGCCAGGAACATATACTGCAGAGCCCTGGCAGCTAAAAAAAAAGATTGCAGACACACACAGACGCACACATACACATACATGTAAACAGATGTACACTCATGCAATTAAATGTCAGTGTCTGCAGGCACACCAACTGCTGGGGGAAAGATCCAACAGGACTGGGGAACTAAGCAGGGGAGAATTAATGCTCCAGTCCCCACCATGGCCACCCCACAGGAGATGGCCAGGGTGGTGATGGGAGGATGGAGGGTGAGCTCTGGCCCCCCAAACCTCATCCCCACCCTAGCTGCCACATGGGAGACAGCCGGGGGGGAGGAGGATGGAGGGTCAGCGCTGGCTCCCTGAACCTTGTCCCCAGCCTGGCTATCACCCAGCTGTCTGGCTATGGAGAAGAGGGAGGAAGGGTGCTGAGAGTTTTACCCTCGACATATCCATGAGTCATCTCAAAATCCCTAATTTTGGCCTCAAAAGCTGCCCTCGACTTATGCATGAGGTCGATTTACAGTCGAGTATATATGGTAGGTTAGGCTGAGAGTGTGGGACAAAAGTCAAAGGTTCCCCAATGAAAATCCTGGCTCAGTGGGGGACTAGAATTAGATCTGCAAGGATGATACATCATCATCTTCCCCTGCTGGAATACACAGCATGCTGATTATGCTCCAAAAAGGTTAGAGAAATGGGACAAAAGGAACAAGAATGGAAGAAACTGGAGCCATATTGCCTTTCACTGTTGCCCAGATGAAAGACAGCCACGCACATTCTCTGGTTGCCAGGCTGCAATCTATCCTGAACAGGACCCCCAACCCGAAACAATTGTTTGTTATCCATTCTCCAGCGTCTGTTTCACACTGGATTGGGTTTGAAGTGCCAGTGTAGCGCAGGAACAATTTACCTATCCATTGAGTCCTCTGGAGAGGAAAATTGGAATCCGGGTTGTTTCTTTTTCTTTGTAATAAACAAATGTTAAATTACTGAGCCGTGGCAAGTACAATGGCGGCGACAACAACAATGACAGAACTGTATCAGTAGATTTGTGGACTGGAGTGTGAGCCATTCTCTCCAGAATCAGCACATGGTCCTGAATACATCTAGGCAGACTACAGTTGCTGTCAGGGCAGGATTTTGAGCCAGATGTCCAGGGCCCCACTCAGTAGAATAGGCAGGTGATCCCAAATGCCACAGGGATGGCCCTCCACATTTTGAAGTAAAGTATAGGTATACTTTAGTTTAAGCAGTACATGTGTTCCTGGGCATGAGTTCAGTGTCTTAACCACTGAGCCACCACATCCCTCAGTTTTACAACACAATTTTATTATTTGAACAAGAGGGATATCAACAGTCACACAAAGCACTTACACATACACACAGACTAAGTAGACAATAAATTAAAGGATTGCAATGGGCAATGCTTAGCAGTTCCAGAAGCCAGGCTCCAATCTGGGGGAAAGCTGGGAGTTGAGTGGGACTCAGAATTCTGCTTTGTGGCGCAGCCAGAAGTACTAAGGGGTCTAGTTTGAATCTGACAGGGTTTCTACCTGATTCCAAACTACACCTAAGTGGGAGTTCCTACATGGGCATATTTATGGGCCAAACGTATCTTGAGACAGTTTGAGTTGATTTTCCAGGAATCCCAGAAACAATGGGATTCCGAGGTGGATGATGGTTTTAACTTCAGAATTACAAAAGGAATATGTGACATTGATTTAAACAAGCAGTGATAAAATCAGGATAACCCCAGGGAGTTTGGGAAAAGATGAGATGTTGGAAAACACAATGGAGGCTAGCAAGGAGATTGGCTTACTGCTTTAGGCTGACAGACTTCTTTGTCTTTGACCTTCAAGAGACAATGCACAAGGCAGGGGGTTGGGAAACAGCAATATTCACAACCATTAAGTTATATGGGGCCTTTCCACATACCCTCAGGTCTTATATGACCACTAATGAGAAGTTGACTTAAAAGTCACCATGACCTTTCCCGGTTCATGCTTTTGGGCCTCTACTATTTGTTATTATAACCAAATATAACAAAATATTTGTACTCCAAAATAATGTGGGATATGCAGGGTGTGCTAACACTATTTTGACTCCAAACAGGCCAGCCTCTCTTGTGTAGTTCTCCATAAGTGCTCTGGAATTACAAGGCACTTTCTAGAAAAGCTTGATTGTTTAAGTGCTTTGGGAATTGTTTTGGTAGTAGGATGTGGCCACTGGTAACATATTTTTCTATTTCTACTTGAGAAAGGAATTCTTTTGTAATACATCCAATGTCAAGGGCATTGGGCTGACTTAACATTCCTCCCGTCAGAACTTCAGATAGTTAATGTATGCTACATGATGAAATGGTGGCCTTCCTGGTTACAATGTCAATGTGAGCTATGATCAGCAACCAGAATTCAGAGGTCTATGTGAATACACTCCATTTTACAGGGTGAAATGATCCATTCATTTCACAGGAAAAATACACAGGTCCTGGTCTGAAGCTAAGAAAATTCCTAAAAAGCTAATTTTTTGCTTTGTAAACGAATGCAATGGAACAGAACTGTGAGGTTATTTGTTTTCTTGTTTGTTTTTAGGCAGGGTCCATCAGAAATTCATGGGCTCCTCCTTGGTTGTCTGGGCCCAGGATCAATGTACCAGCTGAATGCCCCTCTTATAGACCCCATGTATATATTCCTAATGAACCATGTTTGGATTGAGCTTGTGTTTGGAGGAGAGTGACAGTGGCAAGGGAGCTATCTGGAGTATGAAATGTTAAATATGAGGGGAGGGAGCTGGAAGGAAGATTGGAGTGACAGTCGGGGTCAATTGGTAACTGAGGAAAAGAACGGGAAGGAGATAGAGGGGGAAGGAAATTAAAAAGGTGGGGATGGGCTTGTCTGAGAGATTGCTTGTTCTAATCACTTTCATCCCAGCTTTTATTTTATTGTGAAGTCATTTTAATTATTCCTTAAATGAAGTCCACATTTAAAAGGCTCAAAGTTGAAAATCTAGCCCAATACAGTTGGTTCTCCGTATTCACAGATCCTGCACCCATGGATTCAGCCATCCACAGTTTGAAAATATTCCAAATAAAAACTAATTCCAAAAAGCAAACTTTGATTTTGCCATTTTATATAAGGAACCTACTGCATTGTATATAATGAGACTTGAACATCCATAGATTTTGGTATCAACAGGGGGGCTTGGAACCAAAATCCAGTGGATACCAAGGGCCCATTGTACCTAAAATACCACAGTACTGTTAACTCAGTAAGACTTTTTAAATTTGTATTGATATAAGTAATGACTTTCTGTAATTTTTGGTATTTGCCAGATAGGCACAAATAAAGAAGGAGCATGTCTCAAAGATAAATGCCTTCATTATACCTCCAGGGCTGTTTGTGTTTGAAATTGGTTGAGGAAGGGTAGGGAAGAGAGACTCATTTAGCATCTTGTAAAAAAATCCTGTTGCTTTGTTAAAAACAAAAAACCCAGGGTGATTGCACAGTTATTGATTTGCTTCCCACTTTGCCTAGGAGGAAGATTAATTTGTAGTTGAAGATGAGATCTTGGCATACGGTATGTAGATTAGCTTACTGTTAGAATAGGAATATGGCTGTAATAGGACCACAAGAAACATGCGATCCAAAACAGATATTCATGTAGGGTCATTGGAGTTTATCACATGGGGGCAAACTGCAAAAATCCCATGCTGAAATGGGATTTTAAAACAGGGGGAAACTGGCAAATGCGGTAGTTTTTCACACACAATGCGGTTAATTAATTCGAACAGAAAATAGACAAAAACTACCCCTTTTTACTTTTGGGATTTTCTGAAAGTGAAAAGAAGTGAGCTTTGTCTAGTTTCCATTCAAGTTAATTCTCATTAACACTAATGTCTCTGAAAAACAACTCACTTTTGCAGGTTTTTTTCTACTTTCTGTTTGGGTTAATCCCGAACATCATCTGAAAAACTACCAGCTTTTGCGAGTTTTTTCCAGTTTAAATTCAGTTTCTGCACAGGATCCATCCTGTGTGATAACCTCCATTGAGTCACTGCAGTACCATGCTCTTTGGCTTTGATAACAAGTAATGTCATTTCCAAATGTTTATTAGCTATCGTCACTGAATGCAAAAATGCATACATCACTCGGGGGGGGGGGGACAACTGTACATGCAAATAAGCATTGTAGTATTCTTTCTTTTTAATGGTTACTGTAGTTTTATAATTGAGGTTTATAGTCAAAATGTACAATAGAAACAAGAATCATTCCACAAACTTTATCAAGGGAAATGTAAAACAATTCAAATAAAAAACAAGAACACATAAAAAACATGAAAACAATAAAACCATATGAAAAATAGCTTTAACATCAATATATCACAGAACAACATTCACAAACCCAAAGAATCAAACATGTTTTTTTGGAAATGTTATTAATACAGTTGGCCCAGCACATCCATGGATTCTGCATCCACGGCCAGAACGAATGGTCTCTGCCTGCATGGATATCCCTCCATACCATCTTAATGGAGAAGAAGAAGAACAACAACATCTTGAAAAATTGTAGGCCTGTGATTCTGACACTATCATATTTTTCTTTCTCCTGTATGACTTTTAACACCTTTGCCTGATGAAGAAGCCAGTGGAACATAAAAAACCTTGCAACATGTACATTGTGCATTTTGGTTGGCCCCATATCACTGTTTTGTAGATTGTGGATGTTGTACTTTGCTTCTACTGTAGCTGTGTGTGCCTGCCTACAATAGAAATAGCAGCTGCTGCAGAATCTCTTATAAAGTGTATATGAACAGCAAAACAGAGAGAAAACTGGGAAGCAGGTAAGCTTATCACTCCCCGTGGCATGGTAGAAAATCTATATAGATTTAGGAGTTTGGCCATTAAAATGGAAATCATAAGAAAAGTGGAGGCTGGTAAAAGAAAAGAAAAATATTCCTAACTGTATTTTGGAGAAATCTGTCAAGTGGATCTCTGGAAGGTTCAAAAAACTGTGTTTACATATATATGTGGTCTTTCTGGTGCACACAGATAAAGCATTTATAGAAGTTTACCAGTGGTCAAATTCAGATAACCTGAGATTAGCCATCATGTTGATTTATGCTTTCATAATCGTACACCAAATGCTGTGTACTTTAGTTCTGTTACTGCCAAATTTTCTGGCTGGCTCAGTCTGCAGTGTCTCCCATGTTCTTTATTTGTGTTTGAACACTGCATTTAGTGGTCCCTATGCAGATCTGCCCAGAGCTGCAAGGTATGTGGTAAAGTCCTGCAGCTGTGAGTGGGTCTCTCCTGTCCTTTGCTGAGTGCAGCATTTGATGGATTTTCTTGGTCAGTCTGTAGATCATTTGAAGGTTGTGTTTCTCCATTAGTTTCCCTAGGCTGTCCATGAGCTGGGTCCTTGTTGTAGTGGGTGGTTTGCCCTATATGGGTTTGCAATTGTGTGGCCAGAAATTTGGCCCCACAGGGAAGGTACTTTTACCATACATCAAAGGAGTCACAAAAAATTGGCAGTAGCAGAACATGTCATAAACCAACCTGGGCATAGAATGCTATTTGGAAACACTGAAATTCTGGACCATGCCAGCAACTACCAGGTCAGAATGCACAGGGAGGCCATTGAATTCCACAAACACCTGGACAACTTCAACAGGAAAGAAGAAACCCTGAAAATCAAGACTCAATACATGAAAATGAACACACCCAGGTCAGGGGATTTTCCCGCAGACAATGGATTGCTAATTAAACAGACACACACATCCTCCCACATAGCCTCCCACCCTGAGGCCTTGCCATTCAACAACAGACCAACACACAGATTAATATGTAAGTCACTTTCTCCCAGCTAAGGGTCACAAAAGTATATACATACCCTATATACTTCCATGCCACCACCCTCTGAAGATGCCAGCCATAGATGCAGGTGAAATGTAGGAATAAACTCTTCTAGAACGCTGCTGGAGAGTCCAGAAAACCCACAGAAAACTATGGACACTGGCTGGGAAAGCCTTCGGCTCATATTTTATCATAACCCTAGTTGTCTACAAAGAATAAAAAACTGCAATTTTAAAATTTCATGTTATACCATTATCTTTCCTGAAAATACTTAACTAAGGATTTAAGGTCCATTTGGATCTCAATTTTGAGAGGAGCCCCCAGCCCTGGGGACTGAAAGCAGCCTTATTCCATATTACAGAATTTTTGTTGGGGGCCATGTAGTCCAACAACAATAACACTTTTCTGTTTAACATTTTATGTAAGAGCTTCCCATACTCACAAGGTGCTGAGAAACTGTAGCTATTAAGGACCACAACCTTAACAGAAAAATCTTTTAGACTACCACAGAACTGCTGCACAACTGTTCCATTCAGACGCAGTCTAACAGTGAAAATATGTCTGTAGGTAGCCTGTGACTGATAAGGAAGTTCCTTTTCCTTATCTTCCTCTCATGACTGTTCTCGTGTGACATTTTTAAAAACGAATACCAAAATGGGATATATTTGTTACAATTATCCTCCCTCCATTTAAATGTTTTGATGTGTGAATGTGTTCCTGCATTATTAATGTAGCTTCTGTTTAGAAATAAGTGTGCTTCTTGACTTTTCCTTGAGGACAGGAGTGGAGTGTATTTTAAAAACAGGATCAAAATATTTAAGAAGTGTGTAGACAAGGCAGCATGGTGTAGTAGTTTGAGCATTGAACTATGACTCTGGAGACCAGGTTTCAAATTCTGGCACAGTCATGCAATCCCATTGGGTGACCCTGGGCAAGTCATACTCCCTCAGCCTCAGAGGACAGCAATGGCAAACCCCATCTAAAGAAATATGCCAAGAAACCCTGTGATAAGGTTGCCTTAGGGTTGCCATAAGTTGGAAATGACTTGAAGGCACACAACAAGCAAACAATCCAACAGTATAAATAACTTACTGCTTGAAGTAATTAATGCTACATCCTCAATCCCTCCCCCCAGGGATACCATTAATCATTTCCTCTCTGGTTCTCCTATATGCTATGTACTATGTGATGTATTAACTCTCTACCCACCCACCTCACGTTTTTCCTCTCCCTTATAATCAGCCCCCCTATTCTATCAGTTCCTTCTCTCTTAGCCTCCTCCAGAAGCCCTTGCATAGCAAATTCTTCTCTGCTTATAAACTAACTGAAATAACGAAGTTGGCAGCATGAGCTTTTGTAGACTTCAGTCTACTTCCTCAGATGCATATAATGAAGTAGACTGAAATCTACAAAAGCTCATGCTGCCAACTTCTTTATTTCAGTTAGTCTCAAAGGTGCTACAAGATCTCTCTACATACTGATTCTACAGACTAACGTGGCTATATCTTTGAATTCTGCTTATAAAGTTCCCTCTGAGCACCTATAGGTTAAACTAGACCCCACCACCAATATTTTGAATGAAAACTAACAAATTGCAAGCACCTTATAGGACAATTATAAGATAAGGTCCCAACTAGAACAGAGATCGAAATCATGTGGCCCTCCAAATGTTGTGTTGGACTGTAATTCCCAGCATTCTTCATCATTGGCTATGCAGACAGGACTGAAGGGAGGCCCAGTCTGACAAATCTGGAAGGCTCTGTGTTCTTCATTCATATGCTAGACATTCTCCCTAACCTAATCCATTAAAAATGTTTCCTCAAGGATAGGAAACCATGCATGTAAGTGATATTAGTCAGCAAACCTAGTCCTAGCCAAGTCTGTGGAAGCAAACAACTATGTGTCAGACCTCTGGAAGTCAGTCACCAAAATAAGCCTCAGATTGCCCTTCTGCCTCATCACTGGTGATTATCACCCAAATTTATTTTTTTCTATGCAACCACTGAGGGCTAGTGTGGCATAGTGGTTTGAGCATTGGACTATGACTCTGGAGACCAGGGCTTGAATCACAGCTCAGCCATAGAAACCCAGTGGGTAACCTTGGGCAAGTCACACTCTCTCAACCTCAGAGGAAGGAAATGGCAATCCCCCTCTAAACAAATTCTGTGAAGAAAACCCCATGGTAGGATCATCTTAGAGTTGCCATAAGTCAGAAATGACTTGAAGGCACACAACTTCAACAACAAGCAGCCACTGACCCCTGAATTGTTTTCTAGCTATAAACCATAAAATCTCTGACATGTGGTAGATTTTATTTATGTAGATGGCTATAATAATGGAATATGCATCTCTCTTTATATCAGAGATAAGAGAACCTCCAGTCCACAGGTTCCTGCTATCTTTCTCTTAGTGCCCAACATGTCCTCCAGGCCCTTGCATGGAGAAGAGTCCCTGCTTTTATCCTGACCAATGAATGGAAGTAAGAATGGAAGGAAGTTGCATACTGCTTCTTGTCCTAATCCAAATTAAAAGTGACACATGAAGTGGAACATGAGCCAAGGAGCATTCAAAGGACTGGCTCTTCAAATTGCTGCTTTTATCACTTTGTATGCCATTTGCCACCCTAGTCAAGCAACAAGTGGCGTGTGAAGCACCTACATGACTCAGCTGGCACTTGGAGAGGCAGCTCCTTTGGAATAATAATAATAATAATAATAATAATAATAATTTTTATTTATAGCCCGCCTCTCTGCCCAACAATCGAGTCGGGTTACAGAATTAAAACGAGAACAATGTAAAAACAGCCCCAATACCCAAGTCCCAACCTCCCAACCCCTTAAAACAAAATTAAACATGAAAAGGATTAAAACAATTAGACAATTAAAATAATAAACAATAAATTCAACACAAGTTATCACACGCAGTAAGCCAATTAAATAACAGACAAGCTCGTCTCCCAGGGCAGATGTATTCTGGGAGAATATTATTCTGGGAAGGCCTGCCGGAAGAGATCCGTCTTCACTGCCTTTTTAAAGGCAGTGAGCGTGGTAATAAGACGGATCTCGTCCGGCAGGCCGTTCCATAGCCTGGGGGCGGTGGCGGAAAAGGTCCTCTGGGAGGTCTGAGACAGCCTAGTTCTTATTGGCTGTAACAGGTTCCTCCCAGAGGACCGAAGGGCACGGGGGGGATCATACGGGAAGAGGTGGTCCCTAAGATAAGATGGACCCAAGCCATGTAGGGCTTTAAAGGTTAAAACCAACACCTTGTACTGTGCCCGGAAACTAATTGGCAGCCAGTGGAGGGATTTAAGCACTGGTCTAATGTGCTCCCTCCTCGATGTCCCGGTAATTAGCCTGGCTGCCATATTTTGTACCAATTGGAGTTTCCGGGTTAGGCACAAGGGTAGCCCCATGCAGAGCGCATTGCTGTAATCCAGACGTGAGGTTACCAGTGCATGTACCACAGTTTCCAAGTCCCTCATGTCCAGATAAGGGCGCAGTTGGCGTATCAGCCGAAGCTGATAGCAAGCACTCCTGACCGCCGCATTCACCTGACTAGTCATGTGAAGCGAAGAATCAAGGAGTACCTCCAAACTGCGAACACAGTCCTTAGAGGAGAGTGTGACTCCATCCAGGACTGGAGACTGTATTCCCAGATCTGGTTTCGGGCCCATGACTGTGAGTACCTCCGTTTTGTCTGGATTCAGCCTCAATCTGTTTTTCCTCATCCAATCCATTACCGCTCTGAGACAGTCATTGAGAGGTGAGACGCCATCTGAAGTCTGAGTCGATGATCTGGTCATGGAGAAGTAAAGCTGGGTGTCATCAGCGTACTGAAGACACTGAGCTCCATGCCTCCGGATGATCTCACTTAGCGGCTTCATATAGATATTAAACAACATCGGGGATAGGATGGCGCCCTGAGGGACGCCACAATTAAGCTCTATTTTAGATGAGCAACTGTCCCCGAGCCTCACCCTCTGGGATCTACCTGAGAGGAAGGAACGGAACCACTGCAAAGCAGTGCCCCCAATCCCCAACTCTCTCAGGCGATCCAAGAGGATGGCATGATCTATGGTGTCAAAGGCCGCTGAGAGATCCAAGAGCACCAACAGGGTCATACTACCCCTGCCAATACTCAAGCGGAGGTCATCGGTCAGAGCAACCATGGCAGTCTCAACCCCAAATCCTGTCCTGAAGCCGGTTTGAAATGGATCGAGATAATCGGTTTCATCCAAGACTGTCTGGAGTTGAGGAGCGACTGCCCTCTCGATCACCTTGCTCAAAAAAGGTAGCAAGGAAACCGGTCTATAATTATTTCTATCCAGGGGGTCCAGGGAAGTTTTTTTTTTTAGGAGTGGCTTGACTGCCGCCTCCTTAAGGCAAGATGGAACACAACCCTCCCTGAAGGACGCGTTGATCGTATCCCGAAGGAACCCTTTCAACGCATCCCCCCCCCCCGCCCGGGCGACCAGCCAGGATGGACAAGGATCGAGAGGGCAAGTCGTCTTCCTCATCCTTCCAAGCAGCTTGTCCACGTCATCAGTACTCATAGATTGAAATTGATCCAGTAAAATACCATCAACGGAGTTGCTGGACGCCTCGTCTACGGATTCTGCCTGAACATTGGCGTCCAAGTCGGCCCTTATCCGAGAGATTTTATCTGCAAAGTAGATATTAAATGCCTCACAGCAGGCTGTTATTGGGTTAAGTAGGGGACTTGGCACAGGAGGAACCTTTGCCAATTCCCCCACCACCCTAAACAGCTCTGCCGGGCGAGACTCTGCAGATGCAATGCGTGCAGTGCAGAAAGATCTCTGTGCTGCACATAAAGCCTCCCTATAGGAGTCAAGATGAGTCTTTTGCCATTCGCGCTACAGTCGTTGTTCAACCCGCTTCATCCGTCTGAGTTCTTCTGAATACCAAGGTTTGCGGTTCGAAGCGGGTTGGAAAGGACGCTTGGGAGCGATTGTGTCAATAGCCCTGGTGAGGTTGGTGTTCCAAATATTCACCAAGGCTTCAACAGAATCGCCGACATTGCCAATCATTAAACCCTCCAAGGCTTTCTGGAAACCAATGGGTTCCATTAGTCTTCGAGGGCGGACCAGTCTAATAGGTCCGCCACCCCGGGGGGGCAAGTAATAGCCCTGAGTTCCACCCTGATCAGAAAATGATCCGTCCATGACAGGGGGGAGGTTCCCTTGACCTCCGCCCACGGATATTCCTGTTCCGTACTAAAGACCGCATCGAGGGTATGACCTGCACAATGTGTGGGCCCGTTGACCAACTGGGATAGGCCCATGATTGTCATGGTATCCATGAACTCCCGAGCTGCGCCAGATAGATCCTGTAATCTGATTTCGAGTGGGATGTTGATGTCGCCCAGAACCAATAGTCTGGGCGACTCCAGCAGCAACTCAGAAACCAGGGTGGTCAGCTCGGCTAGGGAGTCTGTTAAGCAACGGGGTGGCCGGTATACCAACAGAATCCCCAAACTATCCCTGGTCTTCAGGCTAAGGTACATACACTCGATGTGCGTCGTTTTCCGGATAGGTTTCCTGATCAAGGTCAAGGTGTTCCTATGGACCAAGGCTATACCTCCCCCCCGCCCACTTTCCCTCACCTGCTCACTAACCGAGTACCCAGCTGGGAGAGCCTGCACCCATGATGCAGAGCTGGCATCTCCCAGTCAGGTCTCAGTAAAGCATGCCAGGTCGGCCGCCTCATCCACTAATAGATCGTGGATGATGTGGGTCTTATTTTTGACCGACCTGGCATTGCAAAGGAGCAAGTTAAGGGTCAGTGGAATGGCTGGCACGTTCTCCATGTTATCCTGGGAAACAGAGCAAACTGAAGGAGGGATAGATATCAAACATCGATCCCTCCTTCTTTTGTAACATGCTGTCTTTGGAAACTGGACAAAGGTTTTTGTGTACTCCTCATAGTCCTGGTTTGGATGTCGAGCAGCACACAAAGCTTGGTGGTGTCTGGTGCTGAGTTCTATGCCTTGCACTGAGAAAGTTCAAATGGCTGTCAGAGAGGAGGCATGGGTTGATGATGCTGGAAAAGGAAGCTTCAGAAGGTTGCTTATGAGAAGTAGGTGGACAAGGTGCGGCCCTCTGGAAGTTCACAGAATCACAGAGTTGGAAGAGATCACAAAGTCCATCCAGTTCAACCCCATTCTGCCATGCAGGAATACACAACCAAAGCACTTCTGACAGATGGCCATCAGTCTCTGTTTAAAAACCTCCAAAGAAGGAGACTCCATCACTTTCTGAGACAGCGTGTTCCACCTTCCAGCACTCCAAACAGTTTTTGAGTTACACTTTCCAGCACCCCTCATCAGCAGTGAGGAATACTGGGAGTTGCAGTCCAACACCATCAGGAGGCTTGAATGAACTCACCCCTAGAATCCCCTAAAACAGTGATTCTCAAACTTTAGTCCTCCAGGAGTTTTGGACTTCAACTCCCAGAAGCCCCAGCCAACTTGGCCAATAGTCAGGAATACCAGGAGATGAGGTCTAAAACATCTGGAGGATCAAAGTTGGGAACCACTGCACCTCAAGGAGGCCACATGTGAAGTATCTTAGGAAGTGAGGCCTAAGATTCATTGCTGTCTTGCTCAAATGGGACTGGGGATTGGTGGTGATCACCCCAGGCCACTAGAAGCAGAAATCAGGACCCTGGAAAGCTCCCAAGGGGTTTGGTTCCACCATTTTTTCATAGTGAGCTGCTGTCTCAAGAGGGAAGCAAGAACCATCTGAGGCCTTTTAAACTCAGGCAAAGCCTGTACCGCATTGGGCCTCACCTCCTCAAAGGATGGACTTTATCATTCAAGATGATGAGGCCTCTCTTTGGTATTGGCTTGCAGAGCAGCTGGTGGATGAGAGACAACAGTCTTCAACTGTGGGCAATTTGAAACCAGCAATAGCAAAAAAAGTGTTACATAAGTCAGCTGTTGCATAAAGGAAGCCCCTCTCAAGACACCGTGATTTTTATAATCAAAAAGCCTGATGTGTCAATATTTGAATGCCTCTTTAGCTGGGCTTGTGTGTGTATGTGTGTGCACATATGTACAAGCAGATTAAATACACTAAAAGCACCAGATCCCATCTAATCTTGGAAGCTAAACATGGTCATCCCTGGATAGACTTGGATGGGATAATGCTAATGAATAACAGGTGGTGTGAGTTATATTTCAGAAAAAGGAACTGGTAAAACCACCTTTGAGTATTCCTTGCCTAAGAAAAGCTTATGAAATTCATGGGGTTACCATAAATTAACAGGTGACTTGAAGGCACACACACAGCCAGCTATGGAGTTTATCACATAGGAACCATATATACCTCCATCCCAATAATGATTAAAGCATCTGCAACCCACAAGAGCATGCAATGCATGAATGATTTTCACACAGAGAACACAATAACGCGTTAGAAGCTCATTACTAAAGTGAGAAAGAAGGTAAAACGCGCATTTGGTTTTCACACAGATGTGGTGTGGGAATCACTTTTTTTTTTTTTTTTTGCGTGTTCGCACAGAAGAAGTAGCTGCATCACCAGAAATCACCCAGAGAAATAAACAATTTAATTTACACAATTTTCTTTATAAAAAATATACTGTCCTGTCCCTTACTTTCCAAGAAATGGTACCCAACCTAAGTAAAAAGAACAAAACATTACCCAAAGAAGTAGGAAAGGTAGAAAAACAGCATAAAAGGCTACGTCCCTCTGGGCAACTGGTGTCCCTGCCTTCCCTCAGTGGCTGTTCCTTTAAGAGCCCTGGCTAATAGGGAAGGGCAAGGAAGGAAAGACATTCACACAGACTAGGGAGAAGACAGCTTTTTCTCTGTGTCCCTGCCTTTGCCTCAGCAACTGTTCCTTTAAGAGCCCTGGCTGCTCACCCCAAAGAACCTGGGAAATTTGGCAACAAGAACAGAAACAGGAAGAATCCCACAAATGGCTTTCATGGTAGGCAACCTTTCCCCTTTAAGGGCCGAGGGACTTCAGCTCCCAGAATCCCAGGAGCTATTGGCCAACATGGGACTATTGGCCAACATGGCTGAGGCTTCTGGGAGCTGAAGTCCCTTGGCCCTTAAAGGGGAAAGGTTGCCTACCCCTGCAAAATTGCACACAAAAAAAGTGAATTTGTGAATGAAACGAAAATGAATTCATGGTATTTCCCAGGAAATTTCTATTTGCTGGTTCATGTCACTTTCCTGTCGGATTCCAAGCGGTTTACGCACAATGTCATGTGAAAACCATTCATGCAATTGCGCCTAATATGTTGGATAACTGCGGGTTCTGACCCGTTTAAACATCCCATTTTCCCCGTGTGATAAACTCCTGTGTCCACAGAGCTTCATTCTTTGCCCAGATGGACAAAGGTGAGGATAGTGAAGGCTACCGTGTGAGGGGTGTAACCCAAACCACTTCTTCCTTTGAACCTTGCCTGGAGCATTGTGGAAATTTAGGGGCAGGGGAGTGATGGTACGTTATCGTGAGTACCTTGAATCATGCTCAGAAGAGGATAGGAGGAAGCAAGGGCTGATACTAGAATACTGAATGTGCTCCTGCTGACCCTCTTCAGAGATGTACGCACAATGTACATTCTCCCAATGTAATCCTACCCACCTCTGGTCTGCTTCCTGCTTTTAAAAAAATGTGAGAAAAAAGCATCCATATCCAAGAGGGCACAAATAATTATAATCATTAATCCTGAACAGGATGCACTTCCCTCGTTTTGTATTAATGCCCTGATGTTCGTGATGAGTACTGAGCTCTCCAGAAATAATTAAAGGGACTTTAACTCAAAATGACCACAGAGGATACAGAAATCTCATATTGATGATTCTTCTAGCAATAAGCCTGTAGTAGAGTGATATTCTGCAACAATTATATTATTGGCTATTAATTACCATTAAGCAGAAAAGCAAAACTAGGAAAGATACTTCCCAATCTTTGTTGCTGACATTGTTAATAAGAATTATTTTAATTGTTCTTTTTTATCAATATCATCACCATTAGTCTTTAATTTTTTCCATATAGTTATGGCTAAAACTTGAGAGCACAACTTCTTGTTGTTATGTGCCTTCAGGTCTGCTTTGACTTAGGGCAACCTATGGTTTTCTTAGCAAGATTTGTCCAGAAAGAGTTTGCATTTGTCTTCTTCTTAGGCTGAGAGAGTGTGACATGCCTAAGGTCAGTCAGTGGGTTTCCATGAACCAGCAGAACCCTGGTCTTCCAGAGTCCAAGTCCAACACTCAGACATCTATACATGCTGGCTCTCAATGTTTGAGAACACAATACAAGAACAGAAATATATTTCACACCATCATTATAACAGTCTGTGTTGCTTTAACTGAACTGTTTTTAAGAGCTTGCCTTATAATCTTTTTAATTGCATTTTATTCTTTTAACTTAGGGTGATTTTTTAAAATACTGTAAATAGTTTATTTTTATTTCAATTTCATTTAAATTTATTTTAACGTTCACTTTTTGTATGTTTTTAATTGTATTGTTCTCTTAAATTGAACAATACGATTCAACTGCTTTGAGTCCCAATTTTGGAAAGGAAGCGGGATTCAAATAATAATAATAATAATAATAATAATAATAATAATATTGATAATAATTTGTATTTTAATAATTTATAATATGAATTATTAATAATACATAGTATTAACATTGATACTATAATAATTTCCTCTCAAAATATAACAACCTAAAAAAGTAATTCATTTCCCTATCTTTATAGTATTTTAAACTCTTGGCAAAGTAGTTAACATCAGTAATTAACACAGATATCAGTCAAAATATTAAGAGAAAAAAGGGGATAGAGTCTGAACACACTGATTAAATCAATTGATCATATTTACAATAGCTTTCAGAATTTTTGCTCTAAATTTTTTTTAGAAGCCATAGCCAATAAAACTACTGGATTAACCACATAAAAACCTATCTACAAATAATATTAATTGATATGCTGTTGGTGTATGCCTTCAGGTCATTTCTGACTTATGGCGACCCTAAGGCTGAGCTTATCATGAAGTTTTCTTGGCAAGATTTGTGCAGAGGAGGTTTGCCATTCCCTTCCCTTGAGGCTGAGAGCATGTTACTTGCACAAGTTCACCCACTGGTTTTTGTGGCCAAGTGGAGAATTGAACCCTGGTCTCCAGAGTCCCAGTCCAACAGTCAAACCACTATGCCATGCTGGCTTGCAATGATTAAAAGACAAATGCCTACACCCAGCATGACAACTCAGGTGGTGTTGAATTTTTCAAACCTTATGACTTGTGGCTACCTTGCAAGTAACAACCTTCTCTGGACAGTCTCCTGCTAATTCCAATCAGGTTTCTTTTTGGGGGGAGTTAGTACGCTATGAAGCACATGGGGATGGTGGGCCAGAGGGAGGAAAATTGTCCCTCTTGCTTGTAGAGGCTATTTCCTTGAGTACAACCTCCATTTTTAATAATGTCCATGAGCCAGAAATGACCACTTTGGAGAGGGACAAACTCTTTTTGCCATACCTTCATGGCCTTATACTGATTGATGGTAATCTCATCTTTTGTTTGTGGAATACCTGACAGGTCAGGAGGGCATAAAATGCAGGCCATAAGACTGAGAAATAAATTAGTAGTACTGGCTGGTTAGGAGTGCCTGTTGCTTTTTATTGCTCTGAGTGAAATAATGGCAGATTTCAGGTAAGGCTGAGATCCACTCTCTCCAAGAGCACTCTCTTGTGCTCTTGCTCTCTATTTATCTTGCAAAATACTATCTGCCTCATGCAGAGCAGAAAGCAACAGAATAGCTCTGTTGATTATTTCCTATCATCACCGCACCTCTTGTGTGTGACATAACCTTCCACCTTTGCCTTTTGTTCTGACTCCTGAGCATCAGGCTATTTCTTGTTTATTCATTAGTGCACAGTATGAGCTGTGCTTTTTGGCAACATGTTCTTTTCCAATAGGCTTGGGTTCAGGTGTCACAAGATACAGCAGATTTGTGCTGTGGACAGAGCTAGTGCTGCCTCCTGCCTAAAATGAATCATAGAATCACAGAGTTAGAAGAGACCTCAAGGGCCACACAGCCCACCCCATACTATGCAGGAATTAGCAACCTTATGACTGCTTATTCAGAATTGTTGCATTGTGCAGAGTGGAGTCTTGCATATAGGAGCATTGCAGCCTTCTAGAATGAGCTAAAAAAAACAAAAGACTCGGTTCATATCTTGCCTCTGTTGTGTGTCCTTTAAGACAGCAATGGGGAAAACACAGCCCTCTGATATGGTTGGACTGCAACACCCATCAACATGATGGGAGTTGCAGTGTGATGTCTTCAGAAGAGACATATCTTCCTCTTCCTCGTAAGTGGACAAGCTAGTTGTCTGGGCTGGAGCACAGAGCATATTGGCTTGGTGATTACTATAATTATCAGCTTCCCTCCTCTTGCTGATTATGTTGTTTCCATTTTGTGCCAAGCATTAAAATAATAAACCAACAGGCTGCCTATGTTAATAGCTTCACACTCAGTAGAAATGTTCCTTTTTTGTTAAATACATTTAAAGCTCTTTTAAAGTCAGAGGCAATATTTGTAACCAGCAGAAGCTACTTTCAACCCTTTGCTGTACAAAACAGCCACTGAAAGGTAAATATATATATTATGTTCTCAAGTGCATCCCAGTGTGTGATGAGAAAGAAATGGAAGAGAATGAACTGCAGCATCTAAGCAAACAATAAATGAGGAGCTGGCTTGTTTGACTAGTGATACTGATAATTCAGGCTATATTCGCTTTTATAATGATCTATTCTGCTTCAAATAAAAACACACATATCTTATTTTTATTTCAAACTGGTCTCTCTCTCTCTCTCTCTCTCTCTCTCTCATTTTTTGTGTGTGGAGAAGACAATGAAAGCCCATAAATGATCTTCCAATGAGGCAGCTGTTGGTTTGAACAAAAAAGCCCAGCATGTTACATGATTTCATTATACAAGTATGACTACAAAGCAGGCAAACTGAGATCACTCCCAAAGGAATATCATAGTGGCCAGGCTACTTCAAAATTTACTCTGCAACACTCCATCAACTTGTGACACTCTATTTGGCTCAGACACAGTACATCTTCTGCAGGTATGGTGGATCTGTGCATGTTGGTTGCAGGTTATCTTGGGTGGTCCTCTCGCTATGCTGATTCTCCACTCTTTGAATGTTTGCTGAATGCTAATAGCAGGGGTATAACTATGGGGGGAAATGGGGACACGGCTCCCCAAAATAAGAATTCTACCCCTCAATGAATTTTTTACTTCAGTCCCCATATTTCTAGCAGTCCAGAAAGGGTGACATTAAAAAAATCATTCACAACTACATTCTTAACATTTTCTATGGTTGCATGTTTTTGGGAACTTGCCTGCCCCTTTTCTTTGGATGCCTAAACCGTGGTACTAAATGCTCAACGGACGTTTTAAGTTACTGCAAAGCTAGAAAGTTAGGGACTGAAGGAATAGTTCATTTTAAGGCAGAATTCTTTTAGGATTGGCATTGCCCCCATTGTGTCACACACACATAGCTAAACATCTGGCTAACAGCATCCAGCATCCAGAAATTCACAGCTTGTGAAACTCAAGTGAATCTCACTCCATGAAGGACAGAAATACATCTATATTTATGTGACACAATGAATTTTCTAAGAGGATAGTTGCCGTGCCTGTCTCTTTATTTAGCCCAGTATATCCAGAAATGAATTCAGAGTTCACACCTAGGAGATGGGAAATCTGAGCCAACCTTTCATTGCTGACTGGAAGTTTTTGCTGTGCTACTAGCTAGATTGGTGATGCTGAGTCCTACGTTTATAACTCTACTTTCCTATTGGGTCTACCATCTTTCCTTCAGGAAATCAGTTAAAGATAGCTGTACAATGTCTTTTGACTGATACTACTAGAAGTTCAATAAATAGGTCCTAGAGCAAATCAAGTCTGAACTCTTCCCTAGAAGCCAAGATAGCTCCAGCTGTATCATGAGAAGACATGACTCACTAGAAAAGACAAGACTACTTGGTAAGGTGAAAGGCAGCAGGAAAAGAGAAAGACTGTGTTTCAGATGGATAGACTCACAACTTCATCACATGTTGTTTTAAATCAAATCAAGCCTCCTGGGTTGCAGCCAGGAGGCAGGATGGAGTCGGGGATTATCGCAAGCTAAATCGCCACCGAATCACCAACCGCCATCAGCCTGGGTCCAAGCTGGGCTCAGACAGCATTTTTTAGAAACCAGAACACTTTCCAGCTTCTAAAAAACACTGGCTGAGCCTGGCTGGGACCCAGGCTGATGGCAGCTGGCAATTCGGCAGTGATTTAGCTTGCGATAATCCCTGCCTCCATCCCGCCTCCCAGCTGCAGCCCCGGAGGCTTGATTTGATTTAAAATGACATACGATAAAGTCATCAATCTGGGAAGCCACAGCTTTGAATCTGCAAGACCTGAGCTGAGTGGCCAAAGATAGGGGGACTTGGAGATCTCTCATTCATAAGGTCACTATAAGTCAAAGTCCACCTGGCAGCAGTGAACAACAACAACTAGAAGTTCTCTGTCTGAAAGCCTCCTTTGTTAAAGATGGCAGAATGTAGAAGAGGCAATTCAAGTGCAGAAGAGTGCACTATATGTCTTTGAAGAACCTTCCAGTTCCAACATCCCTGTCACAGAAGTCCTAGGTTACCAAAGGACAAGGAGCAGAGGTGGCTGGTGGATCTGTTACTGGGTGGCGTGACAAATCCACTCTTGGTTTGATGGCTGTTCTTCCTGCAGCTGCACTCGGCTGTATAGGAGCCACCAGGTGCAGGGCCTTATTCCCAACAGAGGTTTGACAGCAGGAGAGCTCCTGTACAGCCAGAAGCAGCTCCAGAACTAGCAGCTGTCAAACAGAGAAAGGATTTGCCACTATGATAGTAATGGATCTCTTTGCTGGCCCTAGCAACAAGTGCATCAATTCCGTCAATGTAGAAGTTTGTCCCGTGAGGCCTCTGATAAGAAGGTGGGAGGGAAATTAAAAGAAGGAAAGGAGGAAAGGATGGAGTTCTTCTGGAATGAAATTCTCCATTAAACCCATACTTGGTATATTAGTAAAGGAAACTAGGTACAAAACCAGGATTTTATTGGTTTCGGGGTCTGAGTTGTAGTTAAACTGAATTTACAGAATATTGCAGCACTAATAAAACTGGCTTACCTGAGCCGGCTTAAAATTTAAAACGGACAGCATCCTGATGTTATCAGAAGGATTTAGCTGCTGAAATTGATGCCTAGGTCCATCCCGGGTCCATCCCTGCTCCCATGGGTGCTCAGCATGCCTCTTTTCGAAGCTGCAAGTTTTCCGGCTTAAGGAAATGGCCTCTGGAGCAGCCCTGGGAACAGGGATGGACCCAGGCTAGATCCAGGAGGCGATTTTGATGGCTAAATCCTTCTGATAACATCAGGATGCTTTCCATTTTAAATTTTAAGCTGGCTCAAGTAAGCCAGTTTTATTAGTGCTGCGATAATCTCCATACCTCAGGATCTGGAATTATGCTGAGGCCAGTTCTCTGCTTTAACATTCCAGGGCCTAAAACTGGAATGGCGATGAGGATCTCTCTGAAGTACCTATTCCTGGCATTAGGTAGGATCAATTTCTCTTGTATTTTTGAAGACATGTAATACCCTAAAGGGGTCAGATTATGACTGATTTGGGAAGCTAAGCAGGGTCAACCCTGCTTAATATTTGTAAGGAAACCACCAAGGAATACCAGGTGCTCTAGGTTATATTTCAGAGGAAAGAACTGGAAAAACCACATCAGAACTGGCAAAACCACATGGGGTTGCCATAAATTGACAGGTGACTTGAAGGCATGCATGCACGCACACACACACACACCACTCTAAATGATGGATGTGTTTATTTTACTTTCCTTGAATGGTTAGTCTATGTCCTACAAAAAGCTCTTTTTAGTTGTTCAAGGGTATAACATTACATACATGTACAAAGTTTGTGTTATAAAAGGATCACAAAAATTATTCAGGCTTGCTGGGTTCAAAAACATCCTTTCCTGTATGCAGGAAGAAGGATATGTGAAGAAGACAGTGTGTATGTAATAATAATAATAATAATAATAATAATAATAATAATATTTATTTATACCCCGCTCCTCTGAGCTCAATCAGGGTGGCTTACAAGTAATAAAAATACAATACATCCAATCCATATGCCCTACCCCTCTTAAAAAAGTATTAAACCAACACTTCCCCTGACTCAGAACCAGGTGGAAAAGCGCTTCATCATCATGGCTGCCAGTGACCCTTTGTTGCCTGGTCACTACTATATCATCCCACATTGTACATTTTCCCTTGGGACTTCATCCCAACATGAGGAGAGTTTGTTGTTAAACCAACAAAAGTTAAAACCAACAGATTAAAACAAACACACACTGATGACAAACAAGAGAAAGGTGGCAGTCACGAATTGACTAGGAGGCAAACTGATAGGAGGTTCTTGGAGGGCTCCCCTAAAGGAAGTTTCTGAGGCCAGGATATCTATCCTGGAAAGGCCTGCCAGGAGAGATCCGTCTTAACATAGATGGAGAGGACCATCGAGTCAGGCTTATTAGTATTTTCTGTATTGGGTTTTTAAATGGAATGATGTTTTAAACTGCTCTGATTTAATGCTGTTTTAAGGGGGGGTGGGGGGTGTTTTGTATTGTATGTTTTTATCAGATTGTATATTTTAAACTTGTAAGCCGCCCTGATTGGAGTACTGTTATGGCAGAAATCAGCAGTTGAAAATCCTCCCCAGAGTCAAAGGCAGCAAGACTAGAAGTTCGATAGCTCAAATGCTTTATTTGCTAGCAAAGAGCCTGTCCTCTGGATCATTCCAAAGAGAACAGCCCCTCCTCTGTGTTAACAGCCAATTTTTATACATGTTAGAGTTACAAAAAATTCCATAATCAACACATTTTCTAGACAAATGACACCTGTGACTTGCGCATCTGGCTTTTTGATCATACTCCCTACATACTATGAAGGTCGATTTGACCTAGGCATATATTTGTCAACATCCTCTCACTCCTTTTCTCTTGCTAAGGACATTCTTTCACTCCTTCTTTTGCCAAGGACATGTATCAAAGAGCTTTTCAGCTGCGTCCTCTACATTCTCATTATCTCTTGAACCTTATCAACATCCTGGGTAGACGGGATGAAATCACTCTTTTCCCTCCTCCCATATCCATTTCACCTTTCCTTCACCCAAAATAATTACACAGTTCAAACTTCGGTCAGATGCTCTCTTAAAAATCAGCTCCAAGCCTTTAACTTTTCCTTACTATTATTGATTAACTATAGCCTATATATTTTAACAATCTATTACCCTCTCAGTCCCCCCTTTGATGATTTTCATCAAACACTGCCAGTGGATGATGGAAAACATCACCTTAAAACACCTTAAAATACCTGTCCAATTTTATCTTCAGAGTCTAGCCATACGAAGAGCAGCTGATGTCATCTCATGGTAGCTGCAGTAAGGCTTAGCTCCAATCTTCTTCCTCTCCAGTTGCAGGTCTGCCCGAGGGTAGAGAGACAACAGCTTCCAGGTATGTGTTGCTCACCTAGGGGCTAGCCTGAATCTTGTTTCCTCACCAGGTGCAGGTCTGGCCAAGCCTGGACAGCCCTTGGAGTGTCTACAGGCTTTAACCTAGCCTGAGTTCTTCTACTGCAAACAGCTGACCTCTGATGTTTCTTTCTTTTAAAATTGGACAGGGGAACTGCTAATGATATATTTAATCTAAAACATAACTGGTTAATACGTGTATATATGCATTTACATGCGATTAAAGGCTCAAAGCCTTAAAAAGTTAAAAGAAATCTTCATGAATGAGAAGGGATCTCTGTTCCTGTAAACTCATTAAATGTAAAGCAGAACGTCTATCTGCAATTTCTTCTATCATTTTTTTCATTCCATTTATTATCAGGGGCAATATGCATGGCATAAAAATGCACAACAAAACTCCAACTCCAACAATTCCAATTAACCCTTTAAGTCCTCCCAGCCATGCAAACCAAGAATCCAGTCCATCCCACTGAATTCCTTCCCATTTTTGAACAGGAACATGGGCTAATTTAACTATCTTTTCTGATATTTCTTCAATCACTTTCCCATTATCATCAATTTGCAAACAACAATTGGTAAGATTAAATTTGCCACAAACACCTCCTTCAGCAGCAAGCAAATAATCTAAAGCCAAGCGGTTCTGATAGACAGCATTGCAAAGCTGAGTTTGAGTTCTAGACAATGTAGTCAAAGCTCTTGCAGTTTCATTAGTAATTATTTCTAACACAGCTTGTAAGCGAATTATTCTGTTTAACATATATATAGGCGTTCTATATCCATAGGAGCCATCTTGAGCCCACGTAGCCGGGCCGTAAAATTGAATAATTCGTTCGGGAGGCCATTGGTCGTCCCTCCATTCTCCTATGGTTATAGGAGCTCTCTTTTTTCTAGCATACACAGGATGTCCCAACTGAGTACCTTCAGAGAGGGGAATTAGGAAAAATGAAGGTCTGATTTCTCCTAAAGTACACGCTCCTTCCCAGGGGTCAGGTAGCTGTGAATAAGCATGTTTTCCACATATCCAATAAAGTCCCCTTGGGGCTTTCCAGGGAGATTTAGTTTTGTTAACTGCCCTGGGTCCCCGTCCTCTGGGTCTCAATTTATTTTTCAGCTCAGTTGGCCACAAGTTGTTTACTGGAATCACTGAGCTATTTGGCCAATAAGTTATTTCATTAGTTCCATTTATTATTGTGGCCGTTTCACAAGGGACATGTCCCATTTTAGGAGCTCTCTTTGCAAACCTCTGAACACACCATTTACTAACTATAACACTTTTAAGTATCCACTGATTGTGAGGATTAGTCCTGTTAATTTCATTATAAGGCTCACTCACATTCATTTCTGCTGCCTCCCATGGCCATTGATCACCTACTTGAGTTCCCCCACACACATAACAATTAGACACATTCAGTGTTATAGCAACAGTTTCAGCAAAGGTAGTAAACAGGTTACGGGCTGCCTCAGGAACTTGGAATGGGGTTTTTGTTTCTTCCCAAAAATCAGAGTGGAAGACAGCTTCCTTTACGTGTGCTGTCTCCACTTCTCCCATCTGGACTATGTGAATGAAAAACACTCCCAAGGGATCCTTTCCCTGTCCATCCACACCCATTCCAATATATTGACCATACTTGGAGATATAAGATTGGGGATCTTTTATAGTAACATTGACATAGTTGCACTGGCCGGCTGAACATGAGCCAGAGATCGACACCTTGGTTATCACAATCTCTGCCTCCTGATCAGCAAACCAAGTGGCTCCAAGTATACATTCCCAAGAATGGCATGCCCCCCCTTTTCTCAGCAAACTGACAACCACGACCTTTCCATCTGGGTGTGTCAGGGACCTTGCCTGGGCAGATGTATTTACCCTTATCTGCATAATACCTTTGCCAAGACAAACTTCCACAATTAGGCCATGATGCCACTGATTTGCAAAACTCCACTGTAAAGTTAACTCTGGTGTCAGGACTAGGCATCCTCATTTTCATAAGAATTGGACCTCGTTCCAATCCTATGTTACTTGTACGGACTTCAAATCACCACTGGAGGGGGCTTTCCTGGGGATCATAACAAGTAACTGTAGTATTTTCCATGCATACAGTATAAGTGGTGTTTTTAAGAACACAGCTCTTTTTGTTACCTTTACAAGTATATCTAGTCAAATACACCAGTTTCTTTAATCTTATCTTCCACTCTAACTGTTTTAATGCAACTCCTACATGGGTCCTCTAAAGTCTCACAGTAAGCTGGGGGAAACAACAATATCACAATAATCATGAAAAAGCCGTTTTTCTGGTAGGCCCCTTCTTGTGGGGCCCATCACTCCTCTTCAGGGGTGTAGTGTACTTTGGCTAGTAGCAAAAGTTTAATTTGAATAGCACAAACTTTTTTTCCTCCTAGTGCACCTGATTTTGCTGCTTGTTTGGCTGCCATCTCTTTTGGTCTCCAGACTGCATCTGATAAAGCCAAAATCTCTGTGGCATGCGGTGTATATGTTAGTTCTTTGTTTTCCATGAGTTCTAAAGCTCTCTGTAGAGCTATAAGTTCCGCCTTCTGTGCTGATGTTTCAGTAGGGAGTACAAATACTTCTAAAACTTTACCATCTCCTTGTATGACTGCATATCCTGCCAATTTCAAGCCACCTTTCACAAAGTTGCTGCCGTCCGTGAACAAGACTCCATCTGGCCCTTTAAAAGGTTGCAAACAATCATGTTGTTTTTAGGTTTTCTTCTATCACTGGCAGCAGGGTAGCTAGGTTTAAGGTAGTATAAACTGACAGTTTTCATGTGATATCCATCAGTGTCTTCTGTGTTTTAGCATGTGAGCACTTTAGCAGTATCTCCTGTCCGGGGGTGAGTTATGTCGCTTCTTCCACCAGGAGCGCTGCTAATTCTTCTCTCTTTTTAGACACTCTATATCTTTTTGCAGTTAAATGCTATAACACTTGCTGGGTGGCTTTTAAACATTCTTTTCTAGTTTTAGTTGCAAGCAAAATATCATCCACATATTGCAAAATGTTCTATTTGTTTCTTCTCTGTGTGAGCGGTACTAAATCTCTGGCTAGAGATAGTCCAGAAATATTGGGACTGTTGCAAAATCCCTGTGCGAGCCTGTCAGGCCAGGGACATTTCTGACCTGTCTCTGGTTTTTCCATTAAAATGTAAAAATTTTCTGACTCTTTTCATATAGAAAAATGCATTTTTAAGGTCTAAAACTGAAAGCCACTGTAGCGTCGGGGATAACAGGCTTAATAAGGTGTAAGAGTTTGGAACCACTGGGTGCAGGGGCTCCACTCTCTGATTTACTGTCCTTAAATCTTGAACTGGTTTAATAAGTTCCATCTGGCTTCATCACTGGTAACAAAGGCGTATTCCAGGATGATTGACAATAATCAAATAACCTTTGCAAATGTTCACTTATTTCCAACACTGCCTGTCTAGGCAAGGGATACTGAGGAATTTTTATGAGGGTGGCCATTGGTTTTAAAGTGATTATTACAGGGGAAATATCTATTGCCAGTCCAGGGGGGTTATCTTCTGTCCATACTTCTGGAGTGTTAAAAGTGGTCCAATCTGTTCTTTCCACCAAAATCTCATATAGCCTCTATTTATTTCTTGTTGCTTTTCCATCTTTTCTCAATACCTCTGCTGCAAGCTGTAGGCATCCAGCTACTCTTTTATATCCTTTCCCCCTGAATTTACATTCTCAATACATTTACCAACCTTCCTCTCTCTCTTGTCCACCTCTCTGACCAATAACCACATTCTCTATTTCTTTCTGAATTCCACATTTGCTATAGCCAAGGAACCTTGCACATTACTGTTCAATCCTCTTCCTCTGTCTCTTGAAACACAGCTTCACTGTCTGATCCTACTTTTTCACTTCCTCCACATTTCTTCTAACATATACCTCCATCTCTACTTCTGATCTTTGTTTTTCCAATACCTTCCAACTCAGAACAATAGGCCTGTGGAACAATGTGCTCCTTTTTCCATGAACTGAACAAGTTTCAGAAATAACAACTGTCTTTTTTCACAGACAATTTCTAATTTTTAAATCGTGGCCTATAATTTATCAATCAAAGACTCCACTTTTAAACTGACAAAACAACACTACAAGTGTTTACAAGCAAACTGAACAGGGACATCAATTCCTGATTCCATCTTTCAGGCTACACAGTTTCAGTGTCCATGTTCCACGCTATTGCACTTGACATTTATATTTTTCTGGGGACATACATTTTCCATCAAAAACATATACTCTCTGCCACCTATGTTTTCACATTGTACATTTTAGTTCCAAAGTACAGGATCTCACTTCAAAGCAGAAATTACAAATAATGTTCTTAAACTGACACAAACGTTTGGTCTTTTTGCATCTATATCTGCTCTAACAGGTTTAACATAAAATGACACTGAAACAACAATAACATTATATGCTGATATATACACAATCTCATTTTCTAAATAATCCTTGAGCTGTCTTTTTAGGGTTATCTTTTCCCTTTGTTTCAAAATCCACAAATAACAATAAAATATAGGTCTTCTGTACATTGGGGGTGTACCTCATGTTTATCATGAACTAACCAAATTTCTTAACTGACAACAGGGACATATTTTAAAATGTATAACTCAAACAGCCTTCCAATATGCTGGTGCATAAAGGCATTGACAACAATAAGAATTAATTTTTCTCAAAGGATCAAACAAAAGGGAATAAAAACCAAACCATACATTATCACATATGAACAGAAGGTCAACAATTTAGTTTTATATAAGAAATACAACTCTAACAATAAGAGACAATAAAAATAAAGGCTTTATCTTTTTTATACTTCTGGGTTTCTAACATTTGAAAACAATGCAATCTGTTCTTATATTGCAGTGGGGGTGTACTTATAACCAGGTCATCCTCTGGGTGGCCCAAATCTAATTATGGCACAATTAGTTTTATTTTATCATCCCTTTTTGTTTTATCTGTGGCTACAACCATGGTGTTTGAACGACAATCTCAGGTTGGATTTTTTTTTGTAACACTTCTAGTCATGCTGTAGCATTTTCTCATTGATCCAGGTAATATTTTTCTGTATAATTTATAATTTGTCTAATAGCATTTTATTACAAGATCTTTCAGGTGACCACCTAGGACTTATATCAAAGGTGGGCAAGAAATCCAGAGTGCTCTGTCTGCCACACAGAAACACTTAACTTTAAAGTGTGTTGTCTATCACACAAACACTTTTATAATTGGGTCTTCTGGCTGCCATACAGAGACACCCCCCCACTCCAATTATTCAACATGCATTTGAGCAGGGTTTCTTTTTTCTTTTGAACTACCCCCTCCCATTGCATTGCCTTGTGGACTTTCAGGGACATAGACACTCACTGCAATTCAATCAAACATCCACACACTCTTTCCAGACAAGAAACCCAGACACTTCCCAACAGATTCAGAAACAGGAATAAAAGGTTGATCAGGCCTTTTCTTTACCTCTTACGGAGGTAGCTGGCTGGTTACTGACAGGACAGGTAAAAGAAAAGAAGAACCCCTTTATATACTCACCTGCGAGTGTTGGAGGTCCTCCAGCCGGCGTAGGAATGAAAGCGATCTGAGCTAGGCTTCAGGGAACCATTAGTTGGCAATCACCGCAGCTTTCCTGTGTTTCTTCCTCAGCCTGACCGGGCTCCAGTAAACTTTCTAGAGTGCGCGCTCCCCGGCGAGGGTGATGAAGCAATGCAGGAGTCTGCAGGGACCAAGGAAGTCCCGGGGAAATCCCCTAGTCTGCTGGCTCCGCTATGGAACAGGAGAACTTCTCCTGCTCCTCAAGTCCCTGCTTGGGCGCCAACATGTTATGGCAGAAATCAGCAGTTGAAAATCCTCCCCAGAGTCAAAGGCAGCAAGACCAGAAGTTCGATAGCTCAAATGCTTTATTTGCTAGCAAAGAGCCTGTCCTCTGGATCATTCCAAAGAGAACAGCCCCTCCTCTGTGTTAACAGCCAATTTTTATACATGTTAGAGTTACAAAAAATTCCATAATCAACACATTTTCTAGACAAATGACACCTGTGACTTGAGCATCTGGCTTTTTGATCATACTCCCTACATACTATGAAGGTCGATTTGACCTAGGCATATATTTGTCAACATCCTCTCACTCCTTTTCTCTTGCTAAGGACATTCTTTCACTCCTTCTTTTGCCAAGGACATGTATCAAAGAGCTTTTCAGCTGCGTCCTCTACATTCTCATTATCTCTTGAACCTTATCAACATCCTGGGTAGACGGGATGAAATCACTCTTTTCCCTCCTCCCATATCCATTTCACCTTTCCTTCACCCAAAATAATTACACAGTTCAAACTTCGGTCAGATGCTCTCTTAAAAATCAGCTCCAAGCCTTTAACTTTTCCTTACTATTATTGATTAACTATAGCCTATATATTTTAACAATCTATTACCCTCTCAGTACCACTGGGCGGGATATAAATTATTATTATTATTATTATTATTATTATTAACAGCCTTTTTAAAGCTGTCTAAGGATGTAAGCAGAGGGATCTCATCTGGCAGGCCATTCCATAATCTGGGGGCGACCATAGAAAATGCCCTCTGGGAGGTAGCTGAGAGCCTAGCTTTTTGTGGCTGGAGCAAATTCCTCCCAGAGGACCGGAGTGCGCGGGGAGGATTATAGGGGAGAAGGCAGTTCCGAAGATAGTTTGAACCCAAGCCATTTAGGGCTTTAAAGGTGATAACCAACACCTTGTACTGGGTTTGGAAACTAATAGGCAGCCAGTGGAGGGACTTTAATATTGGAGTAATATGGTCCCTCCTAGATGTTCCAGAAACTACTCTGGCTGCCATATTTTGTACTAACTGCAGTTTCTGGACCAAGCATGAGGGTAGCCCCATGTAGAGCACATTACAGAAGTCTAGACGTGAGGTTACCAGTGCATGCACAACACGCACACAAAATGTACACAAAATGTACACAAAACCCACACATACATCCTTAACAACTGTGTAGGGAATTGGTAAATATCTTTTCACATGGTAGAAGAGTGAGTGAAGGATCTACTAAGATGAACAAAATAGCAAACCTTGAAAGGGGAAAACACACAATTGTTACTACTTCTGAATACATGGTGTCAGATGCAGACACAAAGCAGGAATGGGGAAAGAGAGAGAGCAGAGACAGCCCAATACTGTATTTCCTTTTTAATTTTTAAATGTATTCTAACTCATTTTTGTCCTGAAGTGAAGGATAAGACAGTATCCCACCCACCTCTGCCATTCTTCATAAAGTAGTTGACTGGTTTGTCTGCCACATCTTCTCAGATCTTATCAATTTAACTTTAATGGACTATTACTTCTTAAATCCCACTGAGGGATTCAAGATTAAGTGTAGTCTTTAATTTTCAAAGCTCAGAACTGTTGCTGCAAACAAGTATTTATGTATATGTTACACATAAGAAGAGCACTTGGGGGTAACGTATTTGTTTTACAAATGCACAGCAAGCGGTGTATAGCATATACTATAGAATGCTTTCCTACAACACTTTACTACTAATACTACTACCGCTTCTCCTCCTTCTCACATTGCAGCACTTGCTACCTGAGGTTTCTGCTTCAGTCTGCCTATTATTATTATTATTATTATTAACTGAAGGAAAGAAGTTGGCAGCATGAGCTTTCGTAGACTTCAGTCTACTTCCCCAGATGCATTTGGTGGAGTGGAAAGCCAGGGACAGGCCTATATATGCCATTAGTGTGTGAGAATACCAATGGCATATATAGATTTGTCCTTGGCTTTCCACTCCATCAAATGCATCTGAGGAAGTAGACTTAAGTCTACGAAAGCTCATGCTGCCAACTTCTTTCTTTCAGTTAACTCAGAGGTGCTACACAATCTCTCTACATATTGATTCTACAGACTAACATGGCTATATCTTTGAATTCTATTATTATTATTATTATTATTACAGTAAGACTAGCCCTGGATTGGCCAATAGATACAATCAATGAGCATGCCGGAGCAGGGTGCTCCAGTCAACCATAAGCTTGCAGAATGTGCTTTGTGATGCCAGACCAAGAGCCTTTAATTTGATCTATTGCCAGTATTCAACCAAGAGAGTCTGGATGTGCCTCACAATGAAAAAAGAAAAGAAAAGAAAAGAAAAGCTCTAAGAAACCTGCTCTGCTGTCTTAGAGCTTGGAACTGAATATTGATTACATTTAAATTGCTACCAATAGCCATCACATTTCCAACACAAGTCTCATTATTTGCTTTAAGCTGAACAATGTTATTATGGAAGGCATTTGCTCTGAAGAGGGGTATTTTATGTTTTACTTGAAGCAGCCTTGCCTCAGACAACTTGGCAAAATTCCTCCACCTCTTTTGGAAAGAAACAGTTTCAGTCCCTGCTAGATACCTACTCTTTGTATCAGATACCAAGAAATGGAACCAACCCTCTTCTGGTGAATATTGATGTGACCCTGTCCAATGTGCTAAATGTGGTATGTATTATGGTTCTTTTTCTTCTTTTCTGATCATATTTTTAACTAACGTTGTTTTGTCTTTATTTACTTTTTAAGTTCTGATTTTTTCCCAAATTCTTTTAGTGATTCTATTAATCTTGGAGCACTTCCTAATTGATCTTTTAATGAAATTGCCAGATCACCAGCGAATGCCCTAATTTTATATTCATTCTCCTTAATCTTTATTCCCTTTATAATTACATCCTCTCTTAATTTCTTAATAAGGATTTCAATAACACACAGGAACAACGTGGGGAAAGGGGACATCCCTGCTTAGTTCCTCTATAGACACTTAATGTATTTGATTTCTCTCCATTTATTATAATTCTGGCTTTTTGTTTTGTTTTGCTTTCATATATTTTCTTAATCCAGGATAAAAATCTCATTCCTACTTTAATTTTTTCCAGTATTACAAAAATGAAGGCCAGTTTACACTGTTGAAAGTTTTTTCAGAGGAAAACTTTTTCAACGCTTTATATATAGGACAATAAAAGAACTGGCAAATGTAATCTCAGAGCCTCTGGCAATAATCTTTGAAAACTAATGGAGAACAGGAGAAGTCCCAGCAGACTGGAGGAGGGTAAACGTTATCTCCATCTTCGAAAAAGGGAAAAAAGAGGATCCCAACAACTATCGCCCAGTTAGTCTGACATCAATACCAGGAAAGATTCTAGAACAGTTCAGTAAATAGAGAGTCTGTGAGCATTTAGAAGGGAATGCCATAACCACTAAAAGTCAACATGAGTTTCTTAAAAACAAGTCATGCCAGACTAATCTGATCTCTTTTTTTGATAAAATTACAAGCTTGCTAGATGAAGGGAATGCAGTAGACATAACATATCTTGATTTCAGTAAGGCTTTTGACAAGGTTCCTCATGATAGTCTTGCAAACAAGATAGTAAAATGTGGGCTAGACAATATAACTGTTGTGGATTAGTAACTGGTTGACTGACCGAACCCAAAGGGTGCTCAACAATGGCTCCTCTTCATCCTGGAGAGAAGTGACCAGTGGGTGCCACAGGGTTCTGTCCTGGGCCCAGTGATATTCAACACCTTTATCAATTATTTGGATGAAGGAATAGGGGGCATGCTTTTCAAATTTTCAGATGACACCAAATTAGGAGGAATAGCTAATACCCCAGAAGACAGGATGAAAATTCAAAATGACCTTAATAGATTAGAAAACTGGGCCAAAGCTAACAAAATGAATTTCAACACAGAGAAATGTAAGGTACTGCACTTAGGGCAAAAAAATGAAATGCATAGATATAAGATGGGGGACACCTGGCTTAACAAGACTACTAAGCTTATCATATGGCACTTTAAGTAACGGGAACAGAAAGGAATGGAATGGAATGGAATGGAATGGAATGGAACGGGGCAAAAATGCCTTGGGGACTCCTGACAGCATTGGTGGCGTTCTCCTGTCCAGTAAAATGTGTTTTTGCCCTGGTCCGTTCCTTTCCGTTCCTGTTCTTGTAAGTGCTGTGCGATAAGCTTACAGGTGTGAAAGGGATCTAGGAGTCCTAGTAGACCACAAATTGAACATGAGTTAACACTGTGATCCAGCAGCTAAAAATGCCAATGCGATTTTTGGCTGCATCAATAGAAGTATAGTATCCAGATCAAGGGAAGTAATAGTGCCACTGTATTCTGCTTTGATCAGGCCCCACCTGGAATACTGTGTCCAGTTCTGGGCACCACAATTCAAAAAGGATGTTGAAAAACTGGAGCATGTCCAGAGGGGGGTGACTAAAATGGTGAAGGGTCTGGAAACCATGCCCTATGAGGAATGACTTAGGGAACTAGCCTGGAGAAGAGACAGTTAAGAGGTGATATGATAGCCCTGTTTAAATATTTGAAGGGATGTCATATTGAGGAGGGAGCTAGCTTGTTTTCTGCTGCTCCAGAGAACAGGATCCGGAACAACGGATGCAAGCTACAGGAAAAGAGATTCCACCTCAACATTAGGAGGAACTTCCTGACAGTGAGAGCGGTTTGAAAGTGGAACACACTCCCTCAGAGAGTGGTGGAGTCTCCTTCTTTGCAGGTCTTTAAACAGAGGCTGGATGGCCATCTGTCGGGGATGCTTTGATTTTGAGTTCCTGTATGGCAGAGGGTTAGACTGGGTGGCCCTTGTGGTCTCTTCCAACTCTATGATTCTATGGTTCTATGTCCTGGAAAAGGAAGATGTCTGGTCACCCTGTTTTAGGAGAACTTCTCATGCCTAGTTATGATCTTCACAATGTGGTCTCTTAAAAAGGAAATGCACACATATAGTGCTCAGAAGGAAAACTGATGTTGAATTATTTCTCCACTAGGATATCACGAAATATACTTTTTCAGCTGTCTTGCTCTTGAATCAGGTAATGCCCATTCTTTCTTATCAAATAGCTAGGAAGCAAGAGCAGATTGGGGGTGGGGTTTCCAAAGGAAAGATGGGGGATTCTCTTGTGTTCCCAGTATTCTATTTGTTGTCGTTGTTGTGTGCCTTCATGTCATTGTACTGACTTATGGCAACCCTAAGGCAACCCTATCATGGGGTTTTCTTAGCAAGTTTCTTCAGAGGGGGTTTGCCATTTACATCCTTGGAGGCTGAGAGAATAGCACTTGCCCGTGGTCACCCAGTGCATTTACATGGCTGAAACAGATTTGAAACCCCCGTCCCCAGAGTCCTAGGCCAACTATCAAACCACTATGCCACACTGGCTCTCATTCTACTCATGCTTCCCTATATAATATACTAATACTTCCCTGTGGACTCTGGCTAGACCAGGCATCTTGAACCTTTTTGGATTGAACTTCCACTTATAGCCCCAATCCCCAGTACGGGTCCAATTCCTTATCTTTTATTTTAAATGCATCTGTTCCCCTACTCCATCGTTTCTCTCAACACAGTACTGCAAACATACTGGTTTAATAGTAATTCCTTCCCCCAAGGGAACCCCAGAAACTGTTTAGGGAATGGGAAGGTGCAAGTAAAGATTTCCTTGCAGAAATCTTAGCCCTGTAAATTACTAGGATTGCATACTCTCCAGCTGTCCTGATTTGGCAGAGACAGTCCTGATTAATCCTCTGTTATCCCAGTTTTTCAGTTGCTTTTAAAATGTCCCAGTTTCTTTCTACTCCTCCCACTCTCCTCATGTTGGGATGAAGTCCCAAGGGAAAATGTACAATGTGGGATGATATAGTAGTGACCAGGCAACAAAGGGTCACTGGCAGCCATGATGATGAAGCACTTTTCCACCTGGTTCTGAGTCAGGGGAAGTGACATTGGAAGATGGTCACCAAGTGCAGTAAAGCACTGAAAAAGGCTGCAAAACTGCTAAGTCACTCTGGTTGAGTGACAGGTGTCAAGAGGAAGAGGCAGGGCCAAAAGTCCACGTGGAGCCCTGGCTATATAAGGGAGTTGCCTCAAGTCACAGTGTGGTTGGATGGATGGTGGACGTGGTGGATTGTTGGTGAATTGTGACGGTGGACAGTGGACAGTGTTGTATGATAGCCTTGTACATAATGGAACCAAGATTAAAAGCCTCATCTGAGAGACACCTGTCTGCAGTCTCTCTTTACTCTGTCTGAAAGGGGAGAGGTGCTTCTCCAGCTCACAAGCTGCTTCCTGCATCCCAGAAAGTGGTGATTCTGGTGCCAAACATTGACGTGGAACATCACACACTGCGTAACCACGCTAACAAGGGTTATGGGCCCAGTCTGCACCAGCGGATCCTCCTGGATGACCGTGTGAGTAGCTGTTTGTGTGCAGTTGTCTAGAAGAGCAGTTCTAGCTGCCTGAGTGCTGGAAGGCAGAGAGTTAAGAAGCTGAGCTGCTTACCATGTTCTTATCTCAAGCAGATAGTGAGAGCTGGGAAGGCTGCTAACACTGAGCGTTTGTCTTGCTTGCTGCTAGCATGGATTTTGTGAAGTTCCTGAGGAAAAATGATCAAAACTACTCCCAGTGGGCAGTTTATGCCAAGGCAATCCTGGTAAGGGAAGGACTCTGGGATGTCACTGAAGAAAGGCTGACTGTGAAAAATGCTGAACTTGATAGAAAAGCAAGAGCCACCATAAATCTTTCTCTGGACCCAAACCAATTAGTCCATGGCAGAGGCAACAGGTCTGCCCAGGAGGTCTGGTTTGCACTGAAGAATGTGCACCACTCAGACTCTGCCCTTTCCAAGATGCTTTGGAGCAAAAGGCTGTATGCCTGTAAAATGCAGAAAGGACAGTCTCCAGAGGAGCATCTGGTCACCATGAAGCATCTGTTTTTGGAGGTAGAATCCAGAAGAAGAAATCTTTCAAAAGAGCAGAAAGCATATATCTTGCTGGGCAGCTTATCCAGTGATTTTGATCATATACTGTACAGCCTGCAGAGCGTGCCAGAGAGTCAGCTCACAATAGACTTAGTGTCGACACGTGTCTTGGAGGAATGCCAGAGATGGTGTGTTGAGAATGGCATTCAGAGACAGCAACATGCCAAGCCAAAGTCAGCAAACACACCATTGGAGGCAGTTCAACAAGCTGAGAGTGCAGCCATCTGCAAAGTCAAATGGTGCTATAATTGTGGACAGCCAGGTCACTTCAAGAGGAACTGCAAGAAGCCACCTGCTGCCAGAAGGAAGGAACAGGAGGGGAGTTGTTTTGGCAGTAAAGGACAGTGACTGTCAAGCCCATCTCGCTGTTGCAGCCAGACATCTATGGATGATCGACAGTGGTGCAACTCACAATTTGGTGAAGCAGAAGTCCTTGCTGAAGGACAGGAAGCCCTCATGTGTTGACTCTGTAGGTTTGGCTGATGGGGGTTCAAGCCAAATAAGGGACATGGGGACTATGCATTTTCCGGGGTTTGACAAAGACTTTGAAAATGTGTTGTGTGCTCCCCAGTTACAGAATTGTCTGGTCAGCATGTCCTCACTGACTTCAGATGGATACACCCTACACTTTGAGGGGGATGGCTGTGTCAACACTAAGGGGGGCAGGTTTGTCCAAAAGCATGCAAGCACAACAGGTTATACTACTTAGACAACCATGCAGAATGTGCCACAGTAGGCAATGTGCCACTGCACTCAAATTGTGCACACTACTTTCATAGAGTGTTGGGACACACAAGCTTTACAAGTTTTGGGGAAACTGGGAAGTGTTTGCCCTGAGTTAAATCTGGAAGAGCGCAAAAACCATTTGGAATGCTCTGTGTGCATCAAGATAAAGCTGCAGGCTTTTCCTGTTGCTAAGAGGAGCAAGTGCACCAACCAGAGGCCATTCCAATCGGTGCATGCGGATCTGGCTGATCCTTTCGCCAAATCTGTAGGCCATAGTAGATATCTGATGGTCATAGTTGATACTCCTATGCCTACACCCTCAAGGAGAAGAATGAGGCTGCGGCTACATTCAAGAACTGGGTGGAAATGGTGGAAAGGGAATTTGAGTAGAAGGTTGGTACTCTGGTGACAGACCGTGGAGGTGAGTTTTTGTCTGTAAGCCTGAGTAATTGGCTGAAACAGAAGGGCATCCTCCATAACACCACTAACCCAGCCACCCCGCAGGAAGATAGTTTGGTGGAAAAAAAGATTGGGGTGTTAAAGCAGATAAAGGACTGCATGCTGCTTGATGCAGGGGCCCCAGAGGGTCTTTGGGGGGAGGCAATCCTGACTGACTGCCACATCACAAACCAGGTGTAGAAGTCTGCAGTCAAACAAATGCCCTATTTTATGTTGTATGGGAGGCCACCCAACCTCAGCTACCTAAGTGTGTTTGGGCAGCATGCCAATGTATTGATTCCCCAGACTTTCAGAAAGAAAGGTAACCCCAAGTGGCGGAGATTGATGTTTGTGGGGTACCAGGGGAACAGTTATAGATTTTACCTGGGGGATGGTCACGTCCAGGAGTGCAAATTTTGAGAAACAGTCCGGGTGGAAAAAGATCCACAGAAATCAGGAGGTGTTTGTCAGATTGGGACAACAAGGAGGCAGTACTGGAACTGGAGGGGTGTGAATACCAGAGCTTACACCAGTAGGCCAGCCTAGCACCTCCAGGGAATCCACAGGCACACAGACCTCACCCATCACTATCCGAAAGTTCGAGCCACCACCATCCACAGAGGCAGGGGTACAGACGAGTAGTGACAGTGAGGATGAGAAGGGACAAACCAAGGTGATCATACCTAGGAGGACTCAGAGAGTCAGAAGGCCACCTGAGTGTTTTATTGTACAGAATGCCAGAGTATGTTCTGTAGCAGCTGATGAGCCAGAAAGCTACAAGGAGCTTCTCACCTACCCTAGGGGGAACAGATGAAATGGTTTGAGGCCATGGACAGTGAGTTTTCATCTTTGGTGAACAGGGAGGTGTTTGAAGTAGTGGATAGACCAGGAGACTGGAAAGTCGTAGGTTGCAAGTGGGTGTTTAAGAGGAAGGAGATGCCAGATGGGACCCACAAATATAAGGCAAGATTGGTAGCCAAAGGCTTTTCTCAGCAGCATTTTGAGAGTTTTGACAAGACCTTCTCTCCAATAGCAAAGCCAGAAAGTCTCAGGTTAGTGTTGGCATTGGCTGCAAGAAAGGGTCAAGTAGTAAGGCATTTTGACTTTGAGGCAGCTTACCTAAATGCACGGCTAGATGAAGAGGTGCACATGGAGCAAGTGCTTGGTTTTGATGATGCCAAGGAGGGGATAGTATACAGGCTGAGGAAAGCTCTTTATGGGCTTAAGCAGAGTGCATGCTGTTGGAATCTTTGCATCCATGAGGAATTGGTGAGACTCGGATACAAGTGCAGTGTAGCAGATGCTTGCCTGTACATGAAAGGAGGGGTCACACTAGTTATTTATGTTGATGACCTGTGTGTGGCTGCTCAGACTGAGCAGGAAGTAAAGGCTGTGCAGGAAGAACTAGCAAAGAAGCTTGTTCTGAAGGACCTGGGGAACCTCAAGGCCTACTTTGGGATTGAGGTGGAGAGAACAGAGGATGGTAAAATCTTGCTAAGTCAGACCAAAAAGATAGAGAGGCTGGTGGGGAAGTGTGGCTTGGAGAATGCCAAGGTGCTAAAGAGCCCAATAACTCCAGGATATACCAGCAGTGAGTGTGACAAAGTGTTTGAATTGTACAGGTCAGTGATAGGCAGTTTGCTTTTTGTTGCCAATAACACCAGGCCAGACATTTCCTTTGCTGTAGGTGTCTTGAGCAGGACAGTCAGCAGTTTGAAGGTGGAGGACTGGACAGCAGTAAAGAGGTTACTAAGATACCTGAAAGGGAACAAGAAAAGGAAGCTAGTGCTGCAGGGAACTGAAGCACAGCTGGAGTGCTGTGTGGACAGCTCCTTTGCCTTAGAGCTGCATGACAGGAAGTCTGTGACAGGTTTGCTCATCAAGTTTGCGGACAGTCCTGTGGTTTGGAGGAGTAGAAAGCAGAGCTGCATGGCACTGAGCACCTCAGAAGCAGAGTTTGCTGCACTTTCTGAGATGGCAGGAGAAGTGCTGTGGGTGAGGCAGCTGCTGGAGGACTCGGGTGAAGAGTGTAGAGGCCCAACAGTTGTACACAAGGACTCACAGGCTTGCATTGCCATGTCTGAGGCAGAAAATCTAAGGAATAGGACAAAAGACATAAGGGTGCAGTACCAGAATGTGAGGCAGTTGGTTCAGACCAAAAAGACCAGTATTTTGAGTCTGGTCTACATTAGCTTGGAAGACAATGTAGCAGACATCCTCACTAAGGCCCTTCAGGTAGAAAAACATGAGAGGTTGTCAGTATAGTTGGGCATGGCACCATGAGCAGAAGCTCAAAGCCCGAGGTCCTGTGTGGATGGAAGATCCTAGCCTGAGGACATAGGCGGCGGAAGATTTGGGCCAGAGTGCGGAAGCACTGAAGAAGATTATGTACCTGGAATGATAGACAAGGTGCCTGGGGTGTTCATATAAAAAAAAGGTGCTGCTGTTACAGAATGCTGTTCTGGGTCTGGTAAGCATGGATCAGAAGACAGTGTGGCAGACAGGTACACCAGGGGCCTGGGCACTGGTGGGAGAACATCAGAAGGTGTCAGGCTGGTGGGATATGACACAGTGAATCAGGGAAGGTCCATAAGAACACACTCAATGTTAAAATAAGTCAAGCATTGTGCAGACATTGTACGTTTTGGAGGGGATTGTTGGGATTGAGTCCCAAGGGAAAATGTACAATTTGGGATGATATAGTAGTGACCAGGCAACAAAGGGTCACTGGCAGCCATGATGATGAAGCACTTTTCCACCTGGTTCTGAGTCAGGGGAAGTAACATCGGAAGATGGTCACCAAGTGCAGTAAAGAACTGAAAAAGGCTGCAAAACTGCTAAGTCACTCTGATTGAGTGACAGGTGTCAAAAGGAAGAGGCAGGGCCAAAAGTCCACGTGGAGCCCTGGCTATATAAGGGAGTTGCCTCAAGTCACAGTGTGGTTGGATGGATGGTGGACGTGGTGGATTGTTGGTGAATTGTGACGGTGGACAGTGGATGGTGTTGTTTGATAGCCTTGTACATAATGGAACCAAGATTAAAAGCCTCATCTTAGAGACACCTGTCTGCAGTTTCTTTACTCTGTCTGGAAGGGGAGAGGTGCTTCTCCAGCTCACAAGCTGCTTCCGGCATCCCAGAAAGTGGTGACTCTGGTGCCAAACGTTGACGTGAAACATCACGCACTGCGTAACCACACAAACACCTCATCCTCAGCTTACTTCAGTTGTTGCAAACTGAGTTCAAAGTGCAGAAGTAGTTTGTATTCAATTAACTAAGTAGAGGGGAAGGAGAGGTGGAATCTGGTCCTTCCCTATAGACTCAGGCAAAAGAAGAGTGCTGCAGCCTCTCCTAGCTTGTCTGTTCTTCCTCATTAGTAACTTTTGCCATTTTGGCCACACTTTGCTGTTTAGTCATACACTTTCCCAGTTTTCATCTGTAAAATGTTGGAGGGCATGGGTCTAGAATCTGGGGACATAATCCATAACTTATATAAAGCATGCGTAATAACCACTCTTCCTCACACTTGATCCTTTACTTCAATAATTTCTTATCTGTTTAAAGAAGTAGAGTGTGCTTCTTGAGCTTGGCCAGGGAGCAAACCAGGGCTGGACTCAACACACAAGGTGAGGAGGCTCTGTCCTTTCCTCAATACCTTTTCTAACTGTGAAGGAAAGCTGAGGGGGGCAACTCTCCAGGGGGATTCCACCCCACAACTCACTTGCCTTCCCAATGGGGAAACCAATCGGGAGGGAGAGGAGTCTAGATTTTGTTTCTTCCATCCTACCATGCAGTACCGAAACTCAAGTTATTTGTGTGAGTGACTAGCGAGGGTGAAATGTGATGTGTTTATGAATGTGGGGTTCTGAGTGTGCATGGTATATGTGTGTGTAAGCATACACAACTCTGTTTGTGCTCTGGACAAGCACTTTGAAACTTTATGCCCTTCTCATGCCCTTCTGAACTGTGGCCTCATCCATTGTTGGAATGTGGTCCAGACCCAATTTGGAGCACAGTAGAAATAAAGATCTACAGCTGTGGGAAAGAAGATGGCACTACAGCCATGCTGAATTGACCTTATTTTACCCAGTCAGGATCGTCTGGAACTTGTGTCCATGAAATAGCTGGTTTTGTTTAGACCTTAGCTTGGGAAGAGTGGTTGTGGGGAGAAAACTGTGCAGCATTTAACATTTCCTACCCCCTGTGCTTCTCAGTCATGGTACAACCAAGACCTGGTATGGGATGAGAAAGAGTTCCCCTTCACCACCCTCAGCGTCCCCTGGAGTTCAATATGGACTCCGATCCTCACAATTCGAGAAATGTAAGTAGCATTGAGAAGCATGCATGTTCATACGTAAAATGAAGACATTGACCAGATGTTCCAAAGGGGTTTTCAGCTTCTGTCCCTCCAGTGTCACAGGAGAGCTTTCTCTAGCTAGTGTCTGCCAGGTGTTTTGAACTTCCACTTCCAGCAGCATAGGAGTTCTTGAGGAGCATGATCAACATAGTATGTGGGTAACAGGCAACAAAATCATGGGACTTCAAACATGGCTCCAACTCAATAATATTTGATGTGGAGGCACAGTTTAATGTGGCAAAGGGGAAGATTGGTTCCTGTTGCTCTTATTTTTGTACCCCACTCCAAGGGCTTTTTCCCCCTTGTCACACACCAGGACTGAAATGAACCCATTGGGGAAAAATATCTGGGGAAGGCTGCAGAAAAGCACCACCCATTTAAAATGTTACCATTTAAAATATTACCCATATCTGAAGACATGGTTTTGCCATGGCAAAATGTCACTGAGGTCTAAGGTGCCATATTAGAGATAGAGATTCACACTGCTTGCTTCCTCTGAAAAATCTAGTTGGACAGCATGTATACAAGGACCAATGCTCTTTCCAATTGTGAAGGCAATTCACCCTCTCCTCCTTTCCCTGCCTATACTAAAATGGGCAGGGGTTGTTCATAGTAGATGTCCTATCACATGCCAAAGTGCCATCAGTGCACGCTGTGGCAAGCCACAAAGATCTAAGGACAATCCTCTGGAAAGAAGCTTTTGAGAGCCTTAATAAGTATTTGTATTAAAACTTATCTCTGGTTTTATAAATCCAGGATGAGGTTTCAAAATTTCAGAGGAGACTATAAAGACCATGGCAAGTAACACTCTCCTTTCCTTCGTTCTCTCATTGCTCTTTTTTCTTCCAAAAGGTATGATGTGACATGGATGATGGACTCACCCAATGTGGTGCTGCACAGTGATGGGAAAACGGAGTTTCTGCTCCCTCTGAGCATTGAGAGCAACTGTAACTTCAATCTCTTTTACTACCCCCTTGATGTCTCCAGTTGTACTTTGAGCTTCTTCTCTCTGTCCAACAAAGGTGAGAAGTTTGCATATACTGGACAGTGTGAGGAAACTGGTTCTCATGGGCTTTGCTGAGGTTTCCAAGCAGAATCCTCTAATGAAGAAAAGGATTTTATGGCTGTGCAAATGCGATCAGATTGCAAGTCCAGCATTCCTCACCACTGACTATTGTGGTTGGGACAATGAGTCTTGCAGTTCAACACATCTGCAGGGCTACATGATACCCACCCTGCTCTAAGGGCCCTTAGAGAGTTATAGAGTTATAACACCATAGCATAGTTATAGCACTATGATTTCACTTTAATTGCCATAGTTCTATATCCTGTGGAATCCTGGGATTTGTAGTTGTGTGAGATATTTTTGAGTTCTTAACCAGAGAGCTCTAGTGCCTTTGACCAAATTATAGACCCCAGGATTCCATAGGATGGAACGGTGGCAGTAGAATCATAGTGTTACAATTGTGTAGTATGAAAGGGCCCTAGGAGTTGCGTCCTTAAACTTTATACACATTTTCCATTCACATCATAGTAATGGCAATTTATATATTAAGGCAGAATAAAATAACCATTTAGAGCAGCAGTAAGGGAAGTACTACTCCAAATCCTGATTTTGGGGGGAGCCCACTGGACTCTCTCAAAACCTTTGCAACGTCTTAATATTAATTGTCCCCAAAATATTAGTCACTGCACCTGGAGGCCTCTGGAAGCATCAGAAATCTGTGACAGCAGGAGCTGTTTTCAAAGAGATAGCAGTCTGTTTCAGCATAAAAATGGGGGGGGGGGGAAGAAAAAAGGATGTGTGGTGGGAAGAATCTATCAGCATCTCTGGGACTGATATTTTATCACAAGCTTTTGTGGATATCAGTCCACTTTTTCAGATGCACTGATAGTGAGGCATTAAAGCCACAGGAATCTAAGTATGAGACAGTGAGGTGTAGTGGTTGGACTAGAACTCTGGAGACCAGGGTTTGAATCCTGGTTCAGCCAGGAAACCCACTGGGTGAGTTTGAGCAAGTCACACTCTCTCAGCCTCAGAGGAAGGCAAAGGCAAAACCCCTCTGAACACATCTTGCCAAGAACACCCCATAACAGGTTCACCTTAGGGTTGCCATAAATTACTTGAAGGCACACAACAATAAATCTAAGTGCTGTTACACAGATGTGGGAATATACTAAAATGTAGTAAGATAGAGAGAGGCAAATTATGACCATAGCCATAAAATTTCAAAGAGCTGTGTAAGATGAAACAGGCCAGTTTCAGACAATCAGTCTGCTCCTATTGAAATGTGAAAGCCGTAACACTGCTTACCAAAAATCAGTGTCCTTGGAGACAAAAGCTTTTCTGAGGCGCTATCTTTTGTTATATGTGCAGTTGTGAAGACTCGTGTATTAATATATACAAGGTACCAAGAATCCATGGTTTTTGTTCATGCCTCTCTTAATGAATTAGAACTTGTGAATATTTAGGGAGGAAGCTGGTCTTTCTCTCTTTGCCTCAATAGCCTTTCAAGTTTGATCTGAAACTTGATCTGAAAAGTTGATCTGAAAGAAAACTTGTATAAGTCCATGTTACGATGGTACTTGACTCCGTTAAAATTGTCAAAAATGTATAAAGGTCTAAATCCTGTTTGTTGGAAATGTGAAGATGAATTAGGATCTTATTGGCACATGTGATGGAAGTGTAAATTAGCTAAAAAAATTGGGATCAGATAAATTCGGAAATAGGTAAGTTATTGAATATACAATTGCATGTCGACCCAAAGGTATATCTGTTAAATATTGTTAAGGACGATATTGAAAGGAATTATGGTAAATTAATGTTTGTTTTAATAACAGCAGCTAGAATTATCTACACTAGATATTGGCGGAAAAAAGAAGTTCCCACCTTAGAGGATTGGAAAATAAAATTATTTGAAATTTATGAAATGGAGAAATTAACCCATTTATTAGATAATAAACCATTGTCAGGAGTTTATAAAAATTGGGTTCCATGGTATAGATATATGAAAATAACAGATGAAGGAAACTAATATAAAGATATTTAAAGATGCAGGATAAGAATTAATTGTCATGTTTTTGTTAGATAGAACTAAGTATGTGTTGAAAGATGGTTATAACGATTAAGACCGAATGATCGGTTTGAAGAAATGTAATAGATCGGGAATAGGTTCTTGGACTTAGAAGGTAAACTATAGTATTATAAATTGATATAATAGATACAATAGTGATACTTTCAGGGAAGTAGTTATCCCGAAAACTGGGTTTATAGAGGAATTAAGAGAAATATTTGCCTTGTATAAAGAAATCTATTGTCTATGATGTATGTTATAAGTGAGTTATAAATGTTTATTAAGAGTTGATTTTTATTTTGAGTATGTCTTTTTTTGTTTTCTTTTGTTGTTGTTTTTGTCATGAATGTATGTAGTATGTTATATGTATTAGGTTGGGTGTTTTTCGTGTCTTATATGTGTTTTTGTATTTTTGTGTGTGTTTTTATTCGTAATAAACTTTTTCTAATAATAATAATAATAATAATAAATAGCCTTTCAAGTTTCATACATAATTCTTTCCACTGAAGAGTGCTAGCTAACTGATAGCACACCTACAATTGCTTTTTTGCTAAAATAACCCAATAACCTCTCTCTCTCTCTTTAAATTACTCTTTCAAGTCAGTGAAATAGAATTCAAAGTTTCTGTTCAAAATAAAATTCTGAATATAAAGCGTGAATACCTTGTCAAGGATGTGAACATCACAAGCCCAAGGAATATGGCACAGCCTTATTTTGTAGTGAAGGTAAGGAAATGGTCTGTATCTCAAACAAGCGTCAATAGCTTCTCTGCTGGGATCTACCTTCCTGGCTGATACATCCACTCTCTGAATCATATGTTCTAAAGCCCTACTTAACTAGAAGGGGACAAAGTGAATGTTTGACGAGGGATGTAAAATAGATAAATTTGCAGCTGGAAAGCTGAGGTTGAGAAACTGAGGCTTTCTTACGTTCCATTGATGACAGAGAAATGACGTCAATTGGACTTTGATTCACATCCTGGTCTCTCAGCCACTGCTTTATTTATTTAATTTCTACCCTGCCTTTCTTCCAGCAATGGACTCAAAGAAGCTTACAATTTTTAAAAAAAATTAGTCCAGCTAAAATTGTATTTTCAAATTCTATTTCAAAGCATATAGTTAAAACACTTTAACATACATTTAAGACATGATTAAAAGATAAAACCACAGCCTGTAACAGTGGTGAGACTGAGAGAAAGCCCTTCCTCAAATATATTTAAACTCAGGCTGGCTCATATAGGGATGCATCCTTTTAGACATTCTGGACCCAAGCTGTGTAAGGTGTTGAAGGTCATAGTAAGCACTTTGAATTCTGCATTGAAATGGATTGATAACCAGTGAAGCTGTTTCAACATGTTCCCTGTAACCAGCCAAAGTCAGCAGTCTGGTCACAGCATTTTGGACCCACTAAAGTTTTCAAAAGTAGGCCCACATAGAGTACATTACAGTATCCAAGCAGGGTGTAATCAAGGTATGTGCCACCTTAGACAGATTTGACATATGAAGGAATGGGAGCAGCAGGCTCACAAGTTTTAATGCACTCCTGGTCACATCCGAAATTTGGGCATTCAAGCTCAGATCTGAATCCAGGAACATGCCTGGTCCAAGCTGCAAACCTGAGATTTCAGGGGGAGTGTGACCCCATCCAACACAAGCTGAAACCCTATTCCCTGATCTGCCTTCTGACTGACCAGATCTCTGCCTTGTCTGGATTAAGTTTCAATTTGTTTTTTCTTATCCACTCCATTACTGATAACAAATACTGGTTTAGTCCTGAAACAGCTTTGTTGGAGTTAGGTGAGAAGGAGAGATCGAGTTGGATGTCATCTGCATATTGCCATCTCCTTTTTATTGATCTTGCCAATAATATGTAAACTGCCTTAAGTCCCATGCTGGAAGAAAGGCAGACTATCAACCTATCAAGTAAGCAAGTGAGGAATAGTACTGAACTAAAACAACCCCCAACTTGGTGGTCCAGCTTGAAAGCAGGGGAAAATGTAGCTCCCACACACTTTGTTGTTAACTGCCCCTGAGTTAATCTCAACTCATGGCAGCCCTATGGATGAGACAACTCCAGGACCCTCTGTCCTCCACTGCTCTGCTTAATTCCTGCAGCCCCTTAATACCTGTGACCTCCTTAATAGACTCCATCCATCTGGCATGTGGCCTTCCTCTCTTCCTACTTCCCTCCATCTTTCCCAGCATTATTGTCTTTTCTAATGAGTCTTCTTTTCTTATGATGCATCCAAAGTACAACAGCCTCAGTCTGGTCATCTTGGCTTCCAGGGAGGTTTCTAGCTTGATCTACTCTAGGACCCATTTGTTTGTCCTTTTGGCTGTTCATGGGATCCTCAGCACTCTTCTCCAGCACCACATTATCTCAAATGCATTTTTTCTTCCTATCATCTTTCTTAACTGTCCAGCTCTCACATCCATACATGGTAATAGGGAATACGATGGCTTGTATGAATTTAACTTTTGTTCTGAGTTATATATCTTTGCATTGTAGAATCTTTTCTAGTTCATTCATAGCCAACCTCCCCATTCTTAGTCTTCTTCTGATTTCCTGACTGCAGTCTCCATTTCTATCAATGTTTGATCCCAGGTATGGGAATTCTTTTACTAGGTAAGTTTTAAGAGGTGCCAAATAGGAATGTTAAATCTTTGACTTTTCCCCACTCCCTGCTGTGGGAGAAAACAAATATTCCTGTTCTGTAGTCTCCCCATATTCTCTGAATGAGGCAAATACAAAGGATTTTTTTGTACAGAGAGACACATGTCTTTGGTGGGCAAAAAAAGAGGCGGTCTGTGCAGAATAGTCCTCCAGAATACTTGGGGACCTTGAATAGTGAGAGAAAAACTGTGCAAAAGTCTCACTGCTCTATTATTCTTACCAATACAGTTTCTAGACAGTTGGGAAACCTATTCTTCAACCAGGAAACAAACAATAGAGAATATTATTTCTATCTCTAGTGCTGAACAAAAACGAACTTTTATCCATTTCCCCTAGTTGGCACCAGCATCCATAATAGTAGCTGCACTGCCCTCACCTGCCACTTTGTCTGGGTTGTGTCTCGAAGATGGTGGCAACAACCAGAACAGAGTGGACAAAGTACAGCCCTCCAGAGGTTGCTGGAATACAAATCCCAGCACCCATCACCATTGGCTATTTCAGTTAGAGCTGCTGGAACCACCAGTCCAACAACATATGAAGGAGTCACATTTTCCCTTCATCTAAAATAAGACAACAGTAGCATCCCACCTGTAGTCTATCCAAACTGAAGCTGGTGAGATACAGGAAGCCTCACCCTTACTCTGAACTGGCTGCATGGACCTCTCAATTATCCTGTTGCAATGTTCAATCTGATTAGCTATTTGGCACTTTATCACTGGTCACCTTGCGACCCTGGTAAGTTAGGATGAAGTTGAAAGGAAGAGCACTGAAAGAGCAGCTCAGGAGTGCTGAATGCAAAAAGTATGCTATTGGGGTCTTTATAAGGCTCCCCAGAGTCCCATTTTCACAACAACAACAACAACAACAACAACAACAACAACAACAATTTATTTATATATCCCACCTCTCCCTGCGGATCAAAGCGGGAGTACAAAAATAAAAGCGAACAATACAACAACATTAAAACATAGCAAAAAACCATAACAAAATAAAATGATAAAAACAAAATTAATACAATAGAATTATTAAAATTACAATAAAATTACAAGTTATTAAAATTACAATAAAATGGAAGAAAATTGAAAATTAGCTGCAATAGCACAGCTGGAGCTCATGCCTTGACTTTTATGACTTTGCTTCTTTCTTCATTAATTTTGACAAGGACAGAACGAGCCATTTGTTCCCTTGAGTTTTGAAAAAAGCATTTTCATTTTGTTTGACCTTGCTAACTCAATTCTAAATCCACTTGTCCTTGACAACACTGTCCTTAAAAAGGTGGCAAATGCAACAGTTTGTGTTCTTCATTCACTGTTTATTATCGAGAGTCTGATTAAGGCATCTCTTAAGGTTGTATGTCTGACCAATGCCTAACACACCTTTGATGAAACAGACATTCAGATACTCTTTTCTGTGGTCTCTTTTCCAGATAAAATTAGAAAACACAGGAGTAAGAACCCTGCTTTCTGTGGTTGTGCCAAGCATTGCACTTGTTGTAGCCGACCTTTGTGGCTTCATTGTCCCCCTCCGAGACAGACTGGCATACATGGTCACCCTGTTACTGGCATACTTGGTGTTCCACTCCTCTGTGGTTGGATCACTACCTGGTTCATCATCTTGCAATGCTCTGCTCAGTAAGTTGGACACATTCATATATATTTTTTCAAAAATGGTAAAACTAAGGCAGGGTCATGTTACAAGCAACACAAGAGTATTGCAAAAAGCCCTGCAACCTTGCATTGAGTTCTTTGCTCTCTATAATACTTGTAGCCAATTACATTGGGTGAAGAAATACATGCTATAATGTCATAAAGAGACAGAATATATGGAGTTATATATTATAGAGCTGTGGTGGCGAACCTATGGCACGCATGCCAAAGATGGCACATGAAGCCATTTTTTGTGGCACACAGAAGACAGGGAAGAGGAGGAACAGGTGTGCACCTGTTCCTCCTCCTTCCCAGCTCTCCTGGGCTTCAGCTGCCTTCGGAGAAACAGCTGAAGGCCCTGGAGAGTGGAGGGGAAGAAGTCCCGTCCCGGAAATCCCGCCCCCGGCACTGGGTAATACCCGGTGCCGGAAGGCCTTTTAGTTTGCGCACTTGGTCCCTAAAAAGTTTGCCATCACTGTTGTAGAGCAAGAACTGCTTAATAATAATGGAGTTGCTTTGTTCCTTCTTCCAATCTCTAGGTATTTACTACACTGGTCTCCTGGTGTTACTATTCATAAGCACAATTGAGACCATCTTGGTGACAAAGTTGGTTGTGGACAACCTCTATCTGTGGCAAAACTGGAGATTACGAGGCAAAAAAACCAAGGGAACTGCTAAGTCACCTGACGACAAAAGCTACTGTGCTGAAGATGCAAAAGATCCTGGGAAAGGAGGTGAGTGAACAGGAAATAAAGAAACACAAGAGTGACATTTCAAAGGCAAGGTGACAAGTAAGCCACCTTTCAGTTCAGTAACACAAAACTTTGATGCCAAAACCTGTTTGCCATTAAAGTGGTCTAATATCAAAGTGTTTTGGTTTTTTAAAAACCTGAAGTCTTGTCCCTCTTTTTTAATGGCTTGGGCTGTTCTTGGCTGCTGTTTTTAAAAACAACGGTTGTGGTTCAGTTCAATTCAATTTTACTGTTGTTATTTGTGGTTTTTATTTTATGTCATCAAAACTTGGGTTAAAAAATGGGATGACAATAATTTACCATTAATTTTCTGTGGGTTTTCTGGGCTATGTGGCTGTGTTCTGGAAGAATTTATGTGGCCTCGTTCTGGAAGGGTCACACATGTATATATATCCCACCTACTTCCATGCCACCACTCTTTGAAGATGCCAGCCACAGGTGCAGGCGAAACGTCAGAAATAAAGTCTTCCAGAATATGGCTACATAGCCCGGAAAACCCACAGAAAACTATGGATGCCTGCTGTGAAAGCCTTCGACTTCACATTACAATTAATTGCTAGCAGGACCACCCACTCACTTTAGACTATGTCTTGAAGTTTTAAGGCACAGGAACTCTATTTCAGTCTTGCACACTGCCCAAGAAGCATCTGCACTACAAAGAAAAAGAAAAAGAGGATTCCTACATTCAGAATTTTGCAAGCCCAATTACTCCCCCCCAAAAAAAAAAATTTTGTGTAGCAGCAGCAGCAGAATTTGGGACCAAACATTTATGTTTAAAGATGTACTATAACTGAGAACTTATTGACAAATATGGTTTTAACTCAGATCATCATACAGCAGGTGCATAATCTCTCAGTCATTCAGTATTACCTCTGATCTATAACTGGATTGGATTTCATATTCTGCTTGCTTGCTTTCTCTCTCTGTGTGAAGGGCTATCACCTAAATCCATTTCTGAAGTTTCAGTTGCATTTACCTTCTGAAACTTTTGTCCAAATAAGTTTGCACACTGAAGAATTCACCTGTCACATCTTTCTCCTTTACCCAGCAGAATGTGGCACAAACGAAGAGCCATCACACCTAAATGGAACTTCTGTTGCTTTGGACAGACTCTTCTTCTTCCTCTACATAGGGTTGCTCATTCTGTTTCATTGCCTAATTCCAGCCCTGTGGATCTTTTGGACATGTGAATCTGGGAAACCTCCTGGAGAAGACCATTTAGAAGGAATCAAATGGTGACAAAGGAAGATAATGGAGCCAGACATAATCTTGCTCCATACGCTGCTGAGGTTAGGCACATTTAGCTAGCCTGTTGTCTTAGCTTGCTTTGATCTAAATCTTTTGGGCAAAATAGCCTTTGATCCCTAATAACCTGAGTCTACTGCACAATGTAATAACATGGATATGGTATACATGTGGTTCCCACAGTCCCTACATGTATGCAACAGCTCTGCTTGGTTCCAGCAATAAAGCTGCCTCGTGTGTATCTTCAGCTCATGCTTTTGAGCCAATGAAAGTGAAAAAAGGAAGGGTAGATTGAAAAAGGTCTTAGATGCAACATGATTACTCCTAATGAGGGGACATTGCACAGTTCATAGCTTGCAGAGAGCAAAAATTGTCTGGTGGATGTTTATCCCTTTCCTAATGTTGCTGTCAGCTGAAAACGTTTTTTATTACATGGACCATTCGGTGATTAGTGGAGATAGTTTTGTGGCATTTCATATTTAGCTTGATGGTGTTGTTTTTCTGTTGTGCATGGATTATGTTTTTATTTTTGTTTTCAAACTATAAATCATCTGAATAGTTTTCTGAAGAAACCTGATGTATACATACAACAAATAAAGATAGCTGACAAAAAGTAATCACAGGATCTTTCCAAGTGACTGTATCCTACATAGTCGCTTTGTCTATAAGAATTGCCCACTCCTGTGATCACTAGGAATATGACAATTAAACTGAGGTTATACTCTAGGAATGAGACAAAGGGCATGATTGGTTAGCTCAGGGGTCGGCAACCTATGGCCCAGGAGCCAGGTCCGCCCCCCCAAGGCCTTTGGACTGGCCCCCACCAACCCCTGCCACCGCCATGTGTGCTGATGCGGCCGCCGCTGCACGCATCACACCCGCCATTTTGTTTTCCAAAATGGCATCCGTGACTCATTTGTGCATGCGCAGTACTCCTGCGCATGCACGAGCGAGTCGCGCCCACCATTTTGTTTTCCAAAATGGCGACTGCAACTCGTTTGCGCATGCACCAAGTACTGCGCATGCACAAACAAGTCGCAGGCGCCATTTTGTTTTCCAAAATGGTGGCTGCGACTCGCTCGCGCATGCGCAGTATTTTTGGTGTACTGTGCATGCACGCACGCACCCCCAGTTCCCCCCACATACCATCGGCCCACGGAACACCAGGGGACCCCCGGACCGGCCCCAGGTAAGTGAAACTTGCTGACCCCTGGGTTAGCTAATCCAAGGCTAAATCCAGTTGTTAGCCCCAACCAGAGTAGACTAATGCAACTAGTAGAAATGGGGTAAATCAGTAACTATGTAAATCCCACTAATTCAATGGGTTTACTCTAATTGGGATGAAAAATTGGATTTATCTCTAAATATCCATCCCTTCATTTTTAAATATCATAGTAGACAATAGTACTAGAAAGATGTGTATTTCTGAACTAATGAGGTATTTGCTTGGCAAAAGAGTGGAGAAAATTACTCTCCTTGGGGAGACCAAATACACCAGTCCCAATAAAGAGAAGTGATTTATATTCACTGATGGGATATTATCCAACCTGAAACTAAAATACAGATACTGGAATGTGTGCTCCTTTCCAAAGCTCACAACTCTCCAGCTGGATTAATTTGTGTGCATATTCTTCCTTTGCTTCATCTACCAGATTGGGTATTGCTTAGAGAAGGACACCATAGAATATTCAGAACTCTAGAAGAAGAGGAAGGAAGGAGAGCAGGTGATGCCTTTCAGTGATGCTATGACAGAAGAGTCGGGTGGACTGAAGGAGTACACCTTTGTCTTCATTCACCTGTCTTGGGGAAAAAACACTCTGAATAGACACAACTCAGGAGCTAGCTAGAGCAAAGACTGAGTGTAGCAAACAGGTATAGGGCACATTCATTGCAAAGCTGGAATTGTACCAAATATGAATTGTACGAACAAAATATGAGGTTGGATTCACAGATGCAGGTTCATCTCTTGCTTGCAGCATCAAATCACACAGATGAATGGATGGGAGGGAAACACCACAAAAAGACTTCCCCTGTCACCTCTCCTGCCCCAGGGGAGTATGTTCTTACCTTCAGCTGCAGGTCATCCAGTGCTGAGTAATCAAGTGTTTGAACTATTCTACAGAGCCCTTGGGGGAAGTAAATATGCCCACTAGGATAATCGTTAATAATAAGAATACCAGATAGTGGAAGCAGCAGAACAGAAAGACAAGTTTGCCTTAAGAATAAAAAATCTTTAAGAAGATTGAAGACAAGGATAGTAATAAAACACACACAAGAAATGTTCAATGTAGCAACAAAATGTTCTAGGCTTATTTCCTTTTAGAATTGTCCTGTGGTCATGATTAGTCAAGGAAACGCTAATTGTGTCTTCTGAGCTGTAGGAATTCAGCTAGGGAGAGTCCCAGCTGGGAAACAAGCTAGTGTAACTTCCTTGATACCTGGCTGATGAGTCTCCCTTTCTGATTCCTTTCCACAAAGTTCTTTTACCTTAAGAGGGTGCTGTCCATTGTTCTTGAAAAACCGTCCTAAATGTGCAGTAAGAAAACCAGAGTCTCGCTAAACCCCTCCAAACTTTGGTGGCATTCATGTTCTTCATGACACTTAGAGAAATTGCTTGCCAAGGCTTCTGTTTTTCTTCAAGCAATGATATTAGATAACTCATCGGTTTAAAGGGGCCAGTGTAATACATTTCTCCTGCCCAAAGCTGCCATTTAAAGATATATAACTGTTTTCAGGGAAAACGGTCAACATGTACAGAAAATGCCTGTGGGCCTTTTTAAACCTTCAATAATGTTCTTAAAACAGTAACACTTAAGCGTAGTTTCGTACCTTCTCCGGGAAGAATACTCAGGAAGGAAAGCTTTCAAAGGAATACACTTGAATCTCCCACCAGTAAATTACTAATGGAACAAGTAATTGAGGAGAAAGTCCATATATAGATTGCAAAATTGATTGCAATACAAGTCATTTCCTTCCAGGAATGCTTGAATACATTTTTAGTCATGTCTACATGGGGCATTTTTCAGACAATTCGATGTGCTACACAATTCTCTGAGCTAAGCCCATAACAAACCCCCGTTTTTATACAGGGAGAAATGAGAATGAACTTGGCTCTTGCACTAGTGCCAATCAAGATAGAGTATGAGCACACATTTTTCTGACCCCATATTATAGAATTAGAATTATAGAGTTGGAAGAGACCACAAGGTCCATCCAGTCCAACTCCCTGCCATGCAGGAACTCCCAATTAAAGCATCCCCAACAGATGGCCATCCAGCCTCTGCTTAAAGACCTCCAAAGAAGGAGACTCCACCACTCTCTGAGGGAGTGTGTTCCACTTTCAAACTGCTCTCACTGTCAGGAAGTTCCTCCTAATGTTGAAGTGGAATCTCTTTTCTTGGAGCTTGCACCCATTGTTCTGGGTCCTAATCTTTGAAGCAGCAGAAAACAAGCTTGTTCCCTCCTCAATATGACATCCCTTTAAATAAATAAACACGACTATCATATCACCTCTCAGCCTTCTCTTCTCCAGGCTAAACATCCCCAGCTCCCTAAGTCGTTCCTCATGGGGCTTGGTTTCCAGACCCTTCACCATTTTCGTTGCCCTCCTTTGGACACGCTCCAGTTTCTCCACATCCTTTTTGAATTGTGGTGCCCAGAACTGGAAAAAGTATTCCAGGAGGGGCCAGACCAAAGCAGAATACAGTGGCACTATTACTTCCCTTGATCTAGATACTATACTTCTATTGATGCAGCCTAAAATCACATTGGCCTTTTTAGCTGCTGCATCACACTGCTGACTCATGTTCAACTTGTGGTCCACCTGGATTCCTAGATCCCTTTCACACGTAGTCTCATTCAGCCAGGTGTCCCCCATCGTATATCTGTGCTTTTCGTTTTTCCGCCCTAAGTGCAGTACCTTACATTTCTCTGTGTTGAATTTCATTTTGTTAGCTTTGGCCCAACTTTCTAGTCTGTTCAAGTCATTTTGAATTTTGATCCTGTCCTCTGGGGTATTAGCTACTCCTCCTAATTTGGTGTCATCTGCAAATCTGAGAAGTATGCCCCCTATTCTTTCATCCAAATCATTAATAAAGATGTTGAATAGCACTGGGCCCAAGACAGAGCCCTGTGGCACCCCACTGGTCACTTCTTTCCAGGTTGAAAAGGAGCCATTGTTGAGTACCCTTTGGGTTTGGCCAGTCAACCAATTACAAATCCATGTAACAGTTACTTTGTCTAGCCCACATAGTAACTATTACATGGATTTGTAATTGGTAATTGGTTATATTAGATCAGGAAAGTTTCCATATACTTAACTCATGTGGAAGAGTTGAACAAAGCATGGAAGAAATTCCTTTACAAGAGCAACCACAGGAACACTGTGGTAGATTGCAAAGAAAAACACAGAACTCTTTTATTAAAATCAATTTGTGGTTTAGGAATGGATGTGCAATATAAGAGCCACCCAGATGCCTATGGGAACCCTACAAATAAGACAAGACAGCAATAGTACCATCCCACTTATATTTCTCAGCAATTGGTATTAAAAGGCACACCAGTCTAGTAGCATTTTTGAGACTAACCAGTTTATTTTGGCATAAGGTTTCATGGAAAGAGCCCTGGTGGCACAGGGATTAAATGCCTGTACTGCAGCCACTCACTCATAGACCACAAGGTTGCGAGTTCAATACTAACCAGGGCTCAGGCTAGACTCAGGCCTGCATCCTTCCTAGGTCACTAAAATGAGTACCCAACTGTTGGGGGGCAATGAGCTTATAGTTGTAAACCGCTTAGACATCCCATAGCGTGATATGAAGCGGTATATAAATGAAGCTGCTTTGCTATATTAATCCACTTCTACAGATACGATTGATTAGTGCATCCGACTCATGCTGAAATAGACCAATTATAGTCATCCCTCCAAATTTGTGGGGGATCCGTTCCAGACCCCTGAGAATTCGAAATTTTGTGAATATTCAAGTCTCATTGTCCTCAATGGCAGTGCCATTGGGGACAATGGGGTTTGAGTATTTCTTTCCCTCCCTCCCTTCCTCCTTACCTCTTTCTCCCCCACTCCCCGCCCGGGAAGGCTGGTGTGGTGGGAAAATGGCCACGCCAGCTGCCTCCAAGTCTCCGGGGTAGAGGTAAGTCCGGCGTGGCCGCCTCCAAGCCTCCAGGGTCAAGGTAAGGCCAGTGCGTTTGCCTCAAGGCCTCTGGGGCTGAGGCAAAGCTATGCTGGATGCCACAAAGCTGCACAGGTGAGGGAGGGAGGGGGGCTTGCCATTCGCGAGTAATCGAAACCGTGAATGGCAAGTCCGCAAATCCAGAGGGATGACTATAGTCTCAAGGGTGCAATAATTCCTCCCAACACTACTACTTCTCTTTTTATACCATGAATGACTAATACAGCTATCTCTTTAGAAAATATCAGAGATAACATCTAATGATTGACTATCACTGATAGCCTCATTCTGCATTCATTTATCCCCCTTTACAATGATCCAAATTAGTGACTCTCTCTTTACTTCTCAGCCAAAGCAAGCCTGAGGTAGGTAACAAGGTGTTAATTACTGCTCTCTTGGCTTTACTTTCTTGAACCTGATCTCATTGATTTCAATGTGACATGTAGGGGAAAAGGGAAAGAAAGGAAGGAAGGAAAGAAAGGAAGAACACCTAGTAGCTGCTTAAAAACTGAAAGCTATTTTTTAAAATGTACATAGACAACACTGGGTGAGAAACAGTGCCTTGGGGAAAAAAAGTTTCCCACATAACTGCTATTTCAGAAATGTAATGCAGGGATATCAACTCTCTGAAATAATCTAAGAAAAAAACCGTAAGCCATAAGTTGTGTTTCTGGGAGTTTATAAATACAAGCATAAACCGCAGCCTTCACAGACGGCAGGAAAAGAGGACTAGGAAACCACCAACAAACAGGCAGGGAGTTCATGCTGATGTGTCAAACAGCTTCTCAATCATCTCGCCCACCTGCTCCACTTTGTATTTAATGTATTTCTCAGGGTTCTTGGTAAAGGGTACATTACCATACCTGCCAAGGAAACAGGAAAGAAAATCTTTTGTGACAAGCATGGATTGAATTTCTCATGACATAGCTGCCCTTTCCATTTTCACTAGCTGCCACATCATCATTACCACCATCACTTATACTAACAGCAACCACAGAACTCCAAGTGCCAATCATTTTGTAGCCATAATTGCAGCAGCCAAACATCAGCAGGTGTTCTCACAGACTGGGAAAAACCTCTAGGTTTGCTGAAGAACAAAAATTAAAAAAAAGCTTTCAGGAGAGGAGAGAAAAACCCAAGTGTGATTCCTATATGCAAAACAATCCAGTGAGGACTAAACAGGCTTAACAAGTACAGAATTCTGATCTGAGAGTATCCCTAGGAAACACCATAAGAAGACGAAGGGATGGGATGAAGTAGCTGAAATGCTCATCAGCATCACTCCACACTGCAATGTTTTGCTACAGGCCCCTACAGTAGAATACCATCTATTCTTGCTCAGTCCCCATATCTACCCAATTGTTGTAATCATTTGAAAGGTTGTCCTTACAGCTGGGCTATATTTATCATCAAATCATGGGTGATTATTCTAATATGTGCTAAACTACAACCACACTACAGAAGTTCCATGTGCAAAATTCTGCTTTTCAACCCAGTTCAAGAACACATGTAACCAACTACCGTATTTACTCGACTATAAGTCGACCTCATGTATAAGTCAAGGGCAGCTTTGGGGGCCAAAATTATGGATTTTGCCATGAGCCATGAATAAATCAAGGGTAAAACTTGGAGGCTCTCTCAGTGTGTGTATGTGTGCACGAAGCAAGAGGGACTCAGAGGCTTTTTGCTTCAGTGTTTCAAACTTCATTTCAGCCTTCACTCCCCAGACAGTGGCGGTGCAGGCAGGAGAGGGCTTCTGTTTGTTTGTTTAACAGCAATCAATCACACAGGACTCTTTCTGTTTGGCTCAAAAGAGAAAGAAACTGCTCTCCCCACCACATGGGGAAATCTGCTATCGCATTACCATACTGACCCGTAAATAAGTCAACCTGGGATTTTGGGGTCAATTTTTGGGAATAAATTTTTCAATTTATAGATGAGTATACATGGTAATGCACTACACACACACACACACACACACACACACACACAAATTGGATAGAGCTGGAAACTGGAATAAAGGGAGAGATCCTTCAAAGCCTCTTCTGGATGCCACCACTCATTCTTAACAGATAAGGGAGTCTCTTTGAGGACAAATGATCACCTGCTTAGGAATGCAGCGTAGGCCTCTTGCACAATGGTCTTCTGGGCATGCCGGATTTTGTCCCTCTGTTCTGTGTCAGGGATAGCCCAAGCTTTCTGGATTTTACACAGCTCCTCCAGACCATCATTAAAACCCTTTTTCATAGGGAAGATTAAGTTAACCACACACTTGGATAAGAATATAATATGGCAAAACAACAACAGAAAGAGCACAAAGCTATAACCAAGACAATTTGCTTAGTCTTTGGCAGTTACTTACCTTAAAGCGTTCCTTGATCACCTGCCTCTCCTTATCCTTGAGCTGCAAAGGAGTAAGAAAAAGAGGAGCTATTCTGTTTATGTCTTCTCCTCAGATAATATTGCTGTTCAAATTGCTTCTTTACCATTCAGGTCAGGAGTTGGCAACTGTGACTCTCTATGGACTCTCAAGTCCCAGAATCCCTCACCATTAGCTATGCTAGCTAGGGTAGCTAGGAGTCATAGACATAAACCATTTGAAGAGCAACAGTTACCCACCTCTGATTTAGCAGCAACTGGACAGTCCAGGATAGTGCGCTATGCATCAGGGAAGCCTATCCAGACAACATGCTTGAGGACTGCCATGCAAGCATGATTAGGAACACAGTACATGGGTGGAGGGAGCCCTGATTCTTTCCCAGAACACAGAGGTCCAACAAAACATACACATACACACACACACACACACCCCACAGCTATTAGTCACAGGGGCAAAGCTTCCAGGGATGGCAATGCTATCCCCCCATGTACTGCATTCCAGATCTTGCTTGCATGACAATCCACAATGGCATCTGAAGATCTTAAAAAGATGTACATGTATTTTATTCCTAACCTAACTTAGAAGGGATAAATATGCATTACAATTTCCCAACACAAATGTTCTCACCTTGACTCCAGGTTGGAAGACAGGCAAATTTTTATCTGAGATGTAGTCTGTTACTTTTAACCAACTGAAAAAGAAATGAAAAAGGATTAGCAAAGCAGGTATAGTATCCATTAGTTATCACATGAAAATGAACTTTCAAACATAAATATCTGTACAATAAATAATCTGTACAATAATTAAATCAGGAAATCCAAGTGGCCAAACTCTCTCTCTTGGCCTCTTAGTTTTCAAGCACTGCTGCCTCTGTACCATCAGAGTGTAGAATGATGTAGTTCTTTGAACAGCCTGTGTTATTTGATAGTCTGTTTCCTATCTGGCAGCAGTAACAGGGGTGCATAAACAAGAAAAAGGACAGACTTTACCATTTCTGTTCCTTAAAACCAATGGTAACAGTGCAGATCTGACATGAAAACCCAACAGTTGGAATTGAAAATCTGCTTGTTATGCAACATGGAGACCACATTTCAGTTCAGCTTTTTACTTCCAAACTTCATATGCAAAGGTGATATCTCAGCTATGCATATTTATGCATACAACTCATACATTGTTATTTATTTCCCCTTTCATCAATACCTCAAGCCAAGCATGGGTTACAATAAAGCCTGCCATTTGTTGCTGACCTGCCAATTCCTATCAGCTTCAGCCAACATAAGAAGTAACAGTGGATCAATAGCATGCCATGAGGTGGCCAGCTAGTGCTGGTGTGACTTGCACTCCAATAACATATGGAGGACCACAAGTTGCCCCATTCTGTCTTGTTTGGCTCTAGAAAGGGCAATCTATACTACAGAATGCAAGCTGTGGGAACAAAATGGGATGCTCACATCAGCTAGAATCCAACTATGAAAGAAGAAGCCAGCCAATCACCGCTCAGGGAAGGCTGTGAAAGGGGGCTTATGGGGGAGAAAGATACAAACTGACATTTGTCTTTGTCAGAGGGTAGGCAGGGGAAAGATGGCATGGAGACAGGGAAAACCTGTAACGGCATTAGGAGAGTAAGCCAGGGGAGCTGTGAATGTTTAAATACTTCAGGGGTTAAAGTCTGACCTAATTGTGTATTACGAAACATCTACTTGTTTAATCCTTTTACAACTTTGTCTGGCTGTTCATGTTATGTTTTGATAGAGTCTGGTCACGCTTACCACAGTGACCCCACAAAGCAACACATCCACTAGTCCATGTAGGGGTCATCTTGAGGCTCAAGTATCTGATCCAGGAAGGAATCATGAAGGGAAAGAGGGCAAGGTGAGTAACAGGAGCCCAAGGGTTTGGAACTGTTGGGCTAGCCTGTAGAGGGGATCCGTTACACCAACAAGGCTAACTGTTTCACAGAAAGAGCATTTTCAAGGAGGAGAAAGTGCCTCCTTCCATTTTTAGCATGTTCTGCTGTAAAAACCTCTTCAAGTGTTCATTAAAATTTGATGTTAGTGCTTAGGTCATGGCAATAGTGGGAAATGACCAGATAGTTTCTTCTGACCTGCGCTGGTAAGTTAAAATCTGCTGCTTAATATGTTCTCTGTAAGATCTCTCTGCTGTCTTCTGTGTCACAGCCACCAACTGGATTAATTCAGACCTAAAAGCAAAGAGACAGAATACTAAATGATCAGTGGGCTTCCAAAGCAGAAAACATCTTTCTTTCTAAAGAACAAGATGTGGTTTCACATTTTTCAAAGCAATGGTTCAGTTGTTCTATACTTTTAATAGAAACAATTTTAGAATTGTCCTAGAAGCCAATCAGAATTTGTGGATCCTGCCTTGGAGGCTGAGGATTAGCCATAACTGTGATATACTGAGGTCCAAGGGTGCTTCAAGAATCTCTAGAATCCAATGGAACTGTAGGGGCATCTCTCTATTTTCTCCTTTTTCTTTTCTCCAGTTTTGTGAAGTTGCTCTCCATTTTCAGCCTCAGCAATGACTAGAAAGTGGCCACCTGTCCTACTGCTTTCCAAGGCTCAAAGAAATCCACTTCTATACTTCAAGATTGAAGCTGTAAGCTACCATTTCTCAGACTTTACACTGACTTTAAGAACCGCTTGGAAAGCCCCAAAATGTTTCACTACTCTCTTAGCCCTTCTAAAGCCAGTGCAGGATTTGAGATATCCTAACCTGCTCCAGGATAGGAAGAACAGCCAAAAATCTAATGAGAATAAAAAGCAGAGTTGTCAGTAGCAAGGATATGTGTGGGCTCTTATCTCAAAAGTCAATGAAATCTGGCTCTATCAAAATAAGGGGTACACAGTTGGCTCCCTGTATCCATGGATTCTTTATCCATGGATTCAACCATCCACGGCTTGAAAATATTAAATATATATATATATATATATATATATTCCATAAAACAAACCTTGATTTTACCATTTTATATAAGGGACACCATTTCACTATGCCATTATAGTTAATGAGACTTGAGCATCCACAGATTCGGGCATCCATTGGGAGTCTTTGAACCAAACCTGTGCGGATAACAAGGGCCTGCTGTATTAATTTTTGTTCACTGTTTCAACAGCAGCCTATTGCTGGTCAGGTTCAATGATCTTGCTACTTACCAAAACCAACTCCAAAACCCATCCTGCAGACAGTCCTATTAGTGAAGGTGGGATGTCAGATGAGATAAGAAACAGACTGATATTTAATCAATAAGCACATTTTCTTTCAATGTATTTGATGGATGAAGATGATGGCACATTCAGGGAATAATATGAGAGGGGTTTACTTTTAAAATTACCTAAAAAGTTTCAATAGCTTAGGGTTTTCTAAACTGTGGATTCCGCGGGAGGAGGGGGGGAGGACACAATTTTTAAGTGAACACAGGTGTGCCTATACATTATGCCTTCAAGACATGAAATGCTTCCTCTCTTGAACACAATGGAATCAAAATGGCCCAAGAAGTGGTGGTAGCAGAAAAGTACCAGGAGACAGATGAGGCAGGAGTATCTGTCCAATTGGAGCAATGGGAGTTGCCTTAGCTTCTGTTGGCTGCCATTTTAGGGGAAAGGAAAACCTATCACAATAAGGTCTTTCAGCAGAGAGGCACTAAGCCGCCTCGATTGTCTGACAGAGGGGCGGGATATAAATAAAATTTATTATTATTATTATTATTATTATTAACGGCAAAGGACAATTGTTAGGGATGTTAACAAGAAGAGGTTCTTTGTCTGCATATAAAGATTGTAGCACATGGCTCTGAGGCTTAGGTATAATGACACAGCTATTTGCTAAATTCAGGATTAAAACAAGGACAGGCTGGATGGCTGGCATTACTCACTTTCCCCAGAAGAGTATGACACCCATCCATTTGCACCTGGGTCACTAGAAGTCCTACACTCCTTCCTGATGGCAGTAGTTTTTGCCCTCCTGGGGCACACAATAACCCAAACAAACATCAACTTTGTTTTATTACCAAACATATCTAATAACTAGAGTACTGAATCTAGAATACTTATAGAAAAGAAAAACTGTAAAGGATTTCTTTTTTCAAGCAAAACTTCAAAAGGTTTTGAGTGACTGCCCCGGAAGACAGAATGCAATCAGCTGATAAATATTCTTGGATTTACTGGGAAGTGCTCTCCAGAATAAGATGAAAGAATCTCATGCAATCAGAACCCTTTTGGTTGCTTTCATTTTCCATTGCCTTATGCAAGACAATGTTTACAGTACAAATGACAGACTTCAAAGGCTTCTTTTTGAAAGGCAACATGGAAACAGTAGACAAAATGGAGTACCAAATCTGTTCTGCAGAAAAATTAACGCAAGAAATTCCATCATGCACTGAGAACATGAAGCATATTCTTGTACTTACTTTTCAAGGGACTTGAGAATGTAATTATAGTTGTTATGCAGAAAAATGGCACTTAAAGCTGGGTCCTCATAAACTTTGGATTTACTGAGAAGGTTTAGTTGTAAGTTGCCCAGAACTTTGCCTTAACAAGAAGGAATGCATGAATAGAAGTGAGACCACTGTAAAGATCTCAGGTTTGAAAAAGGTATAGGAAAGATATTAGGACTATATACAGTCTGCCTACACCACTCATTTAAGTGGCCGGTTAAATTTTAATCCATTTTACATATTACAACACCTCAGAAAAGATGACTTTCTAAGAATCCTGAAAAGCAGTTTCCTAAAGGCAAGATAACTAACATTTAATGACCAAATGTAACACATATTGTTAAAAAGATTTTCCTCTTCTTTGATACAGGGTGTTCATCCACACTTCATGATGGAGAGAGGAAGTATTAGGATTCAAGCAGCAGCATCCACAAGTCACTATGATTTGCACCCAATTAGAATTATATGATGGATCAAGCTGTCACCGAATTCAGTCAATGTTACTCTCAGGTAAATAGGCATAGGACATTAATAGGCAGCCTGTGAAAAGGAAAGAGCTAGCAGCCTGAGAAAGATTACTCACAGATGTAGGTACTGAGCAGCCTTCTACTGAATTCAGAACTGTAGCTACTGGCTGAAGAGCTGGTCTCTAAAGGGGAATGAACATTTAATCAGTTACAATATGCCATATGATACTCTTTATCTTGCTATTTTATCTCCCACTCAAGAAAATTTTTGAGTCTATTGAGATTTGATAAACCACCTGATCTTGGACTTATGGTGTGAGAGCAAGGCAACATCTTTGCTTAACTCTAGGGCAGAAGCACATGCACTTAGATCCTCAGATGTTGCTGGGCTTCAGTCCTAGAAGTCAGCAAGGTCAATGATCAGCAATTCTAAGTGCTGCAATCCAGCAACATCTGGGTACCAAAGTTGGGAACCACTGCACTATTAATTCACAGACAGTGAGTAACTGATGCCCCACTCCCCAACCACCAAACCTGTTTCAGTTTCAAAAATTCTCATCCAGAAAAGGACAACATTGTTTTTGATACTCTAGAAAATGAATGGTGCTATTATATCAACATTAATACAGCCAATAATTTGACCTGTATCACATAACATCTTCTAGTATAATAAGAAAATTCCCAGTTTCCAACACATGAATAAAACAAGTTATCAAAAGGTGTCTGTTAATGTTACTATCTGCATTGGTAGGCAATACCAATGGAACCATATCAACCAGAATATGTAGCCTATACAGAATAATTAATTCCTGGGCTGAACTGAATTACCGTGTCTTTAAAGGCTAAGACAGCAGATGCATTCGTGGAGCAGTAGCCCTTGAGACTTTACAACAGACACAGAATGTCTAAGCCTATTTGAGTGAGTATCAATTAATTGCTTAAACTCTGGAGAAGACTGTGTGTCCTGATACAGCAGAGGAGGAAGAGTAGCAGATTTTGCTCTTGTGGTACAAAAGAAGCTGTGCTTTTCTAAGGTATATAAATGAAGCTGCTTTAAATGGAGTTTTGCAAAACAGGCACATTTAAATTGAAATTGCCTTGTTTACAGTTATGTCTAGAACTGACCATGTACTAACTGAGGATATGCATTAATCTTGCTAAATTACTCATTACTGATGACATAGGTTGTCCCGAAAGGTGAGACTACCTGTTGAGACTTTGTTAATCTCTACAATATTTCTCCTCCCCAACACAAACTTCTTTCCAACAAAAACTTTTTTCTCTGTCAAGGGTTTCCCCTCCCCCCCCCCCTTCCCGTCAGGGTTTTGGCACTTTGTGCAAAATGCCTCTGCACAAAATGAGTGTCTTTTTTCCTTTGTGAAGAAAAGCATGGCACCCAGACAGCAAACACAAAAGGACTGGATGGTTAATTTAAAAAGCCTAATCAACCCAACCACATGATTCTAATTTTTTAGTCTTTGCAACAAGGCTGGAGGTGTTATAGTTTAGCTATGAAATTTGTGCAAAAGTTGTTCTCACAATACAAGACCTCACCACAGAATGATTAAAAAATATACCATCATGCAGGTGACAAGAAAAAAAATGTGCTCTCTCACACTCCTGTATGTGAGAATAAGACAAGAAAAGATTTACATCTCTAGTGCAGACTGATTTAGGGAAGTATGCTGGAACAGGAATTGAGAGTTCTTTGCCATTTGTCAGCTAACCTTATGTATCTGGGATTACCTCTAGTCACCTTCTGGTTACCTGAGCTTCCAACTTATGAAGAACGTTATCATCCAGCTAGGCAGTTTAGCATTAACATTCCCCTTAAGTAATCTTAAGCATTGGAATGTCAGAATATTTAGCATGGGAGAATAAAAAAGGATTTAGCCATGTTAGTCTGGATTAGTATGCAAAAGGATACTGCAGCACCTTTGAGACTAACAGAGAAAGAGGTTTGTAGTATTGGTTTTTGTAGACTGAGTCTACTTCATAAGATGCATGGAATAAAAATGCCTATTGATAGACATTACATTCATGGATATAAATGACTATCCACAGACAGACACTTTGTGCATATGACAAAGCAGACTCAGGGCCTTTACAGATTGCCAGAAATAATGTAGCTTGAGGCCACTTTAATTGTCCTGGCTCAGTGCTAGGGAATCATGGGAATTGTATTTTTTTCTGGGACACTGAGCCTTCTCTTTCAGAGAGCTCTGATGCCACAATAAACTACAGTTCCCATGATTCCTTAGCACTAAGCCAGGACAGTTAAAGTGGCCTCAAGCTGCATTATTTCTGGCAGTCTGTAAAGGCCCTCAGTCTACAAAAGCTTATGCTACAAACTTCTTTCTCTCAATGGCGCTACAATATCCCTTTGCATGGGAGAATAAACATGCAGCTTTGCAAAATACATTAGGCTATTTATTAATATAAACAAATCAGGATACGCATATATACATTCCTCTCAGGGTGTATACACTCTTTTCAGTCTAGGCACATTCTGCTCTAGACTGTATATTGATGAGGAACTTGACATCTTGTGTAACACTCTAACAACATAATCATCTGTTGAGGAACTGTGACATTTCAAAGAGGCACCCATGGGGAAAATCACATGTATCCACAGGGATTTATAATACATTGCAGCAAACAGCCTAACTATCACAAGCATTATCAGGCATGGTGTTCAACCACAGTACAGAATAGTAAGCCGCTGTTAGGACACACCTGTCTATGCAGCAGTGGAAGCAGGCCTGGAGACCACTTACCTTATCTGACCTAATGGTGGTTTATATATTGTCTCAAGCTACTCCTATCTGCTCATCTCTACCTATCAGGAATGATACTTAACTGGTCTTCTCTTATCATCCAATTAACAATGAGTTTTATTGGTCTTTTGCTCTAAGTCAATTAGATAGGACTTGGAATAGCCCAGTTGCTCAAGATAACCCAACATCTAATTGCAAATGAGATTTTACTGGCCTCTTGCAAAAGGCCATTAAGTATCAAATCACATAAGATCTTACTGGTCACTATTCTGGATAGCTGGCATTAGGAGACTGCATCATGTATGATTCAACAGGATCGAGGACTAGTGTACTAATTCAGTATGCCTTTAGGGCTCCCCGCTCCATCTTCTATCTAGGCCACCATTCTTTAGCTACATCATCTGTTTATTATTTTCTACAAAGGGCATTGGTAATAATAATAATAATAAAAAAATTTATTTATATCCCGCCCTTTGGAAATCCAATCAGGGCAGCTTACAACCATAAAAACATATACAACACCCAAACCCAACAACCCCTCCCCCCCTTAAAACAGTATTACTTCTTATTACTTCTTATTTTAAGTGAGCTTGGCTTATTACTTATTACTTCTTATTTTAAGTGAGCTTGGCTAAATACCCAGAAACAGAATGTAAGCCTATACTTTTAATACTTTGCTGTTTAACAGAGAGATAGTTGGCTCAGTCCTATTTCCATTCTTTCTTCCAAAATAAGAGTTTCAGGACCTTAAATATACACATATAAATATACACAAAACATAACCTCCAGCCTATAACAAGTATTACAGAGCACCTGGGGAAGGTTTTGAATTTGAAAAGATATAAGCAGACATGATTACGGAGGTGCCTATGCATTTTCATGGAAGGAGAACTTCTTCTTGAGGTGGGCCATGCTCAGGTGGTTTAGAATAATTAAGCACTGCTGAATCAGCCATATTAGTAGTTACCTGTCCATGCACTTCTTGAATCTCTGGCTCAAAGTGAAACTGAAAGACTAAGGAACAAATATGTCTAATAATCCTGAAATTAACAGGTTGCCATATAGGACAGCATATTAAGCACTGGCAGAAGAGGTTATCCTATAGAGCATCTCCTCTCATGTGCAGTGAAGAGTCAAGCACATGAATCATGTCAGTGAACGAATGCACCACAGACCTGGCAACCAATTTTTATAAACGAAATAGCAAGTATGTGTTTATGCAATTGCACATAGAGGTTTAGCAGAGTAATAAATCCCTTCCATAACAGTTTTTCAACTGAAACTTACCCCTCTCCAGCAGGTTCTTTCATCTTACAAAGTTTACAAAAGAAGACATGCAAGTGGAACCTCCCACCCTTTTGGGCAAAATGCAACTTAAGGGCACTCATTTTAGAAAAGAAAAATTGCAGGCTTTGAGAGCCTTTATGGGTGAAGAGCAGAATATAAATACTCTAATATTAAATAGGTGTTGTGCACCTTTTCTTGCATGTATAATGTGCAGTTTGCTCAAGACAGGGGACAAACAACTCCTTAGATCAAGAATGGGGCAGTGGTGGTCTATTATCACCATCAAGAACCACAAAGAGCTTTGTTCTCCATTATAAACTTCTAATCTCCATGAAAGTGAACTATTGCCTTCACATGTCAATTTTAAGCTTAGGGAAACAATCACAACTACCACCATCGGTACCCTGCACCTGGAAATTTTCAGATAATTCAAATAGGCAGGCATTCATTGAGTACAGTAAAACAAACAGAAACATGTAACCAGGTGCAAAAAAAAGCAGTATCAGCTATGCACTTGGGTAGTACAAGTATTACTGCTGCTTACCTCTGGGATCTAAAGGAATATTGTATGTGTCCCCAAGAACTATAAAAATTTAAGGCAGAGTAGAGATAAAAGGATAAGAAAGAGAAAGAAAGAAAGAAATGCAAGGTGCAAAAAGACAGGTTAGAGACAACCATACCTTCAAGAATAAAGCAGAAGATACCAACACAGAGCACTATGGGTTCAGCAGACAGGAGCCACTCTCTTTTAGATAGCCCAATTTTACACATGTCTACACATAACTATGGCCCACTGAGTTCAGTGGGCCTTACTTCAAAGTCCATGTGTATGGAATTGAAGCCTGTCTGGACCATTGTACATATTCATTGACTGAATGAATGCCATTGCTACAATCCCAGACATAGATCTGAACTGCAAGATGGAGAGGGCTTTTTTGCAGTCTCCACTAGCAACTAAGTAGACCCATCAGGCTAGTAAAAGAGTTTGCTCCATAACTGTCTTTGCCCATAACCAATTTTAGCAGGCAAAGGAGGCATGAAGAAGGGAGGCTGACAAATCCACCTCAGAAACAGATCATGTTTCAAGTATTATTCAGGCAGTGGTTAAAGACAAATGATAGGAGGACATGCAAGATGCAGCTGGCACAATCCAACCTTCTTAGCATGGGTCAAAATGGACAAACCAGTGCTCCCTTTAAAGATTATGATCTCCAAGATAGTTTCACTTATTCTATTTTAACATCAACACATGATATTTCACTTACACTGACACATAACTGCAACACCACCTAGTTAGTAAAGATGTGCACTGACTAACAGATTTAGTTTGGACCTTGATTCAGAGCTTCCTTAATCTGGGTTGTGACTCAGAAAACCAAAAGCACCTCACGGACTATTAGTGAAAAGTAAAGAGGGCTAAAACATTTCCCCATCTTTGACAGAAATGAATTACATTTCCAGACAGTACAGCTCCTTATGAGGGGACTATATCTGACAAGCTTCAGACAAATAGCTGGAGGGTGCATGTGCTGTGCTCTTTAAAGGTGTTTTTAATGCATCTGCCAGTAATGTTATTTTATTCCTTAGTGGAACTGGGGGGAAAAATCTGAAATCATAGTTGCCTCTTTTGAGGGAATCAAGGCTGTCAACTTTCAGATGAACAGGATTTTTGTGAAATATTTTATCTTTGGAGGTGTCAAAAAACCCCACACACCACACAAACACATTCTTATCCACTTCGATGTCTTGTGGCCATTGTTCAGAAAATTTATATCTAGGAATACAGATATTGACTGTATTGGTTAAAACCCTCTTCCCACATTAAACATACCAGGTCTGTGATGTGAAATTAAAAGTACACAATAGATATGAAAAATCAAAGCAATCATTCTGCTAGAAGCAAAAGCTCTCTAGATTTCAAAATCTCACACCCACTTCTATCAAAAGAAACTGGCCCAAAATCAAATGAATATTCCATACTCTTATTTGCAAGTAGATCATTAAGCCAGTTAACAGTCCCTTTATGTGATAATAATCTCTTGGGAGCTGTCTTCTCACTGCAAACTACTGCTTTTTGGTGATGAAAGGAATCATCCACCCTTTGTCTGTAGGTTTCAAGGATCACAGAGCTAAAGAATACAGTTACTGGTTGATAAGAAGACCAAAGGCATCTCTCTGGGCTTTCCTATAACTCCTTAGATGCCTGTGGCTTTTTGCTCTGGCAGTTCCAACTAGGTGGCTGAGGAAGTGAGGCATGAATGAGCTATACCCTTGCTAAGGAAGTTTTACTGCAAAGCAAGCAGAGGAAACAGCTTGATCAGTGTGAAGAATGGGTGCCTTTATCAAGGAAGCCCTGGGCAACTACCTTGGGATGCCAGCATTGCACCTGCTGTTTCTTGAAAATCCAGCAACTGCTGCAGGAAGAGAATGGCCTGTAGAGAAAAATGAGAGGCGAGTTGTTGTTGTTGCTGCTGTTTTGATCCATTGGTTATTTTCCATTTTGTTAAATGGAATATTCTGTATCCAATGACGATGTAAAGATACAGTTCAGCTGGGAAAAATAAAATATGGCACAGTCTCAACGGTAATATAAAGGAACTGTATCAATAGCACATAAAATGCTGTTTTCTACTGATGTAATCATGAATGCCATATCACTCAGGAATTGACATGAAGCAAACATAGCTCTCCTTGTGGCAAAAAACTGAGGCTCAAGGAATTGTTTATCCTCACTTGTTGATCCCTAAGCAATAAATCAATCACTCCTCTATACTAAAGTGTGAGCAAGGATCTGGGAAAATCCATGCTTAAACTCCACCAGTTTGTACTTTGATACGACTTGCCAATCATGTCGCTTCCTGGAAATTCTCAAGTTGCCAGATCTTCAATTGGCAACTATCACTTTAAAAACTCGGGCACGTGACTGATGTGTTTCTGACCTTTGTCTGCTTTGCAAGAACTCTAATTTGGCCCTATGGTAGTCAGGTAAAATTTTCACATTGAAAAACACTATCGCTGATGAAGGCATAGTACTGCCATACAAGCCTAGCAAAGGGAGAAGGAGTTCAAATGCAAGTCATAATGCAATAGGCAGGAGCTGTGGTTGGCTTCACTGATCCAAATCTGGACCTCGAGAATGTGCTCTCCAGTTTAGGGATCTCAAAAACACCCACTGGAGTGGGGCTGATCTGGAAAACATGTAATCTATAGCTTGAAGGACATCAGACAGAAGATACTATTTTGATAAATTAGCAAGGCTCCTAATATTCATAACAGACCTACAAATTCTGAGGCTTTATACTTCTTGCCTATTAAAACAGACCACCTTTTTTTGCCCCTTGTCTACTCAAAGTGAGCTCCATTGTCAAAGCACACCCAGTCCCAGGTAGGGGCCCTTTTACACTACACAATTTTAGCACTGTGATTCCACTTTAACTGTCATGGCAACATCCTGTAGATCTCTGGGATCTGCAGTTTAGGGAGAGGTACTTAGAATTCTCAGCTCCTCTAGTGCCTCTCCAAACTGAAATTTCCACAAAATCTCAGGGCTGCCTCAGAGAACTATTTGACAAGTTTCATCTAAATGAGATCTATGATTGCTGCACAATTAGGGATGGAGACACCACCTTGCTCCTCAGAGTCACAGAGGCAAGCATTTAACTGACCTGGTATGTAACTAGAAGGATATAAAAGCAAAGAAATGCTTTTAAAAGGAAGGAAAATTCCTTGTGACTCCAGTTTCCTATAACAGTCCCCAAACCCAGATGGTACCTTGCAAAGGTGGCCAGTCCTGTTTTGGCAGCATTTTCCCCATCTTGGTCTCAGCAGAATGCAGCTGAGGTTGAAAATTTACAGAAGACTTTCAGGCTGCACACAACATTAAAGATTTATTTCCTTAATCCAATCCTCTGACAGTAAAGCCAGCATAACTTTAACCTACAGTTCATCCTGTTTAAGCAAGGCTTAAATCTGTTTTCTTTATATGACAAAGAAAAACAAAAGGTGGGAATGAAGCCACTGGATTTGTTTTAGCAAAGGGCATTCTGAATTGGCTTCACATACATTGCTGGTGAGTTCATGAACTGTCCCATCTTTTGGCATGTTATACTCCTTGTCAGGATTATTCTAGGGAGAGAGAAAAACAGATATTTGATGGATGGTTAAAAATGCATACAGTTGAAATCTATCCACAGCTTGTTATGATGCAATTTTTTTTCAGCAACAAACATATTTCTAAAACCCTGAAGGCCAAGGGCACCATCTACTGGTGACTGCAGAAACATACCTGGACAAAAATATTTTTCAAGAAATCTCCATAGCAGACAAAACATCTGTAAGCATTTACAAAACATTATGTTGACTTTCCCTTATGGCTGGCGATCCTGCCTGCTAACAGGCTTTATTAAATCAATTTAGATGGAAACAGATTTTAAACTTAGAATGTCAGTTCTTTCTTAATCCCACCCCCCAAGATAACTTCCAGGATTCAGCACAACTCCTAAAATTAACAAAATTAATGGGATATTTCCAGAGGTCTCTGGAACTAGTCACATCAGCTAAAACGTTACAGAGGAGTAACAACAGCTACCTTAATGTTGTCTGCAAAATCCTCCAGAGCCTTGGCTCCTGTGGTCTCCATCGAAGTTATGAGGCTTGGCAACTTATTCTTAGTGCTGGCTGCAGTGCCCTGAAATATCCAGTGCAATACATGAGACAATTCAGATGAAAGGGACTTGAAAGGGGTAGATCGCTACTATCATCCACTGAATGCAGAGCCATTTCTCACTCACTAATGTTAGGAAAGTCCCCACAAGTTCTGTTAGCAGCAAGTAAGAACTTGCTATTCTTAACAGCATGAGTTAAGCTCATTTTTCAGGATGGAAGTTAACAAGTTATATGTAGTGCAGTTACTTGGAAGGACTTTTCCACTTTTTTTTTTTTTTTAAACAAGGAAGGGATGCAATTAAGGTTTAACAAACTCCACTTCAAATATAATGTGACAGCTGGGAACAACCTCAGTTTTTAAAGTGTAAGGAATAAAGTGTAAGAGTCAGCGTGGTGTAGTGGTTTGAGTGTCAGACTACAAGCTTGGAGACCAGGGTTCGATTCCCCACTGGCCATGGAAACTCACTGGGTAGTCTTGGGTGACTCACACACTCTCAACCCCAGAAAACCCCATGATATGTTCACCTTAGGGTTGCCATAAGTTGGAAACTTGAAGGCACACAACAACAACAACAGCAAAGAATAATAGTTTCTAGTTACTTTCAAAGTGCATTTTTAGGTACTATCTGTGGAATTTTGTCATTTTTATGCTATTCTCATCAATGCCAAACCTTTTGTAAAAATCAACTGAAAAGTAACACAATAATGATTTTTTTTCTTTCTTTAATATTGCAACAAATAACAAGAGTGAATTACTTTTTAAAGTAACCTTCCAAGCTCTGGGAATTCATAATCTTCACATTCCATATTTAACTAGCTTCTATAAATTTGATGTTTAAAAGAATGGACTAAACAAAGTCACAGAAATGCCAGAATGCAAGATCCAGCCAAGCTGTCCCATCTACAAATGTAACAAAATCTGCAGTTAACCCATCTGCCGTGACAGTTACCAGACTTTAGAATTTGTTGCTTGTTCAACTGGTCTATAAAATATCAAACATCTGAACAGTGTATGTGTTTTCATGCTGCTCTGGGGCTACACTGCCATCCTCTGAGTTGCTCTGTTTCTTGCATGAGCTTGGTATGTGAGCTTGTGAACTGATGTGTTTTCCAGTCTGATACTTGGGGACCTCAGCCAACTCTCATTCATTTGTGACCTAAGACATTTTTATACCTAATATCTCTTTCTAAGCAGCTATTCTTATCCTTTATTTGATCCCAGTTTATTAAGTTTTTGCATGAAATGTATCCTCAAGGAGGATGAAACCACTGTCAAAACCTCTATAAGAATGAATATCTAACACCCACTACACAAGTGAAAACTCTCTGGAGCCTTCAGATAGTGAAAAATGTAGCTGTGCACATGTGGGTTGGAGGGAGTATCCCTAAAGTTTCACTGGCTTTGTATAGGGCATTTTAAGATGTCAGTTATAAAACTCTATACAAACTTCTTTATCTCAGTCTCAAAGATGCTACAAGATTTTCTTGTATACTGATACAGATTAACAATATAGCATGGTGTAGTGGTTTCAGTGATGGACTCTTGACTCTGAAGACCAGGATTCGATTCACCCCTTGGCCAGGAAACCCACTGTGTGACCTTGGGCAAGCCACATGCTCTCAACCTCAGGGGAAGTCAATGATAAACCTCCATTGAACAAAATGATAGGGGTCATCTTAGGGTTGCCATAACTTGGAAATGACTTGAAGGCACATAGTAGCATATAGATATACCCCAGTTAATGAAGCATATGTGTTTCTAGATGTCACTTATTGAAAAGAAAATTTGGTACCACAAATAATTTGGAAATAACAGGGACAGATTCCTACTTCTCAAAAGAGAAAAGCAGTTTAACATGCTTCAGCAAACTTTTTAACCAAAATTAACAATATGCACGTGTGAAATGACAGTCAGGTCAGGTAACCCCTGCTTAAGTGAACAAATTCTGAATCTTCTAGACAGTACTAGAAAGTACTTACATCAAGGGATTTGTGTTTTTCCCCTTACCATCATCCACTTTTCTTATGATTTCTATTTAGCTGACTAAATTTATACATCTATGCATTTTTCTAAAAAAAGATGGGGGTAGCAGGTGAAGCAGGATTATCTGCTTTTTCCTTTTCTCTATTTTGCTGTTCACGGACACACAGAATGGATTCTGGAAGGATCTGAAAGTCTGTGTTTCTCCAGCCCTTATTCAACATCCTCCCAAAGCAGATGCTTCAAGTTAGGCAGAGGATTAGGAGGAAAAGGGGGACTGAGTGTAAAAATAGTTTGTAAAAAGGAGTTTCTTTGCTAAAGGCTTCGTTAACTGAGGTATGCCTGTATTGTCTGGCTTAATTAAAGGTAAAGATAGTCCCTTGACATGAATGTCTAGTCGTAACCAACTGTAGGGGGCGGTGCTCATCTCTGTCACTAAGCCAAAAAGCCAGCATTGTCCGAGGACTACTCCGGTGGTCATGTGGCCAGCATGACTCCACCGAACGCTGTTACTTTCCCACTGAGAAGTGGTACCCATTTATCTACTTGCATTTGCATGCTTTCGAACTTCTGGGTTGGCAGAAGCTGGGACTAGTGACTGGAGCTTGCCCCATCGTGCAGCACTCGGGCCTCGAACTGCCAACCTTTTAATCTTCCAATTTTCAGAATTGGCATCTTAACCGCTAAACCATCACATTTCTTCTTGTGAAACCTGACATTTTCAGGTTTCAGAGATACACTGTCTATCAGTTTCAGTGAGACCCATAGCAGGAGTATCTTTATTATAGAATGACCTCTCTAAGAACACTCCATTCATATTCATATAGGGGACAAATCAAGATTTTTTAAAAAATCAGACTGGGATGTGCCAAAGCCTGGCACCACTGAAAAGCAACAGAGATGGTGTGCAGTGGCAGCTATAAGCAAATGCCTGCCATTGTTAGGAGTTGCATATGCATTTTGTCTGTCATAAAATATTGAGAAGTTGGTGTGATGGTTTATGCAGTAGGAATGACTATTGCTGAGACATGGTGATCTCAGCCACAGTTGTTGAGATAATAGCAGAGGAAAGTAAATTTGAGTCAAGCCTTTTCAATGTCATCTCTGTGAAAGAATGTAGCCGTAACAACAAAGAAGTGGCAGTACATAAAGAAAAGGACAAAATGAATGCAAATTAAGCCTGCCATGAGTTTGAAACTGTATACAGTTTACTTAGGCAATGTTAACATTTGTTGTTCAGTTCTGACAATGAATGTCTCCGGACTAGATATATAGTTGCTGAGTAAAGGTTTACTGAATTTTAAGTACTGAAGCCTGGATTTCTCAACTTAGTATCCTACTGGATTTGACAGCCACCCATCTTGGGCCTGTGAAGCCATTGCATCCTCCTTAATGTTCACCTTAGACTTAGAGGTTGCAGTTTGTTTCCAATTTTTGGCAGGTCACACCCCTCATTTTTTGCAGCTTTTTTCCTAGGACAGCTTATCTCTCCTTCACTTTGTTTCCATTTATCTGGATTGTGACTTTGTTTCTGCTCTCCTACCATTCCCAACAGCTAACCAATCCTAGCCAGGGCCCAGATTCTGACAAAAAGAATTAGATCCTGTACAATGACTATGCATGACTTGGTTCTGTGACAGCACATTTTATGGCTGACAAGTTACCTGCAAAACCTGATCAAACTCTGGCTTTGTCTGTTTCAAGTGCCTCAGGATGGGGAAAATGGTCAACACAGCTGAGTAATCATGGCGCATGATGGCCTTCCGAGCTGCAGAGACAATGTTGTCACCCTCTATCATCAGGTTGTCTAAAGATTCCTGCAGGAGGGGGGGAAATGGGATGAGTCAGGGAAGTGAACACTCGGTTTTCCACAACAGCCAAAAGAAGGAGCCACACTAAGTTTTAGCAGGACCTGGATGAGAGAATCAAATGTTTTCTTCTGGTGGTGTTCTGGGATGATTTCAGTCAGAAGTTGGTACTCGCTTTGGGCCAGTTTGATGAAGGCACTAACACAGTGGATGTATGCATCAATTTCCATGTCCAACATGTCATCTCTCCCTGTGGGGATTGCATATGCATACAAGATGTCAGTTTTCTGTAACTATATAAGTTACAAACATACCGTATTCATTCTGTATAATATACAAACATGCTGTATTCATCTGGAGTGGAACAGGTTCCCTTAACACATTGACTTCAAACTTTACAGAAGACCCATCGTTTTGTCTCATGCCTTCCCACAGGGAAAACTCACCATGTTTGTGTGCACTAGGGGTAAAAATGAGATTCATACTTCAGCAGAACACGGGTTGACTAAAGCTCACCAAGTATGGAAAAAGCAGTAATGAGGTACCGTGAGCACTTACATAGAACCATGGAAGGAAAGGCAAAATATGAATGATACAACACATCCATTGGCACTTTCTTTAATTAGTGCAAAAATATTTACTGTTAATTAAGTTCTGTCTTCTTTTAACATAATTTCTGTTAAAGAGTTACATCCTGAAAAGAACCAGTTCTCTTGTTTGGCATATGAGAATTAATTTACAATTAAAGAATGGTAAAAAAAATAGTGTAATAAACTGAACACACTAATTAAACTACAGAAGTTATCTCATCTTTTAAGAAGGCTCTACAATATAGTCTGCATACATATACTGTACATATACACCAATGCAACATCTTAATTTCTAAAATGAACAGTGCAATGCTATATTCAACACAAAATACAGGCTTAGATGGCTTTGATATAGTAGCGTATTTCATTTTCAAAATATGTGCCAACCAATAAGATCCAGGAATGAAAAAATAATAATACTCCAGCTGATAACTAGGGTAATGTCTTCAAAAACCTGCATGCTACAAGAAATCAGTATATCTCCAAAGTGCCAGAATAATCTGTCTTCAGGTGATACTGAGGGGAAAAGATCAAATAAACATGATGTTCAAAATACACTCGTCCCTTCACATTCACAGGGGTAGGGGCACAGGACTCCTGTGAATGTGAAAAAAACCTGCAAATAACAAAAACACTGTTTTTACCTGAGGGAACACCTCTCTAGGAATCTCTAAGTCCTCCAGTGCAACTCTGTGGTCAACATCTGCCAGACATTAACCATAGAATTGCGCTGGAGGAGCTACAAATGCCTAGTGGAGTGTTCTCTCTAGTAATCTCTAGGTCCTTCAGTGTGACTTTTGGTTAAAGTTGACCAAACTGCACTGGAGAGAATTAATATATTCCTAGAGAGAACATATTAATAAAATCCATGAATAATCAAATCCTCAAAAATCAGTCGCAAATGTGGAGGGACGAGTGTAGCAGAATACGATGTTTGATGCTCCAACAGTCAGTATATATTTAGCTTCTTTGTCAAGATCGCTTCTTCAAAATGGCCAGAAGCTAATGAAGCCTCCAACCTGATTGATTTTTCCCCCCATGATTTATATCATTCTTTATCTGAGACATCAGTTTCTTCATTGTGAATACTGTATATCTATTTAATTAAAATATCCTCCTCCCCCATTTCCAATTCTGATGACTTATTCCTTCCTGAGTGATATTGACTCAGATTTTTGGTGCAAACCTTCAGAAAGCCATGCAACCCAATCAATACAATCAAATTACATATTTGCTGTGGGACTGGACCATATGACTTTGCAGGAATCACTCCTGGTAAACATTTCCCCATATTAAATCTGCCTATGTTTAGGAAACCCAACATGCCTGAGGGAAAACTTCTACGTTGCCTTCTCCTTTACACACTTTATACTTAGGCAAACTGTTTTCCTGCTCCAGATAGGGAAGCAACCAAATATGCTGTCCAAACTCAACTCATCCAGAAAGAGCGATGCTAAGATCCCAGTATTTCTACACTATATCTTGATTTAATGAATATCTGTTTTTAACTGGTGATGAAACTAAAGACTGGAGACTTCAGGGGCACCATTTCTGAGTACTATGTTACTCAATATTCACGACACAGCAATATGGGGACAATGAAGGACCTTCCATTCATACCAGCAGAAGCTTCTCAATAATTTTGCTCTGCTAGAACACTTCATGACTTCAGCTTATCATCATGCTTATACCAGGAAGTATATTAGTCTTCTGCAGATAGACTCTGGTAGTCACCAGCCATTTCTTAACATTTCTTACTGAAACTAATGACCACAGGACTGTTTACTAAGATATGGGAAATAGGTGAGATCTACTTGTTCATTATACACACCTATAGTTAGGGTGTGGAGAGAGTATATTATATCATTCAGAGGGCAAATACAATCTGGTTGGAGAAGGCACAATCTTTCTTTCTAGTTTTTCTTATATCTTCCCACTCACATTGTGGGAATACATAATCAGCATTATATGCCTCTGAGAAGACATGCATATCCCTTCAACACTCACTCCAAGGTGGGCATTTTCAGAACTTGTACATTACAATGATAGTCATGTATAAAAAATACTTGGAAAAAAGTTACACCAAAGTGAAGAGTGGATGGTATTAAAGAATGGATGATATTTTGGCACACTTATAATAATAATAATAAATAATAAAATTTATTTATACCCCGCCCCTTACCCACAACAGGTTGTCTTTAAGAATGGCAGAGACCAGCACAGTGTGTGTGTGGCAAGCAAGTGCCAACCACCCTGAGCCATGCCCACTCATTCCATCTGGAAAGTTCCTAACAGAAAGCCACAAGAAAATACTTTAAAAAGCAATGTTAGATTAGCCAGCTTACATTTTGTTACGGTACTTACCAGCAGCTGGCCCATGCTTGTCAACCAGGGTATCGGAAAGATGTTTAACTCGTAAATCATGCTCATGACCTAGCGGGATGTCAGCGGGCATAACAGAAGGAGTGGTTTATCCAGGACCATCACAACATGAGTGCTTGTCATTTCAGGTTTTACTGGCTGGTCAGACAGTTATAAACATTTTCCTGGCAACCCAATCTACCACCCTTTCTTTGGAAATCATAATAGTAGTAGCAGTTTCAAGCAGGATAAATATCTGATATAAAGCATGGTTGATAGTAAAAAGCACATGCAACCATAATATGTTCCCTTTAAAAGGAGAAAGTGACATCAGGAAGTTAACAGTTTCAACTTGGTCACCTTTGAAAGGGCTACTACCTTTAGAAATAAAGAGGACAAGGACAGAATGTGGAAAGAAAGATCATCAAGCTTACTTCAGAGCTTCTGTTAGCCAATCAAACTGCACAATAGTTAACTTGAATTTAGGTGGCCCGTAGCTCTTCAAAGCTATGTAAAAGAGCTGTCTTCACAATTGGATGCTGTTTTCCAATCTATCAAAGTGCCAAAGAAGACAGGTTCTTGCACAACCTGAATTATATATCAAGAGTAGAGCTAAGGGCTAACAGAACCCCTGAAAAAGGGAAGAAAATCTCAAACCCAAATCAAAACCAAAGAGTGAAAGTGAGAGAGGTGATTACCTTCCATAGGAATGAGGTTAGAGGCCCCCTTTTTCCCATCTAGACACTGCTGAGAATACTGTTTCAGAAGGTTCTGAGCTTTACGGATCGTGCCTGTCACCAGAGCCACAGGAAAGAGAAAGAGACCTTGGAAATGAATGAGAGAGAAACAAAACACAAAGCAGCCCTCCACCAGTGCCTCATCAAGCAGACCTAGCATGGGACTGCTGGCCAGCAGTGAGAATGCTCTGTAGACATAAACACACCAAGGAAAGCCCAGTGGTCTGCCCTTTTTAATGTTATCGATTGATTCTCCTTGAGTGCCTGAAGAACACTAGCAATCTTCATTTGATTTCAAATGCTGCCAAAGCCACTGAAATCCTCTATTTCAACTATGCATTTACCGTAAGATCTCCAGATCAGCAAATACAAAACATGGACTAACTTCAGCAGCAGCATTTTAACCAAAAGGTATTATGGAAATAGGTGCATGCTATTTCCTTTCCCCTCCTTTTTTTTCAAGAGGATTCAAGCATTGGCAGTCAGGCAGTTCTAAAAACTGAAAACGTAAAAAAATCATACATTATACTGCTTGCACTGATATTGTTTTAATTCTACTTTGATGTTTGATTTGGTCTTTTAAAGACTATATATCATCTTCAACCCAGCTGTCATGAAGGCTTACACGTGTGTGTGTGTGTATGAGGGAAAGAGAGACACAGAGAGAGAGAGAGAGAGCGTAAACCTTCTCAACATCTGTATTGACAGGTGATATAGAAAGTACCATAAGGAAATACATACATTTCATAGCTAGAATAAAGGCCAGTGTTGCACATGAGAGATGCAGCATGAGCCATGACAAAGCAACTGCTGTGTGGCATGATTTCCAAGCAGCTCCTGTGTAACTCTGATCATCATCACAAGTCCTGCCTACCAAGTGAAGTTAGGCAGGTAGGCAGGCACAAAGCCCAGGGCTGCTTTCTTGATAGTGCTTCCCCTGTGGAATGCCTTCCCCATCTTTACTTAGTTCCACAATCTTGTTAAAAGATGGCTATCTGGGGGAGCTTCTGAAGGAAGTTGACAAGGCTTTATGCTACTTCTGCTGAATTTCATTCCCTGTTGTATTATGTTCTTTTGTTACACTCCATTTTTTAGCTTCATTTCCCCCCCCCCCCCATTGTGTGGCGTTAGCTGTTTTATTATCTTGACAGTCACTTTGAATCTTGAAAGAATAGCAGGACCTACATTTTAATAACAACCACAATATCCAAAAGCAGCAATGACTTGCCACAGGCAGAGTGCATGTTATGGTCCCATCCGGGTGGTTAACCTCTGGTGAGGTTCGTAATCATAATCATAGGATGAGATCTGCTTGTTCCATGTGACTGCCAATTACAAATAAATGAAAGAGAAATGCTATGCTCCCACTCCCACCCCACCCCACCCCTCTCTCTCTCTCTCTCTCTTTCTATCCTGGCCACCTTCCAATACTACACTATACGTGGGTAGTGATTTTCAGAATTTTCACTCCATTTCTCATGAAGACAGGAAAGATTACAGAATTTTTTTAGAACATCAAAGGAGAAATTATTCCGGAGAATCACAGAGTGAGATCCAGCCTGCTATATGAGAGAGCAGCCACAAACAGAATCCTGAAAATCTCTGATTAATCCTTTATCAGCTTAACTGAAAACACACACATTTAAGCCATAATCTTAAGGACTAGAAATGTGTTCTTCAAAAGGAAACAATAACCGAGGGACTTATGATTTTGCTGAGCCTGCTGGATTCCACAGTGAAGGTGTACCTTCAATGGCCAGATGAGGCATCCATACGCTGATAATGGGAAGAGATGACCACAAAAATAATTACAGGCAGTGTGTTATTTCTGAGCATTCTCACTATGGATAGATTAGGATTCTATTAGCTACATTAAAGCAGAGAGAAAGCTCTATCCTTACAGAACCGCGTAAGCGCCCATGAAAGCCAAAGGCAATAGAAGCTAAGCTCACTGCACAGCCCATCTCTGTTCCCACCCCCGTCCTAACAGTCAAAGGAAAGAAGAACAAAAAGTTCATGGTATTCTTCTTCCCCACCCTAGTGGTCTGTATTTCTGGACAAGCGCACATCAATTACACTGCAAAAATAGTTGTTTTTTTTTAAGACAAAATTAAACTGTAGCTGAAGCAGGATGCTGCAACTAAGAAACACTGAAAAAAGCACAAAAGGAAAAGTGTTAAAATTGTCAGTTCAGAAATAAACTTGTTTTACTTGAAAAAGTATTAGTGAACATGCAACAAAGCAAAACAATAAAGTCCGAAGCACACACAAGCCCCACACAGAAACACCCAGCGTTCAGGCATTGCTTTGTAGATCCAATATTCAATCACTGTAGACACAACCAAGGAAAAGAAATACATGGGAAAGCTACAGAGCATTGTGTGACCTTTTTAATGAGGTGAAAATAGATAAACTAGTCAAGTTTTTAAATATCTCACTAAGAACATCTTACACTTTTGCTCAAAAAGAATAATAGAGTCCAGCCTTAACATCCAGAAATTCTTGGAATTGCAGCCTTACATGCACTACTGCTGATTAGAAAAATATCAATATAGTGTAAACCGTTTAGACTACATATCATGGTATAATTGGTACAATTGTTCTATTATATAACTGAGCAGTTACTGAACAGGTCACTGCTGCCAGGGATCACTTTGCTATTAGTACAAAGCACATCTGGAAGTAGTGGAATGAACCTTCTCATGTGAGCTACAGGCAGCAAATCAACAGAATGGAAACACCTGGAAGAGTAACCACAAACTACCTGTGCCACTGTGGAAAGAATATGGTTGTATTATTTAACAAATATTAAGATGGTAGAATGACAAGCATAGAGTGAAGGATATACCTTTCTTCAATATTTAGTTTAGATATTTAGAGCAGAATCTATGCAGAGCCTATAACTCAACAAATAACATTATGTGAACTTTGGAAGCTTCACTGGCTTCTTAATCAGGCAAAGATGTAAAAATCATATATGACAAGAAAAATGACAGTGCTAGAATTACATGCCTACATGTTGTCTCAGATGTTACACCATCTGATCTGTTGTCTCAGATGTTGTCAGTTAAGATGGTCTGGAGGGATCTCAATGCAGGCAGAGGCCACTTGGCCATGTGGGGACCAGGGATGAAGAGGAATAAAAGAGAGGTAATAAAATTTCCATTAGCAACAGAGAAGTAACAGCTTGGATCTCGAGGGAAGTTACTTTTCTGTTGCTAATGGTTTTGAAATTTTATTATCTGTGTTTTATTGCTGTTTGTCCCAGGTTCCCACATGGCCAAGAAGGGGAGTGGCTCTGCCTGCACTGAGATCTCCCCAGATCATCTTAACTGACAATAGAAGCATCTGAGAAAAAATGTAGGTCTCTGACTCTATCATTATCACTTTTCTTCTCATGTATAATTTTTAACATCTTTATTTTATGAGAAGCCAGTGTAGCTTTGAAAGCTTGCATGATATATTTTGGTCATTTTGGCTGGCCAATAAAGGTATCACCATTTTGTGGAGTTTGTATTTTGTTGCATTTTCCTGTATGGCTAATACAGCTACCCTTGAATATGTTTCCTAAACAAATCAAGTTCCTTAACTAGAACTATATAAAATAAATGTCATAATAATATGAAATATATATTGAGAATATTTACAGCAATACTATAAATACTCAGCTTCCTTCACCATGGACAGCTTCAATTAAAATAAACATTTTGCAATAAATTAAGGGTCTAATAATTACATGAAGAAAACTAAATTGAACTGCCTTTCAGGTGGTTATAAAGAATTAACAAAGAGCTTCTACTCCACCCCTCCATATTCTTAAAAATTGCTTGTTATGTGAATTATTAGAATAATACCAAGACACAAGCTGACCAGTGGGGTGTATTGTTTTCAAAATTTTGTGGATTTGACTAAAGAATACTTTCTAAAAACCCAAAAGTGTTTCCCTGCAAAGTCTAAGATCATTATTTTTATATTTCTGGAACTACATAATGCTTTCAAACTTCCTGAAACAAAATTGCCTATGCTGCTTTATTGAGCTTTATTGTAAGATATTATATAGAAAGCTATCTGCTTCTGAAAAACTGGAGTACAGCTGAAATTGGTGCTCATCTTTGTGTTGTTAAAAATCAATATGAGTTTAGCTACTGTGTATGCAGCAGGCATCAGTATGAGCTATTCCCAGTGCAAGACTACAATGACAGTCCCCCATGCTCTCTACAGATAAGGACCCGCAGGCCAAGCATCTTCCTCCAATTTGCATAAGAACAATTAGCCATGTTTACCTCCAAGTGCAGCAAGTATATTAGTTTACTGCTACTGAAGAGCTAAGCACTTAGCATCCTAATTAGGTCTTGATGGATTCTACTGGAAGCCAAAAATTTCTTTGTTCTATGTTTATTTCTTCCTATTAGGCACTTTTGAACCAAGTGGGACAGAATGGAGGTTACTAATGAAGGCATCACATTCATGGTAGAAGCAGTGATCAGAGAGGGGGAACAGACTGCTGCTTCCAAGTTTATGCAGCTTTCCTCAGAGCACTATCTCCCTGCAAGCTGTCTGGAAGACATCAACGCAAGAAATCATGCATGGTGGACTCTCGTATCCACCAGCAAGATAGTGGACTTGAAGATACCTAGGCTACTTACAGCAAGCCCAGAAAGGGTGAGAGAACTCAAGAGTTCTTTCTTCGGGAAGAAATATATTTTCAGAATAGATCAGCAAAGAATTGTGTTATAATGGTCTCAATGGCTGTTATAATGAGAGGTAACCCACAGTAGAATTCCCTTTTCTTTACTTCCTAGAATGAACTAAAACACAATCTAGCATTTTCAGTTCCAGGGCTCCCACAATGAAAGCTTAGCAAACCATTGAAAAGGTTCCTAGGAATCACTAATCATGATGCTTGGCTTTTCTTTGCATTAGAAATGTTCCTTAAACAGCTGAATGCCAGAAAACATTTTATCTGGAACGCCAGAAAAGTTTTTATGTCTGTGTTTGAACTTATAAGCAGCATGCATTGGTATGGAAAAGAAATTAAAATGTTGACTCTCACTATATTACAAAAAAAAAAAAAGGTAAACTTTCCACTCCCATCCCCATGTCCATCTACTTTTTGGTGGGGATCATTTGCATATTTGAATACAGAACTTCTGCACCATCACCCTCCCTCCCCCCATCCCAGTATTTGCTGAGATCTGAAGGCGATTTTACAGTAGCTCACTCCCAGAATGTGATTAAGTAGGTATGTAATAAAGTGGCCTGTCCATATTAAAACAAGGGCTGGGCAGCTACCTGAGGTCTGGGGACAACAGACGGCTCTCTTGATCCTGGAAGGCCACATCTCTCCACTCAACTTAAAAATGTTTTTATTCAGTGTACCTTCACACCATTTGGGGGATGCAGGAGGCAGTTCCACCATGCTTTTTGCCTTTCCCCCAGAAGTTTTGAGCTCCAGTGAGGAAGGTCTTTTTAAATTTAAAATCAAGGAACACAACCCAGAAACTTTAAAAACTGGCTAGGAGGCTGAAAAAGAACATAAACTTGCCAAGCAATGGCATAGAAATGGAATAGTAGCTTCTTTTTTCAAGACAGATAAAAAGACAAAATAAGAGATGATTACATTCCAACAAAAGAAACCCAAAGCGACAATTTCGACAAAGATGTTAGAACCTCTTGAGCTGCCCTTGAAAGCTGAATGATTTCTGGGAAATACAACTAAGAAACTTCCTATCTGCCAAAGAATAATGAAGGCACAATTATCTGCCATTATTTCATACGTTTTGGTTCACTGCAGGTTTATTTCAAACATATCCTGTTAATTCAGACTGATCATCTACCAGATTTCAGCCTGATATACCAATTCAGACAGCTAGCAGGCTTAGTACATTCAGTCTATGAGAAGTAATTGCTTCATTTTATTTAGCATTACAGGTGCTACAGACAACTGGGTTATAGCACATCTGACAAAATTCTTTAACGGTGTAAATGAGGCTTGTTTGATTAAATTGCGCCTGTGCTCCACAAACTTGTAATGATTTAATGGCTTGGAAATGTCAAAAGCAGCCAGAGAGTGCTGAGTTCATAAATTCTACTGCCTTACAGACCAGAAAAACTGGTGCCTGTTAGTCGAAACAACAGTTTCAGTTCTGGACTTGGAAATGCACAGGTGCCATTGGTTGAAAGGGAAAATATTGAGCTCAGTAAGCGAAGCCATTTATAGCCAAGCTAGAATGGTCTGGTGTGGGAGATACAGTGTCTGATCACCTCACCAAGATACACACCTGGACAGTGGAATTAGCTTATATTGAAAAATCTGTCTCCAGTTTTTCCACCCTGTTTCTCATTACTAGTCAGCTTTCAAGAAGAACTCCAGGGGATGACAGCAATATTCTATGCACCTCCATAACATTAGAGACCTCTATGGGCAGCTGACCCCTTGAAATATGCCAAGCACACCCTTTGCTAGCAGAAGTAACAGGCCTGCAATGGTATTCTAGCACACAGACATTTAGAAGTTCTGTCAAGCTGCAGAGAGAACACATATTAGCACACATTACCTGGGATGAGGACTGTCATTCACATAAGGATTATAAAAACAAAAACAAAACACAAAACAATTAAAACATGCCAGTTCTGTGCCTCATGACTCAGTCTCTGGCTGTTCTACAAACTCAGCTTGCCTATTTCATCTCTATATAAGAGCATTTATAATTATTTATTTCATTCTGTAAATTAGTTCAGACTTTCCCTCCATAATCCATGAAATGCTGTAAATTCATTTCATAGGACAATGTTGGTAAAGAACAAGTTGTCTTAAACATTGCCTTTAAACATTGCCAAATGCTTACAATTTCTGTTCAGTGAATGGCTACATTCTACATAGAATGAAAGCAGCTGAATAGCAATTAAATCTTAGCAAAATATCATGATTCAGGAAAGAGGAGGGGATTCAAGAGAATTCTCACAGTATCAGAATTGTTAATTAGGGGGTGGAGGCAAAGTGGCCTTTCACATGTTATGCAGTCTAACTCCCATCACCCCTGGTTAGCCATCTTGACTGGGGTTTGCTTCTGTTGCTGTTGTGTGCCTTGAAGTCATTTCCAACTTATGGCAACCCTAAGGCTCTAGCATAGGGTTTCCTTGGTCTGTCATAGAGTCTATCTTAGGGTTTCCTTGGCAAGTTTTTTTCAGAGGGGATTTGCCTTTGCCATCCTCTGAGGCTGAGAGAGTGTGAGTTGCCCAAGGTCACCCAGTGGGTTTCCATGGCCAAGCTGGGATTCGAATACTGGTCTCCCAGTGTACTTAGTCCAACGCTCAAAGTACACCATACTGACTGGGTTTAGCGGGGCCATAATCCAAAAACATCTAAAGTGCCACAGGTTCCTCACCCTTAGTTTAAATTAGAAGTAGGTAACTTGCCCCTGAGTTCACCTCTATTGGCCCTAAACCCCATAACACCAATTTCCCTACTTTCTCCAGTATGAAAGTGATTAGCTATGTTCCCAGAAGCCTCTAGGAGCACAAGTGGGTTTTATAGGCTCCTCCCCATACCCCAGGCCTTTTAAAGGCTTGAAATCAGGGGTAGGCAACCTTTCCCCTTTAAGGGCCGAGGGACTTCAGCTCCCAGAAGCCTCAGCCATGTTGGCCAATAGTCCCATGTTGGCTAATAGGTCCTGGGATTCTGGGAGCTGAAGTCCCTCGGCCCTTAAAGGGGAAAGGTTGCCTACCCCTGCTCAAAATAATCCTCCACACCTTGAAAAAAGAAAACAACAGGTGATGTTATTTCTGGAGGGCACCCTAGAGGGCCTCACTTTGCCCATCCTTCATTCAAACATAAAAAGGTTTACGAAATCCCAGGAGCTCATAAAAGTATACCTTCTGTTCCACAAAGGAATGTATTGTGAGGAGAAGCCAGGGTTTTGTTTTTGTTTTTTGGTCTTTTTATAGTGGATCCATGGTGCAATGCTGGAGGTGGGGAGCTCTATAATGGGACAGCACTGTTTGATCAGAGGATGGCTATGTGTTTAGTGAAACCTTATTTTCTTTATCCATCACACTAAGGGTTATTCAGACAGTGAAAATAATCCCAGTAGAAAGTGGGTTGAATCTGTGTTGTGCACATGAATTTCAAATGCATTCAATTAAGTTTGAAGGGGGTGCCCACAAAAAACCTGTGGGTAATCAATCTCAAGTTTTTTTCCTCAGTTTTCCTGAAAGATTCGCATTGTTGGCTGTGTTAATAACCAATACAGATAGACCCAGGATAAACCAGGATAAAACTCTGCATGTCTTGAATGTGTTTCAAATATATCTGTATCAACTCCATCTATTTTCGCAGTGCTGACATGTGTGAGCAACAGAACTCGCAGAGATGAGCACAGATGCAGTTCTGATAAAAAAAATAGTGTGAACAACAAATCGGGAATAAATGAGTGAGATTACTTGCATAATCATGTTGCAAAACAAAACATGTGAATAACCCCTAAGTGAAAGAAGATGAAACATATGACATGTTAGTTTGCTCATATTTATGGTGAAATCCCTTTGCCCTTGAAGAACTGAGGGGGGTTGCAGACTGCCAGAAATAGTGCAAATTGAGTCCACTTTAAGGGTTAGGGTTAGGAAATCATGGGAACTGTATTTTATTGTGGCACCAGAGCTCTCTGACAGAGAAGGCTCAATGTCTCAGGAAAAAAGCAATTCCCATGATTCTCTAGCACTAACCCTAACCCTTAAAGTGGACTCAATTTGCACTATTTCTGGCAGTCTGCAAAGGCCCTGACACACTTTTGCTGGGGCTGATGGTTCATGTTATGCAATACAAAATCCTTCCTCCTGGACCCAAAGAGCCAAGATCTACAGCACTCCAGCATCCTGGTCAGAACAGCAAGGGAAACTGGCCATGTGGCCACTGAGGCTAGTGAAACACATTAGAGTTTTAGGCTAGTAGTGGGTCCAGAAAATGAGAGATCTGTTGCCTATCACTTCCTTTACAACCATTTCATTTTGAGAAGGAGAGAAAAAGTTAACCTAAGGTTTTTATGTAACGGCTCTCTATGGCTACCTGGAAGTTTCTTTAAGCATCTTACTATAACAAAGTTCTAAGGCATGATCAAATAATAAACAAAAGACAAACCTCAACAAACAGACTGAAAACAAATTAAACTTCCAGACCTTGAATTTCTAGGATAATAACAATGTAAACTGGTGCCTAAAATTCTGGACTCACCTGGTCTTTTGGTGGGTTTTTTGGTTGGTGTGTCCTTCCTCTTGTTCTGAATGGCTGGGGAATAAGGGACCCCAGAGGAAGAGCTATTCTTCCGAAAATGTTCCTTCAGCCCTTTGATAGAGCGGTCCAACTGGCTGGAACGGATCTGGTAGTAAACATTCATGAAGTCTAAAAAGAAAAGTACATCAAGAAAAATCTGAGTACTTTGCCTTTATTTGTTCCAATGTACCTTTAATATGAATATGAATAATGGTTACATGACGGGGGAAAAATCAAAAATTTCAGTCAAAATTGTATAGCATTTATTGACTGGGAAAACAAACCATATCCTCAAACAGTATGACTCATACTTTTAATTTCCTCCACATTTTGTATTGTGAGTTCAGGTAATTTGATCTGGATTAAATGCAATGAAATAAATGTTATTTTTAAAGGAAAAAGAAGCTGTTAGTACACCAAGGTGCTGTATTTTGATCATTTTAAGTTTTAGTCACTTGAATGTGAGACTCACCAGAAGATATTAGATTAGCAAAAAGTTTCAAAAATGTATTATGTGTTGACCACATCGTGTGAGGCTGGGTATGTTTTAAGACTACTCCTGTAGTACAATTGGCATTTCTAAAGCAAAGCATGGGGTCACTTCTTGGGGTCACCTATGGCAACTCCATGAATTTCATAGGGTTTGCTTGGTCAAGGAATGCTCAGAGGTGGTCTGCCATTGCCTTCCTCTGTCTCCCATCCAGGTATTAACCAGGCCTGACACTGCTTAGCTTAAAAGATCAAACATGATCTGGTGCTTTTAGGGAACTGTTTATTTTCTAGAAAAAAATATAGAATTTTTTTCATGTACAAAAAGGCTGACAGTTTGAATTTCAACAGTATTCCCTGATTGCTTATACGTTTGAGTCTCCTGCACTTACTACAGTTGTGTCCTAATTCTCTGACTGACCGCTCTACAAAGCTCTCCCTAGAGGCTACGCTGGTGTAGGAAGTGGCTTTGGACTCTCTCTTTAGGTTTCCTCTCTGGACTCCTCCAGACAGCTGCTTATCCTCACACAGACAGTTAAAACCTGCACCACAAGGAAAATGAAGACAAACAAAATCACACAATAGAAGCCCATAAGGCTCAGTTTAGACTATGAAAGAGAGCTTTTGTAGGTTAGGGGCCAAGTGACCCAGTTACTGGGTTGCTACCTCAACATGACACTAATCATTAGCTGCATTTTTGAAGAAAATTATAGAGCTGTGGCACTAATTTCAGAATAGGAGCTGACTGAGCAAGAACACTGAGAAAGCTTACGTAGATTGAAGTTTGGAAAGGTTGCAGTGTAAGTCTATGAAGTCTAGTGACATCTAGAATTCTATGATTTTAGATGTCACAAGATTTCATAGTCTTACACTTCAGTCTTTCAAAACTTCACATCCCACATCATGAATGTATTTACCAGTGACACTGTCCAAATGCTAGCTATACTGGTCTGCTGGAGCAAAATTAAAGGGTCAATGTTTTTAAGGGCCAAAACCTAATTCATCAGATGCATCTGATGCAGTGGGTCTACTCCACAAGAGTGTACACTACAATAAGCATGTCTATGGCACTGCTTCCCTTTCCCCATGATAACAAACTGGATTATTCTATGGCTCTGATTTTGCCACTTGTTCTGAATTAAACAGAATTAAACCCAAAATAAAAAGAATACCCCCACATTTATTCATGAAACTGACATATGCAAAATTCTCTAATGTAGGTATTGAACACATAATCCTTGACACATAACCTAGACTCTAGGGAGATTATCACACCATACCCTTTCCCTCTACAATCCTGCAGGCCAAAATCAAATGGCAAAATGCCAGTTTTGGAGCAGCAACCACTGCACTTCTTCCATTTGCATGACCAGGGCTGCTGCCAGCATCACATCCCTTCCTATCCTCTCCCTTAACCCTTCCCTCCCTCACTTATGCCTTACCCAGCATGCCTTTAGGTTTTTTTTTTAAAAAAATCAACTGTTTTTGCGCAATTCCAGAGATCTGCAGCCACAATTTAAGCTCCTCAAAATGCTTTTTTTTTTAATTTTCAAGGCTTCAGAGCTCCAAAATTGTGCAAAAAAGGGGGTAGGAATAAAAAAAGGGAAGAGGAGGGCACAGGGGGAGAGGAAGGGACAGTGACACCACATGACTGCCAGATGTGCAAATGTGCCAGGAATGGTTTTCTCCCCTATGGCATTGTGCAATTGGCAGTTAATTCATGGGTTTCCCTTGTGAATGAAAAAGAACAGGACAGGGATGGAGCAGTTACAGGAAGGAAGTGCCATCATGCAATCAGCATCACTGATGCCGCTTCCTTCTCGTGGGAATAGCGGTTTAAAAGCTGCCATGTGATAATTTCCTAGAACACAGTTCCCCACACATCATCCCTCTGCCCACCACACTACCCTCTCCCAATCCTGATACAACTCCTCTCCTCCTGCCAACTGCCAGGCAGAAAGTGATCCATACACAGAGTGTGCTCCAGTTATCCTTTCAAGATTGCTTGAAGTGGAAGGAGGTTTTATATTCCACAATTCCCCCCCCCCTCAGTTGATGTCTACCCTTGTTACACTCAGTTCTGTAGGAGAAAGTAACTGTCCATAGTGGTTCTTGCTCCACATGTGCATTTCAGGCTTCTGCTATATATTTTGGGGCAAGCAATCTTCATTTACTGGCTTGAGTTGATAACTGTCTCCACATAGGAAACAAACCCCTATGAAATATATGGCTTTCTTAGGTTCTGAAGGGAAACACTTTTATTCAGGGGTCTAACAGAAATGAAGTATCCTTTATTGAAGATTTACTTGTTGGCCCAGAAATGTCCTTATCCCTTTTGTGGTACATTTCCCAATATGATAAACACAAATATGGCAGTCATCCCTCCTGTCCCTCATCCACAGCCTTCCTACCTACTCTTTCAGCTACCCTTTCTTCTCCCCTTCACTACCAAGGAGAAAAAACCTTTCCTGAATGATGCCCCCTCCTCTACTCACTCCAAACTGGGCTTGAAGATACCATCAACTGTTCCTGTTGCTCCTGTTGCTGGACTGCTGGAGACAGAAAAAGATAAGTACCTGGAGCTATAAAAACATGCAAGGTCTAGCGGGATACTTTGAAGCAGGCAATGGACTCCTTCTGCTAGAGGCTGTGATTATATTTACATTTTTTTCCCAAAATAAGAGACAAATTAAGGAAAGCTCTCTTGATTTTTTGAAGGGTCTCTGACAAGCTCTGTACTCATCTCACCTTTGAATGATAGAGGTAAATGAAATGGGTTGAAGTTAATTGGTGTCATGTGAACATATTTTTATGTTCATGCTTTAAATCCTTACTAGTATTTGCATGCTTTTCCAATAGAAAACATTTCACTCTAAAATTTGAAATGACACATTTTACATATGTTGTTTAACAGAGATCAGTACTCTAAAATCCACAAAACAGTGATATTGTTATCAGACCAACTAAAAAAGTACAAAATAGAAATCAATCCTGGTTGTTGTTTTTTATAATAAGAAAAAAGGGGCATGAATATAGGGAATTAAAAGTGGGGCAAAACCAAGTACTTCTCTGGTCTAGAATTTACAGATTATCCATGTTAATCTGTAGAATTAATTCTCTGTTCTAGATTCCCTCCTCAAAACCTGCTTTTTCTTTTGAAAAATAAAAAGGTCTGTAACGTAAGTTTTCACTAAATAGTTAGCTTTTAAGAAATCTAGTGCTTTATTCTTCTTACCAAGCTGGTCACAGATCTTCTGAAAAGTAGTAGAGGCTGACAATATGAGGCATATCCCAGGATACGTTTGTATCCTACTCTTCAGCTAGAGCAGGGGTAGGCAACCTAAGGGCCAGGGGCCGGATGCGGCCCCCCAAGGCCTTTGGACCAGCCCCAGGCCGGTCCTGCCGCTGCTGCCGCCCGCCATGATGATATTATTGTTGTTATTACTTGTTCTTGGGGTTTTTTTGGCAAAATCTCCACAGGGGTTTTGCCATGGCTTTTCTTGGGCTGAGAGTGTGCATGCATATTTTTTTAAAAAATAGATTTTTTTAATATATATATATATATATATATATATATAATTTATTTATTTATTTTTGGTGCTTCGGCCCCCCCAATTGTCTGAGGGACAGCAACCCGGCCCCCGGCTCAAAAAGGTTGCCTACCCCTGAGCTAGAGTATATCAGAACAACCTGTATACAGATCTAAGGTGATCTCATATCCTATTTTCAATATAAGAATGCTGTCTGACAATAATATCTTACAGGGACATAATAAGGATTACAAGATAAATAAATAAAATTACTGAGAGCTGACACACACATTCCATCTGGATTTTTAGGCATGGCAAAAGAACAGACTTTCATATTCAAGTTCACATTAGCCTTCATCAGAAGGGATATGAGAACACCCATAGAACAGATGCTTAAGAAGGTTATAAACCAGTGAAGTAGGCTATGTCATGCTCACCACACAAGAGTATACCAAGCAGAGTTATAACTGTAGTCAGAAAACAGCAGACAAAACCTAGGAAAGTCAGTCAGATCTGTATGACTGCCTACTTGCAAAACAAACAAAATCCAGAATAAAAAATTAGCTTTGCTATAGAAACCATATCTGCAGATGCCATATCTGATCTTAGTATCAGGTTGTTAAGTTTTTATAATATATGTGAACTTCTAGTCACTACTCAATTAAAGGGCTTTGAAGATGCCTGCCAGACTGGGTGATACACAAGTCAATGAAACTGACATGTTCGCACATAGAAGCTGGCTCACTGCATTGACTTCAGAAAGAATAAGAAAGCAGAGCTGCACATATGCTGCCTTCAGTAGTTTGCAAACAACTGCAGAGAAGTGAATAGTACTTCATTCTAAACAGATATTCATAGGATTACACTTTAACTCTCTAATCCTGCAAATATTTTCTTATTCACCTAAGATTTCTACAATGACACAAATAACATTAGGAAATGCTAGTTCCCTCATCAGAGCAAGATATCTGGGACTGGGGGAGTTCCCCTTTGCCCTGACTTAAGGGCAAGGCCAGCATGAACAAACAACATAAAATCTGCAAAAATCTGGATGGAAGCATCCAATTTAAATACCTATGTATAAAAAACTTCATCTACTTCAACGGGAGAAAAAAAATAATAAAAATATATTTCATTTTAGAATGTGAGAGCCATGTGTAGATTGCCAGATTTTTGTCTTAAAGAGGACCCTCACTTTAGTCCAGAAAAACATGGAGAGCGACAGCATTCATCCAGAATTCTCTACAGCAGCAACAAGAGGCTACAGAATGGTTGAATTCATACAAATAGGGATGCTAAGGCCTAAATCCAAATGTTTATTTCAACCAGAGTACATTCACTGATCAAGGGGAACTTGGTAGACCAACTCTTATGTAAATTCCATTAATCCATCAGGTTTACTCTAGCTGGTGCTAGCAATTAGATTTAGACCTTAGCGCTGAATCTGGAGCCATATGAAAATTCATCTAGTCATTCTTAAGACTCACTTAGCAAGATACTCTTCAAGCAGCTGTCTATCTATCATGCTTAATTAAAAACCACAGTTTCCTTTCATGATGATGCTGTAACACTGCTTGGCAATATAGAGAGCTGGGTTGCTTCAAGAGAATCTCAAATATTACTAGAATTACTATAGACTTGTGCACACACCTTTCATTCTGCTTTCAGCACAACTACAGTGATTTCCTGCAAGTTAGCATAGGCATGGTTGAAACATGCATGCCTTCTAACTCCTATTTCCCTGAACTTTTTGAAGTAGAACATTTATCAGTTATTAAAAAGTTGTTCAAAATGGAATTTTATTTTGTAATCATGTATCAACCATTCTAAGTGAAAAGGATCAACTGGGAAAATAAATCACATTTGTGGCATACGTTGATACATCATAAATGAGATGAGCATAATTAATTCAAACATTATAATAGAACATAATCTGAATTTCATTAACATTGCTGATGTGCCATGGCATATTAATTCTGAAGTAACTGAATTAAATCTACAATCCTATGCAAAGTCATTAATCCTATGTTAGTAAGTACCACTGAACACAGTGGGAATTATTTCTGAGTAAATATGCATAGGAAAGACTACATACTTGTGATAATTAAAATATGAGCACCTATTATCAGGCAATAAAGAGTCATGGTAGATTAATAGACAGTAAAAAAATCTCATAACTTGCTTCTTGTCACATCATCTTTGCCACATGATGTTCTAAAGAAGCATCCTCTTCTATGGGAGGCTATACGAGGAGGCCTCAGGATGGGAGGAAATGCAAGGAGGATATGCAGGAGGCCTCAGGGTGGGAGGATATGTGAAGAGGATTAGTGAATAATTAGTGATCCATTGTCTGCTGGGAAACCCCCTGACTCTGGGTGAAGTTAATTTGCATGTGCTGAGTTTTGATTTTGGTGTTTTTCGAGACTGGTAGCCAAACTTGTTTACTTTCAGGGTTTCTTCTTTCCTGCTGAAATTGCCCAAGTGTTTGTGGATTTCAATGGCTTCCCTGTGCATTCTGACCTGATAACAGTTGGCATGGTCCAAGCCTGAAACGTCAGGAATAAATTCTTCTAGAACACGGCCTCATAGCCCGAAAAACCCACAAAAAAGCATAAATGCGCTATGGTTCATCTGTGCCTCACACTAAAATGTTTTTATTTAGAAATTTATTTTCCTCTTCTCTTTTCAAAAAGAAACTCAAGAGCAGTTCTCAAAAATAGTTCATAAAACATAGAAAATTTAGTAAAAACCATTCAAATTACCAAAAATTATTTCATACAATAAAATCAAAGAACAAAATAACATAGTTCATTTTAAGAACACCAAGACAAAACTTTAATTCACATTAAAAGACTTGGGGTGGGGGGGAAAGGAGCTCACTTGAAGCTTAAAAAGATATCCCCTTGGTCAACTTACCCTGGTTCCTCCCATACTCCACCAGCCAACCAGAAATACGGACAATGTCCTGTAGAACACTCTCAGGCAGGTGTTCCAAGGTGACATCTTCCTGGGTTTCTATTTCATCGTCCAAAGTGATGAGATCCAAAATCAGGATGGGCGGGACTGGTTTTGAGTATCGGGTCATAAGGCTACGAAATTCAGATTCCAGTGAGTCTTTCCCCTTCTCAAACAGTGATTTCTGGTTAAAATAATACATATGAAAAAAAATCAGATGTATGTATTACCACTCTGAAGCTGCTGAAAACCAAAGACATAGCTGCACTCTTTGGCTGTGCTCTAGAAAAGTGAGCATAACATAGGCACATGTACCAAAATGTGTCTACTTCCATCTTAGAAGGTACTCCCACAGGACCAAAGTGCTCTTTCACCTTCAGCTTTCAAAGAACAGTTCTGTGATTTCACATGGAAGTTTCTAAAGTAAAGTGATCATGGGACATACATAGTATTTTTCCCTCTTTAAAAAAACAACAGTGCACTTAGGATATTTGTCTCAAAGAGCTTTTTTAAGAGGAGGAAAAATGCTGCATGCCCCATTTCCTACTGAAAACTCACTCATAAGAGAGAGAGAGAGGATTTTATTCAGTTTTTAAAAGCCAAATTGGGGTTTCTGCAGAAGACCATACTACGAAGAAGACTCTTAAGGAGTGTCAATATACATCCATACTGTTCTGGCTCATGATCTTCAGAGAGATCACAATGCACTGCTACTTTGGAATCAATGTTACTGTCAATAAATTGAGAAAGCAAGGAGAACTATGAAGAGAGACATAACTGTAGTCAGATGCTAAAGCACAGTACATACCACCCTATTAAGTTCTGGGCTGTCCGGATTATTGTCCTGGAAATATTCCACAGCCTTCTGGATTTTAGCCATGCAGCCTAAATATTCTTCCAGTCTCCCCGTAGGACTGCAATAAAAAGTACAGCTGGTTCAAGAACAAAACTCCACAGACAGATAAGTGCTTATGACGAATCTTTGCAAAACTAACCATTTTCTTTTGTCAGTACACAAGTGGGGAAAGCTCTCTTTCACTGATCAGTTTTAAGTATTGAAGCATGAAAGCATAAGGATCACTAGCACACTCTACAGCTGAGGAAGTAGACCAAGGCCCTGAGCAGGCAAACCAGGAAAGTATGGGCTAAGCCCATGCTATAATGACCCAGGTGCTCATCCAGGTTGGTCCCCTGGCCAGCAGAAGGACAGGCAGATGTTTACATGCCCATCCCTGCACAAGCCCAGGGACCCACTACCAGCATGCACTCCTTACCTTTCTCAGGTAGTAGCTTTTATATATCCCTGTGTCCAGGGAGGCTCTCTTCAAAAGAGGGCACATTATATCTTCCTTTAAAGTAGCAAGCACCTCCCATTGAAGGAGAAAGACATTTACTATTCCCTGGACTCACTGGTCACTTAACCTCTAGTACAGGGGTCGGCAACTTTTTTTGCCGACGGGCCGGGGGGGAGGGGGGAAATGGCCCTGGGGGCCGGCAGTTGCACCCCCCCACATGTGTGACGCCATTTTGAAAAACAAAATGGTAGCTGCCGTCCCCCCCCGCATCGCTTGCACCCCCCTACATGTGAGACACCATTTTGAAAAACAAAATGGTAGCTGCCGTCCCCCCCGCATCGCGTGCACATGCGCACGACCGCAGGGGCCCCCCAGGAGGCCTCCCTCGGCCACGCCGGGCCTCCGAGAAGCCCAGCGCTGCCGCAGGGGCCCCCAAGAGGCCTCCCTCGGCAGCGGGGGTCCTCCAGGGCGCCATTTTGGATTCCAAAATGGCGCCTTGGAGCCTCGCGCAACCTTTCCCGCATGGTCGCAAAAAGCAGCGGCTGCGGCAGGACCGGGCAGGGGCCGGTCCAAAGGCCTCCTCGGGCCTCACCCGGCCCACGGGCCTTAGATTCCATGTGGTGGGACAGACTGATTCAAGTGTCATGTCCACATCATCAAGACAACAACTGAAAATGATCTCACAAAAAGAGCACTAATCATTTCTACTGATTTAGTAACTAGGGCATCAAATTCTGGGCAAATAACAGTTCACTTCTTCTCAAAGTGCCTAGCAAATCTGTCAAAGCAAGTAACTAATGATTCTGCTTCTGATCTACCTGGGTCTGATCCCAAGAGGCTCTTCACCACTCCACATAACTGTGCAGTGTGGAGGATTCAATATTAGAGGCAAAGTATGACTGTTTTTGCTGAACCTCACACAATAGGCAAAACAGAGTTCTCATTAACCTTTGATCATATGCATTCCATAACTTACATAACCTACGCGCTATATAGAACAATGCAAGCTATTAAAAGCTAGTTAGTAAATAAGCAAATATAGTAAAACAGCAGGCCACTTTTAAAAACAACAACAATGATCAATATTAGATTACAAAAATGTTATTCAAGATGAGCTTTGCCTTTCCCTCCCAAAACTTCCAAAACTTAACACTAACTTCTGCTGACCCTCTGTGTCACATTCTAAACCTCTGAGTCAACTGTGAAAGCCCTGCTCCATCTGTTGACATATCTATTTCCGTAATAAAGATAATTCTAACTTTGCTATATGCATACTTTTTCTGAATTTCTGTAATTCAACCAGAATTAAAATTAATAGGATTATACAGAGCAGAAAAAGAGAGTGACAAACAGAACACTGGAAGAACAGATCTTTCTCATGAACTGGATGGTTGGGGGTTGTACTGAATGACCTATGAGGCCCCTTCCAATTCTTTGATCTTGAAAGTCCTAAATATTAACTCACCCTTCCTTTATTATCTTCTCTGTGTCTTTTGCTACATGGTAGTAACTTATAACATGGTCCAAGCAAAAAAGTGTCTTCTCAACATTCTCCTGCAGGCGCTGGAGATTTTCAGTCTGCTTATGGACAGGGATAATTGAATTCTCCAGCTTCATCAGACGACTTTCAAAAGATGACAAAATGGAAACCTAAATAACAAAGCCACAAAAAGACTTGGTTTAACGTGACCATCTCTTTCAGCACACTCTACCTGGACTGTTAGTTGAAATGACACACAACTGAGACTTATCACCTACTTTATAACAATAAAATACAATCTTACCATGTTTTTGGTGAGCTGATCACTTTTTTCTAAACTCTCTCTAATAAAAGATAGTGTTTCTTCTTCCTGTCAGTGCAAATGAAAAATAAATCAATCTGTGCCTTGAACTGAACAAGTTAATATATCTAAATTCTCATCAGACTTGCAAGTTCTCAATAAATGTTTAACCCCTTCATAATTCAACCCTGGCCCTGCCTCATCCCAAGATACAGAAGTTTCTTCTTTTCTCCCTTCCAAATTGACCAGTCCAGCTGTCCACATGGCAAAAGAACCTAAGGTCACTCTGAGGTTTCTGGGATACATCAAGATTTTCCCCAAATTTACTCAGTTTGGAGCAAAGTCAAGTTAAAGGAGGGGGGGGACTATGGATCCTCCCAGGAAGTAGCTGTACATTATCAGCAATGCCAGCACTGGCTTCAGAGTGAGTACAGTGTTTTTCACTCATGTAGACAAGCTTTCTGCCTGCCTTTCCTGCCCTGTATGCCTGCTACCCCATATGCTTTGAATAGACTTCAGATGGAGAGTGCAGTCGCATTCAGCTCCTGCTGATGGGCTTCCTGTAGGCAACTGATTGGCCAAAGTGCAAACAGAATTTGGGACTAAACAGGACTCAGATCTGATCCAGCATGGCTCTTCCTATGACTCCCCTAACACTTGCCTTCTTTTCTCTCTTTCCTCCTCCAGTATCCTTATATGAGGTGTTTGTTATATGGGGTGGGGATTGTGGTTTTACTGTGGTTTTAATGTTTATAATTTTATATTGTTTTTAGCTGATGTTTTTAATTGTTTTATTGTAATGTGTGTTAGAATTTTTATTTGTGAGCCACCTTGGGTCCTTTTCTGGGAATAAGGCACCACAGAAATCAAATAAATACATAATAAGAACCACGATTTGAAAAACAAAAAGCAAACAAACTAGACTATAAAGACGCAGACACTTTTTCAGCAATGTGGTATCTTTTTATTGTTTGTAGGAAGGATCCATTGCCATTGACTGTACTCAACTTGAATCTTTATTCTGATAGTATTAACAAAAGATGAACAAAACAAAAATCAAAGTAAGAATGAATTCCTCAACAAGTCTCACACACAACAAAATAAACAATGCAGCTGTTTATCTTGTTTGATATTTTTTATTATTAGGAATTGCAACATATGTATAATTTATACTTATTAATAATAAAATAATTTAAAAACATACAAACTAGATTTGTTACCAAGCAACTTCTGCCCATGTTGACTAGAGGGAAGACCCAAATCCAGAGCACTACTGTGGACTCTACATTCCCTAAATACCTTAATGCAAAGCATTTGCAAAGCAAAAGGACCTCTCTGGGAATGACTTTTCATTCGAGAAATGAGCAATGTACAGTTCTCCAGATGTTGCTGGACCAACTCCCAGCATTCTTCACTGTTTGGCTATACTAGCTAGGGTTGCTGGGAGCTGCAGTACAATAACACCTGGAGTGCAGCATGATCCCCACCCCCTTTTCTACAATCTGTTTCACATGCACATACTTATCTCAAACTACTCAAGAACACTAAAGCAAAGTTATCCTTTACATGAAATGTCTGGAAAGAATAAGGATAACTGAAGGGGGAGAATGTTCAGACTTGCCCTTCTGTTAAGGGAAAAGGCTGCCTCCTCGATTTTGGGGTACTTCCCAACACATTAGGGGATACCAGTGGCTTCAACATGTCAGTACGGGTTTGCAACTTTTGTATCTAGTCCTCCTCCTGTGATATGTAGGAAAATTAACAGGTGAAGGTTTTTCCATCAGATATGCAACCAGGAAAAATTTCATGCGCTATACTTCTAGGTATCAAACAGGTAGCTTACATGTTTTGTATGTAACAGGCTTACACAACAGGACACCTCCAGGAAAACGTGAGGACACATGGCATCACATGGGACTCCTTGGAGCAGGCCCAATGGGTACACTCCCCTAGAAGTCTGCACAGGGCGCCAGCTTTCTTTCCTTTGTGGCTTCTGGGGTAGTCTGTTTACCAAGAAAGGGGGCACCTTCCCACCTTGGTTAAACCAAATGACTTTTAAAAAAGCCTGGCTATCACTACTATTTTCCAACCCTCTTACTGGAACAACAATGACAGCTTGAATGCAAACATTTTAACTTTAATGGTTTATTGGTAGTTGTTCCTTGTTAGACCAGTACCCCGTATCAGTTGCTTCTTTTTAATTAGATTATTATCTAGTGCAAGGAATGCCATTCAAAAATAAATCCTTCAATTAACATAAGTTCAACCAAAACAATTGGGTTTAAAAAAGCACTTTAAAAAAAAAAAAAGAACAGTTATTATTGAAGCTAGTGGCCAAAACGTCTGAATTGCATTTTGCAACTTAATTTTGTGATTTAGCCCTATATTGGTGTGTTGTTGTTGTTAACTGCCCTTGAGTTGGCCCTGACTCATGATGACCCTGTGAATGAGACTTCTCCAAGAACTCCTGTCCTCCACTGCTCTGCTCAGGTCCTGTAAATTCATGACTTCCCTAATTAAATCTATCCATCTGGCATGCAATCTTCCTTTCTTTCTACTGCCCTCTACTTTCCTAGCATTATTATTTATTACAGTGAGTCGTGCCTTCTCATGATGTGGCCAAAGTATGACAACCTCCATTTGATCATCCTTCCTTCCAGGGAGATTTCAGGCGTGATCTGCTCTAGGACCCATTTGTTTGTCCTTTTGGCTGTCCATGGGATCTTCAGCACTTTTCTCCAGCACCACATTATCTCAAATGCATTGATTTTCTTCTTATCTCCCTTTCTCTAGCTCTCACATCCAGACATAGTGATAAGAATGCGATGGATTAGACTATCCTCATTTTAGTGCTCAATTCTATGTCTTTACTCTTTGGATCTTGTCTAGGTCTTTCATAGCTGCCCTTCTCAGTCTTCTTCTGATTTCTTGACTGCAGTCTCCATTTTGATCAGTGCTTGATCCTAGGTACAAGAACTCTTCAATTATTTCAACTTCCTTATTGTCTAGGTTGAATTTATGTAGCTCCTCTGTAGCCAATATTTTTATTTTCTTTATGTTCAACATTAAGCCTGGCTTTCCACTTTCTTCTATGACCTTCCTTTGTAATTGCTCCAAGTTTGTAACGCTTTCTGCTAGTAGTACACTGTCATCTGCATATAAGACTGGAGATATTCCTTCCTCCTATCATCGCTCCTCCTTTTTCTTAATCCAAACCTGTTCTTCATATGATATTTCCTGCGTACAATTTGAACAAACAGGTGTCCATATACTATACCTATGCAGAGCCGGCGTGGCCTAGTGGTTTGAGAGGTGGACTAGGACTCCAGTGTGACCCTGCTGGTGATCTTAGACCTCTCAGCGGCTTTTGACACAATAGATCATAACATCCTCTTGAATCGCCTGAGAATTGGAGGCACTGTATTGCAGTGGTTCAGTTCCTTCCTCTTGGGCAGATTCTAAAGGGTGATGCTTGGGGACAGTTGCTCTATAAGGAAAGAGCTTAATTGTGGCATCCCTCAAGGCACCATCCTATCCCCGATGCTGTTTAATATATATATGAAGCCACTGGGAGAGATCATTCGGAGGCATGGGGCAGGGTGTTATCAGTAAGCTGATGACACCCAGATATATTTCTCCAGCCTCGGTCATCGGCTATGACTTCAGATGGAGTCTCTCCCCGTAATGACTGTCTTAAGGCAGTAATGGGCTGAATGAGGAAAAACAGATTGAGACTGAATCCAGATAAAATGGAGGCACTAACAGTAGCGGCCCTGAAACTAGGTATTGGGATACAACCTCCAATCCTGGATGGGGTCACTCTCTGCAAAGGACTGTGTTTGCAGTCTGGGGGTGCTCCTGGATCCGTTGCTCCAGATGACTAATCAGGTAAATGCGACAGTCAGGAGCGCCTGTTATCAGCTTTGGCTGATACACCAGCTGCGGCCTTTCCTGGAAGTAAGGGACCTTGAAACTGTGGTACATGCGCTGGTAACCTCTCGTCTTGATTTCTGTAATGCGCTCTACGTGGGGCTACCGTTGTGCTTAGTCCGGAAACTTCAACTAGCACAAAATGTGGCAGCCAGGTTGGTCTCTGGTACATCTAGGAGAGACTGCATAACACCTGTCCTTAAAACACTCCACTGGCTGCTGATCAGTTTCAGGGCTCAGTACAAGGTGTTGGTTATTACCTTTAAAGCCCTAAATGGCTTGGGTCCAACCTATCTTCGGGACCACCTCCTTCCATATAATCCAACCCACACACTCAGGTCCTCTGGGAGGAACTTGCTTCAGCCTATTAAAACGAGGCTGTCTGTAAACACCCAGAGGACCTTTTCAGCAACCGCTCCCAAACTATGGGATGGCCTGCTGGACGAGATCCGTCATATTACCAGCTTAAACAGCTTTTAAAAAGCTGTGAAGACGGATCTCTTCCGGCATGCCTTTCCTCATTAGTCTTCCCGGCATAAGGAACGGATTTATCCCTCTCCCTACCCTCTGCCACACCCATCACTGGTGTCTGCCTGCTATTATGATTTTTTTAGTTAATTTAATTGTCTGTTGCTCTTTTGTTGTTTTAATCTTTTGATGTTTAATGCTATTTTAGGGGGCGGGTGGGATTTGGAACTGTATATTGTGGTGTTTTATTGTCGTAAGCCACTCCAATTGCATTCACAGAGCGACAAGATATAAATAAATTTCATTATTATTATTATTATGAGGGTTTCAATCCTGGCTCAGCCATAGAAACCCACTGGGTGACCTTAGGCAAGTCACACTCTCTCAGCCTCAGGGGATGGCCATGGCAAAACAACAACAACAACCCACCTCTGAAGAAATCCTGCCCAGAAAACCTCAGGATAGGTTAGCCACAGGTGAAAAACGTCTTGTTTCCACACAACAAAATGCTATACAAAATATATAGTATGTGGGAAAGGGTGACCTTCTGGGTGTTTTCTGGACTGACAACTCCCAGCATCCCTGACCCACAGAGCCAGTGGTTGGGGGACCATGGAAGCTGCAGTCCCCAAACCCTTCCTCCAACCGCCCCAGAGCCCAGCCCCACCTGCTTGAGCTTCTCTTCTATCTCCCTCCTCCGGGCCGACGCCTCCTCCGTGGGGATCATGCCGGCACCAAACAGACCCTCAGCCAGCCAAGGCCCCGGCCAGCTCCTCCTGTCAAGGCTACCTTCACTTCCGCCTCATTTCCGGCTCGGAAGGCCCGCCATTTTGAGAGTGGCGACTACGCCACTCCTCCGCCTGATGGAAACGCCTACCGAGCATGCGCGAAAGTGTAGCGCTCGCCAGAAAGGGTGAGAGGAAGTCGTACTGCGCATGTCCGAGGTCCTCCTGAGATTGAGAGAAAGAGATAGATAGCGGAAGCAGTGTGAGCTTCAGAGTTTGGCCCTATTGAGAGAGGCCTCTAGCGCCCCCTTGTGGGGAAGGCTAGGGAGGCGCCCAAGGCGGTGAAAGCCTGGGAATTGGGGCACAGCATTCATTATTACTTTGTTGTTGTTGTTGTTGTGTGACTTCAAGTTGTTTCCGACGTATGGTGACCCTATCATGGGGTATTATTGGAAAGTTTCTGCAGAGGGGGTTGTTGCCATTGCCATCCTCTGAGGCTGAGAGCGTGTGACTTGCCCAAGGTCACACAGTGGGTTTCCATGGCTGAGTTGGATTTGAACCTTAGTCTCCAGAGTCATAGTCCAACGCTCAAACCACTATGCCACCCTGGCTCTCTAGCGATGCTAATACAGTCATCCCTGAGGGTGCATCTACACTAGAAATAATGCAGTTTGACACCACTTTAACTGCCACGGCGCCTTTGTATGGAATCCTGAGATCTGTAGATTTGTGAGGCATCAGCCCTCAGATTTAGTCCACTATTATTTTATTTGTTTATTTGTTTGCCTGTTTGTTGGTAACTGCCTTTGAGTCAATCCCAAATCTGACCTATGGCGACCCTATGGATGAGACATCTCCAAGGCCCCCTGTCCTCCACTGCTCTGCTTAATTCCTGCAACCCCTTCATTAATACCCATGACCTCCTTAATAGAGGCCATCCATCTGGACTCCTTCCTGCCTACCTCCACCTTCCCCAGAATTATTGTTTTTCCCCAAAGAGTCCTCCCTTCTCATGATGTGTCTGAAGTGTGAGAGCCTCAGTTTGGTCATCTTGGCTTCCAGGGAGTTTCCGGCTTGATCTTTTCTAGGACCCACTTGTTTGTCCTTTTGGCTGTCCATGGGATCCTCAGCACTCTTCTCCTGCACCACATTATCTCAAATGAATTGATCTTCTTCCTATCATCTTTCTTAACTGTCCAGCTCTCACATCCATACGTGGTAATAGGGAATTCAATGGCTTGTATGATTCTAACTTTTGTGCTGAGTTGTATATCATTGCATTTTAGGATCTTTTCTAGTTCTTTCATAGCCACCCTCCCCATTCTTAGTCTTCTTCTGATTTCCTGACTGCAGTCCCTATTTCTATCAATGTTTGATCCCAGGTATGGGAACCCTTTTACTACTTCTATTCCTTCATCGTCTAGGAGGCTGAATTTGTGAAGGTCCTGGGGTGGTCATTATTTTTGTTTTCTTTATGTTCAACACTAAGCCTACCTTTGCACTTTCTTCTTTGATCTTCCTTAGTAGGTGTTCCAGGTCTGTGAGGTTTTCTGCTAGTACTATGGTGTCATCTGCATATCTTAGATTGTTGATATTCCTTCCTCCTATTTTCACTCCTCCTTCTTCTGTGTCCAAGTTCTGCATACAAGTTGGACAGATAGGGTGAAAGGATGCAGCCTTGTCTGACTCTCTTGCCAATTGGGAACCATTCTGTTTCTCCATATACTGTTATGACAGTAGCCTCTTGTCCTGAGTACAGATTCTTCATCAGGACTATCAGATGTGTTGGCACTCCCATGTCTTTAAGGGTGTTCCATAGCCTTTAATGATCTATGTAGTCAAAGGCTTTGCTATAGTCTATGAAGCACATGCTGATTTTCTTTTGGAATTCCCTGATGCGCTCCATTAGCGATCGTGTGTTTGCAATGTGCTCCCTTTCCTGAACCCTCTTTGGACCTCTGGGATTTCTCTCTCCATCTATGGTTGGAGTCTGTGTTTCAGTATTTTGAGCATAATTTTGCTTGCATAATTAGTGCTATGGTTCTGTAATTGCTGCACTCTTGTGTCTCCTTTTTTGTGGATGAGGATGTATATTGATCTTTTCCAATCTGTTGGCCATTGTTTTGTTTTCCATATCTGTTGACATATGTTGGTTAGCATTAGAGTTGACTCTGTCAATTTCCATTTACATGAAGCTAATTATTTTTATTACTAGCTGAACACAGTAATCCCGGCATGTGGAGGCTGGAATAAATCCCTAGATATTATCTCTCTAATTTTGGGAATTCACATCTGCACACCTCTTCAAAACGTTCCCTCTTGATAATTATCCTCTAGTTGTTTTCCTGAGGTGTAGGTACAAAAGTTTTGGGAACTTGGAGGTGACAACTGTGTTATCCAATCTAGGTTTCAAACATGGCATAAGAAAAAATATACACAAAACTGGCTTCACGTATCCGAATGGGTGACATAATTTTAGTAGTGCAAAAGCTGCATCCAAACTGCAGAAATCATCCGATTTGACACTACCTGGTGTCAAACCAGATTATTTCTGCCATGCAGAGGCAGCCATAGTTTTTTGAAGCCAGTAGTACTCTTGGTTAACATAAGAAAGGGAGATTACATGCCATTTTAGTGATTTCACAAACGGAATAAGAAATTGGTGATGAGAAATGTTCATTAAAAAAAACCACCTTTATCCAATAGAGCTACTTCAGTCTACAAAGAGAAAATCTAATCTAGTTCTAACTAAAATCTGTCAACAAATACGTAATAGAAATCTTTCTTACTTGCCTGCAATTCATAACAACAACAAAAATGTTCTTTTAGAAAACCCAAATCCTTTATCCAACATGTCTTATCCGCTAGGTGTCCCCTACACACCAGGCTTGAGGGGGAAATAGTGAGGGTTGAATGCTTTGTTTGTCTCAACCAAACCCCAGTTCTTGCACTCTGGACATGTCATTTGTAATTTAATTGGGACATTCCTTTCAGGTAGGGGGCCAGCTATTCTTGATGCAACTCAGATAAAAGTAAATACTTTGTCTTGAGTCCTAATCCACTTAGCAAACAGCAGTACACACCACAAAAATGTGCTAGAGAATGGGGAAATACACTGCCTGGCAGGGGATTCATTGACTTCTTTTTTCCAGCTGGAGACATTACAAGCCATGCAGGCCTCTTTGAAATAAATCATTCCTCCTCTCACCAGTGAGCTGGTCGGAAGGGCCTTCCTTAATACGGCATATGCTCTGAGTCTTCAGCCATGCAGGATCTTGTTAATGACTTTTTGCTCCAGGTACCAATTACGAAGGCTATATGTTGCACCATTCACATCTTATGAGAGGTCCCCCATCTGGCTTAGAGATCCAGTGGTGAGAAAGATAACAGAAAGAAAGGCTCCAGTTGGAATAAGGCCTGAGGTAGAATGGAGAAAGTGATTCAGGTGACAGATCTGGGATTACGTTAAAGGGTGGCAACTTGACTGTCATTTAATGTATGTATGGGTGAGTGTGAACATCTGATTTTTCATTTCAGCACCAACTTTTCTGGGCAAAAGGAATTTTGTGCTACAGTCTTTCCTCTATGGAAAGCTAGACAAAAGAATATTCATATACTGTATATACTCATGTATAAATCTAGAAATTTTAGTTTAAAAAGTGACCCAGAAAACCTGAGCCGACTTATCCACGGGTCAATGCAAGTACTGTACTTTAACTCTTATTTTAAAAAGGAACCATCCCTTGATGAAAGGCAAGAGTATAATCTGTCCTGGAAGCACTGACACACACACCCTACTTTCTCATCCATCCAGCCTTCAGTGTGAGCACAAATAGTTATGCTTGCTGGAATTTTGTAAATTATTTGCTATTGTTTTCCTTTGTTTCATCCTTTAGATCCTTTGCTACATAACCGTAAGTTTTACCCTTGACTTATCCATGGGTCATATCAAAATCCACAATTTTGGCCCCAAAACCTGCCCTCGATTTATACATGAGGTCGACTTATAGTTGAGTATATAGTATTTTCCACACCTACAGTGGTATTCAGCAGCCTTCCCAGGCCTGATGACCTCCATATTTTTGGACTACAGCTCCCAATGAACCCTAGTCATCATGGCAAACGATCCGGGATGCCAGGTGCTGTGGTCCAAACCATCTCAAATGCACCTAGTTTGGAGAGATCTGGCATAGGGCATCCATGATGTAAAGCAGGACTGCCATGAATAGAAGTATAGAAAAGAGACCATTGGTTGGTTGCATCTTGTACAAGAATGAGAATGAATGCTACTATTATATATTATATAGCTATTAAAGGTGCGTAAGCCATCTCCTCCTTTGTACCCGGTCAGTTTCGATATGATTTTATGAAATACCAGCTACTGATATCAGTTTGACTTATTGTTCTTAGGCTAATGCCCATATCACTAATGAATGGCTCTGTGTGTGTGTGTGTGTGTGTGTGTGTGTGTGTGTGTTCTGATGCACTTTCAAGTCCCCTGTCGACATATGCCGCCCCCATAAATTTCCTGGAACTTGGCATTTCCTGCTGTTACGTTTGTTGTAATAAATTGGACAACAGTCCTTCACACAGTGATTGCATTAATTCCATTGGGTGCAGTGGGCCTTACATAGATAACTATGCACATTATTGCAGATTAGCACATCAGGTAAACCTGAAAGCCTCAACCAAAAGTCGTATGAGTCTATACCAGGGGTAGGCAACCTTTTTGAGACCTGGGCCGGTCTCCCGTTGCCCAGGTCTCAGCTGGGCCAAGGGGGGGGGGGAATGGCGTGCAGGGGGGAATCCCCCTGCACGCGCGGCCGCCATTTTTGTAGTCCAAATCGCGGCCGTGACATCACGGCCGCGATTTGGACTACAAAAATGGAGGCTGCGCATGCGTCGTGGCCGCTGAGGCTGCAAGCGCCCCGGCGGCGGCGGCGGCGTGTTCGGGGGGGTCGTGCGCGGAGGAGGAGGGTACCCTCTTCCTCCACGCATGACCCCCCCGAACACGCCACCGCCGCCGCCGCGGGGGCGCTTGCAGCCTCAGCGGCCACGGCGCATGCGCAGCCTCCATTTTTGTAGTCCAAATCGCGGCCGTGATGTCACGGCCGCGATTTGGACTACAAAAATGGCGGCCGCGTATGCGCCGTGGCCGCTGAGGCTGCAAGCGCCCCGCGGCGGCGGCGGCGTGTTCGGGGGGGTCGTGCGCGGAGGAAGAGGGTACTCCCTTCCGCCGCGCACGACCCCCCCCCGCATATGCCGCCGCCGCCGCCGCCGCGGTTCCAGCCTCAGCATCCACAGCGCATGTGCGGCCGCCATTTTGGTAGTCCAAATCGCAGCCGTGACGTATCGGCCGCGATTTGGACTACCAAAATGGCGGCCGCACATTCGCCGTAGACGCTGCGGCCTACGGAGACGGCTGCCGCGTGTGCGGGAGGGGTCGCACGTGGCGGAGGAGGGTAACCTCCTCCGCCGCGTGCGACCCCCCTGCACACGTGGCGGCCGCCGACGTAGCGCTCGTGACAGCAGCCGCCATTTTGGATGTCAAAATGGCGGCTGCGACGCGTTTGCGCATGCGCGAACGCGTCGCGGCCGCCATTTTGACATCCAAAATGTCGACTGCAGCAAGCGCGCGGCCAAAAACGTGCGCGGGTGGCGGCGCGCGGCGGCGCGCGGCGGCGCGCGGCGGCAGCAACGGCGGCAACCAACGGCCTGGGCCGGTAAGTCCGGCGAATGGGGCCGTTTCCGGCCCGCGGGCCGTAGGTTGCCGACCCCTGGTCTATACCTTCAGAAACCGTTTGCAAACAATCAGTTCAGACATCTGCCAAGAATGAATTGTTGGACTACAACTCCCCTGGCTACCTATTGTACATGAAGAAGGAGAGAAAAGGCAGGCTGCATCCGCTTTCCACTTTAGCCTTGCCCACTGTTGGCATTGACCTACAGCTTAGAAAAATTACACACTGGCCATGTTGGCTTGGGAGTCCAAAAGCATAACTTCCAAGATGTGTGTTCGTCTTGCCCAGTGTCAGTATGTGCCCTGCAACGGATTATCTCCAGGAGAACACAGTGCCCCTTACACCGGGTGGCACAGATCCTCTGGCCTCAGGACCGTCTTTCTGTACGGTGGCTCTCACTTTTCTCAGCCTGTTTTCAAGGCCAACAGAAGAGGGGGAGAGAAACATTTCCTGGTTACTATCTGACCATAAGAATCTGAGTGTTTGACTAGGGACCAAGTGCGGGCAAGAGGAAAACTGAGAAACGGGAGCTATTGTTGTGTCACTTCTTGAAGCATTTTTCTTTCAGCTAAAGCACAGCATCATGGCCATTACTCCAGAGAGGAATGAGAGGGGAGAAAGGATCAGCCTTCCACACATTTTCCCCTTCTTGAAGAAACCCTCTCGGAAGGATAAAGGTGAAGAGCCAAATTCTTGCCAACCAGCAGCCCAGCAACCAAAGTAACAGCTGGAGGAGGAGGAGATTTAGATGGGAGCGGAAATTTGCTCCTGGCCCCATGGCTGGCCTCTTGAAAGCCACACAGAGAAACTAGCAAAGTCCTAGAGTAGAAACTGGGGTGGGGGAGATACTCTAATCCAGATATCTCTGGCAAAAATGTTGGACTTTTTGGAGGGGAGGCAAGAGGGAAACATCATCCCTACTCAACTCCCCCCCCCCCCCATTTGTTATCTACACATATGGTTGTATTTTAAAGAAGGTGATAACCATTAGGTACGTCAGAAGAAAATGAAATTGCTGTGCTATGTTTTACTTATTTTTAAATTTTATTTTCTGCCTTTCTCCCAGCATAGGATTCAGAGTTTACAACAAGTTTGAACAAAGTAAAGCCAATTATAATGTACTACAAGCTTTTAAATCATGCTTCACCCGTGATGATAGCATAAGCATCATTTATGAGCACTACAGCATTCTGTGAACTAGCTCCACAACACAGGGCTTTGGAGTAAGAATTAGTCAAAAACGAATCCAGTCACAACACTAAATGGGACTGGGTTATTAATTATTTAAGTTTGGTCATTTCCAGAATGAGATCCCAGTTATATTGGGATCCTTGTTGCAGCAAACTAGCTCTGTTGTCTGACACCGATGAGAGTTACAGTCCAAGAATCTGGAGGGCACCAGGTTGGCGAAAACTATAATAATACATCAGGTTCCTGAAGTGGCAAGTTTTCATGGAGAGTGTTTCTTCCTCACACAATGGCTGCAGGACTGTTTACAGCTTGACAGTAGTAAGGAGAAAAATGCTGGTGGGAATGGAGGGTTTCAGGGATAAGGTGGGATTCAGTGACCAGCTGGTATAAAGGACCTGGGCTGCATCTACACTGCAGGAATAATGCAGTTTGACAGCATTTTAACTACTGTGGCTCAATGCTATGGGTTGAGATTTGTAGTTTGTCAGATATTTAGCCTTCTCTGTCATAGAAATCTGGTTCCACTACAAACTACGAATTCCATAGTATTGAGCCATGGCAGTTAAAGTAATGTCAAACCACTAATTCTGCAGTGCAGATGCAGCCCTGGCTTCAGGTAGATCAAGATGGTAAAGCACTTGCTAAGTCCCTCCCCCTGCAGACAGTCAGTTGTTGGACCCCTGACTTGGCTCTACTCTTCCTTTTCTGTACCATCATGGCCCATCACTGAACTTTCTCCCTGGTCCAGGAAAGAATGGACAAATAGACAGATGTGGAAGAAAAGAGAAGTAAACATGCTTACTTAACCACCTGCTCCCTCTGTGTTGGAGAGGAGCGAATATCGCCCTCCGATTGTTGGATTGCAGTTCCCTTCATCCTGAACTAGTATGCTAGCTATGGTTGATAGGAGTTGCAGTCTACTATCATCTGGAGGATCACGTGTTCCCAAACCCTGACATATCTGTCTGGGTTTCTTTTTGCCTTCCCCTCTGCCTCTATGTAAGTAGCCAAGAGGTTCTTCATCTATGTACATTTGGGTGGGGGTTACAGTGGTCCAGAGGCCCCAGAGCACTCCTTGTAACAAAGCCCAATGTAGTTTAGAGACCTTTGATTCAGAATATGTCCTTTTAAGCATCTGTTTCATTTGGGGCATCCAGGAGGGGGCATACACATCATGACTAACTTAAGTTGAGCATGCCTAATGATCAATGGCATTGGCGCAGTTTGCAAAGCAAACACAAAACAGCATGACCGAGTGTTGAGAGTGGGCTGACCCAAAAGAGGATGGGCTTCCTTTATTTTCAATAGAAGTGTAACAACAAAAAAAATGTTGGCTGGTGCAGCTTTTCTCTTCCCCTTCCAGGAATGCTTTCTCTGATTGCCTCTGCTGCTTTGTAACAACAAAAATAATGAGGTATATTCATATATCCAGGAAAACTGCCCTACAGTGTCCAGGAACCTAAGTTATTTTATTTGATAGGTTGTTGTTTAAGTGTACAGCTTGCCCCACCTCTTAGTTTTCAGGGGGAATGTGAGAAGAGGTTGTTTGTCAGCATGGTATGCCAAGCCATCAGTTTCATTCACTGTGTGATGCAAACAGGCTTGTTAGACCAGACAGCACGAAGGAGAGGTTGAAGAGTACTCCAGATTGTTGTAGGGCGCCAAGAGGAGGCATGCCTGATGAATATCTATTAGGATGTACAAGCCGGGCCTTCTTTGGTTCCCAAGGTGAAGATTGAGATACCACCACAAGAAGTGAGATGTGGGCAAGAGTATTTGCTCAGCAGCATGTCAGCACAATAGGTGGAACCTGTTTGTCAATACCTTTGGGCAAAAGGAACTGTGTTGTGCAAGAAAGAGAAAGTAATATTGTTTCAATGTTTGCTGAGCAAGACCAGTTATGATTTTGGATTGTTTGTGGGAGATGTTGCCTTCAAATCAGGATTGTGTGACAAAACCCCCAAAGTTCTTGCATGTTCCAGCAACATGAGGATTTCTCTGGCTGGCGCTTTCACTTTGATCCTATTGCAGTGGTGCGGGAGAATGGATAAAAATAATCACAGTCATTTGATCCTTTCATTTGGGGTCCTTTTTTTAGCTACAAAATGAGATAGTTATGGCTGCAAGATTTCATCAAGATAATTAGTAGATTCATTAACAAAGCAAACATATAATCACAGATTAAACTCCTTCCCTGAATCGCCAAGTAATTGACCAAACCAAGATTGACAGGCACACAGAATAGTACAGGTTGCACAGGTGTGTTAGCTCATTCTGTCTTGCTGTGCCAGATTTGATAATAAATGAATATGAAGAGGAGTATTTTTTTTTTCCTTCCAGTTTCTCTCCATAACTAGCAGACTCTTTGCATTTCAAGGTGAAACTTGAATAGGAAGGATCCTCTGACTCCTGCTAAAATTATCACTATAGCACTCTTGTTTTGATAGAACCTATGCACATTTGTTTTCCTGCTTGCCCTTCAGCTGGAACCTGTCTAGTTGGTATTCTGTATTTCATCCTCCATGCATGATACATTCCTCCTCATCATCATCATCCCCAACTCCTTTGCCTTTTAATTATGTAATAAGGTATGATGGATACAGAGAATAGTGGGCTTGTTAGATGCTTGATCATTCAAACTGAAGATGACACAGATTAAATTTGGGATCTCCATCTCAGGCATGCATAACATAAGCTCTGCCATTTATCTTTGCAGACTATCCTTGATTGGGAGTGGGGAGGCAGTAAGGTTGTAATGAATCCATTTTGCAGAAAAAGAAGGACTCAACACATTTTTGGTTAAGAATTCTCTGTCCTTGGTTCATGGACTGATTTTTGTAGCTATGCACTTGTTACAGCACTTGTGGTGGATCAGCGAACTCTAACTCAGGGGTTCCAAACATTTTTCAGGCTACCACCCCCTTCCCTCTTGTGCAACAACCTTAGTGCCCCCAATGCCTATTTCTTGATATTGGGTGTACTGTTTGTGCAGCAGCCAGCCAGCCAGCGGCATCTACCTCAGCTCTACCCAGCTCACCACTGCCTCCTCCACCGCTGCCTCTGCCTCTCATTGCAAATACAGCAGTGGCGGTGGCTCAAGTCTGCTCCTCCCTCTCCCCAAATGCCAGCCTTACAGCTAAATGAAGGCTGACTGCTCAGTTGCTGCTCCCAGGGTGACCAGGTGCAAAAAGAGCAGTGACTGAGAAGCCTCTTATCCACACCAGCCTTGCAGCAAAGGCCTGCACAGATGAGAGGCTTCATGGTTGCTGCTCAACTGGCTGCTCAGTCACGGCTTCCCTTGTGCCCTTTGCCGCAAGGCTGATGAGGGCAAGAGGCTTCTTGGTCTCTGCTCAGCCAGCTGCTTGGTTGCTGCTTCTGAGATGACTAGGTGCAAAAGGAGAAGCTTCTCCCCAGCAAGGAAAGACTTTCAGTCTTTCTTCACTGGTAGGGATAGATATGCAGCTGGCTTAGCATGTTTCTCCCTGGCAAGGGAAGGACTCTCAATCCAAGAGAGGTGAGAGAGGCTAAAGACTCTTTTGAAGCAAGCATCAACCACAGATACTCCTCCCCTAGAGAACACCTTCCCTACACAGCTTCAAGTTGTTTCCCCAAAACATTGTCCTTGGCCTGTCTGATGAAAGCAAGCAGGAGCATCAGTGCAGCTCCAACTTGCCAGCCAAGACCTGGCAAAGCTCACAAAGCTTAAGCAAGATCCCACATGTTAAACTCCTTTTTGCCATAACTTCTCTCCCTCTGCCATGTGCTTTAACTCCTCATCTCCAACATTTGATTCATTTGGCCTGTGTAGACATGCCCTAAGTTATTTATAAAAATGTTAAACAACAACCAGGCTCAGAACAATACCTTGAGGCATCCCACTAGTCACTTCTCTTCAGGATGAAGAACAGCCATTGGTGAGCACTCTCTGAGTTTTGTCAGTTAACCATTTATTAATCCATCTAGGTTGGAGGAAGGCACTTTTAAAAGGAAAGGAGATCCTTTTTAAGGAGCCAGTAACAAAATTGTTAGGGTCAAGAGTTACAATTTTCATTCTTTGCAATTCTTTGTAAATCCCACAATATACCCCAAATCAATGTTTCAGACAATTAATTAAATGATAACATAACTAATTAAATTATTTCCATTATTAGAGTTTATGGTAATGACTTGATTTCTCAGTTTCTAACATTTAACACAGTCGGCCCTTAGTATCTGCAGGGGTTCTGTTCTAGACCCACCCGCAGATGCCAAAAATAGTGGGACCTCAAGTCCTGTAGTTTTTAATGGTGGCATATGTGTGTGTGGTCGCATAGCTGTGTGCATGCATTGCTAGTAGCCAATGGGGCTCTCCATCCACTGATGCTCAAATCCACAGATGACAAGCCTAAGTCAAACCTAAATTTCCATACCAAACATTCCAAAGTCTGCCTGAAATAAATAAAGATTGATGTACTAACAGAGTTCTTTGTGTGACAAGACCATGGACTCCATTTAGTTCCTGCACTCAGAATTATTTAATTCATGATTTTGTCTCTTGCAAGAGGCTTTAGCTGCTGGATTTGAGGATTCTAGTAAGACAAGGAAAGGAAAGGAGATCCTGAAATCCTGAAATCCGTCTACCCCTGATTATGGCTTGAAATTGTTTTGTTTGTTTGTGGGTTTTTTACTCTTTTTAAATGAGAACAGCACAATCATTTTATTTATTTAAATAATACAAATGAATGGAAGCTTGGCTGAATGAATAAATGGCTCATGGACCACCCCGATCCATGGAACAATATCACTGATCTAGATCACCATTAGCAGTTCTGGGCTAATGCCATATAACAGCTCTGTTAGAACACAGGTTATCTCTCAATTTTGTGTGAAGCAGGGCTGTGATTCCAAGCAAGGCAGCCAACTAACTAGACTCAAGAGTGATTGCCGGGACTATATTGTCTGTTGTTTTAAACAGGCCCTTTGGAAACTCTGTGCTGGGATTAGCAAATGGGCAAGTACCTCTAAGTTAGGACCTTATCACATGGGGGTCTGAAGCAGTCCCATCCCCATGGCATCCCCGTCCCATGGCGCTTCCTTTCCCCGGGTGATCAAACGACGTCGCAGGGAACCCCCCCCCATCCCCGTCGCATCCCCGTCTCATCCCCGTTCTTTTGGATTCCTGGTCGAAATGGGAATTATATTTCCCGCGACCAGAAGGAAGCGCAATGGGACGGGGATGCGACTGCTTGGACCCCGTGTGATAAGGTCCGTAGAAAGGTTTGAAATGTTATTCAATAGAAGATGAGAAGGAAAAGAAGTCTGAGGAAGAAGAAGTCTGTCTTATTGTTTTAGCCTAGTCTGGGATATAATCTGCCCCACTGCTCTAGAGAAGTCAGCTGTTAAATGGAAACCCCAGGAGGCAAGAGATATGTGACTCATTTCCAATTCTTCCAAGTCAGACTCTGTGTGTTCATAGAAAAGTACTACATATATTATTCATATGGTACTCATAATAGTTACCCATAAACGGCCGACTAGGGATATCTGGAGCAGCAGTCAACAGACTTCAGTTTTTGTTACATCTACCTGGTGTTGGTGTTAGTTTTGCTAGCATCCTGACATCTACAAATTGTAAATAGTGTCTTGGAAAGGAGGTGGGAGGGGTGAGGAGCAAAGGACATATGGTTAGAATTAAAGAATGAAGTACTTCAGCATGCTCCAACAATTCATATTGTTAGATGCTTGTTGAAAACTATTGCTACAAGTCCAACTTAAGCATCTGTTTTATGGGTATCATAAATATTCTGTTTTGAGTATTGCACATATTGTATAAGATTTTTGTTGGACATGTCTTTGAAATCTTCTAACAAATAATACATGTATCTGTTCCTGGTTTTTCCTGTAAGTTTTCCCCATCATAGAAGCCTATTGGAGGGACACTTTTTAATGTTTTTACTATTATTAAACAATTTCTCAGCTATCTCCCTTCTCCCCACCCCGATCTAAAGGCCTTCCTTTTTTTATTGTACCAGAGGTTCTGCTGCATAGTTGGGGCAAGACTGACTTTTGTGAGCAATATTTAGGCCAAGGATGGGAACTGTATGGACCTCCAGATGTTGTTTGAATACAATTTCTTGTATTCTTCAGTATTGGCTATGCCACAGTGCAATTACAAAGACAGGTAGCATAACCTGAGACAACCAGGTAGGTTCCCTGTCAAGTTTCAGAAGGGAGCTGGAACGTACAGTCTGCTCTGCTGGCATCACTTGCTCAGACAAGGGCCAAATCTTTAGGCTAAGCCAAGGGTAGGAGTCATGTGGCCCCACAGGTGCTGTTAGATTGCAGCTCCCAGCAGTCTTCCCCATTGGATATGTTGGCTAGGACTGCTGGAGGATTCAGTCCAACAATGTTTAGAGGGCTGTATATTTCCCACTCCTGAATTGAACTTGTAATCAATTATAAAATGCAGGTAAATATGGCTACATCTACGCTGCAGAATTAACGCAGTTTGACACCGCTTTAACTCCCGTGGCTCAATGCTATGGAGTTCTTGGGTTTGTAGTTTTGTGAGATGCAAACTACAAATCCCAGGATTCCAGAGAATGGAGCCATGAGAATTAAAGCAGTGTCAACCTGCATGAATTCTGCAGTGCGACAGCAGCCTTAGAATCTTATAAGTGATGTGGAGCCTGTAACGCTACCAGCTGACCAGGGAAATTGTTAGTCTTGCTCCAGTGCCTTTAACACAGGTTGGGCATTGTATGGCCCTCTAGATGTTGTTAGAGGATTGCCAAGGATAGCAAATGGGGGATGTTGGGAACTTCAGTCCAGCACCATCTGGCAGACCACATAATTCTCTACCTCTTCTTTACCAGAAACCTGATCCCCAGCCCAGCAGGCGAAATTTTTTTCCTGGCCTACAGAAAAGAATCATCACTTATTAATGTCTAAAGATCAAGACTCAAATAGGCACAGATACTGGTTTGTTTGTTTTTTAAACAAAAATTTACACCTTTACATGTAAGTATTATTTTCAAGCACGGGGAAGCATTCCCTTGCTTGAACTACAATGGTTTATTTTAATGTACATATTCCTATATGTATTTGATGTCCATCATCCTGACCCACTGTTTGTGACATGTGAGTCTGGATCACCACTAAATATACCTGTATAGAGGTGCTGAAAATAACGGTCAGTGAAGAGGGTCTATTTACTGAAGGCTACTTGACCATCAAGTCTTTCTCCTTTCCTCCGTTGCTCTGTGAAAACACTTCAGTTACTGTATCAGTCATGATGATCCCGATCATACTCCCTCCTTCCTAGGCATCCACTGTATTTATCTGTCTCCCCTCTTTCCCTGCTGTAACTTCCCCAAATGGCAACACTTCAACAGCACTATACTCATTCTTGTTTTGGCTTCATTTGTAGTGCCACTGAATAAAGATCTCCGTATTGGTAACAGACGCTGGACAAATTATGTTTTTGGACTACAGCTCCCAGACCCCCAGTCTGCATGGCCAGTGGATCCAGGAACTGTAGTCCAAAAAAATAACTTTTCTGAAATTACTTGAACTCTCTTTCCATCTAACCCTAGGGATAAGTTGAGGGCTCAAATCAAGGTGGCATGAGAGTGGATGACCAAGTGCTGTTCTAACACCCCACTGTTTCCATTGCTGGCATGTTTGGGAGTATCTGTGTTCTCTCTCGCTCTTGCTTGCTCTCGTTCTGTGTGTCTATGTCCTGCAGAATGACCTGCCTCAGGGAGCTCTTTACTCCATCTTCTGCTCTGTAATTACCTAGGCCTCCTTCCTTGCATTCACCTTAGGGAAGCCAGAGAGGTAAACAAATATAAACAACAGCCATGGCACCCAGCCGTTACTGGCTGACGTGCTTCTCAGCTAAGGAGAATATGTGACACAATGAAGGCTGGCAGGCCAGGGCATGCCCATGAAAGGAAGGAGGGGTTGAGGAGAGGGAGGCTACCAGTGACCTGAACCCACAGGTGCAGCCTGTCCCTTTCACATCCAGCCCTGCCAGGAGAACAATCCCATCAATCTCAGATCCTTCAAGTCACACCCTGGTAGGCGCAGTTGTGGCAAACATCACTTGTGCAAAGACCTGCTTGAGAAAGGCACCTGTTTCCTCAAGATGTGTACATGGCCACTGGGGTGTACTGTGTGCAAGCCAAATGTCCCTAATAGAGGTGGGCAACCAGTAGCCCTCTAGATGTTGTTGGGTTTCAATGGACACCATTGTTCAACGCTGGCTATTCCAAATACTAGTGGCTAGTGATAATGGGATTTGCAGGCCAGTGACATATGGAGGACATACATTACCTACCCTTTCTCTAAACGAGGGCAGGGAAACTTTGGACCTATTAATGTTTTGGACTTTGTGTACCAGAAGCACTAGCCCAGTTTGGCCAATGGTAAAGGAATCTATAGATGTGGCCCAAAACATCTGGGAGACCAAAGATTTCCCAGCTCAGCCCTGCCCTAAAGTTTAAAGCAGGGAATATGCTGTTGGTATTGGACTGCAACTTCAGTCAGCTCCAGTCAGCATAGTCAATGGAGAGAGAAATTGCTGGGATTTGCAGTTCAGTTACATGTGGATGGCCACAAGTTCACCACCCTGGCTGTGTCCCTTGTCTCTTGGATTGCTGTAACTCCCTCTGCCTTCTTCCAGCCATGCTATTGTAAATGACAGGACCTTGACCCATTATGCCACTCTCTTGTCTGTCCTTGTTGCCGATGGCTTCTCCACCAGACACAACGCAAGCAGCATAATTTGGCCATAGTATGCCTTTTGAAGGAAGCTCTGCCTACTTCTACTGCACAGCAGCTAGCTGGAAACAAAGAGGGCTGTGTGCCCTTTCACACTACACAGTTATAGTATGACGATTCCACTATAACTGCTATGGTGGCATCCTGGGGTTTGTAGCTTGGTTGAGGCACCAAAGGAGCTCTCTGGCTCAGGATTTTAAAGGCCCCTCACTCCACTGCAAATCCCAGGATTCCATAGCAGTTAAAGTGGAATCATAGTGCTAGGGCCATGTATGTTGCTTGTGGGCAACAGGACTTTCATCTCTATATAGATGATCTCCAAGGTCCACTCTGTGGTTCTGTGAACCAAGGAGGGCCTGAGGAACGTGGAGATATTACCCAATCTAATACTTTCCAAGACAAAGGACTGAAGAGGGGTCCTTAAGTGAGCTGATTTCTCTATGCATTAAGAAAGTCAATGAAGAGCAAGTATGCCATAGAGGGTCACGCAGGGGGATTAGCTAAAGGAATCTGGGAGGTGTATATGCCTCATTTGCTTGGTTTGCAGGGGGCAGTGCTTTGCCGTGGCAGCTTTCACTATGAGACACATTAACAAGGAAGAATGCATAAATATCCAAAGGTCACCTGGCTCCACTGTATCAGAATATGAGTAGCAGCTGCTTTCACCATCAGCAATCTATGAATGATACCAACCATGCATGCACATTCTAAGGTGTGAACTACTAAAGAAAAACCTGGAGAAAGATAGTAGGTATCAGGCTTAAAAGTCTACCAATGACACCATTCAATTATTAACAAAAGTTGTGTTTATTATGGGCAGATAGTTTGCTGTCCAGAACACTTCCTCTCAAGGATCAAATAGCTGGGGTTAACCTGGGGTGCATCTACACCAGGGGTAGGCAACCTGTCCCCTTTAAGGGCCGAGGGACTTCAGCTCCCAGAAGCCTCAGCCATGTTTGCCAATAGTCCCATGTTGGCCAATAGTTCCTGGGATTCTGGGAGCTGAAGTCCCTTGGCCCTTAAAGGGGACAGGTTGCTTACCCTTGATCTACACTGTAGAAATAATACAGTTTGACACCACTTTATCTGCCATGGCTTAATCTACAGAATCCTGAGATTTGTAGATTTTGAGGCATCAGAACTCTTTGGCAGAGAAGGCTAAAGACCATCTATAACTACAAATCTCAGGATTCCATAGAATGGAGCTACAACACTTAAAATGGTGTCAAACTGCATTATGTCTATGTAGATGCACCCTTGAAATCATAACAGGAACTATGGAGAAGACATCAACAACTGGACATTTGACTGCTTTTGCCAATTCTCCATGCCAGTTTGAAGGACAAACAACAAAAACAGTGCAACATAAGTTGCATTGTGTCACTGCCCCAGCTCAAGAAAACATACCTCCCATTCTGCTGGAAGTAAGAAGTGGCCAAGGCCAGCTTTTCCCAACCAGATGTCTAGTAGCCTCCCCAGACAGCATACCCATTAGCCATACTGGGTGGAGATGGTGCAAGACAGGGGTAGGCAACCTTTCCCCTTTAAGGGCCGAGGGACTTCAGCTCCCAGAAGCCTCAGCCATGTTGGCCAATAGTCCCATGTTGGCCAATAGCTCCTGGGATTCTGGGAGCTGAAGTCCCTTGGCCCTTAAAGGGGAAAGGTTGCCTACCCCTGGTGCAAGATGTAGTCCAACATATGTGGAGGATACTAGCTAGGGAAGCTGCGTAAATAAAATAACAAAAATTGTCTCATTCACTGCCTGAGGCTATTGTAATTTAGCATGTAATACAGGATGGGAACTAGGTGACCATTCAGAGGTGGTTGAACTGCAATTCCCAGCATTTCTCACCATGCTGGCTAGGGGTGCTGAAAGTTACAGTTCAACAATATCTGGGGGGGGGGGGCACAGCATTATGTACAGTAATATATAATAACAGGGAATTAAACAGAATGTAATATTGGTGGAGCCAGTGTGGTGTAGTGGTTTGTGTGCTGGACTATGACTCTGGAGACTAGGATTTGAATCCCCTGTTCAGCCATGGAAGCTCATTGAGTGACCTTGGCCAAGCTGCATTTTCTCAGCCAAAAGCAAATCTTGCCAAGAAAACCCCTGTGATAAGATTGCCTTAGGTTCACCATGAGTCAGAAACAACTCGAAGGCACACAACAACACATATTGGTGGTCTTTCACAGTTTAAACTATGCTTTTCTACTCCAACAGTTACAGTCCATAGCTGGGATTCAGGAGAGAAGAACTGATCCCCACCCACCCACCCCAATGTTTCGAAAACCTTGAGGTCATGATTTTCTGGGTGAAGAGTGATTGCCCTTAAAGGTGATGACTGAGGGTAGATGGACAAGATTAGATTGCTTATGAAGAGATGGGAAAGTGTCACAGTTGGCACTGGGCGTTTCTTCTCACACATTCTATCATTGTGGAAGCATGATAAGATCATAGAAGGAGGGAGGAGCGTATTGTGACTAGCAACCAAATAATGAAGGTTTTGCCTTATTACCTGTTGACCAAAACAGTATTTTTACACATGAGATTTAAATTGCTTTTGAGCCCCTCTCATTGTTTGACAAAAACCAAACTCTGTCACTGCAAAAGAGGCATTTGTAACGCAAATGAGCATCATGGTTAATTTAGCTTTTCATGTATCACACCAGTTCAAGCAAGGGCCCTATGGGTGGTACTGGATGCTTAGGAATGAATGGCCCCATTAGCACTCCTAATCCTCCTGAGCTGCCTACCTGGTTGGACATGAAGGAACTAGCAATGGTGCTGAGGACGGCCATTTGGAGCTTTGGACTGAGGTGCTACCATCATGGTGAAGACACTCAACTCGCTTGCTCCCTATCACCCAATAGATGATAGCTTGCATGTTCCCTGGATTCAAGGATGGGCTGGATCAGGATGAACAAGTTGAAAATATTTTGTTCCATTGTATCACTTGCCAGTTCCAAGACAGTTTGCAGGAAAGACATAACTATGGCATCGGTCATAACTATGGCATACTGGATAGAAAAATGGCTTGCCCCTCACATCAGATAGTTTAAGAAGCACTGGTTTAGATCTCAAACAAGAGGCCCTAGCCATCATTTTAATTTCAGCTCTTCTGGGCTCCCAAAGTACCGTATCATCTTTTCCCAGCACCATGGTTTATTTATGTCAGAGTGCTTACAGTACACTTCGCAAGCATTTATCTTAACCCTTCAAGGCAAAGGAGCTATGGCCATTTCACATGTGATTCAGAACTGCAGTTGAAGCAATCTAATGAACCTGAGCACAAAAGAGGACACCCTGTGCCTTTGGTGACCATGTACATTCAAATTCAGCTATCATGAAGGCAGCCACCTCTGTCTAAAACATTCTTAGCAATGAGCACAGTCTCCTGGTAGAGAGTTTCCAGCCCAGGGGATCCTTCAAAGAACACATTGTACAAATGCCTAGGTGCTTAGCGTATTTTGTTCCCAGAGAGAGCAACAATTTGGGTCAAAGTATTGCCCTGAGGATAGCTGTGGGATGTCCAATTTTGTTCAATGTGCTAGATAAACAAGTATGTTATAGCTGCAGCTTTGACCCTTATGCCAAAAAAGAAGGCCTAGAAGACAGGGTTTTGCGAAGATGTCGGGAATGTCTGGCACTTCAGATGTTGTTGGATTACAACTCTCATTAGATCGTGCCCGTATAACCAATGGGAAGGGATGATGGGAGTTGCAGGTTAACAAAGTTTGTAGGGCCAAGTGTCCTCCACCTCTGTTTTAAAGTTACTATTTCTTTGCTAACTGATCCTCTGAACTTATTGTGTTTGCTTTTGAGTATTCAGCAGCTTTATCTGCCTAAATTAACATTCAGTTGAAGCTTTACACAGTATGGAGATGTACTATATCTTCTGTTTATATCTGAAGATCACACTGCCATTAAAGGCAGAAGAGAAAGAGACCAACATGCCAATAACCTTACTTGTGTATGTACTTCATTTTCCATTCCCTTTTTCTATTTAATATAACCAAACACGAGCCTTTGAGGCTGTAATACAAAACATACTTGCCTAGGATGAAAACCCAGTGGATGCAATCAGATTTATTTCTGAGTAGATACACACAGCATCGCACAGTATTATTTGGACCCTGAGTGAGAATGTTGTTAGCATGAGATGATGGAACACAAAAATACATGAAATATTCTTGGCAGGCCAGGAAGGACATAGGTGGTATCCATGTAGAGAAAAAGAAATGTTCCTGCCCTGTTGATGAACTGACCTGTTTCGATGACATGCAGGGCCAAAGCAAGTGGAACATGGACCCAATGCATACTCCAGAGTAAAGAGAGTCCCTTTTTACTCTAGATCAGGCCAGAAACTCCAGCGAATCCCCTGGGCATGTGGACTGTACATCAGTATGGAGACGGGAAGAGGAGTGTTGGTGGACAGGCAAGCCGCTGAGCTTTTCTCACAACTTCTAATTCATCACAGCACTTTCCCTTTTGAGATTGCACTGAGTGCACATAAGCACAACAATACCATCAGTACAACACAACAACACAAATTTATCTCATAAGTGCATATTTGCACAACAATGTGTGCAGACAGTGCTGCTGGTGTCGCATATTGTGGGTGCTGATTGTGTGGATAGCTTGTCCTCCCTGTGGATCCCAAAGCCCCGACAGTAAACCAGGTTTCCCTATCAGTGAGGATGCGGCCATAGTTTCAATACAGGCCAGTTTAAGAACCACTTGCATGCTTCAGGACAAAAGTGGGCAATTATGACTCTCCAAATAGTTTTGGACAGCAGCTCCCACAATCACTTACTATTGCCCATGTTTGCTATGATTGGTGGGATCTGTAGGCCAAAACCATCTGGAAGGCCACAGTTGCCTACATCTGCTTGAAGAATATGTGTAACAAAGGTATAGTGCCTCTCAGGGGTAGGCAACCTTTCCCCTTTAAGGGCCGAGGGACTTCATCTCCCAGAAGCCTCAGCCATGTTGGCCAATAGTCCCATGTTGGCCAATAGCTCCTGGGATTCTGGGAGCTGAAGTCCCTCGGCTCTTAAAGGGGAAAGGTTGCCTACCCCGAATTAAGGTAATAGAAAAATGCCTTCTACCAAACCATATCATTGGATCAGCTTCCCTAGTGGCTCTCTATATGTTTACTACACAGATATAATACTCTTGGTAGGAGTTTTGTCTGCCATGTCCTATTAATTGTACACTTGCTGGGTTTGTTCCTGCACAGTGTGGGAAATGCAGAACTTTTTTGGTCTACAGCTCCTATAATTCCCCAGCCAGAGTCTAACAATGAATTTTTCCACACTCTGATAAAATGGTCTTTAGCCTCACATATGAAAATAATTCTAGTCTAGTGAATCTTACCTCAGTCTCAGGGGGCAGCACTAGAATACCCAATGTGTGCAAAAATTAGATGAGGAAGAAAATGGACAATGAAGCCATTGAGCTTTAAAAAAAAAATACCTATTTGATCCTGGATTAGAATTGTGTCTCAAGACACCCACTGCCTTTAGCAGATCCAACTGAAGAGAACAAGCACAACTACTCCCCCCACGCCTGCATCCCCCACCCCGAAAGCCAATTCCCATGAAGCCTCAGAGCAAAGGGGCATTTGAACAACGTATTTGAACTTCTGGAGTCTTCTCCACATGGGAAGCCGTGTTCCTAAACTTTGGAGGTTGGTTTCTTCATTACTATGCAACATGAGTCCAACTTTACTGATCCCTAGTGCCATTCCTTATTTTTTCCCACCCCAGCAAGTAATGTCAGAAGGGGCTGAATTTTGAGGGTGAGGGGAAAAAATGTAAGTGTGAGGGGGGGTTGGGGAACCATCAGCTGTGACCTGCTCAGAAGGCAAGGCGTCAAATCCACAGAAGGAAACAAAGGCTGGACAGATTAGCATTTCCAAACTGAGCAAAGACTGGGCCCCATTGCGGAGCTGTTTATTCTAGGCGTTGATTTTCAATATTTAGAATGATTAGCAAGTGAAAGCCGGTTGTTGCCAAGATGGATCCGTGCCAGCCCTGGGCTCAATGGAAGAGAAAGAGCAACAAATAAAGGGACGGCGAGAACTGGAGAGAAAAGAAGGGCTTATGTGTATATTTTCCCTCTGAACAGGGAGATTGGGTTTGAGGTGTTGGTGTTTGCCCAGTGAGAAAGGAAGATAGATGGCAGGACAGCTGGGGGAAATGTGGCAAACAAACAACAGAGTAATAATCAGGCTGATCCAAAGAACTATTACCTAGGACCTTTGCGCCTCAGCAATATATGGCACACAGTCCTCCTCACTTTTGCTTATTTTATCAACAAGGAACCAAACTCTCAAAAGCTTTCAATCACCCACTGGCTTCAGTGAGACCCACTGGCCTAGCTGGCTGGCTGGAGACAGTTGTGGTCCAAATCCAACACATCTGGATGGCACCTATTTAGGCAAATCTATTTGGGCAAAGTCCATTTATGCTGCACAATTACTGTACTATGATTCCACTTCAACTGCCATGGCAACATCTGATGGGATCCTGGGATTGGCAGTGGAGGAAAGAGCCTTCAGAATCAGCCACGGAGTTCCCCTGGTGCCTCTGACCAAACTGCAAATCCCAGCAGGATTCCAGGGGATGCAATCATGTAGCAGTTAAAGTGCAATCATAATACTATAATTATATAATACAAAAGGGCCCCTGGTCTTCATCTTTAGTGAGCCAAAAGCAATAAGCAGGAGAAGCAAACATGACACCTCCTAAGCAGAGCTTGGCAAGGCGGGGGGGATACCTTCTTTGGGCTTCAGTCAGTATGGCTGCTTTCCCAAGCTCTTCTCTTGACATGACAATAATGAGACATCTTAAGACTGATCTTTCATCATGGACATGGATAATCAGGTATGGAGCTACATGAACCAAGACTTTTTACTGTCTCTTCAACAGTCTGCATCTATTATTGTTGTTAACTGCTTTCAAGTCAACCTCAACTCATGGCAACCTTGTGGATGAGACATCTCCAAGTCTCCCTATCCTCAGCCGCTCTGCTCAGGTCCTGCAAGTTCAGGCCCATAACCTCCCTGAATGAGTCTAACTACTGCCTTCCATCTTTCCTAGCATTATTTGTCTTTTCTAATGAGTCACTTCTCATGATGTGGCCAAAGTACAACAGCCACAATTTAGTCATCTTGGCTTCCAGGGAGAGTTCAGGCTTGATCTGCTCTAGGGCCCACTTGTTTGTCTTTTTAGCTGTCCATGTTATCCTCAGCACTCTTCTCCAGCACCACTTCTTAAATGATCTGGTTTTCTTTCTATCCACTTTCTTTACTGTCCAGCTCTCACATCCGTACATGGTGATGGGGAATACCAAGGCTTGGATGATCCTAACTTTGGTGTTCAGTGTCATATCTTTGCACTTTAGCATCTTTAGTTAGCCTGTCATGACAATCTTGCCCTCTTGATTTCTGTACAGCAGACATCACCTGAAGTGAGGCTGGGCTGTTTGGTTTTCCTTTAGCCATTTGGCAGCCACATTCAGAGCCCGCCTGTCATGGATGGTTTTGAACTAAATAGAAGATACAGTGGCCATTTCTGCCTTGCAAAAAAAAAAAAAAAAAGTAGGGGAGAGAAATTTATCACCCATGATGAGAAAATGCATCACTTTTGAAAGGGGACAAAAGATGGTAGGGATTTGCATAAAATTTGCATATAGTAATTAATTCTCAGTCGGCAGTCCAAGGCCCCTGTGCTTCATTTTAAGTGTTCTTTAGCTTTAAAACAAACTGGAAAAGGATAAATCCAATAACATCCAAATAACGATATCTTATTGGGCCAACCAAAATGCACAATTAAATGTTGCAAGCTTTTGAAGTCACACTGTCTTCTTCATCGGGCAAACAAGAGGGGGGGGAAATGGAAGATGTGAGTCATAGGCCTGCATTTTGCTGTTTCTGATCTCAGTTCAGATGTTAGGAGAGGGCTGTCTGCAGGCTGGCTCCTCCCCCTTTGGCCATGCGATGGTCACTGGAAGACTCTGCAAGTCAAGGAAATATACTATCCATTTGCAATCCAAAGAAGATGTTTCCTTGGAATCCAGTGTTCAGTATTCTCTACCTTCATAGGAGCCTGAGGCTTCACAAAGGAAGGCGATATGCTGGATTTCCTTGACTTGCAAAATCTTCCAGTGACCATCGCATGGCCAAAGGGGAAGGTGCCAGCCTGCAGATAGCCCTCTCCTAACATCTGAACTGAGATCAGAAACAGCAAAATGTAGGCCTATGACTCACAACTTCAATTTTTTTTCTCCTGTTTGCCTGATGTAGACTTCGAAAGTATGCAACATGTAATTGTGCATTTTGGTTGGCCCAATAAAGGTATCGTTGTTTAGATGTTATTGGATTTGCTCTATGGTCCAGACAGCTACCCCTAGATGTTTTTTTGAAAAAGAACAGTCCTTCAGATAGACAATACCTTCAAACAGATCAGTGGTGGGAATCGGGCAGCCTGGGAATCAGGCAGCCTTCCAGCTGCTTTGGGACTGCGATTGGCTATGTTGGCTAAGGCTGCTTGGAAATACAGCTGGAGGGCTGCATGCTCCCCCGTCATGAAATTGATGACCATCCCAGGGGGGTCACCTGGCAAGTGGGTCTCTGCTGAAGTGGTGGCCAGCCCACTCTCGGTTTTACAGTCACTCCTTTCACGGCTGTTCTGGGCTGCACAGAAGCCACCCGGGTGAGAGACCCTATTCCCAACAAATATTCTGCACTGGGAAAGCTCCTATAAAACCTGAGGCAGTCATAGAAAAAACAGCTAAAAACCTGTCAATGGGTCCACTGCCCCCATGGCAATGGATTCATTGGCCACCCTGGAGCAGCATAATTTCAAACAGTGGACTGTCTCCTGTAAAATGTGACACACTGCTATCCTAATTTAAGGACTGACATCCCTGGCAGGATTTCTGTGACATTTATAAATACATAGGTAGAAAGAAACATGGGCATTTTCCCATTTTGTCTTCTCTATAAAAGAACAGATGTCACATTTCTGCTGACCACCATGTAGTTCTAACAGGCCCTGGATCCTTGCCAGAAATAAAAGTTGCAATTCTACAACTGGGCTGAAGTCCAAATGGAGATGTAAATCCAAGGAGTCTACTTTAAGCAGGATGTGAATGTGTCTGTGTACAACACACAGGTCTCCCAATCTGCTCTTCAGCTCGCATTGTCTCTGGATTTTCCATCTTCGACTGCATGTTTAAGCTTGCTGGCAGCTAGCCTAGCAGGATCCTGTGATGCATTTAATAGGCAAAACAATTCAGAAGATGTTATTTCTCCTTTACGTGCAACACTATAGTGACCGATCAGGTGTATAATGGGCATGAGACCTTGCAAAGAGGAATCCTGGGGGCAAAGCTTTATCATCTGTACACTCAAGGATTACTTTCCTGGGCTGTTTCGCTAATGACTTTCCCCCTGCAGACAGGGATGCCAAGGGTCTAAGTAAGAGGGTATTATTGACCTCATCCACATGACTAGGCTACATTTCTGTCATCAGGGCTAGGGAATAGCCAATTGTCTTCCTAGCCAGCAGGTCCTGGAGAAATTGAGTTTAGTCCAGGACCTTAGTGGCTGAGGCCCAAAGGTCCTGGTCACAATTCTAAGGCTCTCTACAAGAGACGACTGCTAGCGTGTCTAGCTATCCATCGGTCTTACTTTACAGAAGGCAGTCATCTCTTTGAAGGGCCATCCAGGCCAAACTAGTTCATCAATAAAGAACTATATTAAGGAGCAGGGATACCTTGAACATTGCCTGCCCATCAAGATTGTGTATTCCTGCATGGCAGGGGGTTGGACTGAATAACCCTTATGGTCTCTTCCAACTCTATGATTCTATGATATTAATATCTGGGCAGCAAACAGAGCAGGCACACAGGTCATAGTCTTTCCTGCCGTGGTGAGATGCATTGACTTTACATTTATAGGAATTATTTCTAAATTTGCATATACATATATGAATGTGCATGTGCAAACAGCACACAAGTCTGTGACATTATTATTGGTGATATATTTCCCCAGGGTGGGGATGCCTGAGTGGCTACCCTAGTAATTGCGCCCATTTTGAGTATCTCACAACACCTATGACCTTACTTCTGAGTAAAGTCCATTGAATGCATTGGGAGTTATTTCAAAGTAGTCACACATAGACCTGAAATACACAATGTTCTCCAAGCCATGAAGGACCTGCTTACTGATAAGGAGTTCCCAATGACACAGGGAGAACATGTAATTAATTATTTCTATCTGTTAAAATGTGTTGGGCATTTTGGGGCTCAAAGGGTATGTAGTTAAAACAAGTAGCTCTTAACTTCTGGTCCTCCCGATGTTTGGGACTTTAGCTCCAGAATCCAGAATCCCTTTCCATTGGCCTTACTGCCTCAGGCATCTGAAAGTTTAAGTCCCAAAAGCCAGAAGGAACAAAGGCTGAGGGCCAATAATTACTAAGTGCACTGCAAAAATTTGAAAACAAAATAGTTAAATTTGACCTGCTGTGGGTACATGCACTCAGTCAGATCCATCCTAGCTTGACATTTTTTAGACATTTCCTCCCAACTTTACTCACACATCCAGAGACTGGGGTGCATGCAGATTTTTAAAACCATTTCTTAAAATAATCCTTGTTGTGTGTTTTTTACACTAAATCCATGCACCTAATGGTGTAGTACAGCACAGAGCACTCCGCTGCTACAAGATGAAGAATAAGTCCATTTTTGTTCTGTTTTGAAATTGGAGCCATATGAGATTGTGGAACTAGATACATGGAATGGAATTATAGAATTACAGAGTTAGAAGAGACTACAAGGACCATCCAGTCCAGCCCCCTACCATGCAGGAATACACAATCAAAGCACTCCTGACGGATGGCCATCCAGCTTCTCCTTAAAAACTTCCAATGGAGACTCCACCACTCTTTGAGGCAGCATGTTTTATTCTCTAAGTGGAATCTCTTTTCTTGTAACTTGAATCCATTGCTCTGTGTCCTGTTCTCTGGCCCAGCAGAAAACAAGCTTCCTCCATCTTCAATATGACAACCCTTCAAATATTTGAACATGGCTATCATATCATTCCTTAGTCTTCTCTTCTCCAGATTAAACGTACCTAGCTCCCTAGGTCACTCCTCATAGGGCATGGTTTCCAGACTTTTTACCATTTTGGTTGCCCTCCTCTGGAGACATTCCATCTTGTCAACATCCTTCTTGAATTGTGGACACAATATTCCAGGTGAGGTCTGACCAAAGCAGAATAGAGTTGTACTATTACTTCCCTAGACTATACTCCTATTGATGCAGCCTAGAATTGCATTGCCTTTCTTAGCTGCCACTTCACATTGCTGACATGTTCAGTCTGTAGTCTATCTACTAAGATACCTGGATCCCTTTTGCATGTACTGCCATCAAGCCAGGTGCCACCCATCCAATATCTGAGCATTTCATTTTTACTGCCCAATTGTAGTATCCCACGTTTCTCCCTGTTGAAAATCATTTTGTTTTACTTTGGGCCCAACTGTCTAATCTGTTAAGGCCATTCTTAACTCTGATCTTATCCTCTGGGGTCTTGGCTAGGCTATCCCTCCTAATTTAGTGTCATTTGCAAATTTGGTAAGCATTCCTCTGAGCCATCATCCAAGTCATTGATAAAGATGTTGAATAGCACTGGGCTCAGGACACAAACCTGTGGCACTCCACGAATCACTTCTCTCCAGGGTAAAGAGGATCCATTAGTGAGCACCTTTTGGCTTTCGTCAGCCAACTAAGTACAAATCTACCTAACAGTTGCATTGTCTAGTCCACATTTTACTAGCCTCTTTTGCAAGAGTATAACGGGATACCTTGCCAAAGGCCTTACTGAAATCAAGGTACGCTACATCCACAGCATTCCCTTCATCTACCAATCTTGTGACTTGAAAAAAGCAATAAGGTTAGTCTGGCATGACTTGTTTTTTAGAAACTCGTGTTGATTTTAGTAATCACAGCATTCCTTTCTAAGTGCTTATAGATTGTTTGTTTAATGATCTGCCCTAGTATCTTTCCTGGTATTGATGTCAGGCTGACTAGATGGTAATTATTTGGCTCCTCTTTTTTCCCTTTTTTTGAAGATGGGAAAACATTTGCCCTCCTCCAGTCTGCTAGGACCTCCAGGAATTCTCAAAGATTATTGCCAATGGTTCAGAAGAGATTACTTCTGCCAGTTCTTTTAATACCCTTGGATGCAGTTCATTTGGCCCCGGTGACCTGAATTTATTTAGAGTAGCCAGGTATTCCTGTACTACCTCTTTATCTATTCTGTGCTTCATTTCCCCTAAGGCATCATCTGCTCTATTTTCCTCAGGTTGAGCACTGTTCTCCTTTTTAGAGAAGACTGAGGCAAAGAAGAGGTTGAGTAGTTCTGCCTTTCCCCTGTTCCCTGTTAGCATTTCAGCATCTTCTCCACACAGCAGCCCTACCATTTCCTTGTTTTTATATGATTGGACTTAGGGTAACAGGAAAATGAGTGGCGATACAGGAATGGATTATATTTTACCATAGCACACCATGGTACAGACTGCCATGGATGGCCCCTAGACAATGGTCCAAACCTGTGGGCCCCCAGATATTGGACTACAATTTCCAGAATACTCAACTGAAATGCAACAATGTCTAGGGACTCAAATCAAGAATCACTAGAGCAGGGGGGCAGGAAAACCATGGTGCTGCAGATCTTGTTGGACTGCAACTCCCTGAAACCCTAGACAGCATAGCTAACAGATCAGGGTCCAAAAGACACTGCAGAAATAATCCAGTTTGAGACTGCTTTAACTGCCTGGCTCAGTGCTAGTGAATCCTGGGAACTGTAGTTTATTGTGACACCAGAGCTATCTGACAGAGAAGGCTCAATGTCTCACAAAACTACAGTCCCTAGGATTTCCTAGTATTGAACCAGGGCAGTTAAAGCAGTCTCAAACTGGATTATTTCTGCAGTGTCTTTTGGACTCAGGATGATGGAACTTGCAGTTTGACACTTTGGAGATCAGTTTCCTCACTTGCTACCCTGGTGTCAAGGAATCATAGAAAGAGACCACAAGGGCCATCCAGTTTAACCCTCTGCCATGGACGGAGATAACTTCATTTTTCTTGTTCTAAAAGACAGTCATTTCTGACTAGGAAAATCAGATTTCCCCTCAAGGCATTTAAGTCCTCTCCCCTGTAGGAACAACAGCACAAGAAAAGAGACACGTAACACATCTTTGTCTAGAATTCAAAGGTATAGATAGCCGTGTTAGTCAGTAGAATCAGTTTGCAAAGAGATCTTGCAGCACCTTTGAGACTCACTGAAATAAAGAAGCTGGCAGCATGAGCTTTCATAGACTTAAGTCAACTTCCTCAGATGCATTTAGTGGGGTGGAAAGCCAGGGACAAGCACACTAATGGCACATGTAAGTCTGTGCCTGGCTTTTCACTCCACCAAATGCATCTGAGGAAGTAGATTGTGTCTATGAAGTCTCATGCTGCCAACTTCTTTCTTTCAGTTAGTCTCAAGGTGTTGTTACAAGATCTCTCTACACCTTTGTCTAGAAAAACAAAAGGCCTTCTCAGGGGCCAAACTGCCCTAAACCGAATTAAATGGGTTGTGGACCCAACTGTTTAAGCAGATTTGGGCACAGAAGAAGAAGAAGAAAAAGAAGAAGCCCAAGGCGCCATTGTGTGGCGCCTTCCACAAATCTGTTTGATCAGCCCCTAGTTAAGTCGTTTGAAGGAAAAAAAGAGAGAGAAGAGGGGGAGAGGAGGAAGAAAATAAAAATAAAACACCACACCACAACCCTCCCTTTCGTAGCAATTCCTCCTCCTTCCCTCCCACAGCTCTGGAACGCTTTGTGAAGAAACTGGAGAGGCTTAAACAAACAATAAAGATGCCACAAGCGCCCTTATTCTCTCCCTGAAGTGAAAAAACACTAGCTTGGGGGAGAGAGAAGGAAACGCGCCATTTGCCCGGGAATTGGAGGGAGGCGAGGAGGAGGAGGAGGAGAGAGGCAATGCCCTAAAAAAAGGCCTCAGGGGTTGTTTGGACTGAGGCAAGCCTGGACAGGCCCGCCAGTATCGGAGCGGCCGCGGCCTCCCTTTCGCCTTAGAACTCCCCGCCTTTCCTTCCCGAGGCCCTTTCTGAGGGACAGAGGCCTCCTCCGCCTCCTCCTCCTCCTCAGGGCTGAGGCGGGAAGGGCAGCAGAGTCCACAGCCCAGGCAAAAGAAGGTTTATTGCCTCATATTCCTCCTTCCCCTCAAGCTCCTCCATGGCTGAGAGGGAAGGAATTGTAGACTCATAGGAAGAGACCCCTTCCCAAGGGCTATCCAGTCCAAACCCATTCTGCCATGCAGGAATACACAATCAAAGCACCCCCTGTCGGATGGCCACCCAGCCTCTGTTTAAAGACCTCCAAGGAAGGAGACTCCACCACTCTCTGAGGCAGCATGTTGCACTACTGAACAGCTCTTAATGTCAGGAATTTCTTCCTAAGGTTGAAGTGGAATCTCTTTTCCTGTAGATTGTATCCATTGCTCTGTAACCTATTCTCTGGAGCAGCAGAAAACAAGCCTGCTCCCTCTTCAATATGACCCCCCCCTTCGAATATTTAAACAGGGCTGTCATATCACCCCTTAACCGTCTCATCTCCAGGATGAACGTACCCAGCTCCCTAAATTTCTCCTCGTAGGGCATGCTTTCCAGACACTTCACCATTTTAGTCACAGGATCCTAGAGCTGGAAGAGACCCCAAGGGCCATTCAGTCCAACTCCCTTCTGCCATGCAGGAACTCTCAATCAAGGCATACCCAACAGATGGCTGTCCAGCTTCTGTTTAAAGACCTCCAAAGAAGAAGGCTCCACTGCTCTCTTAGGCAGGATGTTGCACTACTGAACAGCTCCTACTGTCAGGAAGTTCTTCCTAATGTTGAGCTGGAAACCCTTTTCCTGTAGTTTGAATCCATTGCTCCATAAACTGTTTTCTGGAGCAGCAGAAGACAAGCTTGCTCCTTCCTCAATATGACATGCTTTCAAATATTTAAAGAGGGCTATCATATAACTTAACCTTCTCTTCTCCAGGCTAAACATACCCAGCTTCCTAAGTCCCTCCTCATACAGCATGGTTTCCAAAACTTTCACCATTTTAGTCACCCTCCTCTGGACACACTCCAGCTTCTCAACATCTTTTTTAATTGTGGTGCACCTCGCCTCAGCCCCATCTCCTTAGTTATCATGGCGCCACTCCTATTATTATTATTATTATTATTATTATTATGCTGCCTTTCTCCCAGAACAGGACCCGAGGTGTCTCACAAGATAAAAAACATTTTTAAAACTTATGGTAAGAATTTAAAAAAAAAACAACAGTTAAAATCATCTAATGGAAACAGTATAAAACTAGCATTAAAAGATACAAAAAGTTAAAACATAACTAAAACACACACATACATATATAAAGCCACTCTGTCATGTTTGGTTCCAAGATTCCCATGGATAACAAAATATTGTGGTTGCTCAAATCCCATTAAATACAGTGGCAAAACAAAATCCCTTATATAAAATTGAAAATCAAGCTTTGCTGTTTGGAATTTATACTTTAAACATTTATATTTTAAAGCAGTGGTTGCATGAATCCATGGATGAAAAATCCGTGTTTAAGGAGAGCCAAGTGTATTGTGTTTAAAAGCCTGCCTCATAAAAATGTTATTGCTTTCCTGCGAAAGGCAAGCAGGGAGGGGGCCAGTCTAATAATAATAATAATAATAAATGCAAAGGGATCTTGTAGCACTTTTGAGGCTAACTGAAAGAAAGAAGTTGGCACCAGGAGCCTTCCTCGACTTTAGCCTCCTTCCTCAGATGCATGTTTTAATTCTACCACCTATTATTATTATTATTATTGGAAAGCCAGTGTGGTTTAGTGGTTTGAGCTTAGGACTAGGACTCTGGAGACCAGGATCTGAATCCTGGTTCAGTCATGGAAACCTACTGGGTGACCTTGGGCAAGTCACATGCTCTCAGCCTCAAGGGAAGGCAGTGGCAAACCTCTGAACAAAACTTGCCAATGAAACCCATGATAGATTCACCTTAGTGTTGCCATAAGTCAGAAAGGACTTGAAGAAACGCAACAACAACAACAAAACAAAGAAATGTGTGTGTGCCCTTCCTCCCACAAAAAAATAATAATAATTGGGAAGTTCGTTTTGTCAGTTTTGAAAATTTGGGGGGAAAAGGTTGCATCCCCTCAGCACCACCCTGGCCCTCAGACTTGTTTCCCAATGCCTCAAATGACGCTGGTATCCTTTCTTTCTTTCTTTCTTTCTTTCTTTCTTTCTTTCTCTGCCTCCCTCCCGGGGCCTGGCAGGCTCTTCTTGTTGTTGCTGCTGCTGCTTGAATGGTGTCAGAGGATATTTTTCATCCATTTGCATGTTTCCTAGACACTTTCCTGTTTTAAAGGGGTTTCCGTTTTTTCATACGAGGAGGAGGCCAGGAGGGGGGCGAAGGCAGAACAGTGGCTGTTTTAAAGAGAGATGGCTGCCATCATTTGCACAGCAAGTGTGCCACAAGCTACATGAGAGATAGATATGCCTGGATTGTTTCCTCTGTGTGTGTGAGAGAGATATGCCTGGATTATTTCCTGTGAGATAAATGGATGGATGGATAGATAGATTGCAATTAAAAACAGCAAGGTGTGGGATTGATACCAACAGTGGTGTTGAAGAAAGTTGGTTAACTTTTATCCTGCTGTGTTTTCTTGCAGTTTGAACCCTTCCTCCTTCAAAACCTGCCATGGAGAATGAATGTGAGAGGTGAGCCCCGTTTGTGGAAGAAAGTTGGGATGTTATCGGGTGTAGCCACACTGCTGAAATAAAGCAGTTTGACACCACTTTAATTGTCCAGGCTCCAGCCTGTGGGGATTTGTAGTTTGGTAAGGCACTAGAGTTCCCCAGAGTTCTCTTACAGACCAGGCTGAATACCTCACCAAACCACAATTAAAGCAAATAGACTCTATAACATCTCAGCTTTCTCCCACAAATTATAGCATTATGATTCCACTTTAACTGCCATAACTACATCTCATAGACTCCTGGGATGTGGAGTTTAGGGAGATTCATTTAGAATTCTTAGCCAGAGAGCTCCTCTGATGCTTCTGACGAAACTACAAATCCCAGGACTCCATAGGATGCTGCCATGGCAGTCAGTTAAAGTGGAGTCTTAGCACTATAACTGTGCAGTTTGAAAAGGACCTAAATGTTGGATCACAACTTCCCCTCTTTCCTCACCCTTTCTCATGCTGGCTAATGCTGATGGTTTGGTACATTCCAGCAACATCTGGAGGGCCACACATCCCTGACCTCTACTATGGGAAGCTATCACTCCCATCAACACCACCAAGAAACATACACAGCTACTGGGATTTCCCCCACCAGCAGGGCCAACAGCTGCTTCGGGGTGGTTGAGGAACCACTGAACTGGCTTAGATCAGGTGGAAAATAGAATAAGAAGAAGGGCAGACGTGCCCCACTTGCTCTATCCGGTCTCTCTCAACCAACCACTGCTTGTAAGCAACAATAATCAAGTTGGGATAACAATCCCCGGTCTCTTGGGCAATGTATAATTTGGCCCACAGGCAGCAAGTTGGAGTTGTTGCTTCCTATGACTTCAGGAAAATATAGTTTTTATATATCAGTAGAACCCCTGCACAATTCAGAAGACTCAGTGTATCAAGAGGCACTTCCAAGAGGACCTTGGTCCCAGTGGCTGGTGAGAGGGTCTCCTTCCCACAAATTATAGCATTATTCCTTCCATCCCAGCTGCCACGGCTGTGGCCGCTAAGGGCATCTGCTGGACTTAATCTCCTTCCCCACTGCCTTCCCTTTTTTCCTTTTTAAGTTTTAAAATTTTACAATTGTTAAACTGTAACAATTTGCTATATAGTTGGCCCTCCACATCTGCAGCTTTGACTTTTGCGGATCTGATTACAGTATTTGTGGTTTTGATTAAGAGTTTTTCAAAACTGACATATGTTATCGCTAGGAATCTCTAAGTCCTCCAGAGCAACTCTGCCAGAAGTTGACCATAGAGTTGTGCTGGAAAACCTAGACGTTCCTAGAGAAACACTTCTCTAGGCATTTTTCGGTCCTCCAGCAGGATTCTATGATCAACTTCTGCCAGATGTTGACCATAGGACCTGGAGATTCCTAGAGAGGTCTTCTCTCAGTTTAAAAGAATAGTGGGTTGGGTTGTTTTTTTTAATTTGCAGTTTTTCTACATTCGTGGGGGTCCTTTACCCCTAACCCCAGTGAATGTGGAGGGACTGCTGTAGTTTATTTCTGGGAGTCTTTTTGGCTGAAGGGAGGATATAAATTGTCTAACTACATAAAGACAGGGTGATACCTAAGAGTTCTTAGCAATGGTTCTCTGTTTTTGTTGCCATCCTGATCTTCCAGTTAGGATGGCTCCCTGTTGAGAAGACTGCCAGGCTGCCTCCAGTGGGTTTCTCCAAGATCGTGGCTATTGATCCACAGCAAGACCTATTAAATTGGGATCGAAAGTATCCCCTTGGAATAGGGGATCCAGATGATTCCATTGGGACTCTTTTAAGATCGCTCGGAGGTCTCACTGCCCTGGATGGACTACGATTGTGATCTGAGGGGGACAGGAGACCAGGAGAGATCTTGCTCCCGGGAGAACACGGCCACGACCCTGAGTTCTTCTTCCTTGGAGAAGACTAAGGAAGCCTCTAACTCTCTCTTTTAATTTTGCTAAATATTAGGTGTATGTGAGTACATGAGTATTTGTTTTTGTTGCCATCCTGAAGTCAGAAACTACTTGAAGGCACACAACAACAAGAAATCCCAGGAGCCAATATGCCAACACCAGTAGCATCCCTGCAAGAGGCTCCTGGAGATGAAGGCGTAAGCTCCAGACCAGGGAGTTGCCATTTTAGGCTTCCTACATGGTGGCAAGGAGTGGAACCTGGAGGAGTCAGATAGGCCAGTGGTATAAAAGATGGTGATACCACTGTAACCATTCTTAGAGCAAGAAGCTTATTGGGAACTCTCCTTGGTGCTACACATTCCTGCTGCCCAGGGACTTTTCTGTCAATGGATATACCAAGCACATCAATAGGACACAACAAAGGGCTTGGTGGATATTGACAATCAGTTGTGTAGTACACAATTAATGTAAGTTAAAGGGTGTGTGACCATATCAAAGAGCTAACTCAGTGATATTTAAACTGTGGTCCACTGTACAGTTTCTGGTGGTTCCCAAAAACATGTTGGATAGAATGGGGGAGAATGCTGAAGGCTTTCCCCCATAACAATCTGTGTTGCACAAAGAAACAATCAGCTCCTTCTGCATGCAGTGTTATTCTACTAAACACAGAGCACAAAGGGAAAGGGTTACCACATTTTTGAGGATCACATAGGCATTGCTGGCTTTGTGTATGCTCCACAATAACAAGCTTTCTGTCAGTTAAAAGACTGATATCTAGAGTGGCTATTTGATGTTGTCAGGGAAAAGGAAATGCATAACCAAAAATTGATTAAAGAAAATGCAGATTTACATAAAATCTGCATGTGTTTATACAGTGGTGCTAACTTAGAAATATTTGGGGTAATTTAAATATAAGTTCATCTCACTGTAGTAGGGCAGGCTTTGACTAAGGGATTTGTGTTATACAAGACCTTGTCACAAACCTAGACGCCAACTTTGCACACACATCTATTCAGGAAATGTCATCACAGGATCTAATCACAATATTAAAGGCACTTTTACCTGCTCATCCTATAATGTGATATTTGTTATCCTTTGTCAACAGTGGCCTTCAGCATTAAGCAAACAGGCCAGTCTCTGCGCCAGAAGATAAAAGGACAAAAATCAGATGTTAGGAATGGGAATACACAAAAGCCTGTTGCAGAACACTTCAGTCTTCCTGGGCATTCCATCTCTGACCTGAGGACAGCGGTCCTTGAACAAAACAAAACTACAAAGAAAGGCTGGAAATAGAAACAGTTGAATTGGAATATATCCATAAACGCCAATCCATTAACAGTGGGCTGAACAGAGGTAATGGTTTCCTGGCACACTACACATATTAAAACACTAGTTAACATCCCAGCCTCACAAGGATGTTCTTGGCCAGTTTATCCCATTTCTTTTCTTGTTTCCAGCCTGAGCACACCACATTCCCAAACTCCTTCAACCATTCATATGGTCATCCACCCACCTTGGCCTTAGGCAACATCTTTCCTCTCTCAATAATCACATTTTGAATTTATCACTGCATCACCAAAACCACATGTTTTGTATTTCTATAGCTATTCATACAGTCTGATCAGAAAAGTCTTTCCTGGGTACCAGTTTACTCCATGTATCTGAGGAAGTAGAACTAATAATACAGCTTGGAAGTAGCTACTGAGAAGGCTCCTATTCATGACTTCACTAAACATGTCAATGATAGTAGTAGGATCGAGAGAAAGCTTTTCCCTAAAAATCTTTAAAACTTGAACAGGTTCATACAGGGAGATATGGCGTTTCTTATATTCTGGATCCAGGCTATATAAAGCTATAAATACCATAAGCAGTGTTTTGCATTCTGTCAAAAATTGACCAGTTAAGCTTTTATAGCATGGGAGTTAAAATGAGTACCCAGCTTGTTGGGGGGAATTAGCCTACAGTTGTAAACTGCTTAGAGACTGCATGAAGTGGTATATAAATGAAGCTGCTATTGCTATTGCTATGTTCCCTGTCATTAGCCTCAGTCAGCAGATTAGCCACAGCATCTTGGACCTGCTGAAGTTTCTGAACAGTTCCCAAAGGCAGCTCCATATAGAATGCATTCAAATAATTCAACAATGGTATTAACAAGGCATGTGTTAGCACAGCCAGATCTGACATCAGGCACAGGCGGCATACTGAAACAGGCACAGGCGGCATACTAGTTTTAGCTGTGTAAGTACACTCTTGGCCACCGACAAAACCTGGGCTTTTGTATTTTAACTGTAAGCGGCCTTGATAGCCTCAGCTAAAGGTGGGATATAAATTTTTTTTTTTTATTATTATTATTATTATTATTATTATTATTATTATTATTATTATTATTATTATTGGCATCCAGGATCAAATCTGAGTCCAGGAGTAAGCACAAGCTGCAAACCTGAGACTCCAGGGAGAGTGTAATCCCATCCAGCACAGGCTGAATCCCTGTTCCCTGATCTTTCAACTGAGCAAGAGCACCTTTCCCTTGTCTGGATTATGCTTCAATTTGTGCTTTTCCCATCTGTGTTCTCCTTGTTTTAAATAATTCTTTCTGCAACAGAACAGCAGTGTCCTGCCTCATCCACTTGTAATGCTGACATGATTCCACCCTAATGAAGCCCCAGCCTCACTGTATTGCTCCAGCAGCCAGTGCACAGTGTTCACACTGCTTGTCAAGGGTCTGTTTGCTGCTCAAGGATCATTAGGAGTTCGCTCTCCCTAACCTTCCATGTTTCTCCCTTCCCCTGCCTCCCACAGCTTCAATAAGCCAATTGCTTCTGATCATAATTAGCCTCAAGTGATTTGATCTATTACTGTCTCTTTTGTGTGCTTTGCTCTAGTGCTCCCTTCTCATAATACCTGGACCTTCTCTCCACTACCCAGAGCTCTCTATATTGAAAACAGCGCAAACATTTTCTGTTGCAAAGATGTTCTGAATTTGTTTCACTGGTGCCTTTCTTTTCTGGATGAAACTACCTCTTTACCTCTCAGTCCTCCTTCCTTTCATCCAATTTCCTTCTCCCTATCTGCTACCATAGCCATTCTCTGTACAGCCAAAGGATGGAAGATGCTATCACAACTTTTCTTTAGCAAAGTTTGTAATCCTCCTCCTGCTGTTCGGCTATGGGTGGTTTTAGCACAACATTATGGTCCAGCGAACCTTTTAGAGCCCAAGTACCCAAATTCAAAGGCGTTCCTGCACTGGTTGTTACCCGGTGCCAGGGGGGGACTTCCAGGGGGACAGAGCTCCCCGGGGGGACCTCTGCCTTCCAGGGTGGGACTTCCGGGGGCAGGATTTCCCTGGAGACAGCTAAAGGCCCAGAAGGGCAGGAGGGAAGAGGAGGAACAGGTGCGTGCTTGTTCCTCCTCTCCCCCCTGCCCTCCTGGGTCTTTAGCTGCCTTCCCAGAGACAGTTAAAGGCCATGGGGGTGGGGAGAACAGGCACGCACCTGTTCCTCATCTTCCCCCTGCCCTCCCGGGCCTTTAGCTGTCTCCGGAATCCTACATAGCTCCTGGAAACTTTTTTAAAATAGTATTATTAATACTAGCTGTCCCTAGCGTGTTGTGAAAGATGATTGCACTTTGCTCTCAACTTACTATACTTTTTCAGATACTTGGGTGTACCCATGATTTTTCCAGTAGTGTGTGTTTAAAGAGCACCTGAGTATGTTCTTATGTTCTTCGAATTTTTGTAAGCAATATACTTCAGATAAAGGATGGACAACATCTTAAGCCTTTGTGGGCCATATATTTTGTTGTTGTTGTGTACCTTCAAGTTGTTTTTAACTATTGCAACCCTAAGGTGAACCTATCATGGGTTTTTTTGGCAAGAGATGTTCAGAGAAGGTTTTCCATTGCCTTCTCCTGAGAGCCTGTGACTTGCCCAAGATCACCCAGTGGGTTTCATGGCTGAGAGTTATAGTTAAACCACTATGCCATGCTGGCTCTGTTCCCAAATAATATTTGATGGGCAGGAGTCAAGAAGAGCCATTCCCCTTAGGAATCCAGTACACTTGGCAGGATGGAAATTCCATGTTCAGGTGTGGTTTATCTTATTTCAGGGATGATTTCTAACCTTCCCACAGATGCTTCAAAACTGTTGCTGCAAAAACAATAAAGGGTGTATGCCTCCACACTGCCACAAAATACAGAGCTAACTCTTGGTGTAGCCCTTGGTGGCCACATAAAATAATGGAGACTGGATGCAGTCCACCAGGTACCAGTTAATCCCTTTCTAGACATTGATACACCAAGAGACCTACTGCATTTCATGGGATTTCCTACACACACAAGATACCACATTTCAAGCCATGTGTTTCAAGCCATAACTCTAGTACAATCTCAAGAAACGATGTGTGCAACAAATAAGAACTAAATGTATTTTTATTATGTATGTGCACATCAACTCAGAGAACTCAGGAAACTCTTTAGCATCTCTCTTTTTGTCCTTTTAATATTACCAACCTTAGAGGGATGGTGTCAGACTGATCAGAAAGTACAATGAATTCTAAAAGTGCAATGAAATAGCAACAATTTGTCATCATTTCTCACCTTGCTTACTACTCAAAGTACAGCACTAATACTGGTGACATAAAGCAAAGAGCTGAATTTATTTAAGCATGAAGTGATCTATTTTTAAAATGCAGAATGCAGCCTGGGAAATAGCCATCTCTGAGCCAAATGATGGCCTCTGGGAGCTTAGCTCTTTCATTCAAATAATCGGCTGAGTGTGCCTTTTCCTATTGCTACAGACCAGACTTGGCAGTCTGATGAAGTGCATGAAAGCAACAACATTTCAAAATGCATACAGTAGTAGGTAGGTGTGCTAGTTTAGGGAAGATGTAAGAAAGGGTTGATTTTTTAAAAGTGTGTTTTGTGAGTGTCCATGGATGCAGAGAGTAGGGCAAGAGTGGGGAACCACTGGCCCTTCAAATGTTTGGACAATGTGTCCTCTAATCCCTTTCTGTTGACCATAATTCATGGGGCTTCTGGAAGTCAAAGTTCAAAATATCTGAAAGGCCAACAGTTCACTCCATCTGCCTTCCCACCCCACCCTTGCAGCAGCATCTTACCTTTTAAATGGAACCAATATAGAGCTCTTTTAAATCGAATTTATTTACATGCTAGTGTTCCAAACAAGGCTGCCATCTTTCCAGACACAATTTCCACGACAACTGTGAATGTTGCACATTTTATTTTATTGGAATGTATGCAGATTTTAAGATGACCATTAGGTTTGGGATAAAATGATCTAGTTGGATGACAACCACAGTTCTAGAGGAGAAACAGAGTAATACAACAAAATTAAGCTTTTTGTTCTTATTTCATTTGCAGTTTTCACTACATATACAGTCTTTGGCCTAAAACCACCCACTTATATCTAGAGCCACAGAATAACATGAACATTAGGAGTTGTTTTGTTTAAATTTAAGCCAACATTGCATTGTCACTGGCTGAGGCAGGGGCTCAAAAGTAAGAAGGGATCAACTACACAGAGAAAGGTTTTAGCAGTTCCTATGGTTGCCTGATCAAAGGATAGAAAAATATAGCCCTTCATTATTGATCAGCTGAGTTGTCAGCTGAGTTGTCAGTGTCTGTCATGTGATCACACGAATTCCTTCATAGCTTCTGGTTAGAAGAGGGTACAATGCTTTGTTAGTAGTCCATAACAGTAGAGGTTTGCATGCCATGACTTCATGTCTAAGTTTTACAGCATACATAGTCAGCAAAGATTGCAAAACTATAAAGAATTTGAGATACAAAAATATGTAAAAAGGACCATCTAGAGAACATCAGGTCCCCCTTTATGGATTTTTCTTTTAAATCCTCTATTGGCAGGTATTCCCACTTGCATATTACATTACGTTTCCCTCTGTAGAACAAATACTTGATAACACTTCAATCTTAATTAACATTATTACAGTCCTCACTTCCAGTACTCTACTGATTGTGCACTGTTGCTAAAGATATACATTTTGTTATAGGTATATAATAGGCTCTACTTTTTCAAAAGCTGGAAAAGATCTTGATGCCGAGTAAATAGAGTTCAACATCTAAACTAGTCCTAGTGTAGATAGGTGGTTGCAACTCCATATTTGTCTGCTACTTAATTGTCCCACATTTTACCTAGCAAGTCCTACTGGGTAGAAACATGCAAACACTCTCACACAACACAGAGAGAAAAATAAAAGGACAGAAGAAGGAAGAGGAAATTTCAGATGATCTAACACATTCCTAGTCACCAGAAAAGGCCAGCTCTTCCATCCTATTCCAATGTCCTCTCCTCCCAGGAAGATATGCCCTTTTCAGTTCCCTCCACCCCAAAGTAGAAAAATCCATATTTCTTTAAAAGGACAAAAATAAGTACTGTACTGTATTGTTATTATTATTTGTTTCCTTTTGGGGTACAAAGTCCCCATTTGTGTTGCTTTCAGATACATCCAGTCAAATTCTCCAGATCTTTTCCCCACCTCAGATGCCTCTGTGATTCATTTAGTCCAAATAATAAAGGTGTCTCATTTGTCATACAATTCTTTTGTTTTGCAAAGTCCTGCAGTACTGGAAATATCTTGTTCATACAGCTGATCAGTCTTGGATGATCTTGAGCCTTTCAGTCAGGGGTCTGTCTTATTAAAGACAGCCAGCGTTGCTCCAGTCATTCATTTCTGTCTGCAAGGAAGGGTCATTGAGTTCAAACAGTGGATCCATGTTGACAGAAGCTGAGAGGTAATCATTTCTCCCTTCATCCCATGGATGCTGAAGGAATGAAGTGGCAATGAAGGTTTCATCAAAGTCCAAGCTGTTCTGGTTGGATTCTGTTAGGATGTAATCCTGCCCAGTGGGGCACCACTCCTGCGGACAATCAATATGTCTTCCATGCACAGTCAAGTCTACATCTCTGGTTATGGGGCTAATAGGAGGAGTGATCTCCAGATCCTCAAAGGTGGAGAAGTCACCATTTATAGTGGTATCAAAGATGGCTTCCCAGTCGAAGTCACCTTTCAGAGACCCAAGCTCTGTCTGCTCTTCCTGAGTGAGCATTGGGGAGCTGGAGAGGCGGGCCGTCTTGTACATCCGCTTGGGCAGCGGCTGCTTGCGCTTATGGCTCATCTTCCCATCTGCAGGGTTCCAGTTATGGTCAGCGGTAACTTCTTCAAATTCCTTGAGCAGCTGCTGGGACTCCATGTTGATTTTCAGAGTGCTGTTGCTTTTCCAAGAGGTGGCTGTTGCCTGGTGAGTAGAAGAACTGGAACAGGCATCCTGAGGAATTCTCCCAGTGAAGGCTGGATGGATCTGCACAGGAGGCATCCTTCGCTTCTTGAAAGCCCCATTCATCAGTCGGTCTGCATACTGGGGATCGATCTTCCAAAAGCCACCTTTTCCTGGTTCATCCTTCTCTCGTGGCACTTTGATGAAGCACTTATTCAAGGACAGGTTGTGCCTAATGGAGTTCTGAAATCAATTGTTTAAAAACATGCAAAGTTTAGTGTAACTTCAGAAATAGGACTATTTTGCAGCATCAATATTTACCATGGATGCAGTTAAACCAGCTATGTAGAGTCAGAAAGAGTTTTTCAGAAAGGAGGAAGGATGAAACCATTTGTAAGAGTAATGCTAAAAGAGATTCAGACTCTGCATGGCCCAAAAGGCCTACTCCACACCTCTGTTCTGATGGTGTCCTGTTCGGATAATGAATATCCCAAACCCCAATTCTGATGTGAGCAGTACAGACAACTTCTAGCACATTCTGCACCAGAACTGGGGTATAACAGCTTTACGACGTTTTTAAAAACTTACCTGTTACTCTGGATCTTCCAAGAAGATCTGGAGCCCTCTATTTCTGTGCCATGCCAGTGGTCTTCATAGGCATCCCACTGAGCCACTCAGCACATCGGCCGCTGCTGAGGGTCACTAATTCTGAGGTCAGAACAAGGCCCTCAGCCAGGCAATCATTGCTGGGGACTTTCTTCTGACCTCAGAGGTCAGCAACCTCTGGCGGTGGCAGATGTACTGGGTTGCTCAGCAGGACACTTGTGTAGACAGCAGCTGCAGCACAGAAATGGAGGGCCAGGTAGCAGGGGGAGGTTGAGGCAGCTAGAGGATAAGGATACTCTGGGTTGTCCCCAAGTATCTTAGCCTATGCAGACAGGGCCTCAATCTAAAACAGACTTACACAACAGTAAACTCCATGGCTAGGAGTATGACTACAGATATAGAGCTGGCCATCGACAAACATCTACCAAAATAAGGATCCCATCCTATCTTCCATTGTGATTTTAAGATAAAACAAGAACATGTATCTGATAATATTGTGAGTGCATTACATTCTCTGGGGATGTCCTACAAGCATGCAGTTCCCTGTACTAAAGAAATATTATGGAAATTTAGTATAAGACCTTTAATTTTGAGATGTTTTTTTAGATATCAGTGGCAAGTGGAATGAAGTAGAGAGTGATAGTTAGGATCCTGGTAGATGATTTTATGTGCCTTGTATTGCACATGACGACTCAGACACTTTAAATTTGTACTGCAACACAAAGCTGCTGCATAAAGCCATATAATCCGAGTTTAGAAAAGTTATTTTTGGACTAAAACATATAGCATGGTCATGGGAGATTAGGAGACAGTTGGACACAACTAGATAATCATGTAAAGGAGAAACCTTTACCTTTTTAGTCCAAAAAATAAGTTTTCCAAGCTGTGATAATAATACCTCAAATGGGAGGCCAAAAACTCTCTCTCCCTCACACTCACACACATACATTTCCTGTGTATATGTTTTCAAAGATTACACAGAATCTATTCTCATACTATTTATGTAAGCATGCAGTTCATCAAGTTTACTGCAATTGTTCTAGTTCTCCATATAATAGCAAACTCAGGTGGTTAGGGCAGAGAGAAATTGGGGTAAAACTACCACTGAGCAACAAAAGAGAGATATCAATATACTTAGGGGAGCCTTGAGGGTTGCTGAAGTACATACAACATTTTGCAGAAGAAAACTGTGGGGGAGATAACAACCACAAACCAGTGATGACTACTGATTATTGGTAGCCATGAGACATTGATGAAGGCTGGAAAACAAAAGCAGTTTGGAAGGACAGGGAGAAAGGGGCCTGGAAGAGGTCTGGTTAGCATCCTAAATAACAGCCCTCCTGTTAGAAAATCAGGTTGTAGACTACAACATTTTGACACAGACCCCACTTTTTCAATCACTAATTCAGATAGCCTAATATGTTACAAATAATTCACTGGAATAAAATATTAATGGTGGAAGAGGGGATGGGATAAGGAGCATTCCAATGAAGGTATATATGAATTGTTAAGGGAAAAAAGTGAAGTGTGTACATAAGCTGTATCTTCCACTAATAAACCCCACTCTATAGGTAGAGGGCAAAAAGGGAGTAATAGTTTTGTGAGAGAGCACATGCCCACTCTTCTTGTTCTGAAGTGTTATTGGATGTTGGCTAAAGAAAAAGGTAGAAGTTTATATTGTCAGTTGCTTCAGTTCATGAAGAGTAATTGGAAGCTTAATGCAAGCCAAGTCAACTACAAAAGTCCTCAACAATTCCTGAGTGTCACTCATATAATCAAGATGTTACATGAAGCCACTAAGAAAGATTTCTTTCAGCCTGAAAAACTTATTAGAGCCTTGTCGCAGTAGAAAAGAAAGCCAAAATGGAGCCAGAGAATAGTGACTTTCTCCATGCCCTACTGCATGATGTCGTAGCGCTTCAGTTCTCTTTCTATGAGAGACAATCATCAAAGCAAGTCTTTTGTCAATGGATGTTTCCAGCTAGCAAAGAAGACTCACTTTGACAACCATCATCCATGGAAAGAGAACTAAAGTGCTATGATATCATGCAGTAAGAGACAGAGAAAGTTGCTACTCTCAGGCTCCATTTCACCTTTCTTTTCTAGTGCAATAAAGCTCTTACACATTAGGTCTGGACTGCAACAGGTTGTCTTTCATAAAGGTATAGTGTGGGTCATGATTCAAATAAAATAATTCCCCATAATCCACACATGCTATTGAAGAAATTGTATTCTCATTTTGCTGCCAGAAGCAAAGAACAATGTAGTGTCCTCCACCCATTTCATATACAGAAACCAAAATGGACTGCAGTCAAAGCTTACTTCAACACTGGGGGGAAATAGTACCCTCCTACCCAAGGGAGATGGCGAACTTGGAGGGGACATTGCAGAAGAAGCCATATGACACACACACGTAGGTGTGCCCTGTAAGACAGGAGACAATACCTGCTGACCCCCAACATGTGTTGCCTGAGGCAATTTCCTCACTCGCCAATCCTACAACTTCTTAGAAAACAGTGTAATAGAAAGGGAACCTACTATGCCAGCCATTTTGTGACTATAAAGGAACTTCCTACATTATAGAATACTTTTGTTTCAGACTCCAGGCTTCCTGTGCATTATCAGTATAGTATTTGTGCAGGGGTTGTTTCAGAAATGGCCGCCTTGCATAATGGGGGGGGGGGGGGGGGGAATCTAACAGGAACTTTGACATATGTAAACAGCTGTCTTCACATCTTCATTTGCCGCCCCTTGATGAATTTAGGGCTGCATTTGCATTGCAGAAATAATGCAGTTCGACACTGCTTTAACTGTCATGGTTCCGTGTCATGTAATCCTGGGATTTCTAGTTTGTTGTGGCACCTGAGCTCTGTGACAGAGAAGGCTAAATCTCTCACAAAATTACAAATCCCAGAATTACAAAGCATTGAACCATGGCAGTTAAAGTGGTGTCAAGCTGCATTTTTTTCTGCAGTGCAGATCACCCTAAGCCTGCAATGGGTTCATCTATCATTCACTGTAAATTAGGCTCTCAAGGATGTATCTCGCAGCCAGACATAGGTCATAGGCCTCCAGACAAAGCCCCCCCTTCCCCCAGTGTCTCAGGTTTAGTAAAGGTAGAATGAATCCCTCCATACAAGATCTTTGTATGTCTTCAGCTAAGCAACTCAAACTTCAACATTCATATCTAGGTGATACCACCCCCCAGGCCATAGTAACCTACTGAAAAGGGGATTTTATTTTAAGCATCACATTACATTTCATATATACTCTAAGAGCCTCACTCAGTAACAAAAGTGTTTGGTGCATGGAAAGAGCATTTAGATCCAACAAAAAATATTCAATTTCATAGTTATATCTTGCCTTTGTTCAGTGAAGCTTCACCTCATGTTCCCTGTTTCCCACGTTCTCTTCAGTGGTCTCTAGGAATACACAGGGTTTGCTGCATTTATTTTAGGTAGAAGTAGTAGAGAAACTGGAAATGTGATTCTTTTTTAAAATCACAGCATCCAGAAGGCCTGAACCAGCCAGGGGGGGGGGGGGGATCATAGAGATACATTCCAAAACAAGTAACATTGCCATTCTCTGTCTGGACTGTTCACAGCAACTTTCTCGGTGTGGAATGGAAAAGACAATCTCTCCCAGATTCTCAAAATTAGGAGAGAAAGTGACTGCCAGAGTAATTCAGTGACTAGAAAAATAAGAGCGAGTGTCTCATGACTATCATCGTTTTTTAAATGCCATGTTAGCCAGAGACCAGACATTGTCTCTACAGCTGAAGAACTGTCCCGCCAACTACACCTATTATGGTACAATAGCAATGAACTGTGAAAAAGATGACATGGATGGGAAAGGAACACCACACAAAGTCTGCATGCTTGTTGGTGAATTATGTCATATCTGCACACACATCCAAGACACACAGATATTTGTGTACCCATAGATCATCTCCACTTGAGCTGAGCTTTGTACGAAAATCACCCTCTGAATTGTCATAACAAAGAAAAAAAATCCCAATTGCTGTGAGAACAAATGGAGAGCACAAGAGATCCAAAGAAGGGAGCATCTTCTGTCACTGTAGAGCTATTTTTAAAAAAGAAAGAATGACTGCGTGTATGATGTGCACAATCAGAAAGTGTTATTTACCCTTCACACACAATCCTTCACCATATCTAATCCCATAACACCCTTCTAGCTTTGTACTCTATAAGAAAAGCCAGAAGGGTTATGAGATTGGATATGGTGAAGGATTGTGTGTGAAGTTGGGTTTTTTAAAATGTTGCCTAGATATCTTTATGCTTATTCATCCATAATCCGTATTGCCAAAGAGCAAAAGCAAGCCTTGAATGCCAGCAGGGCTAAATAATTTTTTTTTAAAAAAACCTATTCCTCCCAGCTGAAATTCCCTGGGCATCTTGGCTCCTTTCCAAAACACATAGCTCCCACAGAATCTCTCTCCATCTTCCCACCTTGCTTATGGGTGGCATGACATTTTGACTCTGTGTCTGCACTTACAGGAACTGGGATTGGCAAGGCGGGTGAGAACATGGCTGCGGTGGGAGAAAAAGAAAAAGAAAGGAAGAAAAGGAGAGAAATTCCTGCAAACGCTCTGGGCTCCGATGAGTCAGAATTTACTGTTTAATGAAATTTTACAAGGGTCAGAGAATACTCCCCTTCCCTGCCTGAGAGTTAGTCTAAAGCTACTGTCCTTGTCTACGGTTGATTATTATCCAGCTAGTTAGCATATTTATCATTTCCCCCTGCAGCGATCAGTTGAACCACCTGCATCTTTGCAAAGAGGTACTGAACACTTAAAAAGAAAGGAACAAAAACAAGGGGAAGGGGCTTCTAATGGTTAGGCTACAAAAGTGAATATACAAGCATCTATTTCTGTTCTGTCTCTCTGCATATGTCAGTTCAAGAGCCACTTCTTTGCTTATCCTAAGAAACATAAAATCTCCCAGTTCTGGAACTTTCTCATGGAAAACCTAACAGATGCAGAAATCTGGTGGTGGGCTCAGAAACTTGGAATCAGATAATTTTACTAATCACAGTTTTGTTTCCTTAAACTGCCTTGTACATACCCTATTTACACTTGCCCATGGATGAAAAACAAATCTAGAATGCTGACTTTCAAATCTGAAGACCAGGGCTTTTTCACACTACACTGTTATAGCACTATGAGTCCACTTTAACTGTCATGGCAACAGTGGGATTTGCAGCTTGGAGGCCGGGTTAGAGTTCTCATCCAGGGAGCAATTCTAGGACCTCTAACCAAAGTGCAAATCCCAGGAGACCATAGGATGCAGCCATGGCAACTTAAAGAAAGTTTATAGTGCTGCAATTGTGTAGCGTGATAGGGGACCTGGTCCAGTGACTTCAAACATGCATGTGTTTTTCCCAATGCATCTATATAATATCTGCTCTGCATAATAAGATTAATAAGCAACATGTGACACATCAAGAATGTGCAAGACAAGGTATGTGAAACTGAAGTTTGGTTCACACTTACCTGGGGATAAGTCCCTTGACGTCAACACACACATACAGCAGAATGCACACTTAATGTGGTATTTATAGGAGAGATTATATTAGAATTAGAATTAAGACCATCAATGTTTGGAGATCTTAAACAGAGAGATACATGCTCACCACAAGTAGTGAAACTTTGACTGACAAAGTAGTTTGGAGAACACCTTCCATAATCCCTTACCATTGGCCATGCTGAATGAGGCTGAAGGGAGTTGTATGTCAAAACATCTGGATATACAAGATGTTGTAGGGTTCCCCCATCCTTATTCTGAACCAGTTTTATGTTTGTGATACCTTTGTCCCACTCCAGCAAGAATGAATGGGTTACTCGTAGTCACACATGTAAGATTGGGAAAGACTTCCAGTGATGCTCTCTGGTGCCGTCCATCATGGCTTCTTCATATCAGGCTCAATGGTCCTACATGGGGTCCTTCTCTTCCCCTTTTGCTATATTTCTCTTGATAAAAAATCCAGTTGCTGCCTCCAGCAAAATAGTTCAGAGGCCCTGTTATACAGTATTACACAGTTACAGCACATTCCACCATAACTGCCATGGCAACATCCTATGAAATCCTGGTTTTGTAGTTGGGTCAGGGGCACCAGAGGAGCTCTCTGGCCAGGCATTTTAAATGTCCCTCTCTAAAATGAAAACATAGAGTTATAACTGGCGTGTGAAAAGACCCCTGGAATACCTTGATCACAGCCTCTCCTTCTGCAGGCTGCTCTATTTAACCAGGAGCACATAATAATGGCATAGGAGGATGGAGCATCCAAATGAGGGATCTTATTTTATACTAATACTTTGGCTTTATTTTAGTGTCTCTGTTATTTGTGCTTCCTAAAGTTAGGACCATCTTGTGAGTGGCAGGGCTGGTTAAGACAAAATAAATGAATTCTTCTAATTAATAATTTGGATTGTAGTGAAAAAAAGCCTGGGGTAGGGAATGGAGGCTTTCATCTAACTCAGTCTTCCATAGCTCCCACTCTTCTCCCTCTTTCCTGCCTTTCCTTCTCTTGTTAGAAAATTGCAGCACTATTAACACCATTTCAAAACCATGCCCTGATGTTATTAGCAAGGAGATGAAACAAATCACAGAAGCTTAGAAGTATGTACAAAAACAAAAGGGGAAGGAAATAAAATAAATGATTTTACGCTAAAGGCAAATATTGCTCTGGATACTGGAAGTGTTTAATTACTGTAAAATGGCCCTTGGGAGTATACGGCAGACCTTCGACTAAAAATACACATGATCCCCCAAAATATACTGGGCTGCTTTCCAGCAAGCTACTGAAAAAACTGTTACCTAATCCAGCAGCTTCTCCAAATTAACATTTTCAGTTAGTTGTGGAGGTCTCAAGCATTCAACTGAATATAGCAATTGCCCAACAGATCTGGTGCACAATAAGGATGGGGAAACTCTGCTCAAGATGTTGGACAACAACTCCCATCATCCCAACCATTGGCTATGTCAACTGGGGTCGGGGGAGTTGAGTCCAATGACATTTGGAGGGCAACAGGTTTCCAGCTTCTAGAAGAAAAGCCCCTCCTTACTCACACACAGCAAGACATAAGCCTAAATTGTGTTGGATAGTCCCATCCAGAGGGGAGACTGAGGGCCTTTGCAGACTGCCAGAAATAGTGCAAATTGAGTCCACTTTAAGGGTTAGGGTTAGAGTTAGGGAATCATGGGAACTGTATTTTATTGTGGCACCAGAGCTCTCTGACAGAGAAGGCTCAATGTGTCGGGGGGGGGGGGGGGAACAGTTCCCATGATTCCCTAGCACTAACTCTAACCCTTAAAGTGGACTCAATTTGCACTATTTCTGGCAGTCTGCAAAGGCCCTGATTCACTGGGTCTACTTTAGTTAATCCAGGCCCCTGTTTCACTTTGTAGTTGTGTACCAAAGACTGGACTGAAGACAAGAGTGCCCTTTGGTGAGCTTCAATTAATTATGTTTAGGAGAGAATGTGCTGTTGTAGGCAAAAGAAGAAAATGGCAGGAAGGTGCTACTAATGGTACCAACATGCAAAAAAGCACAGAACTGAATGTAAACGGTTCTTTTCTAATGCTATTTTCTCTGTACAAACAGAGATTATCGAAGGCGATGGGAATTACGTAGTAACACTCCGCCACAGAAGGCATGAAGTTGTAAATAACTAGTCAGAAGAACAACTGATGATAATTATGGCCATAGTGTCAAAAACTATCTTTCTGTGGCAGCAAGTACTGTAGTTGATCTTCAGCTATAGTCAATATATCTACCCAGACTTGGGATATTTTTTTAAAAATTAACATTTCCAGAATTCTGGAAGCAACAACAAGAAGGGGGGGAGCCTTTCCTAAGTTATGGTTTCCACCCCTTTTCCAGAAACCAGGAATTGTGTGAAATGGAGCTTCACATAGGATGACAGTGATCCACATGTTAAATAGCTCTCTGTACGATGACCTGGGTATCACTACATTGGAGAGCCAGTGTGTTGTAGTGGTTTGGGTATTGGACTAGGACTCTGTAAAACAGGGTTCAAGTCCCTATTGGGTGACCTTGGGCAAGTAACATACTCTCAGCCTCAGAGGTACATATTATTATTATTATTATTATTTTATTTATAGCCCACCTCTCCCTGCTAATTTCTGCAGCCTGAGCTTGGTTGTACAATGGTTTCAAAAGGCAAAGGCAAACCTCCTCTGAATAAGTCTTGCCAAGAAAACCCTGTGATAAGTTAATCTTAGGGTCATCATAAATTGGAAACGACTTGAAGGCACACAACAACAAATCAGTACACTAAGGCCAGTTTCAGAGCTACTCCTGAAACATGAACCCTAGTCTCAGAAGGGCCTATCATTGTCTTGTACCCAAGACCATTTTGTCGTAGGCTCTCAAAATCTGATTAAAGATGAGGCCTACTATAAGCATTGGACACAAACAAGACTGCCATCATCATCATCTCTGGTGCCATCACCATCATATCTAATCACACAGAATCTAACTGGGCCACTAAATATTGAAGACAGATAAGATGCTCTAGTACAGTCAGTGGAGACATGAGATACCGGTTCTTCAAGGTGGTACATGGACATTGTTGTCCTTTAAATTAAATGAATTCCTGGACAATACTGTTTTTCAGCATCAGAAGGAAAGCCTAATATACTGGATTCAAAATGGGTGCTTGGGATCTCTTCGTTTTCAGGTCTCTGTATATTCATAGTGGACAAATCTTACCAGGACAAAGGAAGGTCATGAGATAAGTAGTTGCTGCTACAGTAAGAGAGCCCTATCCTTGAGCCATCTCAGGTGACTGGGAAGCAGGGAAGTGCAGCAAGGTGATGGGGAAGACCATGCTGCCTTATTGCCTCCAGGTGTGGTAAACAATGTTGTCCCATCACTATTGTTGAAGTAAGATTCAATTGCTGATCTGGTCAGCTTTTGTACATGGAATAGGAGGGAGAACACGAGCTTTTTCTTGTCTTTGGCTGGTCCTTAGAGCCATAGTCCAACAAGCACTTTATAAAGGCTTGGCAAACAATCCTTACCTGGATTTTTCTCAAACCAGGCATTCCCTCTTTTTCCCCTGAACAGACTTTTATTTGACTTTATTTGACAGACTTATAAACAACTGACTCAAAAAAATTAAAATCCAATGAACCAAAGAGATAATTCAACCTGGCAGGTATCACATATGTTAAATATGCAAGAATATGGTGCTCGATGAGAACAGAGGTTCTCAACACCAAAACAAGTGCCAGGCTGCAACAGAGACCTTTAACATTGGTCTGATTTTCCCCTATATTGTTTTATAAGTGGATGTCAGTGGGCTTCCCACTGCAGTCTGGCACAATTTTGAACTTCAGGAAGGTTTTATGGGTTCACTATTTCTCTCCAAGAGGTTAAAGGAAAATTATCATTATATATACCAAATAGCTCAGATATAATACCATTGATCTCAGGCCCTCATTTCTAGTACTTGTTTCACATCTTTATGTTTTCATCATTCTTGATACTCTTATGAAACAGCAGGTGGCATGGCCAATGCATATTCAATTTTTTGCCTCGAACAGAAACTTGCAACCAGGATAGCGAGTATTTTTTATATCCCTTCTCTCATGGATCAAGGGAAAGAGCTTTTAGGAAAGAAGGAATGTGTATTTATATTTCTAAATACCCTCTGCCTCTTTCTTCCCTTGCTAGTTCCATGCTAGTTTATGAAGTCGTTGATTCTTCTAAATGCTCTCCTTTTGCGACACACACATTGGCCTTAGCTAGACTTCTAGATATGCTAGAAAACATGGGTTAGCTAGCAAACATGCAAATTGCAGCACTGACGGCTGGAGGCTTCAATGTCAGTGGAACACTGGAACCACTCTTGAATTCTAATCCAAAGTTTAAAGAAGCTTTCCAAAGTTCTAGAACCTATCCCCAAACAGATCCAGCACCTTGGACAGCTCATTTAAAGTTCAGAGCAAAACCTGAAATGGATTCACTGTCAGCATTCAGTTGTAGTCCAAGACATTGGAAGGAAGGGCATCATGTAAAGAGATGCCGGGCCTAGTATTTCCTGCTTGTGAGAAACCAAAATCTAAAAATCTGCTAGGAAAATAGTTGCCTAATATGGAGGACAGTGCCATATTCAAGGGGCTGGTTTTCAAAGCCTTGCTAACAAGATTGCTTCTTCCAGATCTGAGTGATGAGTAAAGACATTTCTGTGTGAAGCACAAGGTTCATGACAAAAACAAGCATCCTGAGAGTATTTGTTGTGTTGTGGTGATGTTTTTATGGCTCATAACATCCAATGACATAGGGACTCTTGAGTAATGAAGGCACACTATCCAACATACAGGATCAGTAGGATGATTGCCACTTCATCCTCTGATTTTACATGGCTCCCCTACTCTTGTTCTTCCGGTCCAAATCCCCATTTATGACCGACAAGATAGCAGGATTAGGAATCTAGTGTTAGGAAGAATGACCATCTTCCCATTATCTCTTTACTTATTAGCTTCTCTCTTCTTTCTTTGGTCTACTCTGTTGTTGTTTCTATACTCTTCGTAACTCATCCTTTACTCTAGAATCTAACTTCTTGTTACTGTTGTGTGCCTTCAAGTAGTTCCTGGCTTATGGCAAACCTATCACAGGGTTTTCTTGGGCTGAGAATGTGTGACTCTCCCAAGATCACCCAGTGGGTTTCAATGGCCGAGCAAGGAATCAAACCACGAGTCTTCAGAGTCTCCAGAGTCGCAGTCCAACACTCAAACCCCTACATCATGCTGGCTCTAACTATGGCATTAAAAATACTATGATTCTTTGAGGTACAGAAAAAGGTTCCCTTAAACATCCACAACATTTGTCCTGCAGTAGACACATAACAGCTAATTATTACCTTCAAATGGAGAAAATGCCTTGTTTACATTGTTCTGCTTTCTCATTTAGATCCACGACATCTGTGTGCTACCAAGTGCTTACTCTAGGCAAAACACTGATATAGAAAACATACCAAACACCAGTAATTGAACTCTGGGGAAAATGAAGCAGAGAAAGGAGCTGAAGCATGTTGAATACTAGGATACTTAGCTGCTTTCTAATGTAATCTGGGTGGGGTGGATGGATTGTGAGGAGATCTGTTCCTCTTCTCTTGATGGCCCTACAGCCTGGTTTGGAGCTTAGTAACATGGTCTTCTTGTGATGTAGCAGAATCTAACATTTTGATTGCATATGAAGAATGATGGTTGGGCTAGTAGGGTGCAAGTGTCTAAGTCAGGAATGTAGGAACATGGTTGCTGTTCTACCATAACTGTTTAAGGACCAGATTTCTCCTTCAATATGTTAAGGTGTAGGCCTGTTTTGCACAGCAGTCTCCTCACAAGGAGATCATGCGGATTAAAACACATTTTGAAACCATCAGGTTCAACCATCATAAATCATACAGGCAGCTTAGCCAATTTGAGAAGGTAGTTAGTCTTGAGCCACAATGGAGATTCAGTAAAACACTGGGGAAACGATACCTATGCCCACACGACTGGAGGACCTCATTACAAGGCAGAGGCCAAAATGCTCAGGGATATAGACTCTGCCAGCCACCTACCTGCCATGTGGGGTCAGCATGCCGGAAATAGCAGAAATTATCTGTAATCCACTTGTAGATGTCTGAGAGAGTGATTTTGGTTTTCTTGCTGGCTTCCATTGCCATGCAGATGAGCGTGGCGTAGGAATAAGGAGGCTTCACATGGGGGTTGGTCTTGTAATCTATGTCTTCCAATGGCTGGCCTTGCAGATGTGCAGTCCTTGACGTAGAGGAGGAGATTGGCTTGCCAGGCGTATGGGGCATCCCTATGCAGGCTGGATCACCAGCCAGAGGGGAACACGGTGCAGCTGAACCAGGGATTTTGTGATAACCATGAGGATCTGTGCTGCAAGGGGAAGAGGAGGACTTCCCCATGTTGGCATTGATTATGGAGAACTCTTGAAGCCACTGTAGGCTGGTCAAGCTGTCGTCCAGGTTCCCCGAATCCACCATGCTGTTTTCCTGACCTTTATCTTCCTCTGACTGTGTGTTCAGCCAACCGTCAGTCATGTCAGCGGAAGCCAAAATAGGCAGGTCCAACATTCAGGAATTGTGGGAAAGCAGGAAGAGGGCAGAAGGGAAAGGTTTTATGGGGGGCGGTTGACAATCCTGCAACAACAAAATGAAGAAGTTCAAAGTTCCCAACAATTGGGCAGTTCAAAAACACATAAGCCCAAGTGTGTGTGTGTGTGTGTGTGTGTGTATGTGTATACAGAGAGAGAGGTTGAGTCTACCTTATCCAAAATGTTTGGGACCAGAAATGTTTGGGATTTTGGATTTTAAAACAATTGGAATATCTATATTTACATATACGTACATAATGAGCTTGCTTGGTGATGGTATCTATGCCTAAACACAAAATGCATTTATGTTTTATACACACCTTATTCATATAACCTGAATGTAATATTATACAATATTTGTAATAATTTTGTGTATGAATCAAAGTTTGTGTGACACTGAACCATCACAAAGCAAAGGTGTCACGATCTCAACCACCCATGAAAAAGATTTGGATTTTAGAGTATTTCAGATTTCAGAAGTCTGGATAAAGGTGACTCAACCTGTATCCTTTAGGCACCTCATAAAGCTGAGTTTTGTCTGGGTGCACTAGGAGCCTGCTTTATGTAGACCATAATAGTCAAATAAGTGAAATTTGCCCAAATTCCTTTTCTCTTTTCTGGCAAGATGGTTCTCACAACTGCCAAGAACCCCAGCAGCTTTGTTCCTATTGGAACACTATTCAAATCTAGATGGAAGCATGCAACTGAAATGAACACTGGTATACTTGGGGGGAATAACAGGAGTTTCTTCAGCTCCATAAGTGAATAACTTTACACCTTACAAAACTGACATCTTCTAACATTTCCCAGATAAAACTGACAGGGCACACTACATCTGTTTTGTCTAATTTGGTCCTATGGACCTGTTTTCTTCTTTCTTTTTTTAAAATCTGAAGCTATATGGACGTGAATAGTATTTAAAGCTGTGATCCTAAAGGATATTCAGACTTACCTGGAAGTAAGCCTCACCAAACTCAATAAGAGATACTACTGAGTAATAATTAGATTATTAGAGTATGAAGAAGACTAGTTATTTTAAATATACATCTTATTTTTGCCACTAGAATTCACAGACAATGTCTACTTAATATTTTTTTTTCCTGAATGCTTAGAATTTCCCAACCTGCCTTTCTGGCATATATAGTCTATCTCCAACAACACAATCCAATTTTAGGATGAAGCACAAACCCCCTCCAATGAAATTTGTCAAGAAAACATCATGATAAATTTGCCTTAGGGTCACCATAAGTTGAAGATGACTCGAAAGCACAACCACCACAACAACAAAACAGCTTTATTTAAGCAGGTTCATCCCAATGCTGAACATGTTGTGGGACAGATAGCGAGTTCACCGATTCCAATGGAACTTCACGTAAAAATGAATTTAGGAGCAAAAGTAGGTCTCATTTCAGCCAGACTAGCTTAAACTCCAGCTAGGGTAAGATCATCTGGCTTGTATATCAGGTTGTAAATGTATACAAAGAACACTTTAGACACTTTGTTGGCCTTGTCTGTAAAGTGTGTGTAAGAAGACACTATTCAGGCTGGAGAATCAGTAGAAGATAGGGGCTAAGTGCTTGTATTTAAGGAACCACCAGCTAGAAACTCCAGATCCACACTTGAAATTGAATTAAAATGCTACACATCTTACACCGAAGATTATAACTATGGAAAGTTTCCCCAAATCCCAAACTATTTAATGGGATGGTCTATATGAAGGAGGTTTGCTCTCACAGGAGAACAGGTAGGTTGGTGGGGTTCAGGGTGACCAGAGGTCCTCCTTTTCCAGGATGCATCCTACATTTCATCCTTCTGTCAAGGAGGAATTTCAAAATGTCCTCCATTTTGAGCCTGACTAAGAAAGATGCATTTATATTGGGGTGCTTTAAGCTTTTACTTGGCCCTGTCCTCCATTTTTCTTGCACGCCTTGCATTTGGCAGTGCCTTGTCCTCCTCTGCGGTGAGGGGACACACCTGCATGAGGCTGAACTAAAACACCAGACATATTACACAGAGTAGGCTATAACTATGCAGAGTTTCAGCACCACCATCACCACCATCACTTCCACCAAACCAGTTGAATGGGGCAGTCCTCCATGGAGGATCCCAGAGGGGATCTAGTGGGTTGGGGGGCCTTGGTGCTCACAGGATCCCTTTGCAAACTGACTTTTCCAGACTAAAAGAGCTAGGTCTGTGAACTCTCCCTAGGAATAAGGTGAAATAAAACTTGAGAGAAGGCATCCTCAAAGAGAAATCTTACCTGGTCCCAAGGAGGAGTCCCCACTGGTGCCACAGGTTTGTTTGCAACTGGAAGAGGGGCTGCTCTGTGGGGTGGACTAGGACTAGGATTTGGACTTGGAGGAGGAGGAGGAGGAGGAGAGGTCCAATCCCTCCTGTTTCCCCCTTGGATGAAGGGCAGCCCCCTGCCCAGCTGCCAGCGCCCTTGCCTTCCCCAGAGGCTGTGATTTGTAAGCCCCAGAATGGCTGGCTCTCCATAAGTAGCTGCTCCAAAAGGCTTCTCAGGCTGCCATGGCGACGCTCCGCCTCCATAAACAGCTTCCGCCCTCCCCATTGGCCCTCCCGTCTCCATGGTGAGAGCAAGCCCCTGACATTTCCCCCCCTCCCTCCCTCTTGCACTTTTATTACTACTGCTACTACTTTTGCACAGACTTTTGGTTGGTGTCCCACCCACCCACGACTAGGGCACCCAGGGTCCACCAAACAGGGGCACCTTGATGGGGCAACCCAAAGGGCACCAAGAATGCTGTGCACAAAAGGCACACTATACTCTGTGCAAAAGGCACACTATGCACAAAAGTCATACTATGTGCAAAAGGCACACTATACTTTGCGCAAAAGGCACATGATATTTTGCCCAAAAGGCACACTATACTCTGTGCAAAAGGCACAGAAGGGCATTTGGGTTGGCCCCATAAAGGTAGCCTTGTTTAGTGGACTATGGGTGTTACTGCATTTCGTTCAATGATATAGCTGGGTTATTAGTCTGTGGAATCAGTACGTAGAGAGATCTTGTAGCACCTTTGAGACTAACTGAAAGAAAGAAGTTGGCAGCATGAGATTTCGTAGACTTCACTCTACTTCCTCAGATGCATTTGGTGGAATGGAAAGCCAGGGACAAACCTATAAATGGCATTCTCACACACACAGTAATGGCATATATAGGCCTGTCCCTGGCTTTCCACTCCACCAAATGCATCTGAGGGAGTAGACTGAAGCATACAAAAGCTCATGCTGCCAACTTCTTTCTTTCAGTTAGTCTCAAAGGTGCTACAAGATCTCTCTCCATTTTGTACTTTGTTGTTGTTGTTGTTGTTGTGTGCTTTCGAGTCATTTCTGACTTATGGCAACCCTGAAGTGAACCTATCATGGGGTTTTCTTGGCAAGTTTCTTCTTTTTTTTTGCCATGGCCATACTCTGAGGCTGAGAGACTGTGACTCACTCAAGGTCACGCAGTGGGTTTCCATGGCCAAGCAGGTATTGTCCTTTGTCCTTTGTCCTTTGCTAAAGCCATAAGATGAATGGAAGAGCAGATTTTTTAAAATGTAAAATTCTTGTTGAAACATAAATGTCTGAATGTCACTCTCGAAATCACTACATTTCTCTCTGAGGCAGCTAGGATGAAGATGATGATTTACTTATACCCTGCCACAGAGAACCCTCTGGATAAAGGGACATTGAGAGCTAGTTTAGTAACCTTTTCAAAACTTGTCTTATTGTGGGGAATTTTAGGGACTTACAGCTCTTGACTGTAGATATGAATTTTAGGTCTGTGGACTGTAATAAATTATGACGGACGGACAGGTACTTGCTCCATGGCTAACCCAGCTACCCTTGGGTCTGTTTCCCTTTATCAATCTCTCCCCCTTTCTCCTTTCCAACTCCTCTTTTTTTTGCCAGCAGTTATTTTCTACCTGCATGCATTTGAGTCTCACGGTCTACAAAAGCTCATGCTACCAACTTCTCTCTTTCAGTTCGTCTCAAAGGTGCTGCGAGATCCCTTTGCATCTTAATTTTCCAAACTAACATGCCTAGGTCTGAGTTATTTTCTAGTTCCTGATGGGGACATGCTGGTGGGAAGGGAGGGAGGGAAGTTCTGCAAACATTTTGGCACTTGGGTTTTCCCAAATACCCAGATTTGTATGTGTGCACATACTCTCCCCTTCCCAAAATATCCTCCTCCTCCTCCTTTGAGTAAGCCTGGTTGATATGTGATAGTAGCTATGTTGGAGGCTGTTGAGGGGAACAAGGCCTGTGTGAGTTTCATTAAGACAAATTAAAGGCCACTTGAACCAGCTCCCAGATGCCCATTATTCTCCAAGATGCTAAAGGAGAGACCCTCTGTGCCAAGAAGGAGCACAGCCCAGCAACCAGAAAGATCCATGCCTTCCCATTTCCACCGCCTTCTTTCTCCTCCAGGCCCTCCTCCCCTGGACAAAACATCTTTGCTCTCCTCATCCTCCCTTCCCGCTCTCTCTTTGCTTTGCCCGGTTTCATGAGCAGTTCTTGTTTCAGCCCCCCTTCTTCTCCCTCTTTTCCTTTCCCAGCTTTTAATTAATTAAACAAAACATCTAGCAAGCAAAATGACCTCAGCTTTGAAGTGGGACTTTAGAGAAAATACTGGAGAGAGCCATCCCAGGAGGAGGAGGGGGGGGGCATTCATGGGCAAAGGTCTTGGCTCCCCTTGAACCTTTGCCATGGCTGATCTAATGGCTCAGAATTTTTTTCGGGGGGGGGGCAGCATATTGCCCCAGGTGCAGGTGTGGGGCCAGGAGGTAGCCTTTTGGGCCAGGGAAGGGGCAAAGGGGACCCTACTGCCCCCCCTCCTGACCTGCCACCTTCGCCCGACCTTTGTGTAACTCGGTGGAACTAGATCAAGGGCTGGCATAGAAAGGTGGGCAAGGGCGGGAGCAGACCTTCAGCCAGATTGCTTGGACCCTCCATTTTTTAATTAAGAGGCCAGGGTCACAGGCCTACATAATAGGCTCCCCCACGCTCCCCTCCCTCCCTCTTGCTGTAAAAAAGGGTTGATTGAAAATGATATTAGGTACTTGTTCAATTTTTACCCTGCCCTTTCTTTAGCGGGGTCAGGACCGCTCATATGACCCCCTGCTGTTTTATCCAAAAGCCAGAGTGGTGTAGTGGTTTGAGTGTTGGACTAAGACACCGAAAGACCAGGGTATTATTATTATTATTATTATTATTATTATTATTAATTATTATTATCCCACCCCTCTGCAAAACAATCGGGATCTAAATCCCCACTCAGTCATGGAAACCCATGGGGTGACCTTGGCTCAGCCACACACTCTCAGCCTCAGAGGAAGGCAAAGGCAAACCACCTATGAACAAATCTTGCCAGGAAAACCCCATGGTAGGCTCACCTTAGGGCCACCATAACTCAGAAATGACTTGAAAGAGCACAAGAACAAATCTAACCTTGCGAGGTAGGCGAGGCCAAGAGGCATTGCAATCAGGCCAAGGGAGACTTAAGGCTGAACAGAAGCTCCTGCTGCCTTCTCCCTTGTTTCCTCTTGGAAAGTTTTCTCCTCATATTCCTGAGGCTTCCTTCCTTCCTTCCTCTGTGTCTCTCTCTTCCACACAGACACAGACACAGACATGCATACACACACACACCTCTTTGACACCAAATCCACAAAGAACACTGCCTCACAAGTGGGAAAGTGAGCTTACCTCTCCCAGGTTCGCTGATGCTCTGAGGTGTATTTTGTTACGGAGAGCCTCCGCACTGCTTTGGTGAGGTGACATCACAACCCTTGTTTGGCAAAGGGTGTCCAAACGTCCCTGTTAATCAGTCACCTTTTCTACAGCCGTTGAAAACTGTCTGCACTGGGAGAGGGGTGAACAAGGAATGCAGAGACACAGTACCCCAGGGTGAAAGAAGCGCTCCAGGTGTGGAATGGTCCACTCAGAAATGTGCCTTGTTTTCAGCCACCAAGACAAAGATTTCCTTGCGACTGCTTGGGATTGGTGTGGTATGGTGGTTGGAGTGCCTGTGTGCGACTATGGGTGCATCTACACTGTAGAAATAATGCTCTTTGGCATTACTTTCAGTCCTGTAGCTCCATCCTATGGAGTCCTGGGATTTGTAGTTTTACAAGCCTTCTCTGCCAAAGAGTGATGGTGCCTCACAAAACTACAAATGCCAGGATTCTGTAGGATGGAGCCATGGCAGTTAAAGTGGCGTCAAGCTACATTACTTCTACAGATGCACCCTACAGTTCTACAGATGCACCCTACAAAGGCAAATCCCCATCCAGTCATGGAGCTCACTGCCAGGTACTGTCACTGTGGTGAGGATAGCATTGTGTTATCCTCACAGCACTGTCAGGGTTGTTGTGAGGACACAATGGGAATAGAGCTAGCGAGAGAACTATATATACTGCCTTATGGATAGAAGCGCAATAAACATGGATTTATTTATTTCTAATAAATAATGGAATAAAGAAACATGCTGTGTCAAGCTTCCTCTCTGGCACTATTTCTCAATGTACATAGAATCCACTTCCCACACACAAATAGCTTTTCCCTAGTGGGGTTTAACATCTATATACCACCTGATTTTACAAAAGCACCAGAAAATGCCTCCGTTTACCCACATTGGAGCCTGGCCCAGAAGGAATGGTAGACGTTGCAATGGAACCAATGGGTCACTTGCAAACAATGATGCAGAGCAGAGGCAAAAGGGTGCTCTCTGCAACTCACACTTCCTTCTGGTCTCCCAGTCACAGAATGGAAATCATGCTGGCTGGCACTGTTCCTTCTCTAGTAATTTCCAAGCTCATTGTCTCTACCCCAATAAATGAGCCACCAGCCCCAGCTCCACAGTTACAAATTCCCCTGCTCCCTAATGAATGTTTAGCCTTAATGCTGCAAAACTGAAATACTCATTTTTTCTTCTTCTTAACAAATAGATACAGGGCACACAGCCCTGTTTGTTATGTGTTAGGATGACATAGTGAGTATTCTTTAATTCAAAGTAATGACTGGAATAATTGGTACATGTAGCAAAGGGAAGGGAATGGATGAGGAACTGCTGAAGGAACTTGAAGGGCTGGGAAAATAATTTAATTCCAATGTTTACAGTCGAGTTAACTGAGTAATTTCTACTACCTACTAGAAGAATAAATAAATGTTTGCCATGTGATCTTTTTTGTACAGATTATAAACTGCCTTGTTTCATTACTTACAATGCTCATTTATCAATTGGAGGGTAGGGAAAAAATGACAGGGGGTAATCTGCTTGAGCCCCTAATGTGTGGCTTCCAAATGTTGTACTGTACTCCATTTTCCACCAGTCCTCCCCCTAGTCAATATTGCATGATCCTGGGAGCTACATAGGACTCTCATTTCGGTCCCAAAGACCGGCCCTGGGTACACCACTGCCCACAATCCTCTCCCCGCAAGCAAGGAAACATGGATGTCGGAAACTTCAGCCTGGTAGAAGTTGGTAAATTGTTACCCCTGTCATCCCTCATTGTTGGCCAAGTTGACTGAGGCTGAAAAACATCAGGAAGGTTTAAAATTTCCTAGTCCTGCTATGGAAAAAAGCCAACACCAACCCAAGCTAGCCTACATCAAGCTGGTGACCTCCCATTGCGCTGAATTACAACCCCTGCCATTCCCAGCCAACATGGCCATTGGCTAGGAATGGTCGTCCAACACATCTGGAGGGCACCAGGTTGGAGAAGACTGCCATAAAAGCCAGTACAGTGGAGGGATTATAATGTTGGACTGGGACCTGGAACATCCAGTCTCAACTCCCCACTAAGTCATTACATTCACTGACCATAGGCCAGTCTCTCTCTGTCTGTCTCTATCTCTATCTCTTTCACACACAGCATGACCTATCTCACAGGTTTGTTGTGGGGATGATGTGGGAGAAGGGGAACCGTATGAGTGCTACCTTGAGCTAATTGGAAGAAAGTCAGAAGGATCTCTCACAATCTCCATCCACCTATCTACTATCTATCTATCTATCTATCTATCTATCTAACAAACAAAGTGCTCAGATGGATGGGCTAGTGGTCTGCCTTCACCTGAACCCTTAGGACTAGACATTGGGATGGGGGAAGGCTTCTTTAGGAAAGAAAGTGGTGAGAAGCATCATCCACTCATCCCAATACATCCGGAAATCATTGCAATTCCCAAACTTTGTTGGTCCTCCAGGTGTTTTGGACTTAAATTCCCAGAAACTCCAGTCAACATGACCCAAAGCTAAGAATTCTGGGCGTCAAAGTCCATAACACCTGGAGGATCAAAGTTTGGGAACCACTTAATTTAAGCGATTTAATTAATTGCTTAAATTAAGCAAACCAATGCACGACTTCAGTTTCAAGCATTCCCTATTAGTGATTGGGATACATTATAACTTGTGGTTGTGGGACTGCTCTCTTCTGATACTTTGTAATGGTGAATTTGATTTATTATTACTTGTAATGAGTGAAACAAATGCAGTAGAACAACAGGTTGGGAAATTAGTGCTAAAGATCAAGGTGTTAAAAAACCGTTTGTTCATTTGGGCATAGTTAACTACTGCAATTCACATCTACGGATTCTGATATTTTGAGCATCACAAAATTGTCCCAGTACTGTGAGAATTAAACATAATTCAGTTTCACAGATACTTTAAAACCCATATCTGTCCCTGCTTTCCCACATCCCTCTCACACTGTTTTCCACTAAGCTTTTCTCTGTGTGATAAATGTGTGTATTGAAGTAAAATTATCTCTGGCTGCATCTACACAGCAGAATTGATGTAGTATGACACCACTTTGGCTGCCATGACTCAATGCTGTAGAATTCTGGGATCTGTAGTTTTATGAGCTATTTAGCCTTCTCTGTCAGAGAGCTCTGGTGCCATAGCAAACTACAAACTCCGGGATTCGATAGAATGGAGCCATGACAGTTAAAGCAGTGTCAAATTACATTAATTTTGCAATGTGGCAGCAGCCTACATTGTTTATTGTTGTGATATACTTAATGGATAGGTACATGGTGGAATGCCACTCAGAATCTTATTTTTTTACAATCACATTTAGGTCATACATCATTTCTAGTCATTGTATTTTGGACAATGTCTCATTAGCAACTATTAAGATTAAATAAAAGGAATGCAGTTGTAGCAAGGGAAAACCCAAAAGCCAGTAATTTATTGAGTATGATTTGAAAAAAGTCTGAAATAAGGTGTACTAATATTTTGCTGACATGAAAAGAGGGAAGAAGAGGTGCAGTCATCCTATCTTTACAACCCCCGTAACAGATTTTCCCTAATGCTATGGGTCTGGAGGGATATAGCCAGAGAGGCCCTTTGAATTTAAATCTGAAATAAATTGAAATTGCAAGAACCAGCTGCGAGATCACATGGGTGAAATTCAAGTTCCAAATGTGTATGTCTCTCTGTGTGCATATCTGTTTTAAAAGAGCAACATCAAGTTTCATTTTTTATTTCTTGCAGAGGTTCTCTGGCAACTAGATTTGAACTTAGCACTTAAGAGATCTCCCCACCACCTTTCTTTTTAAAAAAGAAAATTCTCTCTCTTGTGCAATTTGTGCCTCTCATATAAGCCACACTTATCCCATTTCTGTGGGGTAATACACTGTGTTTGGCCCTTGCATGCCATCTCCTGATGGTAAAGCCTCATTACAGTCCATAGATAATTCACCGGAGCCCTTCCTTGGCTTGTGGCCACAGAGGAGTCTAAGAGGTCATTCAGACATTGTTGTTTTTAGCATAATAATCTCATTCATGCATTCCGGTTTTGTTGTACACACTATTTTTTTAAAATCAGAATTGCATCTCTGCACATCTGTGCACATCTCTACAAGTTCTGTTGCTCACACATGTCAGCAGAATAAAGATGGATTCGACAATACAAATGTATTTTGAAACACATTCAAGGCATGGAGAGTTTTATCCGTTTGTCCTAGATCTATTTGCATTAGTTATTCATACAGCTGACAATGTGAATATTTTAGGAAAACTGGGGGGGGGGGGGAACGACCCCAAGATTGATTAATCTGGTTAAATGGGGTTTTTTTGGCAGCCCCCCAAAAACTTAAATTGGATGCATTCAAAATGTATGTGAACAACAAAGATCAAACGGTGGAACACACTCCCTCAGAGTGTGGTAGCATCTCCTTCCTTGAAGGTCTTTAAGCAGAGGCTGGATGGCCATCTGTCAGGGATGCTTTAATTGGGAGTTCCTGCATGGCAGGGGGTTGGACTGGATGCCCCTTGGGGTCTCTTCCAACTCTATAATTCTATGATTCTATTATTCGAACCCAGATTCTACCGGGATTATTTTCAGCATCTCAATAACCCCCCCGGGGGGGGGGGATCTGGATTTTCCTATGTTTGTTAGTGAGGTCCTGACTGCATGAGCTTCTCCATTACCTGGCCCTCTGTTCCTGTACTGTAGCAGCTGCCTGGCACATCCATTGCTGCTGTGAGTCACTCACTTCTGAGGTCAGAACAAAGCACCCAGTGATGAAAACATGGCCAAGCACCTTGTTCTGACCTCAAAGTGAGCACACCAGACACTTTCAGCAAGACACCCATGCAGACAGCTATCGCAGCATAGGAACAGAGGGCTCTGAATCTTCACAATCTGGTTTGATAGTTTTTAAAAACTACTTCAATCAAGGCTGTTACACCCTAATTCTAGGATGGAAACTGCAGTCCAACAACGGGCTGCAAGTTTCCCACCTCACTCAAAGATGCTAGGTACTATTGATTAAATACACAGCCAGCATTCCTTCACTTCATGAAAACATTTTAAACGCTTAGGCCTTGTTCCCACTATGATTTAAAACAAATTGCTGATCAGGTTATATGTCTGTCGTTCCCACTTGAAAACGGTTCCGAACTGACTGCCATGGTTTCAATCGAGATGAAGAGAGTCAAATGCAAAAGAACTGCTCTTTCCTGACCCTAGTTTTTTGGTGGTTCTTTGGAAAAGAAGCGATTAGCAAGCTTGTTCAGCAAGTGGGAATGATGAACCTGAACTGCATCAAACTGAAGGGGAGGGATTACTGTGGCAGAGGATTAGCACATCCCTCACCAGTTTTGGGGGAAATCCACCATTTCCCCCCTTCCCCTTTCCTAGGACCCATCCTATATTCCAACCTTCTGTCCAGGAGGAATTCCAAAACACCCTCCATTCTGAGTTTGACTAGGAAGCACGTCCTCCAAGTCCTGCAAGGCTGGGAGGGCAGCATCTCACCCAGGGGAGAGTCCTCCATATGACACCCATGGCTGAGGCATCCCAGGGAGAGTCCTCCATATGACACCCATGGCTGCATGCATCCCAGAGGACTTGGAGGACATGGGGAGTTGAAGTGGTGCCTTCCCAACCTTGCAGGACATGGAGGACATGCTTCTTAGTCAAGCTCAGAATGGAGGGCGTTTTGGAATTCCTCCTGGACAGAAGGTTGGAATGTAGAATGGGTCCTGGGAAAGGAGGGGGGAAATGGTGGACTTCCCCCAAAACTAGTGAGGGATGGGATACTAGTTAGGAATGGGATTCTGGCCATGGCACCCATGACTCCCTCCTATGTTTTCTTGAATGTGTTCCCGGTTGCATCACAGATGATGCACAGATGACTGATAGGCATTTTGAAGGGGTACAAACTAATGGGAACAACAATCGTGCTAAAAAAGAAGCAAATAAAGAAAAGACCCACTTCCATAGTGGGAACGATGCATGGACTAGAATTGATTCCCCAACCCGCAGCGAAAGCAAATTGCAAACCGGGCTAAATCTAAGTGAGAATGAGCCCTTATCATCATTATTTAAAACAGATCTATCCTTTCTCAATAGCCATGTTGGCTGGAGGATTCCAAGAAGTATAATAACATCAAAAACAGAATGTGCCTTAAAGTTGACTCTGGCTGCATCTATATTGTAGATATTAACTGCCATGGCTCAATGTTATGGAATTGTAGTTTAGCAAGATATGTAGCCTTCTCTATCAGAAAGCTCTGATGCCATGACAAACTACAAATCCCACGATTCCAGAAGATGGAGCCCTGGTGGTTAAAGCAGTGTCAAATGGCATTAATTTTGCAGTGTGGCAGCAGCCTCTGCCTTACGGTGATCCTGCTGTAAGCTTTTCTTGGCCAGATTTAGTCAATGGAGATTTGCCACTGCCTTCCTCTGTGGTTAAGAATGTGTGACTTTCCCAAGGCCATCCTGGGGTTTTCTGTGGCATAGTGGGGATTCAAACCCCAGTCTCCCACAGCCCAGAGTGGGAAACTATAGCTGTTGGATTGCAGCTCCCACATTAGCTAGAGCTGCTCCAGTGACATTGAGGGACACAGTTCTCCTCTGGCTGCTGTGTGAGAACTAATTATTTTTCATGGAGTGCTTCTTATTTAGTATAATAGAAAATGAGGTGGTTAGAAGAGGAATCTGGTAAGCAGTATACCAAATGTACATGAAGAATGTGAAGAATCCAAGATACCAATGCTCATCAAAATATATGAGAATGGTAACTTTCCATCAATATAGCAATGAGAGGTCAACTGCAGCCCCATCACAATTAAACATTACCCAATCTAGTGTGAAGGTAAAATGTCCCCACCCCAACCAACCAGACACAGAGACAATTCCAGCCAGCAACCATCTATCCCTTGTAAACAACTTTATTCACTCTTTAAAAGAGTCATGCAGTCATAAATATATATATATTGCATTGTTGCCATTGAGGTGCACATGAGCGTGTCTAGAGATCACTATGCCCCCATGTTGTGGCATGTGCCCATCAGCAGAGAGTCTGATCTGCAGTCCTGAGTGGGCCTCAGACCACTTTCCTGTTCCACTGGCCTGCCTGACAATGATGGGCACCATTTTGCATTTAAAACTGTTGTTTAAAAACAAAAAGGTTCAGGATGCATGGAACTTGGCCTTTGCTGCAGAGGTTGCGTGGGGAGGGGGGGGAATACGAATGGAGGGATACATTTTGTATGGCATTGGTGGAAATATTTCTTAGTTGTCCCTTGATCCCAACAAATAACATTATCAATATTATAATATTTTGAGAAATTCCTGGCACAATAAAAACAAAATCTCATTTCATAGGGATATTTTGGAGAACTGAATAAAACAAGCACACACACGCTGCCCAGATCAATCCTCTTATTTTTTTGTCAGGGCTTCTCTCAAGTCTCAGCCCTCCTCAAAAGCGATGTTATGTGTGAACAATAATCTACTGACAGTGCCACTTGCTAAAAATGCTGAGGTAAACTTGAGAAAATGCTCTTTATCCTAGAACAAGCTCTTTCACAAAGACGTCGAGGAGAAGGTGAATGACTAAAGCTTATGGTACAACAATTTTTTCTGGAGCTCACCATCCTTACAAAAATCTTGTGGACAACACAGCAATTCCAAAAGACTCCCTGTTGACTGCTCCTCCATGGGATTATTGGCAAGTCGAAGGTTGTGTTTGAGGTCTTTGTTTTTTTTTTTTTTTTTTCAGTTTACCACGATGGCCAGAGTCAGTTATAATAAGCAAACGGCATGTACATTTATCTCTTTGTCTCTTGCAAACAGAAAAACTGGATGAACCAGCTGGGAGCGGGTGGGATAAAATAAATACATGAGGGAAGTGATGCCTCTTTCAAATAAGTTTTTAAAGCACTATTGATATTCTGCAGCCAAACGTTGAGTGTCCAGTATTCTTGTTACTCTTTCCTTCCACTCCCCACTTCAAGGAAAATTAAAGCAGTCTGAAGAAATGGTAGTCCTAAGGCCATGTAGTGAGGAGGCAATGTATACAATTGTTCTTGTTTGACAATATAAAGGAAGACCTGAGAGGATGTCTTTGCCCTTGAAGGTTGGGACCAGTTTATGCAGAGCAAGGCAAGATGTGACCTACTCTCTTCCTCAGGAGGACCGAGAGACCATGCAGAAAGATTTGTGTCCCCAAAGAAGAGTTATCTTGCAGGGGCTGGTTACCTATAGGGCAGCCCCTACCCCTACTGAAGATGAACTACAAATGAGGGTTCAAGCTAAAATGAAACTCTTCACAACCACCATTACAAGTTCTTTGAGTGAAGCCTTCTTGTTGAATTAGTACTTAGCAGCATGGCTACAGATTATTGCTCAGCTATATTCCTATAAACTTAAGTTTATTTTATAGCAGAAAAAAACAAAGGACTGATAGGCGAATATAAGAGAGTCCCAGCCACTAAGAAGAAAAGGCAATCTAACCCTATTGAATTAGGAAGAGGTTCACCCTGCCATGTCAGCCCCAACAGATACAACAGCTCAAATACCATTTATGTTCAAGGTTCCTAATCAGATCAGATTTCAAGAATAGCAAAACCTCAGCTGCTTTTAGTGGAGATATTCTCAAATAGGAAGTTCCAAGAGGACTATGTGAGTGATTCACTAAATTGCCAGGAACCAGCCAGAGAGGGGAAGGAGGCTGATAGTGCAACACACCGATTATGAAACAAGTGGCTCCCAACCAAAGACCAAATTTTACTACTGGGATTCCTTTCTAAAATGGTTGGGAACTGCAGCTTCAGCATAACGTCCATATGCTAATCGCCAAGGAAACCATCCTAACCAGATAATTAAATAAACACAGAATGAATTATGTCCTTTAAATTATTTTTACAGCTCAAACTTGCAATTTAAATAATGCCATGCACAAAGTGGATAGGACTGCCTTCCAAAAACCAAACCCTTACAAGCAATAGTGCACTCAGTCATGCTACCACAATTTGCTACTTGGTGGCGTTCCCTTACCTCAGCCACTTCCTCATGCATGGCTTTTCTTTTGCTCCTGATAGGATCCCAAATTGGTACAGAACAAAAACCCTGAAGCAAGGGTGTGTATATCTGTGTGTGAATATGCACACAAAGAATCCCTTTTGTTAAATTTATGAGGGCTGGCTGGCTAAAATCTTCCTTCCCTCCTCCAAGACAGAGCTGCTAGATGCCCCTTATTTTTAAAGGGAATGTCATTTGACCCAGTCACCTTGTCACCTCCACAGAGTACAATGTTATGTCCTCCAGTGTTAGCAATCCTGCAATTTAAATCAGCCCAGGTCTTGAGGAACAATATTGAGCTGGCACTCCATTGCCCACATGGTTCCCTTAGTTGTTGCCTGGCACCTCTGTTCCAGCAGAGTTGAAAGACAATTAATTCTGGGGTCAAAATGTGTAGAGAAACATTCCTCTCCTTGCTCAGGTGCAGACATAAGGTAATGAAAAATGCTTACTTTCTGCTCTGGGTGGATGGGGACAAGGAACTGGATTAATGCATAGGCTTGGAAACAAGGCTCTGACCTCTTCATGCATTACATTTTACCAGTACATGTTCAACATGCACCTATTACGACCTGCAGTAGGTGACCCAGCATTAATTCATAGCTAAAAGAGGGAGATTGGGGCCTTGATGATCATCACACAAGACAATCAATACAGTAAAGAGAATGCTGAGTTGACATGATGATAATGGGAAACAAACAATGGGTGACTCATCTCAGCTCATTCAACCACTGTTGCTGTGCATTCAGTTTAAGAATGAACACTACAATATGGGGAATATGAATTGGTCATCAGAATGCTGGGTTAGGGTGTAAGTGTGGCTTTTGTGGGGGGGGGGGTTATATCAAACCATCTCCATTATCTTACAGGATTAATGCCCACACTTTACTGCTCTTTGCATCTTCTTTGTTTTAGGGAAGTGTGTTCAGTGTTGTGATTTTTCTCTCCAAGCATTGTGAAATCATCGAGGACACAGAGGTCCCATCATGCATTGCATATCTTCTTCATGTTCCAGGTTGATGCTGCTGGCAGGAAAGTGGCATCTCAGTGTCTGGCTGTGATTCAGAGAATTGTCAGCTGATGGCTGAATACCTATGAGAAGAAAAGCAATGAATGTCAGTTCAGTGGGTACAGCAGGCTCCAGGAATGGGTATACTTGTACCAAAGAACTGGTGGTGTGTGCATGGGAGTGGGGAATCAAGATTCGCTCTTTAAATCTCATCAGACAACAATGATAGTAGACTGCATAGAGCATACAAGATATATACATAGTACATACATAACACAAGAGCATAACTGCAGAGGACAAGTAAAGCTCAGGAAACTGGTAAAAACACAGTACATACTATAATCTATCTACAACTGTTGTCGTAATTTTTTTTCAAAGAAAGTCTACCATACTTGCAGGTTCTCCAGCTGATCATGTGAAACTGGACATAAATAATTGTTGTTTGCTAGAATCTTTCCTTGGTTTAGATCAGGGGTAGGCAACCTTTCCCCTTTAAGGGCCGAGGGACTTCAGCTCCCAGAATCCCAGGAGCTATTGGCCAACATGGGACTATTGGCCAACATGGCTGAGGCTTCTGGGAGCTGAAGTCCCTCGGCCCTTAAAGGGGAAAGGTTGCCTACCCCTGGTTTAGATGGATTACTTAACTCATATGTGTTGATCATTCATATAGCATGAATGTGGAAGCTGCTGGTGTTTCAAAAAGAGTAAGAAAGGAACATCTTCGCAAGTACATAAAATATTTGTACACAAACATTTCCAATATAAAAACGCACGGAGTGCATGTGGTGTCTGAAAGTCTACTAAACCCCTTCCTAGTTAGATTTTTTTGTCCCTACTGCAGGCATGGGCAGAATCCTTTGGTCAGACCTTCAAATGGTGGTTGTTGGGACAAAAGTAAGGGTAGGAATCATGAAGCCCTCCACACATCGTTGGATTACGACTCTCAGTGTATTTCATAATGATGTATTCATCGAACAAGGGTGGCTGGGAGTGGCAATCCAATATCTGGAGAGCAGCACAGTTGTCAACCCTGGACAAAATGAACAGCCTTAAAGTCTCAGCTTTCCATGAACAGTCTGATATCCTTCAGATGGCAGCTAGATTCTAGCTGAACAGTCCAAGATCTAACAAATAGCCTCAGTTCTGTAGGGTGAAGGCAATGTCTTGTCATAGAGGACACACACGACTCAGAAAGCTGGTAACAAAGCAGGGAAATTTTAAGAGAGTTGCATCTTATAATCTCCCTACAACCTGTCTAAACTGAGAAATACACAGAGCATGAACATCACTGTTCTTACTCAATTGTGGTGGCTATTTGTATTCTTGCCTTTAATGGAGTGAATTAACAAGTAGGCATCTTATTTGGCTTTGATGGAAACCACAGTCATGAATGAAGTGCCACAGGACATAAACTAGGATTTTCATTTATTACAGGAAACCACTAAGTAACTCTTCCCTGTGTATTAATTTGATTTGGCCTTAAGGCATTACATCTGCAGTCAAGAAAGCAAAACACAACTTCCATGCCTCCAGCACAGTAATCTGCTAAACAACCCAATTAACTCCTGCCAAAGAGCTCTTGGTCTCATCCACTTTGTGGGGATGTCATTACAAAGTCATTGCAGTATAGAGACAAAATGCAACCATTATATACAAAGCAAATATCCAAACAGAATCCCCTCCCTTCCTGCTCCTTTCTTGATCTCTGAAGTTTATTAACTCCCCTTTAATTCAAAAAGGGGCATCTGCAGAAACAAGGTTAATGGTGATACAAAATTAAAATGAGCAAGAGTCAACTGTGTGCAGCAAAACTTTCAGTTATCAAAGTGAGGTTATTTAGAAACATTAGATCCAAACACAAAACATTTCTTTTGTTATGGTTAAATGAAAGGTTGAATGGACATTAGCTAATCAAAACGGCAAAATACCAGAGTGAGAAACAGCACAAACAAGTCAGAAGGAAACAAATCACATTGTCATAGAATCATAGAATCATAGAATTATAGAGTTGGAAGAGACCACAAGGGCCATCCAGTCCAACCCCCTGCCATGCAAGAACTCCCAATTTAAGCATCCCTGACAGATGGCCATCCAACTTCCAAAGAAGGAGACTCCACCACTTTCCGAGGGAGTGTGTTCCACTGTCGAACAGCCCTTACTCTCAGGAAGTTCCTCCTAATGTTGAGGTGGAATATCTTTTCCTGGAGCTTGCATCCATTGTTCCGGGTCCTATTCTCTGGAGCAGCAGAAAACAAGCTTGTTCCCTCCTCAACATGACATCCCTTCAAATATTTAAACAAGGCTATCATATCACCTCTTAACCTTCTCTTCTCCAGGCTAAACATCCTCAGCTCCCTAAGTCATTCCTCATAGGGCATGGTTTCCAGACCCTTCACCATTTTGGTCGTCCTCCTCTGGATATGCTCTAATTTGTCAACATCCTTTTTGAATTATGGTGCCCAGAACTGGACACAGTATTCCAGATGAGGCCTGACCAAAGCAGAATAGAGTGGCACTATTACTTCTCTTGATCTAGACACTATACTTCTACTGATGCAGCCTAAAATTGCATTGGCCTTTTTAGCTGCTGCATCGCACTGTTGACTCATGTTCAACCTGTGGTCCACCTGGATTCCTAGATCCCTTTCACACGTAGTCTCATTCAGCCAGGTGTCCCCCATTGTATATCTGTACTTTTCGTTTTTCCGCCCTAAGTGCAGTACCTTACATTTCTCCGTGTTGAATTTCATTTTGTTAGCTTTGGCCCAGCTTTCTAGTCTGTTCAAGTCATTTTGAATTTTGATCCTGTCTTCTGGGGTATTAGCTACTCCTCCTAATTTGGTGTCATCTGCAAATCTGAGAAGTATGCCCCCTATTCTTTCATCCAAATCATTGATAAAGATATTGACTAGCACTGGGCCCAAGACAGAGCCCTGTGGCACCCCACTGGTCACTTCTTTCCAGGTTGAAAAGGAGCCATTGTTGAGCACCCTTTGCGTTCGGCCAGTCAACCAATTACAAATCCATGTAACAGTTACTTTGTCTACCCCACATTTTACCAGCTTGTTTGCAAGAATGTCATGGGGAACCATGACAGACTACTTGATACTGGGTCATTTCAAGCAAATGAACTGAAGTAGGAGAAAAAAAATGTAGGTGAAAATTATTGTTCTATTGCAGAGTGAGCTAAACAAGGTCCCAGGTTCAATCCTTGGAATAATTGTTATAAGGATCACACAGCAGATGCTGTGAAAGGTTCATCTGCCAAAGATCCTGGGCAGCTGTGCCAGTAAGAGTCGAGCTACTTTTTTGTCCTTTGGCCTACATAGACAAGACTGGACTACAGAGACATATTTTCTGGCCCAGAATAAAGCCACTTCTTATCAACCTAATATGACAAAATCCATGAAACCTTGCAGAATCACTTACTGTTGAATTGTTGTTATTAATTGTAGTTAAGTCAACTTTGACTTATGGTCATCCTAGGAATGAGAGACCTCCCAGTTACCCTATCATCAGCAGCACTGCTCAGGTCCCAAAGACTCAGGGCACTGCCTTCTTTGGTAGGTTTTATCCATCCATAATGAAACCTTCCTCTTTTCCTACTTTTTTCCTAGCAGCCCATAGTATCCAAAGGACTCTCCTCCGTCATCACATCTCAAATGAGTTGATTTTCTTCCTATTGACTTTCTTCACTGTCCAACTTTTACAAACATACATAGACATTGGAAATACAATGACATGGACAATTCTAACTTTATTATTCAATGATATACCTTGATACTTCAGGATCTTGTCTTGTTCTTTCATAGCTGTCCTTGCAAGTCCTAGTCTTTTTCTGATTTCTTAATTGCTGTCTCCATTCTGATTAAAGACTGAACCAAAGTATGGAACGTCTTGAACTTTTTCAATGTCTTTGTCTTCTGTTTCAAAGTGATATAAATTATCTGCTATTATTTTTGGTTTTTTATGTTCAACTATAAAATTGCCTTTGCACGTTCTTTCTTGACTTCTTCAGTAATTATTCCATGTTCAACTGTAAAACTGCCTTTGCACTTTCTTCCTTGACTTTCTTCATTAATCATTCCAAGTCTTTGCTATTTTCTATTAGTAGAATGATGTCATCTGCATGTCTTAAACTGTTGATGTTCCTTTCTACAATTTTCACGCCTCCTTCCTTCAAGATTAATCCTGCTTTAGTATACAAGTAAACAGATAAGGTGATAAAATGCAGCGCTGCCTGATGCCCTTGTCAATTGGAAACCATTCTGCTGATCCATATTTTGTCCTGACAATGGCCTCTTGTCCAGAGTACAGGTTACAAATCAGGACAACCAAATGTTGTGGCACACCCATTTATTTAAGAGGAATCTATAGGTTTTGTGATCTACAAAATCAAAGTCTTTGCTATTATTTATAAAGCATAGGCTGATTTTCTTTTGAAAATTTTTGGTGTGTGTCATTATCCAACATATGTTAATTTTTAGTGCCTCTTTTTTTTTCTGAACCCAGCTTGGACATCTGGTATTTCTCACTCCATATATAGTAAAAAAAATGTAGAACTTTGCTTGCATGGGAGATTAATGCAATGGTCTTGTAGCTACTGCAGTTCCTGGTATCCCCCTTCTTGGGAACTGGAGTGTATATTGAGACCTTCCAAAGTGTGGGTGATTCTTTTGTTTTCCATATTTGTTAACAGAATTTAGTTAGAACTAGTGTAAATTCTGTCTCTGTAGCTTGAAGCAGCTCTATTGGCAAGACATCTGTTCCTGGTGATTTATTTGTCTCAGTGCTCTGAGTGCATCTTCCACTTCACTTTCTAAATTTGTAGGTTCATCTTCAAATCATTCTTCTTTAAATGAATCTGTTATCTTTTCATCTCTCTTATATAGATTTTGCATTATATACTTTGATGGCTTTTTGCTACATCTCTCCTCACTATTAATGCCACCCCATTTTTTCTTAAGATTTTCATTTCCTGAGTAAAACACTGTGTAATTGTTGTTGTTAACTGCCCTCAAGTCAATCTTGACTCATGGTGACCCTGTGGATGAGACATCTCCTCAGCTCTGCTCAAGTGCTTCAGGCTCAGGCCCATGGACTCCCTGATCGAGTCTAATCATCTGGCATGTGGTCATCCTCTCTTTCTACTGCCCTCTACCTTTCCCAGAATCATTGTCTTTTCTAATGAGTCATTCCTTCTCTTGATTTAGCCAAAGTACAACAGTCCCAATTTTGGCTTTGAGAGAGAGTTCAGACTTGATTTGTTCTAGAACCCATTTGTTTGTCTTCTTAGCCATTCCTGGTATCCTCAGCAATCTTCTCCAGCACCGACTCTCAAACAAGTTGATTTTCTTTCTATCAGCTTTCTTAACTGGCCAGCTCTCACATCCATATATGGTGATGGGGAATACAGTATCTTGGACGATCCTCATTTTAGTGTTCAGAGTTATGTCTTTGCACTTTAGAATCTTGTCCAGTTCTTTCACAGCTGCCCTTCCCAATCTTAGTCTTCTTCTGATTTCTTGACTGCAGTCTTCATTCTGGGTCTATATTTGATCCAAGGTATTGGAACTCTTTAACTATTTCAATTTTCTCGTTATCTAGGATGAATTCTTGCAAATCTTCAATGGTCATTATTATTTTTTCTTTATGTTCAGCATTAAGCCTACCTTGATGCTTTCCTCCTTGACCTTTTTCAGTAATTGCTCCAAGTCCTTGTCAGTTTCTGCGAGTAGTAGTGTTGTTGTCTGCGTATCTTTAGGTTGTTAATGAGTAATTATCTGGCTTACCATTCCTGGTCACTTTTGCTCATTTACTCCAAGTATTGCAGTATTTATACATTCCATTTCATGTTTTACTATGTCTAATTTTCCCTGATTCATGCTTCTCACATTCCATATTCTTGTAATATGTGTTATACCTTTCATTTCATTTACTTAGGTTGAAAACATTCTTCTTTGTCCAAAGTAAGGTTCTCTTTGGAATGATGAATTCTGACACTATTACTTTTTGCTGCATGATATACTGATGTTATTTAGATAGTTTGCTGAGTGTTGTCAGCAGAGAAAATATTAAAGTTAAAAGCAGTCCAGGCCACATCAGACAAATGGCCTATCTAGTCCAGCATCTTTCTTCCTACAAAGTTCAACCAGATACTTTTGGGAAAGCCATAAGCATGGCACAAGAGCAATAGACTCAGCTCACAGCACTGTTGCCCCAAATGGTGCTTCTAATTTTGACAATGGCATACAGTAGGGATCCTCAAACTACGGCCTGTGGGCCGGCCCCGGCCCGCCAAGGCCTTTTATCAGGCCCGCAGCCTGGTCCTGCCACTGCCACTGCCACCTCCAGGCATTGGAGGGCGGGCGGTTCGCTCCTGGGCCTTTGCAGATGGCGCTTTGCGCCGTCTTTGAGGCAAGGAAGGGGAAGGGCAGCTGGACGCTGAGTGCCCCACCCTCTTCCTGAGGACGTTAAGAGTCCTGTCTTCCTCCTCTTATTCCCAGAGAAAAGGCGCGGCTGCTGCCTCTGCACCTGAGGGAGGCCAGGATTAAGGCACTGGCCCCATCATTCCTCCAGCAGCCTTCCTTCCTTCCTTACCGGCCGGGAGAACCAGAACCACTCTGCCAGGTAGGGAGGGAGGGAGGTGGCCGGTGTCGTGCTCCAGAGGGGCCCCTGCCCGTTGGGTGACTTAGGCGCCCCGCTTCTCCTCCTCCTCCTCCTCCTCCTCCTCCTCCTCCTCCCTGAGCCTGGGCCTGTTCCTGAGCTGCTGCCTTCGCTGGCACTTGGGGGGGGAGCATTACGCAGCCAATGGGCAGAGAGGTGAAGTCAGGAGAGAGAGGGAGAGAGAGGGAGGGAGAGAGAGACAAGGCACACTCACACTTCAGACCCGGGGAGGAGAAGGGGGGTCCCATTGGGACAGAGAGCCCCCTCCCCCCGCCACAGAGTGGCCAGAGGCTGACCACCGCCACCGGCTCCCCTCCCCATGCTTCGTCTCTGTGTCACACTCCGAGGAGGAGGAGGAGGACCACTGGCCGCCCCTCTCCAGCTGCCCCTCTGGACCGAGCGAGCGGAGGGGGCAAAGGCACTACTCCCTCCCTCCCTCCCTGCATCGGAGGCTGCCCATGGCAAGATCACATCCTCATATTTTAGTGCTCCTTCCAGGGGCAGAAAAGGAGCGGATTGGGTCCGAGGCATGGGGCAGCCCATGGCCGCCCGTCTGCATCCTCCCCCACTCTCGCAGCCTTTCCCAGGCAGCAAAAGGGAGGATGGGGCCGAGGAGTGGGGCAGCCTCGGCCCCAATCCGCCACTTCCCAGGGTGGCCCATGGCCACCCGTCTGCATCCCCCCAACATCACCTGGGATCCTGGGGTGCGTGCTGGCCAGCCTCCTTTGGCCCAGGGCATTTGGCCCCCGGCTCAAAAAGTTTGAGGACCCCTGGTACAGGCATATTATCATACCTTATGAAGGTGATCACTTGGTCATGGACCTATCATCTCAAAGCCAAGGTCCTAGAATCTGTTAGTACTGATTATTTATTATTAAATGTATACACCATTGTTCTTGGTAGATTGTTTATAGGTAAAAGTAAAAACACAAAATACTAATACTAATAAAAATACTATTACAATTCAAAAATTGAACAGATCTAGTCAGTAGCAAAGTAGTAATCCATACCCCTGGAGTGCTACAAACATAGGGAATATTCTGCAGGCGCTGTCAAAAGGCCTGGGTGAAGAGGTGCAAACTTCCAATGTCAGGGAATCCATAAGGGGGACACACATTCCAGAAGACCTTCTCCCAAGGCATTGTCCGTAAGTGGAACCATGAACAGGGTCCCCTTCCAAGGATCTCAAACACCAAACTAGGATGCTATGAGTAAGGCACTCTCCAACATATCCTTATATCCCAGGCTGTTTGGGGCCTTATAAGTCAGTATCAATAGATGGCTGAATAAGCAGCCAGAGCAAATCATGGCGCACAGGCATGATGTGGCTTTGCATGCATACCACCCCCATGGCCAAGCATCAGCATTTTGCCTCAAAGCTACTTTCAAGGGCAGATCTACATAGAGAGTGTTACATCAGTTCAGACATGAGGCAGATCCCAGAGGGTGAGACTCGGGGATAGTTGCTCTTCTAAAATAGAGCTTAATTGTGGTGTCCCTCAGGGCGCCATCCTATCTCTGATGTTATTTAATATCTACATGAAGCCGCTGGGTGAGATCATTCGGAGGCATGGAGCGCGGTGTCATCAGTACGCTGATGACACCCAGATATATTTCTCCATGACCAGATCATTGGCTCAGACTTCAGATGGCGTCTTTCCTCTTAATGACTGTCTCAGAGCAGTAATGGATTGGATGAGGAAAAACAGATTGAAGTTGAATCCAGACAAAACGGAGGTACTAACAGTCACGGGCCCGAAACCAGGTTTGGGAATACAGTTTCCAGTCCTGGATGGAGTCACACTCTCCTCTAAGGACAGTGTTCGCAGTCTGGGGGTGCTCTTAGATTCATCGCTTCACATGACTAGTCAGGTGAATGCGGCGGTCAGGAGTGCCTGCTATTAACTTCGACTGATACGCCAGCTGCGCCCTTACCTGGATATGAGGGACTTGGAAATTGTAGTACATGCTTTGGTAACCTCATGTCTGGATTACTGCAATGCACTCTACATGGGGCTACCCTTGTGCCTAACCTGGAAATTGCAACTCGTGCAAAACATGGCAGCCAGATTAATCACAAGAACATCAAGGAGGGAACACATAACACCAGTGTTGAAATCCCTCCACTGGCTGCCGATTAGTTTCTGGGCACAATACAAGGTGTTGGTTTTAACCTTTAAAGCCCTACATGGCTTGGGTCCATCTTATCTCAGGGACCGCCTCTTCCCGTATGAGCCCCCCCGTGCCCTTCGGTCCTCTGGGAGGAACCTGCTAAAGCCCATGAAGACTAGGCTGGCACAGACCTCCCAGAGGACTTTTTCCGTGACCGCTCCGAGATTATGGAATGGCCTGCCGGATGAGATCCATCTTATCATCATACTTAAAGCTTTTAAGAAGGCAGTAAAGACGGATCTCTTCCAGCAGGCCTTCCCGGAATAACTTCCGGTTATAGGGAACCTGGCTATCTGCCTTGTGTCCCCTATAACTGTTGTATGCTGCCCATTTTTTTTTTTTTTTTTAGTTTTATGCATAATGTATTTTAATTCCATGTTAGTTTAATCTAGTTTTGAGGGGTGGGAGGGTTAGGGAAATAGAGATTAGTTGTTTTAATCTGTCTTCTGTTTTTAATTATGCTGTAACCCGCCCCGATTGCCGAGCAGAGCAATTATTATTATTATTATTATTAGTAGTAGTAGTAGTAGTAGTACTAAGGGAGATCCCTGTATCCCAGCTATTATATTCAGGAAGGATTGTGGTTGCACTCCTACCCATTGCAGCCACTTATAATACTGGATTTGTTGTGCCAAGTCTCTACTAGATTTCTGCTCTGTTTTTTCTTATCATTTGGGAATTACTTCCTTTCAGCAAAAAAGCTATTAGCTGGCATTAAACTAGTGGTTAAGAAAGGCCTTTAATTCTATTCCACACACAGGCACATCCGCACTATTGCTGGCTTGTTCCTTCTGTGCTCCCAATTCACTGGTACTGGAAGCTAAGATTATGTTATCTCTTGAAGTAAGATCCACTTTTGATTGTCACTGTAACCACTCCTCTCCTCCTTCTCATTGCTGAAACCTAAGCAATCCACTGTACAGCTGTTATGCCTGGCAGCTATTTCATTCATGACTTCCTCCTTTCCTGTATCACTGATATTTAATAATTATTTTGCCATTTTGATATTCATTCCCAATTAATGGGCTAAATCCAATTTTTAGCCCCCCAAAACATGAAACTGATAAGTCAACACGTATGTAAGTTCCATTGATTCTAGTTGAGACTAACAATTCTATTTAGGTTCATTTCTGGAAAAGTTCTGGTCTTATCCCTATGCTCCCTGAACATCTTATATGGGCAGTCCAATACATTAACTAATTAACATGGATCTACTCATAGTGAGCACCTTTCTTTTTTGGGAACTCTGTTTCTGAGTCAGTTATGCTGGACAGACTGGAGACTACCCATTGGTAGAATAATGCCAAGGCTGAAGTAGAAAGCAGTTTCACTAGCACATCCTCATTCTACAAATGCGTACTCCTTGAACACATGCCCTGAGCAAGCTTGGCAGCAAATAAGTGAGGCATCACAATTGAGCAGATCGTATAAACAGAACCAGCATACCCAGTCCCCTGCAGTCTGGCTTTTCCTAAGTCACTTACACCTCAAATTATAAGGAAGCCCTTCTGTTGGTGTGTCCGCAAAAGTGGTGGAAGGGATTATTATAGGCAAAGAGAAAGTGATGCCTCATTGAAAAACAAAGGATCCCCCTAAAAAAGACAACACCCTGAGCCACTGCGTTCATCCAAAGATATCTTAAAAAGGAGAGAGGGAGAGGGAGAGAGAAAGAATGAGAGAGAGAGATAGCACACTATGTTTTGTTTTCCAGTAAAAATTAACAAGAGAGGACTTCACATATCTCATACCTATTCCTCAATGTTTATGGGACAGGACTCCGGAACTGCAGCTGTTTAGTAAAGAAGACCAGAAGCAAATGGTGAACAAGAGATAAGACGGACAAAACAAATGCATATACATGCAAAAGAAAGAGAGTGAGAGAAAGAATGAGAGAGTGAGAGAGAGAACAACAAGATGACAGAACAAATAATGTTTCCTACACTGTAAAAATATGACAGCCTAGGAAGATTTCCATAGAAGCTGCTAAATCAACAATTCCATGCAAACATTCATAAGTGGGTAATAAGATCTTACTACTTATATGGGTACTGATGCCATGATGTATCATTTATATACATTCTACAGCAGAAAATTGCTAAGAGATCAAAATAAAATCAATACAACATGATCCCCCAAAGGCAGGGGCTTGTAGTAATATGAACAGGCTAAACTAGATTCTCTTTGGTTTCAGACTTGGGTTGTAAGTTTGACACACAGAAGATTTGGAATCTGAACTACCACATCCTCACCTTTATTTATTAAAATGTATACCCCATATTCATCAAGGATCTGCAAAATGGCTTAAACCAGTGACAATTAAAAAAGTGTTCACATGGAGAATTTAAAATGTCAGAGTTCTAACTGTTACATAAAACTCCCCAAAAATAAAAGTGGAAGTTACTCTGTACCATATACATGTACTATTTTTAGCTCAGCCTAACTGCTTAAACATGGGATGATTTGATGAATTGTATGCTTTAATGGTCACAAAAAAGCAATGGCCAGGAAGTGTTCAAGGATTCTGGAATATAGCAAAATTAATGTCTCTTGATGACCACATCTGAGAGGTTCCATTTTCAGAGATTAATGCAAAGTCTTTCACGTGTATTCTGCTTGCACCTGGGAGATTGTGGGTGGCATCCTGCTAACAACATATGCATATGTAAGTGTGGCCAACATGCATCCATAGGACTGTTCTCCAGCTCTTTGCACCTCATCCAAACTCCTCTCATGGGTGACTGTTAAGCGCTTGAATGAATGACTGCTGCTGCTGTTTTCCAATGAGAACAATAGCAGGGAGGTAGTTCAGATGATATAGATGCAGCTGGTTTGGGCTCTGAAGGGAAGGAAAATGAGAGTGCACCACCTCTGTGAGCACATTCTTGTTTCTTTCCTCCTCTGAGCCAAGGCCAGCTGCTTATCCTTCATCTGAGTTGCTGCCACCACCTGTTAAATACTAGTAGTAAGAGTAGCCCCTCCTAGGGCTTGAGTCGGGGCTGTGGCAGTTGCCTGCCCCCACCACCATCGGTCCTCAGAGGACTCCGACCTGAGGCAGTTGCCTGCCCCGACCACCATCGGTCCATGGAGGACTCGGGGCTGAGGCAGTTGCCCACCCCCACCACCATAGGTCCTCAGAAGACCTATGCCTGCCCTGAGTTTATACTTTGTACATTGTATTCATTTTATTGTGTAATCCCGCCTCGATCTGTAGGGAGAGGCGGGAAATATAAATAAAACTTATTATTATTAATATTATTAGAATGGTAAGAGGACATGGAACTTTGTGAGTGGAGCATTATGCTCCAGCTGCTTGATGTAGGATCCACATATGCATTTGGCCTATGTCTCGGCAAAAGCAAAATGTGTATCAGGAAACACAAAATCACATACAGTGGGCCCTTGGTATCCACTGAAGTTTCATTCCAGGACCCCCCCATGGATACCAAAATCTGTGGATGCTCAAGTTCCATTAAATGCAATGGCAAAGTAAAATGTTGCCCCTTATATAAAATCAAAGTTTATTTTTGGAATATATATATATAATATTTTCAAGCTATAGCTGGTTGAATTTGTGGATAAAAAAATCAGTGGATACAGAGGGCCAACTGAACTAAGTTCTTTGCTATTACAGCAGGTATTGGTCTCCTTTTTGTAGTCATTAATAAATTTCAATTTCACTAAATCACCACTTTGGCAAATGCTACTTTGGGTTCCTGCCTACCCTTTTGTTTTCTATTACACAAAACATGCACAGATCATTTCAAGTGTGAATGGTGCACATATGCACTTACTGCTTTTAGCTTTCTCCCTCCCCATCCCCCACAATATGAGTGCTTGTAGGAAATTTGATGAAAACATCTGACACCATTACTTTGCATTTTGTTCTCACATAAGCATGTGCATCAGAAAAAGAACTGGTCATCATTCTCCTACACATCTTCCTTTCTTCCAAGTTAACAATCATAAAGAGTGGCATTTTCACTAGGTGCACTTACCTTTGTACTCATTCACTCTTGACAAACAGAATCCAGAGACTAAGATACATCCCTCACCAGAAGAAGAAGAAAAAGAGAAGGAATAGGAGGAGCAAGGGTAGGAAGAGGAGCAGGAGCAGGGAAGAAGGGCTGAGAGATGGAGTGGGATTACCCACTCAGATAAATCTAGAACAGTGTACCTAGAGGACAATTAATTAAAACAGGAGTTCAGTCTCGGGAGTGAAGAAAATGGAGTGTGAGGGAAACTAGAGGACACCTTCAGAAATGCTCCTCTGCCATTCAATCAGCCATACATAGCATGGTGCAAGCAATGTGCTAAAGTGCTCAAGACCACATGCATCTGTGGACAGGCAGCTCAAGGAACCATTCTCCATTCAGTTTCACATATGCCTTTTGTGCCACTGATACAAATCCATGCTACTTCCTGTATGTCTATAAAGCAAAAGTAGAAGCTTGCTGAAAATTGGACAATAGCAAGACTGGGGCAAGAGTAAGCGGATTTGGCTCTGTTCTGCACCCATACAAAGGGGGTGCCATGGGAAAGAGAAGGACAAAGGATTCCTGCAAGTAAGAAAGCCACCCAAAGGGTGCAGGCAAGGCAGAGGAGGTGAAGCCACATCTTGTGATGGTACATTCCTTGTCCAATTTATTCCACAGGGTTCTTAATGTCCAACTTCTACTTCTAAAGTTTAATCAATACTGCAAGCAACACCAGGGAATATTTTGCAGATGAATCTCAGTTGATCAAGGTAAAGATGTGATCATATGTTTAAAGCAATTTGTGAGTTTAGCCCACATCTTTGTTGAAAACCACTTTACAAACAAGGAATGAGGACCCACTGCAAGGTTTCTATAGTGGTATGTTCCACTACTTCCTCCTGTCAGGATAAAGGAGGCAAGAGATATTTAATATGAGCATACACACAATACAGTTGCTAGTCGATAGCAATGTTGTCATCAAGAACTACTGGGTCTGCCTATATATTATACTATGGGAAGTAATTCTTTTTCCTGTTCACTATCTTCCAGTTTAAAGGATAAAAATATATTATGCATACCTCCTAGCCTTATTGGGGGGAAAAACAGGTTTTCTAAACAGATGTTAGAAAAGTTCCTTTTTGTGGGGGAAACGTCCAAAATTGCTGGCTATTCTAGGAACTGCAGTCCAAAATGCCATTCTTTTTTGTTCTAAACACTAATTGACTAGTTTACTATTGCAAAAGTGTTAGGTTATATAAAATAGGTTTATTCTAAAACATCTTCATATATTTGAAATATACTTCACTTCTATTCCATATCAGCAACTTTCAGTTTGAAAAATGAAGTTGATTGATGTTCTTTGCATCTATATTCATCTTGTATAACAAACAAACAGAAAAGAGGTGGCAAAAGTTAATTCTTGTTTTCTGGCTTCATGGCATTTTCTCTATTTCACGTTCTTGGGGAGATTCCAATTTTTCAACTGTCTTCCAACTGATTCAGTTTGCAGCCAATCTCTCTCAAGGGCTGTGGGTAAACAGCACTAATGACTAACAACCAGCCCTTATCTGCTTGAGTGAAAAAGAATTATAAACATTTCCCAGCTTAAAAGATCACAATTGGAGGTGTCATGGATACACACTAAATTGTACCTAACAAGGCATTTGCTTCAGATTTTGTCCAGCTCTGGGCTTTTTATACAGAGATGTATCACTTGGAAGTACCAACAATTGCAAGGGCAGAATATGGGGTACTATTTTCACCTCCTGGCTCCAAATGACTGTGCATGTGGCTGTGTTTAAATGATTCCTGCCCAAAAGAAAGATGGCATTTGTTACTATTGTTATAGGGTCTCTTATCTGCTGGCACATATGCTGTTTCACAGTAAAGCTTGGATTAACTACAGAATTTCCCAAGTGGAATAAATTATAAATGAGGACAAGATGACAGCAAAAGGAGAAGGCTCATTTGCTAGCAGCTATGTAAGAAAGGGTGATTAAGAAAGATCAAGAAAGCTCTCCTCCTCAATAGCAGGGAAACAGACCAGCCAAGATAGAATTTTACAGGTATTACAAATTTATAGCCTTGAAGCCTTGGGGGGAACTGAAGTAAGCAAGAGATGGGTTGCTATGGTTTTACAAAATGAAAACAAATTTACTGACATGGGAAGAAAGGTCTATAGCATCTCCATTTTGAAGATTTGGGGCACAAACCAGAAAAGGTTAGGTACACTTTGAGTCCCGCTGAAATCAATTAAATCTGAACACATACCAGGTTCAGGGAACACAATTTTAATATGCCAAATTTTCCCTAAAAGGCACTCACAACACAACCCACCAGGGATTGCAGCTGTGGAAGCCCCAAACATTTCAATGGGTCTTAGATTTGTGCCCAATGGTTTCCAAATCTAGAGATAGAAGCTACAATCACTTTGATTCTCATTCATTCAGGACCAGTAGTACCAATTTGCACATCTGTGATGAATGAGCCCATTCCCTCCTTCCTCATATTTCAATTTCATCCAGACCCATAAAAGGACAGCCAGTAAAATTTTCCAACCATTCAGCAACCTGGAGGAGTGGAAAGGTTAAGGCATGGGTTAAGAAAACAAAACCAAGAACTGTGTTGGCGAGTGAACATGAACTTTCACACTGATGAAATCCAGTGGGGCAGGAAGATTAATGAAAGAGCAAAAACACACACAAGACATACCCACAGTTAGTAACAAAGTAAGGTGGGAATGAAATCCTGATGCTAAGCCTAAACATGGCTCTAACTACATTATGTTCATATTTGTTCACCAATTAACTTTGTCACTACTAGAATAGCTATGTGTAAGGTAAGAATTGAAACTGAAGGAATTTGTGCAATGACTTGGACAATGACTGGTTCTTGTTTTAGTATGAATGACAGTGATGGGATGATATAGGTGCTATAAAGTAGATATTCCTGTGCAACAGTGATTCCTTTCATACCCAGTGGAACTAACCAATGCTTGCTAATGACTTTGTCCTGTATGTCTATGGGGCCATCTAGGTTTTATGCTTCACTTAAAATATTCTGCAGCCCAAGGCTGGAAACAAGGTGGCAGCCATTCCTGACACCATTCAGAAGCAATCTCTAGATTAGACTGACAGCAGAGCCTTATGCCAATACTGGCAAGGAGACAGTGTCCTTCACCAGATCTGATGCTGCAAGCTAGTTTAGAGGACCCAGGAGACATTGTACATAGATCTACATTTAAAAAAGAGGAACAGGTTGTTCCAGAGGAACTTCCAGAAGGCTGTCTGTCATTATCTGCCACTTGAGAGAGTCACTTTGCTCTGTCTAATGAAAGAGTCAGTCCTGTTAGGAGCCAGCAACTTATATCACTATCCTTACTTCTGCTGGGAAGAAGTATTCTGCTGATACTTTCTGAATGTTTGGCTTAGAACCAAAAGTTAATCCTACTTCTTATGCCATGTGTATGCGAACAGGTCTACACTACACCCTACCAGTTGCTTTCATTGGTATGGACTTTCTCCAAAAAACTTTGGAAATGGTAGTTCTCTGAAAGGACTAGGGTAGCCAAAGTCTCCAAAACTAGCTACAGCCAAAACTAAAGTGGTCAGTTCCAGTAGCACCATGGCCTGTCCCCTCCCCTCAGATTAAAAACATTTTGGAGACTGATGTAGCAGAAGAGAGAAGACAGAAGGACAAGGAAAAGTGAGGGAATGGTTTACATGTATAGTAAATATTTTCAAGTGGACATCATCTTGTAGGTCAGCTTAAATATGACTCCCAGGTCTGCATGTACTGAAGACTAATGGGCTACAGATCTTTAACAGAGAAGTCTCAGCACTTTTCAGAGACTACAATTACCAGAGGTCACTACAGAAAACCATCAGAAAATATTGCCTTGAAGATTATAAGACCTGCTATTTATTTCTATTTTGTAGTGTGACGCTATGTCCAGCAGGGCCGGACAAGTGGGGTATGGTTTTAGGTTATCAGGAAGTTGTCCTAGCTGAATGCTCCTCTTTCTATCTACTTCTACATGTTGTATATCTATATGTATACACAAATATTAGTGCTCCAACACCTGTCAGAGAGGTGACAGATATCCAAGGGAGGGTGAGGGTATGTAAGAGAGGCCCCCCCACTTCCCCACAAAGTTCATGTTCAGCAGACTGCCACTCACCAGGTAAGCAGGCCTCAGAGCACAGCTTATTGTCCAGTGCTTTCACGCTTGCGTTGCCAATGTCATTGTTATTGTCACACTCCATACCTAGGTATGCGCCTGTCCTTTGGCCTGTAATGGAGTTATGTAGTTAGAAAGGGGATGAGGGCTTTGAATTAATGTTTTTTTCCCCTCCTTTAAAATAATGGAAAAGTAAACACTTTATATTGGGAATAGGAAATAAAACAGAGGAAAAACTAAACCACCACCAGTGGGGTAGAGAGTGGACAATAAGGCATGGGACTGGGATGTGTCTGCATTAAGCCATCTTGACTGGTTCCCTCAACCACCTCCATTTTCCTGCTTGTTTCAAGACAACTGTTGACAATGGGGAAGATTATACCCAACTTTTACCTGTAAGGGCAATAAATAAGCAGGCACAGAAATACAGGTTATAGAACAGCTGAGGAAAGCTGAAGAAAATAGCTTCTAAGAAGCTCTCATGCTTTTGCAACTGCCTGGCCTACATCCAAGCCCTGTGGAGGATGTAAAATCAATACTTACACACACACACACACACACACCTCTCACCATACATTCTTTACTGTAAAAGCCCAATAAACTGTTATTTCCCCAGCAAATGCAATACAACAGAAATTCACAACAGAGAAAGGTAGTAACATGATTAAAAGTATTGCTGACTTGCTGGTAGAAGGATACCTCCCACTGGGCAATACCACTTTCTTCAGGCAGCCCTGGGAAATGGGACTTCTGTGAGGAGCAGCTATGGCTTTCTAACAGAATATTCATCACCTTCACACACAAAAAACGCTATATTTTTCAAGATTCCTTGTGGGAGGCCATGAGAGTTACACTGGAATAAAACTAAAGTTTCTTTCACACTAAACAATTATAGCATTTGATACCATTTAAACATATTGGGGATTTGTACTTTAGTGGGGTACAAACATTCTCTGGATGTGGATTGTAAAGGCCCTTCCTTCAACCTAGGAGTCCACAGGATGCAGTCAATGGCACTTAAAGTAAAATCAAAGTGTTATAATTGTATGGCATGAAAGAGACATAATCTTACCACCTTGTTTTTCATTATAATATTCCAGATGGAATTCAAATTATGCACTTTTTCAAAATGGGGGCGGGGAAGCAGATACATACACATAATAATTTTTAGGATATGAAAAAGGAATGTTTCTATTTGATTTCAAAAAGTAAACAAAGGCTGCAACAGCAAATCTTTATATTGATTCCTACAAAAAAAAAGAAAAGAAAAAAAAGCTACTTTGGTGAAGAAGAGTAGCTCCCTCTTTAATAACTTTCTCTTGAAGCACTGGAAGAAAAGTATTGTAATATAAATGTTTTAGGTGATCTTTTTACTTAATAAACCATGCAGAATCCCCAGCATGTCCTGCTTTCACCCTTCCCTGTCAACTGCAATAATGTGCAAGAACTAGTGCAAGTCCACAAGAAAAAAAAAAGCCTTGCAAGAACATTAGGGGCCCATTCATACCACACAATTACCGTATTTTGGATCCACTTCAACTGCCATGGTTCCATGCTATAGAATCCCAGGACTTACAGTTTAGGAAAGTTACTTAAGACCTCTCAGCCAGAGAGCTCCTCTGGTGCCTCTAACCAAAGTGCAAATTAGAAGTGGAATTACTGCACTATAATTGTATACTGTAAAAAAAAGGCCCCAAAACACCAAGCCAGGACCTCTAAATAAGAATGCCCTTCCCTTGTTCCATTTTTTTAAAAAGCCATTCCTCTATTTGAGCTGTCAAGATAAATATTTATGGGTTAGAGAATCAAGACTGTTTCGTCAACCATCAAAAAGCAAAACTGAAGCATAGCTGAGGACTCTGGCTTAACTCATTAATGGAGTGGGCTGGTGAATCCATGTTGCATGATGGCTGTCAAAGGCAAGCATGCAAGCCTGCTGGAACCTCAGAAGCGCAGAAAGCACCAAAGCAGAAGCTCCGGCCAAGGAAGGCAGAAGTGCAGGCAGCAAGTAAAAGAATGGTGTAATCTTTTGGCCCGCAGAAAAGTCATCATGGCATCTTGAATACTGCCATACACAGCTTTATTTACAAAATGAGTGAGCTACCTGGTAGCTGGTTATAGAGTGTGTGTAAAAAGAGTTAAGTAAGAAAAAGAAAAAATGTCATGGTCTGCCACAAACAGGTGGCATGTGAAAGAACTCAGAGAACTGCTTTGGTTGTTTTTGGTATATCTGTTCCACTCCCGCTGCAGGTACGGTTACATACAAAAGAAAGCAGCAGCTTGAAGCAGTTCCTAATTATCAGGTTTCATTTGCCAGTGATCTGCACACACTTTATGGATGCCACCTTCTAAAATCACAATATATGTATGGGTTTGACTGTTAACTTTGCACTTAGTAAGCATCCTCTTGACCCATGTTCACAGCTGCCTACCTTTTCCTGACCACAAGAAACTCATGTTTACTTCTAAAACTGAAACCTGAGTTTTCATGGACCTAAGAAAGTCCACAAGTCAATCAGGAATTCTCAGGGGGTGCAACCTGCCTCTCCTTAGTGGATTTAAAGGCCTCATGAGGAGTTTCCATGAAGTGGAAAGTTTTACTTACTTGCTAATACTAAAGAAGGAGAGGAAGCACCACTATGAGAGAACTTTCAGACAAGCTTGAACCAAAGTTATATAGGATCAAAGACTGCTAGTAATGAGTGGGAGGCACTAGATCATTGGTGAAGAAACTTGTGATGTTTTCCTCATCCATGTGCCCGCAGAAACTGACTAATTATTAAAGGTGCTAGGAATACACTTAAACCTAACCAACATTAAACTCCCCAAGTGAAATGTCATTTAAATGACTATCTACCATTAAATCTCAAGAGAAAATGCATCTAAATAACTTGGGATGGACCTTTACCTGACCAACTCACCAAATTCTCTTCTTGGAATAAATGAGATTATAGAAGGAGAGAAGGACAAAGAATATCAATTCTTTTAAAATATAATAAACTTTGTAGTCCATAGTTTTGAGGGAAGAACAGCCTTTTTCACTTTTTTCTTCATGACTGGCTGCAGATAAAGTGAATGTTCACCCCAACATTTTGGCAGTGAAACATACATAGTGAAAATGTTAAAGCTGTCAAATCCCTTCATATTAAAGTTCTGCTTCTATACCATAACTTCAGTTTCTAGCTTATATATGGAAGAAGAGACCTTCCATTCCCTCCTAATACATGAGCATTCAGTTTAAACTGAGTGCTCACTTTACCCAAGAGTACATCAGACAGGGAAGCTTTATTCTTCCCTCTTGTCCATCGTGAATGTTGCTAGCTGGATATGAATCACAAACAAACATAGGAAAAGGAGTAATGGTCCATTGCTCTGTTACCATCTTCCTGGGTGGGAGAGCCATCCTCTTCTTCCATAACGTCATTTCCCTGCCACAAAAGATAATTACATTAAACAGTGAACATTAAAAATAAAGGGATTTGTCAAACACAGAGGAAGACTGAAACCATTTTATTGGATCTGAGGTCCCTCATTCATGAAGCACTAAGAGAGCTACTTCCTATGTATTTTCCCTGCAAGAACCTGCCATAAACAACATACAAAGCTAAAACATGCAAGAGCACTGTCATGTGGTGCAGACACTGCTAGGCTAAGTATATTGCTTCAGAATGTAAGTGGAAGATTTCATGTTCGAGTTTTTCTCTGCCATCCAAACGCTTTGCATAGTGCATCCTGAATTTCTATCTCAGGATTAAATTGTGGTCATTTAGGTCAAAATCTGTACTGACACATAAACTTCTAGCACTCATCAAGAAGGAGGAAGGGATACAGTGGAAAGGTCAATCAGAAACAGCTCTGGGCTTAGCCTTGGTTAGATGAACAAAATGGAGACACTCTTAAGAAACCTAATGGGATGGTACTTTGACCATGACCCATCTAGGATTCTGTTTCTTGTTGATTGCTGTTCCTTAGAATGATCCCTAACTACCCTTACATTTTTAAAAAAACTACTTTTTGGACTACAACTCCTACACTGGCTGAAGGATTTTGGGAACTAGTTTAAAAAGTACTTTCCTGAGCTCTGACCCATCCAACCTACAACATATTTTGTCTAGTGTTTTCTTTCACTTCTTGGCTTTCACTGTTGTTGGAGAAGTCCATGCCACCTTAACATTTGGGTCCACAAAACAAGATTTTGTACAGCTAAGTAATATCGACCCTTATGTTAGTTACCACTTCCATTCAGAGCCCAGATCTACAACCAGCTTTATCAGACATGGAGCTTTACCTCTGCATCTCGCTCCTCTGCTGAGATACTGACGAAGTTTGCATCTGGAGATTCAACAGGGGTTGACTAAGAGAAGAGAAAGAGGGGGAAAGCTGGGACTTACTGATGAATTTCCTATTGGGACAGGTTAATTGATATTGCACTCTGCATCAGAAATTATCAACATCAACATGTCCAGAAGTTCTGCTTATCTTGCATGCTTTTTACATCTCCTCTCAAGGAGTAATCAACAAGACATAGATGGCAAGTTTGCCTGGGCAACTGAGCCAGGATCTGACACTGGCAAGCAATGCATGCTTGGCTATATCCAATGTGCTTGTTGCTACAGCTCCAGTTTCTGACATCTTGGATGTTGGATATGTCACAAAACTACTGGGTTCCAACCAACAGACACCAACATAGTTTCATTTATATTTTGAAACTCAATGAGGGGAAGGGACGCATCAAGGACCATATGAAGTCTGGTGGCCCTGATACCAACCTTACCTGTAGACAATCATGGTTTTCACTGAAGATGTGAATTATTACCTTCAGTCCTCAAATTCCACAATTTCTGCCACATGTACCTTGACTTCTTATTGGTTTACCATACTTACATCTCCTTCTGAAGGTACCCCACTGGCAGCAGCAGGGGATGGGACCATGTCTCTCTCCTCTTCTTCCTCCTCCTCCTCTTCAGTTCCAGGGGCTACATAGGAGCCTGACATGGAAGACATGGTGTCAGTGCTGATCTCAGAGTGCTGGCTTTGGGAGGAGGCCATGGACATGACTGACTGTGCCAGACTGCTGCTAACAGGATCTAAGGAAAGAGGGAAAGTGCAGGAAAGACACGGTCAGGGAGGCAGGTCATCATCAAGAGATGTTTTGGCTTGGTTGTTGCTAGTTGTGTTTTCCTTTGGCTTCATGTAGCTGGGATAGTACGACAAACTTTCAAGAGCTTCCTGGATCCAAACCAAGCCTTTGGTTCTGAACAAATAAACTCCCCATTCTGTTGTGCTTTGAATTTCTTTGCTACTTGATTTCCCCATGCCCCCACTTCTTGTTGCTTTAATATCACACCCAGTTCCTAGTCACTTTTCTTGGGGCAGTTTGTGAACAGTGCCTTCTGAGGGGGAAAAACTACTGATAAATCTGCTTATGTTGCTGTTTGTACTGCTTCCCAACCTTCAGCAACAGCATGGCTCACTGCTAGTTAATTAACCAATTTTCTAGAAAAACAGGAAAACCAAGGCAGTACATCTGCAAAACCATATTTGGAACCAAGATACACACTGAACATGCATCTCTCCCATCTGTACAGCCCAAGTTTGATTAGCAAACTGATTACATGTGAAATAGATGGGAACACTGCAAATGGATCCATAATTGGTTGGAGAATCAAGCCATAATTGGTTGTTATCATCAATGACAGTCCTTCAGACTGGAAGGTCTTAAGGGGAGTGGCTCTATCCTAGGGCCATTGCTCTTGAACAATTTAATCAATGACTTAGATGGCAGGGTGGAGGAAATCCTTATCAGAATTTCAGATGACATAAAACTCAAGTGGGGTTGCCAACACATTGGAAGGTAGGGACAATTAAAAAGGACCTAGATAAATTAAAAAATCAGAAACAGAAATTAATAAAATGAATTTCAGTAGTGGCAAATGCAGATGTCTAAAGTTAGGCCACAAAAACTAAATGCACAGGTATAGGATGGGGGATGCATGGCTGACCTACGTGCGAAAAGCACCTTAGGATTAATCACAAATTGAGTATGAGCCAGCAGTGTGATGCTGCAGCAAAAAAGGTGAATGCTTTTTAGCCTGCATTAATAATAGCATGGTTCCAAGTCAAGGGAAGTAATAGTCCCACTATATTCTGCACTGGTCAGGCCTCATCTGGAGTACTGCATTCAATTCTGGGCACCTCATTTTAAGAAGTTGAAGCAAATTCAGAAAAGATGAAAAGATTTGTGGAGAACGAAATACATGAAGAGAGGTTAAAGGAGTGGGGCATGTTCAGTTTGGTGAAGAGAAGACTAAAGGGTAACACTGCACTCTTTAAATATCTCAAGAGCTGCCACAGAGAGAAGGGGGGCAGGTGTTCTCCTCTGCCCCAGAGGGCAGAACCAGGACTAATGGTCTGAAGTTACAGGGCAGTAGGTTTTGATTGAACATTAGAAGGAACTTCTTGACGTCTGTTTCTCTGGATGTCTTCAAAAAGAGGCTGGACAGTTACCTGCTGTGGATGCTTTACCTGGAAATCCTTCACTGAGCAGCAAGTTGGACTCAATGGCTCATGAGGCCCCTTCCAGCTCTATGATTCCACGACTCACTCTATGTATTCAGCCCTTCTCCATCAACGAGTTCAGAAATATGATAAAGTACAGGAGTATGGGATTGAGGTAAACCTTAAATATGTTTGGCTGTGATTCTCATAGGGATGTGCCCTAAGAATCAAGGTAAATAATCTTTCCTGTTGTACCTTCTGGGGAAGAGATAGTAGAGGACAGAGGTGTCCCTGTACATGAAGACTGGTCTATTGCTCCTGAAGAGGATAAGGTGAGATTTTCACTCTCTGGTGTCACACCACATTCCTGCAGAACATAGGAAAAGTTGTTATTTCCAAGGAAGTCACTATTGCCATTAAAGATAGGTGAGCTCTCCTGAGCTTGTCTTAAATTAAACCAGGAAAGATCTGAGATATTCTTGGGGACAAAAAAGAAAAGAAAAATAACTTGGATCATTTTTCAAAGGCAATCCAAGGCCTCTTAAAATTGGTCCTATCCAATGCCTAGTTCCATAATACTAGACACCTTCAAGGTGAAGAGACCTGTGGGATTTTGGTAGCCAAAGTGCTGTCAGCTGCCCAAGGCTCCAGGATTTTTGGTTAGCAAAGGCTTTGTTCATCCTCACCTGGCCAGCAAAACCTTTGTCAAGCAGAGAAGCCACCCATTTGTCTTGGACAGTATCCGCACTGCAGAAATAATTCAGTTTGAGCCCACTTTCTCTGCAGTGTGGATGCAGCCTAGGTCTCTGAATTTTCATCTGAACCTGGGAAGAATTCCAAAGTATGTAAAGATCACTTCTCCTCTTAGTCCCACTTTGAGAGAAAAGCAAAATAAAACTCATGTATTCATACATACATACACATTCTCACAAGCCCTGAAGCTCTTTTCCAAGTCTGACTTGAGATATATTTGCCAGCATCCCTACCAGTCATGATTCAAATCCTAGGAACTCTGAAAGCTGGAGAATTAATCCCTCCTACTATGTGTTCTAGGCAACTAATTTGTAAGAAAGAAAAACAGCAGTGTTTGAACAGAGACATTTCAAACAATCACCTCTTCTTGAGGACGAGGAGACTTCCTCCTAGAAATTCTGATCTCAGCTTCACTGCAGGTCTTCTCGTCTTCTTCTTCATGTAGTACAGAGGAATTCTGGGATATTGACCTGGAGAAAGACAAAACAATCTGATGGTGACCTCATTCTACCAGAAAGAAAAGAGGAGGATTAAAAGGCTATAAAGATAGAATAATAGAATCACAGAGTTGGAAGAGACCACAAGGGCCATCCAGTCCAAACCCCTGCCATGCAGGAACTTACAATCAAAGCACCCCCAACAGATGGCCATCCAGCCTCTGTCTAAAAATCTCCAAAGAAGGAGACTCTACCAGTCTCTGAGGGAGTGTGTTCCAAAGTCAAACAGCTCTTAATGTCAGGTAGTTCCCCCTAATGTTTAGATGGAGTCTATTTTTCATCCATTGTTCCGGGTCCTATTCTAGAGCAGCAGAAAACAAGCTTGTTCCATCCTCAATATGACACCCCTTAAAATACTTAAACAGGGCTATCATATCACCTCTTTTCCAGGCTAAACATCCCCAGCTCCCTAAGGTCTTAGAAGCCATCAAAGACAACCTAAATATCCATTTGCAACTAGCTAGCTTAGGAGTGGGCATCATGCAGCTTGTAGACCAGCAATGTAGCCAAGAGTCCTTAGGGGAATTTTATTAGCTCAACTATTGCGAGAGGGGGCTGACTACAAGAGCCCCTCGAGGTCGTCCTCCCGATGTTTATACCAAGAGACCAGGGGGTCCCAAGGAATGAGGCTGAGACAGATATTGGTTAACCACTAGATGTCTAATTTATTGAAATGGGGGAAACACACTCACAGACCATGCACTCACACACACGCTCAAGACTCAGGAATATCAGGGTTGGAGATTGGAACAGAAATGCAGGCGTTACTAATGGTGATGCTTACCGAAATGTGGTCCTCCTCCGGAAGGCAAATGGGGATGCGGGATGGTGGGAGACAAGCCTAGCTCCGCAGCCTGGGTTCGAGCTGACTTGCCGGTAACTAGCTTCGGAGGTCAGAGTGACGTGGAGTCGTTTAGACCACGAAGATAGCACACCGACTGGCCAGAATCTGGGGTTTATATAGGGCCAAACAGGGCCTGAGGCAAAAGGTGATAATTGCGATGATGACACCCTGCTGTATAGGGTTACATTGTGTTTGGTGGTCTTAATCCGAGGGGCCCATTTCCTGGGGGAATGTGTGACTAGGTGACACAATGCACCTCCCGATGGGTGGGGGCATGTGAGACTGGGTGGCACAATACAAACATTACACCTTTGATGGCTGAGGGTGCTTGTGACTGGGTGACACAATACACCTTTCCAATGGTCTGGATGATCTCATCAGGGAAATCCATCTGCAACTCTCCTGGACTATCTGGGGGTTATGTATGCCTTAAGGATTAAGGGTGGTCTGCCCAGGCCATGGGCGCAGAGGACCTTTTGCCTCCAATTCCACTGCCAGAGTTCATCTGGAGGTCATCATGGAATTTCACATTTTTGATAGCAGGGGAACTATGGGTAGCATATGGGGTTTTTCATATTTTGGAAATCAAGGGCACTATGGGTAACAGCAACAGACGGGATGCAGTCCCCTAGTGAGTGTGGTGGGTGTCAATATGGTCACCTTGCAACTCTTGGCAATTACCCACAGCTGAGTCAGATACATCAAAAAGACAAATACCAGAAGGACAGAAAACAAAAGGGACAAGGGTACCAGCACTAGACGTTGTAGACTTAGCAGTCTGCATGATAGCCACTGCAGTGCAAGAAGGAGAATCCCTCAGGCCACTTACTTAGATAGGCTCTTCTTCAGCTTAAGTCCTTGGCTGCCACAATCCGACAAATGTTCAAGAGGAGACAGAGTCTGGATAGGAGGCAAATGGCCATCACTCCCATAGGAAGGCAACATGCCCGACACATGGCTGTCTCCAAGCACATGGAGTGGAAGGGCTGCTGGAGATGGAGCGAGAGGCCCATTAAGGGCTTCCAGGAGGGAGACCACCTCATAGCCAGGAGGGATGTTCTCTGAAGACTAAGAGGAACCAGAGATAGGTATGAGAAAGGCACTTCCCATAGTATCAGGGATAGCTTTTAAAATGAGGAGCTCAAGACAAAAACAAAATACCTCAACCACCTCCCAAAGCAACCTGGCTTGTACAGAAAGGAGAGAGACTGATGTCACTGAAGAAAGAGCTGCCTATTTCACATACAATGGTTTACTTTGTATATTTTACTTTGGACTGGATTATTTTGATTGGCTGGGGTTGTTTTACAGGTAGGAAAAGGAGACCAAAGATGAATTATTGCAAAATGGCACACAAACACCACTGAGTGCTAGATCCACGCAGGGTATGGAAGCACAGCCCTACAAACAGAGAGAAAGAGAGAAACTGGGGTGGTGGGACTGGGAGGTGGGTGGAAATAATCTCAGACTAGGGTTGCCCCTTACTTGAGGGCCAGAAACCTTGTCCTATATGAGCATTCAATGGGATGCCAAAAATGGGATGCTGCTCCAGAGACTAGGACCCGAAACAATGGATGCAAGCTATAGGAAAAGAGATCCCACCTCAACATTAGGAGGAACTTCCTGACAGTAAGGGCGGTTCGACAGTGGAACACACTCCCTCAGAGAGTAGTGGAGTCTCCTTCCTTGGAGTCTTTAAGCAGAGGCTGGATGGCCATCTGTTGGGGATGCTTTGATTGGGAGTTCCTGCATGGCAGGGGGTTGGACTGGATGGCCCTTGTGGTCTCTTCCAACTCTATGATTCTATGATTCTATGATCCCTATCTTGGGGTACTGGGCAAACATACAGCCTGAAAATCACACACAAAATGCTGGGGGTGTGTGTGTTTTCGCTGTGAGTGCAGCTGGTTCTTAGCCTTCCTGCCCCAGGTCTAGCAGTGTGTTCAGGCTGGCAGTGGTAAAATTCCCCAGCTTGTGATGTCTCCTGGTCTGCTATCATGACATTTCCAGGAATTTAGGTGATCCCACAGGATTTGAGATCTCTCAGTCGCCCAGAAATGTTCCAAGAGACCCTCCTCTTACATGATGTGAGGCAGACTTGTCTCAGGTATCCCGGCCAGATTTGACCATCCTTCATTAATGCATGACGCAACCTGCAATAATGCAGATAAACCTCCACTGCTGTGAGGTTAAAATGCACACTGCTGTGTTAAATATGACCAATCAGTTCATTCATGCTGCAGATGAAGCAGAATACTTGTTCAGGTTTTATCTTCTCAGTTTGCATATTGCAAAACTATCGTATCAGAGGATGGAATGCTTGAATTTTTTCTCCCTGACACCTAGCTTTTCAAACTGAGAACTGTTTAAGAATCAATCTGTAAATTTGGAAACACAATTAATGTTATTTTCCTCTGCAAGCTAATACAGTATTGTCCAAATAATGTCCTCAAGTTCTTTGTGTGAAGTAAACCTGAGATACCTAGGAAACCCGTTCTACACTGGATTGATACAAGATCTACACTAAATTCTCCGGATGCTGATGAGACTGACTAGATTTCTGTAGAGCACAAGCAACATCAACCTTAGCCAGCACAGGTTAAGAGTGAGGAAGAGGCAGTCCAACACTGGAGGCCCATAGAGTCTCCATTCCTGATGTAGACCCTCAAAGGCCTCCATCCTAATTGCCTTTGCCATGGCCGCTAAAGGAGAGAAAAGCAGCCAACATCTTCTGCACTCAATCCTCTTCCTCATTACCATTCCCTTTTCCTTGTGTGTCATGTCTTATTTAGACTGTAAGCCTAAGAGCAAGGAACTGTCAAATTAACAACTTGTAAGCTGCTCTGAGAGCCTTTTTGGCTGAAGTGGGAGGTATAAATATTCTAGATAAATAATAAAATAAAGGTCTCCACTGTCCAGAAGTTTTCCAGATCTGCAATTCCTCTGTGCTCACCCATGGGTTCTGGTTCACACAGCCATTATTTGCAAGGTTCCAGCTGAGACTTCCTAACATAATTCCAGAGCCATTTGAAAGAAAGATAGTCAACTGGTCTTAACTTTTTTATTATATATGTATGCAAAGCATTTGTGTATTACCTCTCAGCCCACTATAGCCTTGAGGCAATTCTTTCTCACTTGAGTACAGTTCTTTCTCACTTCTGTGTAGTTGTGTACATGGACACACAAATGGCATTTTTTAAAAATAAGATATACATTATTGGTGCATTTTAAAAATAAAATACAGTGCTTGTTCTCAAAAATATACTGTTTCGAAGAAATGGAACTGTTGAAACACATTATATGTACAAACCATACTTGTAGATGTACATGTCTTATTTGCCAATAACTGTGTAAGATTTTTCATTTCTGAATAAAAATACTATTACATAGTCCCTCTTTCACTCTAACAGAATTTTTTCAAGCAAGATAGCAATTCATTCCATTTGTTTTTCCTTCGTGCAATACCAGATATCAAAATCAGTTCTTTCCTTTCCACACTGAACACGTTCATAAAAATGCAGTGGATATACACTGAGGAACATGGGCAATTGGCACTCCAGGCCACATGCCTGAATCATATTTACGAACACACTTGGTTCACATTTTGCCAATACGATAAACCTCTTTGGTACATAAAATATGAATTGCCTTTGATCTGTCTTAAAAAATTGTCACTGTGTTTCTCCAAAACCTGGACTTCCTGACTGTGTGATCTGATTGACTGGCAACTGTCAGTCACACTTCTCCCCACATTTTCCAGTTTGCACAATTGACCCATGACAGCCTCCATGCCACTGTACAAGAGGGAAACTTTTGAAGCCTGGCAGTTAAAAGCAAGTTTCTTTGTGTGCTCAATGTTTCTGCAACAGAGCTGTCTGCAGCCCAGAAAACCAATTCACCAAAGATGGTGTGTGTAAGAGACAGTGTCTCTGTGTGTCAAATACTAACTGAGTGCTCCTCTGAGTCTGATGTCTGGGAGGCGATGATGGGGTTGAAGCTGGTTGGCGAAAGAGGTCCAAGCTTTTTCCTCATAGCTCTGATTTGTAGCAAGGCCCGGAATGCTGCAGGGGGAGGAATGGGTTGGGAAAGAGGGGGGGCAGGATTAGCAGCTTCCAAAAAATCCAAAGTCACAAATAAAGAGGACAGAGGTTATTCTCAAAGGTTTTTTCTGACAAACATGTTGTGCTATAGCTGGTCATGACCACAGTTATCAAAAGCTAATACACACAAAGAAGAAATACTCAGCAAGGACTGGCAAGAGTTCTTAATGCTCCAATCAACCAACCAAGTGCAGCTCTTTTACCTTTGAGCACAGAATACAGGATGAGTCTCCTCCCTTATCCAAAATGCTAGGAACCAGAAGTGTTTGAGATTATGGAATATTTATATATACATAATGAAATCTCTTGGAGACAAGATCTAAGTCTAAACATGAAATTCATTTATATTTCGTATACACTCTATATACACAGCTGGAAGATAATTTCATACACAATATTTCAAATCATTTTGTGCATGAAGCAAGGTCTGTGTACATTGAACCATCAGAAAGCAAAAGTGTCAAATATCTCAGCAACTCATGCAGACAATTTTGGATTTTGGAGTATTTTGGATTTCCGCATAAAAGATACTCAACCTGCACTTGTAAAGTTCATTTCCTAATGTGAAAAGATTAAGAAGTATCAGTTACTTGCCTTCCACAGGGTGAAGGCTACCTACTTTAATCTAACATCTAGATGTAGGAGTGTGTGTGGGAACTTACGCAACCTGCAGATGGGGCAGTTGTTGGCTTGGTAGCGCAGGGTATCAGCGCAAGTGTTGCAGAGACAAAGATGGCGGCAAGGTAAGATCAAGGTATCCCGTACATCCGAGAGACAGACCACACACTCTGCACTGTTGTCACTCACCTCATCCTCTGCCACCTGAGCAGGAGAGGAAAGCAAAAAGCAGCCTTTTTTGGGATCATGGCTGGGTGGGGAGAAACATCCATACTGAGCATGAATAAGTGGGTGAACTGTTTAGGGCAGGTTTATATAACACTCAGGGAGGAAAAAGAGTAAAATCTAAGCAGTAACCAACTTGATATGAAAAAATGTACCATCACTATTTATTTTTGGCAAGTATAGGATGATACAGTTCCTCAAGACTATTTATGTGGTTCTCCAAGAGTTCCCAGAATCACCCTGCCCTCCTAATTTCATTTTTCAACAAAACTGACTAATTATGATCTCTCAAAACCTCTAGGATGCACAATGAACCATTTCATCCTATTTTTAGGGGTGGCAACCCATTTTAGGCTGCACTGCACAGTCAATTCCAGTTTTGAAAGAGGCTTGTATGAAACTAAATCAGGTAAGGATAACATGAGAATGGAACAAAATGGCTAATCACACCCTTTGGAGGCCTAAGAAGGTGCTGTTAGCCATTTTGGGATGAAAAACTTTGGAGAGATTTTGGGAGGCTTAGCCCCTGGAAGTTGCCAATGGCTCATTTGTGCTTTCACACAGAGAGAAATAGACAGAGAGATTAATGTTTGTGTGTGTATGCATATTAATGTCTTATAGTGCAGCATATAAAAGTGTGTGTATATGTGTGTGTGTACACACAAACACACATCCATTCTACATGCAGATTTTAGTATTTCTACCTCAGCACATTTATATTACAAAATCCAACCCAAGTGGGCTTATTTATATGCAACATTCAGCCTGCCTTGCATCTTCAACCCCATGTTCTTACCTTGGAATCCTGGGTGTTATATTTGTTTTCTATACCATAGATCTCCTGAAGCAGGTAGCTCACTCCATCCACCTAGGAGGGGATGGGAAAAGATAGCATCACAAAATTCACAGGAGGAAGTGAGAACTGAGAATGCCTCCAGGAACAACAACAGACAGTCTACCTGGGGAAAAGCTTCCTTCTTTCTGCCTTATCTTTCCACATTGAAAGGGTAACAGTCTCCTCCAGTTCACCAGGAAACACACATGGACACCATTCCACACTGTGTAAACTATTTGCACGCTATGTAAACTAGTGTAAACTATTGACAACTATTGACAACACTAAAAACAATTTAAAATGTATAGTTTAAAATGACAACTAAAAAGTTTTAAAACTGTAAAATTAAAACAGTACAGCATCCTCTTAACAGTTCTTTCTTTGAAGACCTTCAGTGCTGAAAAGTCTGCAAAATGAAGAAGCCTTTGCCTACTGGTGGAAGGACAGCAAGGACAGGGGCCCAGGAAGGGAGTTCCAGAGCAACCATCAAGAGTAGTCTCCCTTCTTTCCTATCCCTACCAGTCGTGCCTGTGAAGGTGGTGGGACTGAGAGAAGAACCTTTCAGGGCTCAGGTTGGCTCATATGGGGAGACACGGTCTGTCAGATAGCCTGCACCTAAGCCATGAATGGCTTTATAACTAGCACTTAAGAATTGTGCCCAGAAACAGACTGGTAGAATCATAGAATCATAGAATTGGAAGAGACCACAAGGGCCACCCAGTCCAAACCCCTGCCATGCAGGAACTCCCAATCAAAGCAACCCCGACAGATGGCCATCCAGCCTCTGCTTAAAGACCTCCAAGGAAGGAGACTCCACCACACTCTGAGGGAGTATGTTCCACTGTCGAACTGCCCTTACTGTCAGAAAGTTCCTCCTAATGTTGAGGTGGAATCTCTTTTCCGGAGCTTACATCCATTGTTTCGGGTCCTAGTCTCTGGAGCAGCAGAAAACAAGCTTGTTCCCTCCTCAATATGACATCCCTTCAAATATTTAAATTAATATGCTTTTTAAGAACCTACCTTTTGTTCTGGAGCTTCCCACCAGAAAATCTGAAGCAACTTTGCACAGCATCCTGCTGTGCCACCTGGCATTGCCACCACCAGCGTGAATCATTATTCTAAGGTCAAACCAAGACACCTAGCCATGTGATTGAGGGACTTGCACCAGTAGCAGTAGAGATGGGCGGCACAGCAGGAAACTGTGTAGACAGCCACCTGGTGTCGCTCCGGAATACACAGGTAATGGAGAATTCAGGCCAGTTTCAGGGTCAAAATACACTGATGGCAGTTCAGTGTATTCTGGCCAGTGTAGACCTTCCCCCACTAGCACTCTTAAAAGTAAAGGTATTCCTTGTTGACAAGGTTGTCAAGTTGTGTCCGACCGTAGGGGTGGTACTCATTTCTGTTACTAAGCCAATCAGCCAGCATTGTCAGGGACTACTCTGTGATCATGAGTCCAGCATGACTTCACAGAATGCTTTTTACCTTCCCACCAAAGTGGTACCTATTTATTTACTTGCATTTGCATGCTTTCAAGCTCCTAGGTTGGCAGAAGCTGGGACTAGTGATGGGAGCTCATCCCATCATGCAGCACCTGGGCCTCGAACTGCCAACCTGCTGATCTTGCAATCAATAGAGTCAGCATCTTAACCACTTCAGCCACTGCATCCCAGTAGCACTCTTAACCCTTATTTTACCATTTTCTCCAAAGTGGAGGCAGTGAGTGTGGCATGGTGTGGTGGGGAACAAATGGAAACAAGAAATAGCTGAAAAGGGCATGTTAGCAATATACATGAAAATATTTGTAAACCACACACTCACCACTTGCTTCTGTTTGAGGGGCTTCACACAAAAGCTGCCATCCGCATGCTGAGAGAAAGACAGAAATGATGAGACAGAAACTTTGGCATCATTCTCTCTTTACAGAATACACTGGTGATGAAGCAGAATTCATTCACTGAACAGCATCTGTTTAAAAAGACATGTATGCCGCATCACAGAGTAAAAAAGAAACATATTCTATTCAAAACATGTTCAGCATTTCAGAAATCTAAATATCAATTCCCTTTAACTCCATCCCTGTTATACTCGCAATAGCACTCTTCACTGTCCCAGCTCTCACCAAAGATAATTTTATTCACAAGTTCAAAGCATCCTCCAATTTGTTTAATTTATTGCACCATGTGGTTTTGTAAATATTTTTACATTCATTCAAATGTGAACAGCTGCCTGGGGGATACATACAGGCTAATTATGGAATGAAGGCATTTGGGATTGTCATGAGGTAGGAGGAGTAGTTTCCACCTGGGCTCTAACAGCATGCTTTCTGATTAGGTATCACAATGGCCCAAAAACCCTAAAGGCACTGAAACCCAATTAATCTTGGAAGCTAAGCAGGGTCAGCCCTGGTTAGTATTTGGATGGGAAACCAGGATGAATACCAGCTGCTGTAAGCTATATTTCAGAGGAAGAAATTGGTAAAACTACCTCTGAGTATTCCTTGCTTAGGAAAACCCTATGAAACTCATAGGGTTGGCATAAGTAAACAGGTACTTGAAGGCATGTGTGCACATTTACATATACATATACAAACACCACAAGAGACACCACACAATAACACCTCTCTGACATCTTCTAGGGTCAATAAAATCTTCAGTTGGCTAATATAGGCTTCCTACAACTACCACCTTTAACTTTGCAGGTGCTCTGCTGTACAAGGAAGGTGATCCGTTCCTTCTGTCCTTCCACCAAAGAGTTTCATTGCTCAAGTGAGATGAAATTTTGTGGACCTCTCTAAGCATCCTTGGTGGTCCTGGAATAATCTTGGAATAATCTGGAATAATTTATGGATCTGTAGACATGACCACCAGTTTCTAAGGCAAATGCCCTTGCAGTGGGGCATCCTCAGTCATACTCACTATTAATGAGGCAGAGGCAGAGACAGAGACAGAGACAGAGCTACCAGGGTTCAAATACCAGGACTTCTTCACTGGTAAGGATAATGTCATCCTCTGCCACCTATCTCAGGCTTCTCTGTTCCTTTTTCAATTTAGCTATGGTATAATTCTTCTAAACTGCAGTGGGGCAGATCTTCCCAGAACCCCACATTATGATATATCCCTGACTGAATGCAAAATATTTTGTGATGGCCTTGCTGTGGCCAGACAACCAAGAAAAATTAGACTTACAAAACTGAGAACTCCTCATCTTATTTTGTCAATATGGATCAATACAGCTGTGTGCATATTAGGACACTTCTTAAGGATTTTGCTATGAGGACTGTCAAGATGACCATCAGTGCTTCATAATTTACTGCTATCTCGCTGACCCTTGGAAATTCCCTCTCAGTGGTCTTACCTAACAACTCCCCAAGCAGCTCAACAGTCTTCCCAGTGCCGTTACCATACAACGTTCTTGGACAATTCTTTGTGCACATTCAGGAGGTGTGACCATGAGTGTTGCGCAAAAAACTAGCTTGGACAAGAAATCAGCAGGAAGACAGCACTCACCTTCTCAAATGTTGCTAGGAGTACATGGCAGTGGCCCATATGTTCTGCAAGACAGGAAAATAAGCCAAGGATGAGTGTGGGCAAGAATTTTCTTATTTTCCTGTAGCCGCCTGACTCCTCAATAAGGGTAGTTTTTAGAGTCGACAAAGTTTAAAGTCAGGTAAATGAAATATGGAGAAACAGCTTGATGCAGTTAGCTTTCAGAGTGTACTTGTTTGTTAAAGTTATTCAATAATGCATCAAATGCGTACTTGGAATGTGGTTATCTTATAAGAAGCTATGTTGTAAAGGTACCATGATAGCTTCCAAGAAAACCCATTTGGGCACCCATATTAAGTCAGGGTAAACCATCCCTTACCATCTCCCTCATCTACCACTGCGAGAACCACCATGGGATAGACTTCATGGTCCAGGTCAAAGCCCAACTGTAAAGAACAAGAAGAGAAAAAGTGAGGCAATTATTACGATGAAAAAATGGTTAAACAGTTGGAAATATTATTATGATGCACATGTGCCAAGCAACCATATCTGAAAACTTCATAACATAGAACTTGCTATTTTGAAACTGCACCATTCAACACTGAATTTGGCTTTCAGATTGTCTGGAGGAAAACACATGTTGGCCTGCAATGTCAAGCTTAGAATGAATGGTTTTTGAAGAGGCAGTGGTGTGTAGTGATTACAGCGCTAAACAGGAACTTGAGGTGGTTCAAGTTTTGGTACTCCCTGAAACTCATTTCAGTGTCTTTGGCCAGTCACTCTATGACCAATCTCACAGGAGTGTCAGGAGGATAAAACTGGGTCAGGAAGGAGCCAGGTAGACTGCCTTGAGTTCACAAAACAGGATATGAACCTTACGAATAAATGATTGGTAGAAGTTTCTTCCAATCAGCTGAACAGATAGAGAATAAACACTAAATACACTCTTGGAGTCTCTCCTGCATTAATTCACTTGTGCAAAAGTTGCAAAGATGGGAGAGAAATGCAGGACACAGACACTTTAAAAATGGGATGTGTGACTTAAGAACCATCCTTCCTTCAGTGCTCCATCTTCTCCAACACACTTTGAAAAAACAAAACTTCCTCCTTCCCTTTTTATCCCCATCTTGCCTGGCCCAGGTGCCCTGGAGCATGTCACACAAGTGCTTTCAAAAGTAAATTAAACATGACTACCTCCTCAATCCTTTCTTTTGCAGGACACCTAAATTTACAAGTTGCTACAACAGAAATGAAAAAGGAATAGGTAAATGTGTGTCATTTCCTTCGTTACTACAATGCATTCTGCTTAGAAGAAAGATTGCACTTCTGTGCAAAACTTCCCAGCTCCTCTAGCACCTAAGTCAGGGGTAGGCAACCTTTCCCCTTTAAGGGCCGAGAGACTTCAGCTCCCAGAATCCCAGGAGCTATTGGCCAACATGGGACTATTGGCCAACATGGCTGAGGCTTCTGGGAGCTGAAGTCCCTTGGCCCTTAAAGGGGAAAGGCTGCCTACCCCTGACCTAAGTATTGATAGTCTGATGGCCTATTAAGGAGCTCCTGTGTGTCTGCTTCCTTACTGAGATGACTGCCTCATTTTCCAACCTGCTTGAACCTTACTTACCTCTTCTTCTGTCCATTCTGAGGGGTCAACAGTATGGGAAGGGAGGCAAAACTGCTGGCACACTCCTCTCTTGTAGTGGACAGTCTCAGATTGTAAACTGTTGTCTTTGGGGATGTAACTAACAGAGAAAGGAGGAGGACACAGGGTAAACAGACGCAACACATGTGTTTGTAGTTTGACCCACAAAATTCAGAGCCCCCCCCCTTCCACTGGATAATAAAGACTTCTTTGTTCTAGAAGGCTTTCTCTCTGAAGGACAGGTCATGTTTTTATCTATTGTTTTTTTTAATCAGCTGTCTACTTCTATTGAATTTTACTGATATTGTGATTTTATGGTGATGCTGCTCATATTCATTTAATTGTTATAAGCATCCAAGTGATGCATAAGGCTTAGAAGCATGTGGTAGAAATTCTTAAGATACATTTAAAAAAAAAAGCCTCTACTCCACACACAAAAAAAGTTTTCTCTCCATGCAGGACACCAGCTTTATCTCAAGCAAGCAGGCTACACTTTGAAGTTAATTTTAGGCCTGCTTTATTTAAAAAAAAAAAAAAACTCCCCCAGATGGCTGATTTATTACTGAGACTATCAAAACCACCAATCTAGATTCTGCTCCAGTATTCTTGGGCCTGTTTTTAGGACATGCCAACCTTTAGCAGACCAAGGTTCACCTTCAGCACTATTGTGAAGCACTCATCTGCAGCCTGATGGCACCCTGCTGTCACAGATCAAAAACCACACCACAATGAATTCTGTGCAACTTGTCAAAAGACAGTCTGGATTGAATTCTGCTTTGCCAGAGGCAGAAATCATCCTGAGACTCAATAGTTCAAATTGCTACTTGTTGTTGTTGTGTGCCCTCAGGTTGTTTCTGACTTGTGACTGTAAGGTAGTCCTATCACAGGGTTTTCTCGGCAAGATTTGTTCAGAAGGGTTGCCTTTGCATTCTTCTTGGGTGTAACCTGCCCAAGGTCACCCAGTGGTTTCCATGGTTGAATGGTGATTCAAACCCTGGTCTCCAGAGTCATAGTCCAGCACTCAAACCACTTTGAAACTTTCTATGTCTGATGGGCCATCAACCTGTGTCTGGCTGATTCCCTCTCTATACACATAACACACTCAGCTCCCAGAAGTCCCCAAGCCTTATTGCATGAGAAAAGAAAGCCGAGGCTGATTGGGAGAGTAGCAGCTTTCTCCTTTCCTCTTCACATGCTGTCACAGAACTTCTGTTCTCTTTCCTGAAGGAGATGGCCATAAAAGTGTGCCTTTTGCCAGATGGCTTTTTCCAGCATGACAAAAGCCACGCTTTTATGACCGCTCCCTTGGGAAGAGAGCGGAAGTGCTTCACCGGCATGCAGAGAAGCATGGAGAAAGCCACTGCTCACCCAATCCATTTTTGCTTTCTTTTCTCCCAGATGGTATAGCCAGTCACTAGGAATTCTGGGAGCTGAAGTTCAAAACCCCTAAAGCAGGGGTAGGCAACCTTTCCCCTTTAAGGGCCAAGGGACTTCAGCTCCCAGAAGCCTCAGCCATGTTGGCCAATAGTCCCATGTTGGCCAATAGCTCCTGGGATTCTGGGAGCTGAAGTCCCTCGGCCCTTAAAGGGAAAGGTTGCCTACCCCTGCCCTAAAGAATGAAAGCCAGAAATTATTGTTCTACAGGGATCTGCTACCAATAAAAGGGTTTGATTGTTTGCTTCCACATATGCCCTGTCTATATATTTGAAAATGAACTGAAATAAAACAGAAACACCTTTAGCCTCCATGGATTTCTTCATCTAAGACAGGGATGGGCTCTCCATCTGTTGATGTACTACATCTTTCATCATTCCTCACCACTGGTTAGTCTACCTAAGGCTCATGGGAGTTGCAGCCCAACTACATCTGTAAGGCTATATACTCCACATCCCTACAGGATGTATTACACCGTGAAAGGCAAGGTTACTGCTCCTCTTCTGACAGTTACAGGTGGGCTAGATATACTTTTCTCTTTAGAATACTAAACAGAAATATTATGGGGGGTTGCAGATTGCCAGAAATAGTGCAAATTGAGTCCACTTTTAGGGTTAGGGTTAGGGTTAGGGAATCATGGGAACTGTATTTTATTGTGGCACCAGAGCTCTCTGACAGAGAAGGCTCAATGTCTCAGGAAAAAACCAATTCCCATGATTCCATAGCACTAACCCTAACCCTAAAAGTAGACTCAATTTGCACTATTTCTGGCAGTCTGCAACCCCCATATGTTAAGCTTTCAAGAGCATGGTCTGTCCTGTTTTAACCCACCCTCTCAAAATTCAGTCCAGGCAGATGCTGGGGCTCACAAAAAAGGAGGTCACATGTGGTCTATGAATATTGCCCACCCATGCATTAAGAGCTAAAAGGGAAAGGGATTTCATTTGCTTTAAAGGTGCTCAAACAATCCCCTCCATGCAGACATCCAGTACAAGGATGGTGGCAACAGGACAATACTTGGCACCTCCACCCTCAGTACTGTGCCATTCCCAATGTTAACATGTTTAGCAAAATATCTGCAATGGAAACATGGCATGAGTGTGGGCTTACCACCCACATGCACACACACCTTAGAAAACCTGGACCCTGTCACACTATAGATTCCAGTTTAACTCCCTATGGAATCCTGGGATTCACAATTTAAGGAGGGGTACTTAAAATTGATAGCCAAAAAACTCTAGTGCAGACTACAAATTCCAGGATTCCATAGCATGCAACTACAGCAGTTAAAGTGGAATCATAGTACTGTAATTCTGTCGTGTGACAGAACCCCCTGGTAAGACTAAATATGTGCATGTATACAAACAGGTTCAGATATTACAATAAGCACATGGATGTGAAACCAAGAAGGCATGATTCATTTTCTACTCTGTATATAAATGTATTGGGCAGTGGCGGTATTGAGTGTGTTTGGACCACAGCAGCATTACATCATTACAATCTCAACAGATTCTATGGGATATATATGGTGCCCACACCCCAGCCCTCCTGTTATTTACCTCACTACCCCATTTTGGAATTCTTCAGTAGCTTGATAATAAATTGTTATAGCCACCCGTGCATCCGTGTCAAAAGTAAACTCCACATTATAATGGACTTTAGCTTTGCTGACTTCTTCACCTGGAGTCTTCACTTCCTCTGTGCATCTAGTAAATCAAGACACAACAGTAAAAATCAATCAAGTTCTAGTATTTCTAACAGATGAAAAGGACTGAGTTGCCCAACTATTGATCTGATATCTCTGTCTTCTGCTAAAACATATACACTGGGTGGTTTCTTCCGTTAAGGAAAAATAATTGCTGTAGGCAAGAAATGGCACTGGATTCATAATCATGAATTACCAGAAAATTCTAGTAACAGTGTAGTACTATCTCCACAATGCCATAGGGACAAGTGGTCCCAAGCTATTTTAAAAGATTAGAGAGATTTGAGCTATTAATGTACCCTCTGAATGGTTTGGCCACATGTCCTGCTTTTCATTTGTAATCTCACTCACTCTCTCTTTGATGATGTTTCGGGAGAACTGAACTAGACTAAGAAGGAGCAGATGACATGAGAAGAATAGACTAGACTGATCATTGTAGGGACAGGTACATTTTAATTGCCATTATATTGCAAGGACATTTTTCTTTTTAGAATATTTTTTTCTTAAAAATAAACATACTTCCAAATATAAAAATAAATGTGGATGGAGGGAGCCCTGGTGGCGCAGTGGTTTGAATGCCTGTACTGCAGCCACTCACTCATAGACCACAAGGTTGCGAGTTCAGTACTAGCCAGGGCTCAGGCTTGACTCAGACCTGCATCCTTCCGAGGTTGATAAAATGAGTACCCAGCTGTTGGGGGGCAATGCACTTCAGTTATAAACCGCATAGACATCCCATAGTGTGGTATGAAGCGGTATATAAATGAAGCTGCTTTGCTTTGCTTTGCTATCACATAGTTTCTAGCAAACACTACCTTGTGAAGTCATAGGCCAGAGGTCGGCAACTTTTTTTTGCCAGGGCTGGGAGCGGAGGGGGAAATGGTGCTGGGGGCCGGCATGAGCGCGCTTGCCCGCACATGCACATGACGCCCACCGTTGTGTGCATGCGTGCACATGTGGGGGGGGGCACCATTTTTGAACACCGCATGTTGCCGGCACTGTTGGACATTCCGAAATGGCGCCGGTGCCAGCGTTGTGCGCATGCGCACGGCTCCGCTAGCCGTCCCTAAATGGCGCTCTGCGTCACACGCACATTGTTCTTTTATTTGTTATTTTTCTACATTCAGAGGGATCCTTCACCCCTAACCCCAGCGAATGTGGAGGGACCATTGTACTCCTTCATTTTTTAATATAGTGTTGATACTGGTGCTATCTGGTTCCTAATCCAGAGGTTTACTCAGCAAGGATGTGGTAACTACAAGACTCTCTCTCTCTAAGGACTTCACCACATGCAAGGTTTAAACCGCAATTGTAGCAAGAGAATAGCACCTTTGGCAGTACCTATCGCAAGACATCACCCCTGACCCATTGCTGCTGTGACTCAGAAGTGTTGTTAGCATCTGACAGCACTGTTAGCATCTGAAGCTAGTTTTCATTGATGTGAAAACCTGTCAATAAGCGACCAACCACTCTGCCACCCCAGTACTCCATTGATGTGATAAGTGACAGTCTGCAGCAGTTTTGATATTGAGCAGTCGCATGGTGTCATTCTCCTCCTTTCCCTCCCCCCCTTTTTTTTCTTTTTCTTCACTAAATCACATTCCCATAACTCTGGAATTGCATTACAAAAAACAAATTAAAATAAATTAATAAACAAGAAAGGCATGCTGGGTAGGGCATAAGGGGGAATATGAAAGAGAGAACATGAGACCATCAATAGCCCCCATCTAAATAAGGCTCTTCTTATGCAGTGGTTATTGAAAATCTTAATTGCTTTAATTTTCCCGTAACCCAGATAAGCGTGCCAACCGAAACATAGACCGTCGCCTTCCAGTTCTAGTAATTCATCATGTTCCAAAACAATCCACTCTTTAAGCCAAGTCAAACAGCAAGCCTCAAAATAGCGTTTTAAGTTAGGTACTCCCATCCCTCCTCTTTCATGTGAATCTTGTAAGATGTTTATTTTGCCAGATAAAGTTATTCAAATCCTTATGCCATTTTTTAAAGAAGTCCTCCTTAATTATTACTGGTAACATTTGGAATAAAAAAATCATGTTTGGTAGAATTTTCATTTTAATTGTTGCGATTCGTCCCGATAATGTTAGTTGTTTGTTACTCCAATGGGTCAGCTGCCTTTTAATTTCCTTCCAAGTTTTTTTATAGTTCTCTTCAAATAATTCCATTTTTTTTGTAATTGTTATACCTAAATATTTTGTTTGTTTTGTTTTTGTTTTTAAATAATAGGATTGTGACAAGATGGAGGCTGGTGTGATAAAGTCCTAAGTGTCCAAGATTTTTCTCCAATGATCACACAAAAGTCACAAAGGGCATGTGCAGTGGTGACTCAAGAGATCGTGCTGGTGATCACCAGCAGGTACCTATGATTTTGGAAGCAGTTTGTATTTTTCCCTTTCCCCTTCCTTTAGTTAAGCTGCACATTTTTCTCCAATGATAGATCTTCCTATATGTGAAAAATAAAGAGCAGGGAAGTACAGCCTGAAGAGATTCCCCTCAGAGCAGATTTGAACCACCCTTCGGCAAGGGTGGGAATGGAATAGGGAACTATGAGTGTGGCCTGTATGACATGGTCTTTGTGTATAAAATTGCATGTATGTGGCCTGTATGACATGGTCTTTGTCATTCTCCTCCTTTCCCTCCCCCCTTTTTTCTTTTTCTTCACTAAATCACATTCTCATAACCCTGGAATTGCATTACAAAAAACAAATTAAAATAAATTAATAAACAAGAAAGGCATGCTGGGTAGGGCATAAGGGGGAATATGAAAGAGAGAACATGAGACCATCAATAGCCCCCATCTAAATAAGGCTCTTCTTATGCAGTGGAAGACTAATTCTGTCATTAGTCACAATGTTCAAGTCCTCACAATGACACTTTAAATGACTTGTATTGCAAGGACACTCGGAATGAGAGCAAGTCCTCACAATAACACTTTAAATGACTTGTATTGCGAGGACACTTTTTAACCGGAAAAAAGGCACATGAAAGGAATGCAATTTTATACACAAAGACCATGTCATACAGGTCACTCACTCGGCACATAGCTGCTAAACCCAGCCAAAACTCAGACTCCGTTTAAGGGGATGCGATGCAAGTCATATTCCTGCCACATTCTATGCAGAACAAGAGAAGCTGGCATGATACAAATCCCCACCCCTCCTCCAAATAATTGTATATTCATGTATGCCTGCCTGCACCCAGATATACATGCCTCATCATCCCTGCTGCATTATGTATGTTGAAGCTGATCTACATACAAGCAGCTCTTTCCAAAGCTGATACTCACTGTTGTACCATTGGGTAAGAGGCTGACTTTCATGATCCAGAAGGCACATCTGGGAAAAGAACACCATCCATGGTGTCCTTCCTTCTGGAGGCAGGCAGAGACTGTTTTGTGTCAACAGTCCTCTGGTAACTAACTGCTCATGGGAAAAGCATTTTTAATAACGTGTTGTGTTATCTGGATTTGTTGTTACTATTTTATGGATGGGTATGTTTTTACATTGCGTTTAATACTAATTGCAGTTTAATTATATTTTAACTTTTGTATGTTTTAATGATGTGAACTTTTATCTGTACCTCTTTTAACTATGTTCACTTGAACTCTAGGGCTAGGGGGAAAAAAGGCAGAAAATAAACAAACAAACAAACAAACAAACAGCAACCACTGGTATAAGTTCCTGTGGCATTTCGGAGATAGCAAGAGGAAAGTCTGGGAGCATGAAATGAGACCATTTTGACTCCAGCTTCCTGCCTTCAATCAATCTTGCATGTTAAACCAGGATTTCAGACAGGCATTAGTTAATTTTGCTTAGAACTGGGCAAGAGATAGAAATGCAGTGCTCTTTCACGCCACACAATTGCAGTGCTATTATTCCACTCTAACTTTCATGGTTCTGTCCTATGGATTCCTGGCATTAGCAGTTGAGGGAAAGGCATTAAGAATCCTTAGCCAGGGAGCTCCTCTCCTACTTCTGACCAAACTACAAACCACAGAGTTCAATAGGTTGTGGCCATGGTAATTACAGTGGAATCATAATGGTTCCCATTTCTTGGCAAGAACTGTCTGAAACTGGCTGAAAGTACTAAAAATACTGTAAATCAACAGTGCATGGAAAGAAAAGGCAATATTAGTAACAAAAGCAGAGGGTCTGTGAAACTGGAATAGAACTTGCTGTTAGTGAAGCCTCTTTCTTAAAGTTTCAGTATTGTACAGCTGACTCTGTCTGTGTGTGTGTATGTGTGCACCTTCCAGTCACTTGTCAATTTATGGGGACCCCATGAATTTCATAGGGTTTTCTTAGGCAAGAAATAGTCAAAGGTGGTTTTGCCGGTTCCTTTACTAGGTCACTTTTTCTTTAGTCCTGAGCTCTGAACTGTTAGGTTTTATCGGGTTCCAATTCCAGCCCAGCAACAGGAAAGAATTTAACTCCATCTAAATCTTGTTGTCACCCGCAGTGACCCTGAAAGCCAAACAGGGAAGGGAGGTGAAGATCTAAAAGAAGGCAAGGAGCCCGCCCAGTAGCCTTACAGGATATCTGCATAATCCCCCCCAACAGCCATACTTAATCTCTTTGCTAATCTTGAGGAGCTACACACGGATATCCCCCCTCCTTCCGCACAGTAGCTGAGGAATTGCTTCCAACAAGGTACACCAGAACAGAATTATACACAGAACTGAGACTTGATTTTTTTTTTTTTTACTTGCCTTCTAAGGCCACGTTTAAGTAGTGCCAATGTTTTAAAGAACACAACAATAGCACACTAGAGTCATTTGCTGGAATGGTACGTGTGTGCTCAAAGATTTGAGCTTCACAAACATATCAATGTGGGTCAGGGGGAACACAACAGATAATCCTTTTCTGACCAATGCACTCATGGGTTTTTTAAAAACAAAGTACAAACAGAAAAGCATCAGGTCTCTGCCTCAAGATTATTGCAATTTGTCCTTATGCACTTATCTGCACTTTTCACAACTGGCACGACCAAACACACATTCTGTCATTTAAGCACAGATGCTTTGTTGAAACCATGTTGGAAAAGAAGAGAAAATTGGTTTAGTGACATCTAAAAATTAAGCATGCTTCTTGCCATTATCACTACCCACAAAGGCAAGCAGCCCTCAAATCTGTATTATACCCGTGCTGTTTTACCAGATAAGTGGTTGTGGCCCAGGAATATATTTTTTAAATAAGGTTTTCAATTTCCATTTAATTCAATTATTTTCCATTAAATGTGGAGAAGATACCTTTGATATTTTAATAAATCATTGTTGCTGACAGGAAATTTTATAAAGGCATCTGCAGAAATAGAAAAGGGGCGACAGAACTAATATTTTGCATGTAGACTCTTCCAGGATCAATTTCTCACATATCTGTTCAAAAGGATACCAGGTAGTGCAGCTGGGAAGGCCAAATCAGAGTTGAGCAGAATATACTGGACTAGACAGATGGTGAAGTGGCCTTATACTGGCAGGCTTATCCAGATTATTTTTAAATTGTGAATTTTAAATGATGAATTTTAAATGTGGATTTTTTAAAATATGTGTATATCTTATTTGTCCTTTTAAACTGATGCGTATTTTAAGTGATGTGTTTTAACTGCTGTGGTGTGCCTGTTAATTGTTGTTGTTACCCACCTCAATCCATGGGGGAGGTGGGTAAAATTATGTTGTTGTTGTTGTTGTTATACAAAATCAGCACAAATCGATTTTGATCCAGTAGGCCAAACACACACATACCCTGAAGACATGGGAAATCTCACTAACTATTGAGAACTGGGAAATCCCCATAACTAAAACGGACCCTCACAAATCTTGGAACTACAGACTTACTTGACTAGTCGCAATGTGTCCTTACGGATGTTGATCAGGCTCCTCAGAGTCTTCACTGGCTCCTGGGGTGGTGGGGCAGCATAGGGAAACTAGACAGAAAAGAGAGAAAACAAAAGAAATTGGACATGTCATCCAGCCTGTAAAGTCTGCAGAAACTACTTTCTAAAGCTGCATCTGCACTACAGAAATAATCCAGTTTGACACCCCTTGAACTGCCACAGCTCAGTGCTATGGAATTTTGCAATCTATGGTTTTGGGAGACATTTAGCCTTCTCTGTTAGAGAGCTCTGGTGCCACAACAAACTACAATTCCAAGAATTCCATAGCACTGAGCCATGGCTGTTCAAGCGGTGTTGAACTGGATTATTTCCACAGTGCGAATGCAGCCTTAGGCTCAATGAATATTGAACCATGGGGCACTTTCTTCAACAAAGGAGGGCCATAGAGCTCAAAATGCATTAGACTGCAAATTGTTCCTCTAATACACTTCTGCAAGCCTTCGTTCCCACATTGATGTCTTTCCTATCACCTGCCCTTCTGTCCTCATGCTCAACAATGTAGGATCCTCTGAAGAATGCTACAGTCAGAGAAACAAACCTAGTTCAGGGACAGATTACAACAAGCCAACCTGAAGTCAAGACTCTTGTACTTTAGGCACATAGCAAGGAAACAGCTAATCATCACATGCATCATCTCCTGGCACAGAATAAAGAAGAAAGCCATAAATAGTTATCTATATGCGTGCTTATGATGCTGCTACAGAGAATCCTGGTACATGGGGGAGAACCATACATGGTGCATTACGAGTGGTTTCAAAGACAACTATTGGGCAGTTCAGGGTGGAGTTAATGGAGGAAACAGCTTCTAAACTGTTCACACATGGCTACTAAACATACATGACACATGGCTACTAAACACACAAGGAAGACTTCACCACCACACTGAGATTTAAGCATGGGTTTCCAGAAGAACATGAAGGCAGTAGACAAAGTCAGGTTAAAAGTTATGAATCTGAGGACTGGGCTCCCTCCCGGCAATTTAGCAACAAATAAGTCTGCTCAGATATGCTAAGGAGTACTTATTTCATGTAAAGTTCCTCTCCTGAGTTTCAGCACTTTGTTGTGACAGACAAGGGGCAGAAGAAGAAGGGTTTGGGGAACTGTTGTGATTCAATGTCAGCAAGTGTTCTCCACCTGGATTTCACTGGTACACTCTTATGATTTCAGCCATACAAAAGAAGAAAACATGAAATGTGTTGGGTCCATTTGAATATATGTGAGAGCAAAGAGAGTAAAAAGAGAAAGATGTGATGCACTGAAATTTGTTGCAAACTGCTATGCATTCTTTCTGGAACAGCCTTGGTCTCCCTTCACATGAAATGAGTATCTTTTGCAAGAAAAACAAAAAATACAAATATAGTTGAATCACTGTGTTAGCACCACCTATGCCTGATGTTAGCTGCTCTCCACTTCTTCAGAGCAAAAATGGTCACTAGCCACCACTGTTCAGATTATGTTCCCATTCAAGCCCATTGTGACTGTAAAACCTCCCAAACAGAACAGAATATATTCTTGCACACACTGTGGACACGTTGTAGCTGCCTTGGGAACCTTTTGTCTTGAGATGTGTATAGGGATAATAAAAAAGCAATGACACAGGATGTTTCCATTCACACCTTGAACAAATTAATGCAAGCTAGATCTACCCTGAGACTCAGTACTTTCAGGTGAGAGCATGGGAGCTGCTTGCAGTACCTCTGCAGCCTGTTATGCAGACTCATTTCCTCTTGGTTTTCAATTGCTCTTATAGCAGTCTAATGTACTCAGTTCAGTAAGAGGAGGATATTTTTAGCTTGCTGATACAGCACGATGTTGATTTAGATCAGGATCTGGCAGTGGTACAGTGATAATTCTTTGCCTGCCTACTTGCCACAGAATGAATATAGATTTGCCTATTTAACCAGCTATGCTTCAGAGACAAAAGGGAATTATGCCACCTTGCTACTGGTCACCTGTAGGAAATAATGACAAAAAGTTTGTGGGAGGGGGTGCAGAGGAGTGTTTTTTTTTTGTTTTTTTTTGGAAGAAAAGGAAATGAATAGGCCAGAAAGTAACTATGGCATTGTACAACCCATGCAAAATCCATGCTGCAAAGAAGACTGGCTGATATGAAGAATTGCCCTCTAATGACCTTGAGTCATTGGTGTTAGTATGCTAACATCCATGAGAATGCACCTTGCAACTGTATTTTAAGAAATCATGCCAAGGTAGAGTTAAACAATATGACTATCAAAAGAGTTGAGTAGTACTTGGCGAAATCTCTGCCTTTTCACCATAGCTCCTTCCCATTTTTGCTTCTAGTTCACCATGACATCTTGCCTCATTTACAAATCCAAAACAAAGGCCATTCACACCATTCAAGTATTCTACAGGACAGAGGCGAAAGAAATATTTTAACAGTTCCACTTTTTTGCACTTTCTTGCACAATTTTGCGTGTTTATGAAACTTAAAAACATAAAAGCCTTAATCTGGTAGAAAATTGTGAATATATCCTGTACTAAAGAAAGACCTACAAACTGATGCACCCTACAATTCCTAAGCACATGTATATTGTTTTATGTTTTAGCCATCTGAGATGTAGGGAAAACTATGAAAACAGGTGTAACAAATTTTATGATACACAAAAGGAAGCATATTACAGGACTTCGTAGGCCAACACCAATGGTATCAACCAGGACTCCCTCCAGTTCCACATTTTGAAATTGCCCCAGGAAGGACTGGAGGAAATACACAATGCTCCACCTCCAAGTCTCCTACCAGACAAATATCTTGGAAGAATACCATAGCTGATTACACTGAAAAGCTGCTGAAAGCTCCAACAGTACCAACAGTGACATATATATTATATATATATCTCCCACCCAGTTCCTGGTGTAGATTGTTCACCAAGGCATCTCTGTTGCATAATTTGGACTAAAGCAAAATTGAAATGGATTCAGATACCCTGGCTCTGAGAGCCTGCATGGTGAAGTGGCTTGAGGATTGGACTAAGAACTCTTGAGTGACCAGGATTTGAATCCTCACTCAGCCATGGAAACCTACTGGGTGACCTTGGGCAAGTCAAGGGAATGGCAACCCCCTTCTGAATAAATCTTGCCAAGAAAACCCCATGATAAATTCACTTCAGGGTCACTATAAGTTGGAAATGACTTGACGACATACAAAAACTACCCTGGCTCCACCCTTCCTGACCTAGGGCCTCGGCAGACGGCTTATTGAGCCGTCTTGAAGGCACAGAAGAGGAGGAGCAACCACATGTGCGGCACTCATTCCTCTTCCTGAGGTCGCCCTCGGAGCTGCCGGCCCTCCGCACGGCCGGCGCTTCCGGGGCAACCTCCCACCGCAGCGACCGCACGCACTGTAGTGGAAAAGGCAGGGAAAGTGCGCCCTACGCTTTTAGGGCGCACTTTCCCTGTCTTGTGGAAGGAGCGCTATTTTTGCGCTCCTTCCAGGGACGCCGCAGGAGCGCCGGGGTGCGGAGGCTGCAGTCCCGCGGCGCTCCATCCGGCGGCGTCTCCGGCGCCTCCGGCTGCTTCCCCCCCAGTCAAGGTGGTGTCCAGTGGAGGTGCTGGTGTGGCCATGGTTTGTTGTGCTTGGGGGCTTCAACAAACTTGTCTATGTCACCTTGTTGGGGTGACTAAGGACTTTGCAGCCTCCATGGCCGCAACAAATTAGTCTTAACTTAAAACTGACCACAATCAGAAGGTCATGCTTTGGATCTGTTTTGGTAACATTTCCAACTTAGCACAATTCTAACATGGGATTTTCTTGGCAAGATTTGTCAGAGGGATTTTTGTCTTTGCTTTCCTCTGAGGCTGAAAAAAATGCAACTTGTCCAAGGTTTTCCCTGGGTAAGCAGGGATAAGCCTCCCTGAAACGGGAGACAATTTGGGAGGAACCAACACTCTACATCCATAAGGACATAGCTTTCTCCTTTGGCCATATCTCCTTCTGCTTTTAGAATGACCGTTTCCTCTTCCCCTCCACTGTTTTGAAATACATACACCTTTCCCACCAATAGGCACTAATTGCACCTCTGATATTTTTTTTAAAGAAAATGTAAAACAGGTTGAAGAGGCAAACCCTTCCTTTTTCCCCAAAGGGGAAATCACAGGCCATGTTCCCTTTATGCCTCAGCTACAGGAAGCTAAAATAATTGGGAAGAGGAGAGTGTTGAATCCAGGGCCTGATTTCACATGTCTCTCTGGAGCAGCTGTAAGTATTAAGCACTATGGACATTTAATTCCTTACAATTTTCCCCAAAATTGTTTACATGCTGAAAGTTCAAGCAGAAAACTGCCAACATGAAAAACTGATTTTTGAAAAGGGACAAAAGGCCAAAGGAACACTGAGTCCAGGCAAGAGTGAAACATCTATCACAGCTTCCTACAACCTGATGCATTGGATTTCATTTCCCAGCCAGAATGGTTATTGTTCATGCTGTGGTAAGGATAATGGAAATTACAGCCAAGAGGGGATCGTTCACACTAGAGAGCAGGCTCAGGAGAGGCTGATCTATAGTAAATGTGTCAATATGTTGTGGTATGAAACTTTCTGTTTTCTCAGTGGTGTGGCTGATATAGCTGAGAAGAGGTGCTGAATTAGCAGACCTAGCATTCTATAGAGGGCCATCCAAACCAGTTTTGGGTTTGAAAAACAAAACCTTATTAAACTCCAATGGGAACTATCACACTTAGAATCATAGAATCATAGAGTTGGAAGAGACCACAAGGGCCATCCAGTCCAACCCCCTGCTATGCAGGGACTCCCAATCAAAGCATCCCTGACAGATGGCCATCCAGCCTCTGCTTAAAGACCTCCAAGGAAGGAGAGTCCACCACTCTCCGAGGGAGTGTGTTCCACTGTCGAACCGCCCTCACTGTCAGGAAGTTCCTCCTAATGTTGAGGTGGAATCTCTTTTCTTGCAGCTTGCATCCATTGTTCCGGGTCCTAGTCTCTAGAGCAGCAGAAAACAAGCTTGTTCCCTCCTCAATATGATATCCCTTCAAATATTTAAACATGGCTATCATATCACCTCTCAGCCTTCTCTTCTCCAGGCTAAACATCCCCAGCTCCCTAAGTCGTTCCTCATAGGGCTTGGTTTCCAGGCCCTTCACCATTTTCGTTGCCCTCCTTTGGACACGCTCCAGTTTCTCCACATCCTTTTTGAATTGTGGTGCCCAGAACTGGACACAGTATTCCAGGTGAGGCCTGACCAAAGCAGAATAGAGTGGCACTATTACTTCTCTTGATCTAGACGCTATACTTCTACTGATGCAGCCTAAAATTGCATTGGCCTTTTTAGCTGCTGCATCGCACTGTTGACTCATGTTCAACCTGTGGTCCACCTGGATTCCTAGATCCCTTTCACACGTAGTCTCATTCAGCCAGGTGTCCCCCATCGTATATCTGTACTTTTCGTTTTTCCGCCCTAAGTGCAGTACCTTACATTTCTCCGTGTTGAATTTCATTTTGTTAGCTTTGGCCCAACTTTCTAGTCTGTTCAAGTCATTTTGAATTTTGATCCTGTCCTCTGGGGTATTGGCTACTCCTCCTAATTTGGTGTCATCTGCAAATTTGATAACTATGCCCCCAATACCATCATCCAAGTCATTAATAAAGATATTGAATAGCACTGGGCCCAGGACAGAGCCCTGTGGCACCCCACTGGTCACTTCTTTCCAGGTTGAAAAGGAGCCATTGTTGAGCACCCTTTGGGTTCGCCCAGTCAACCAATTACAAATCCATGTAACAGTTACTTTGTCTAGCCCACATTTTACCAATTTGCTTGCAAGAATGTCATGGGGAACCTTGTCAAAGGCCTTACTGAAATCAAGATATACTATATCCACAGCATTCCCTTCATCTACCAAGCTGGTAATTTTATCAAAAAAAGAGATCAGATTTGTCTGGCATGACCTGTTTCTCTGAAACCCATGTTGACTTTTTGTGATTATGGAATTACTTTCCAGATGTTCACAGACTCTCTGTTTAATGATCTGCTCCAGAATCTTTCCGGGTATTGATGTCAGACTAACTGGACGATAATTGTTGGGATCCTCTTTTTTCCCCTTTTTGAAGATGGGGACAACATTTGCCCTCCTCCAGTCCGCTGGGACTTCTCCTGTTTTCCAGGAATTCTCAAAGATTATTGACAATGGTTCCGATATTACATTTGCCAGTTCTTTTAATATCCTTGGATGTAATTCATCTGGTCCTGGAGACTTATATTCATTTAGAGTAACCAGATGTTTCTGTACTATCTCTTTACTTATTCTGTGCTGAAATTCTCCTATTCTGTCCTCTGCTCCATTATATTTAGGTTGAGCACCCTTTGCCTTTTCTGAGAAGACTGAAGCAAAGAAGGTGTTGAGTAGTTCTGCCTTTTCTCTGTCTCCTGTTAACTTTTTGCCATCTTCTCCACACAGTGGCCCTACCACATCCTTCTTTTTCCTTTTGCTGCTGACATACCCCCAAAAGCCCTTTTTATTGTTCTTAACCTCCCTAGCAAGCCTGATTTCATTCTGCGCTTTAGCTTTTCTGACTTTACCCCTACACGTGCTAGCTATTTGTTTGAATTCCTCTTTGGTGATTTCCCCATTTTTCCATTTCTTATGCATGTTCCGTTTAAAACATAATTCAGTTGCAAGTTCCTTAGTCATCCATCCTGGTTTCTTGAGACACCTCCCATTTTTCCTCCTCGTTGGCACGGTTTGAAATTGTGCCTTCAGTATCTCCCTTTTGAGAAACTCCCATCCTTCTTGAACTCCCTTCTCTTTTAGTATTCCTGTCCATGGGATCACCCCCAGTATTTCTCTAAGTTTAGTAAAATCAGCTTTCCTAAAGTCTAGAATGCGTGTCTTACTATGCCTGGCTTCTCCTTTCCACTGTATAATAAACTCCAGGAGGACATGATCACTCCCGCCTAAGGATCCAACCACTTGCACCCCATTAACTAGGTCTTCCCTGTTAGTTAGGATCAGATCCAAAATAGCTGACTCCCTCGTTGCCTCTTACACCTTTTGAACAATGAAATTGTCTTCGAGGCAAGTGAGGAATTTGCTAGACCTTGAGGATTTTGCCGAGTTTGACTTCCAGCAAATATCCGGATAGTTGAAGTCACCCATCACTACTATATTTCTCCTTTCTGAGTGTGTGGTCATCTGTTCTAGAAAGGCTTCATCCAATTCTTCTGCTTGAGTTGGGGGTCTGTAGTAGACTCCCACAATAACATCCCTGTTGTTTCCCTCTCCTTTAATTTTTATCCAGATGCTCTCCACTTGGCTTCCAGGATTGATGTCCTGGATTTCTTCACTGGTGTAAATATCTCTGACATATAATGCTATTCCTCCTCCTTTCCTGTTTGTCCTGTTTCTCTTGAAAAGCTTATACCCCTTTATTTCTACATTCCAGTCATGAGACTCATCCCACCAGGTTTCAGTGATGCCTATTATATCATATTTGCTTTCTTGTGCTAGGAGTTCAAGTTCATCTTGCTTATTTCCCATGCTCTGTGCATTAGTGTAGAGACATCTAAGACCATATGTCCCCTTTACTTGCTGCCTGGAAGTGTGTATTCCTTCCATAGGTCTGTGCACGCCTTCAAGTCGCCTGTCAACTTATGGTGACCCCATGAACTTCATAGGTTTTCTTAGACAAGGAATATTCAGAGGTTGCTTTGTCAGTTCCTTGTCTGTTCTTAAAATATACCGTAGTAGTTTTTCCATGCACACTTTCAGCCCAAGACTGATCAAGACACAGTACCTTCTGGTGCATATATGGGACCATGATATATTATAAAGACCGCACAATACAATGGATCTTTTAAAACAGTGACTCTAGACCTACAAGGTGTGTTATTTGTACAGCAAGTCAGTGCACTTGTCACACACACAAAAAAAAAAAATGAAAATGCAGCTTTAGTGGAAAACAGCCCCGTCATGAAATAGGAGGGTACAATCCTTGAATAAACATGTATCACAGTTTGGCTCATGAGAAAGATTCTTCCCAAGAACCAGGCAACATTCTGTACTATGAATGCCAATTACCATATAAAACATACACATAAAAAAAACCCCACTCTGATTTTTTCTAACAGTTTAGGCATATTAAGCAGCATAACACTATCTCCAGACTGCCAAATACCAAACTAGAATTTGTTAGCTCTTATGGAAGGAAACATAACTGGATGTTGTCCTACATACTGTGGTAGTGGAAACAAATATTCTTTACCTCAAGCCTTTTGGTGCCACCAAGTGGTAACAGTCTGATTTTACTATAAATCTGATACCCATCAAGGACAACTTCTACACCAATTAAACTAGGGGGAAAGCTAGGATTCTCTCACTGAAGTTCATAGAAATACATTTGCAACTAATCCTGGAGAAATAAATTGATACAGGATTTAGCAGCTTTAACCTCTCCAACATCTTTCCATGATGCTCTATGTACTGGAAATCTTCACTCTGAAAGAATAGCAATTCAGGTAACCCCTTGTATGAGTTCTTCTGAATCTCTTTATCATGGGGTGTGGGACACATTTTGCTCTGCTAATGTCATTCCCTTTCAGTCCTATAAGGCACACAGCCCATTCATCTCTGCAAATATTAAAGTGTGGTTCAAATACATTTGCATCATTGACTCCATCTTTATTCGAGTGCTGATGTGTGAGCAACCAAACTTGCAGAGATGCGGTTCCATAGTGTGAATAACAAACCCGTAGTGTGTGAGTGAGATTATTCATATACTCATGCTAAAAACACACACCAATGTGTAAGGATCTTGGGAAGAGTGGGATGAAGAAGATCGTGGATAAAGGAGCATGCTAGGATACAGTAGGGATGCCCATTGTGAGGCAGTACTGTTAGGTCGTTCTCTAGAAGCTTCATTCTGGACCTGGATCCTTTATCTCCTTTGGTTACTTTTACTTCAGAAGAGAGGAATTTTGTCTATATACAGTGGGCCCTTGGTATCCGCTGGGGTTTGGTTCAAGAACCCCCCGTGGATACCAAAATCCATGGATGCTCAAGTTCCATTAAAGATAATGGCATAGCAGAATGGTGCCCCTTACATAAAATGGCAAAATCAAGGTTTGCCTATGGAAATTTATATATATTTTAAATTAATTTCAAGCCATGGATGCTTGAATCCATGGATAAAAAAATCTGTTGATAAGGAGGACTGACTGTACTTCCTCACTTTAAGCTACTTCACCAGGCAGCCATGTCATCAGGCTGTGACAGCAGAAGAGAAGGAAGCCAGCATCATTCCATCAACTGGAACATCAACTTCATTCAGCCATCCCTCCTTCAACTGTTGCCACATTGCAGCGCAGGATGATGGGAAAGGAAGTCAATAGTGCAGGGCTATTGATTTTCTTTACACAAACTGTTTCCATTTCTGCTAGTCCTAATAAGAACTTTGCTCCAGCTTATTAGACCCAAGGCATTTTCTTGGCAAGACTTAGTCAGAAGAGGTTTGCCATTACCTTCATCCTAGGTAAGAGTATGACTTGTCCAAGGTCACCCAGTGGATTTCCATGATTGAGTGTAAATTCAAAATCTGGTGTCCCAGAGTCCCAGCACTCAACCCACTACACCATGCTGGTTCTCTTCATAAGAGCTTATTTTATTCAATGTCATTTCCTTTCTTTTCTGGATTTCATGCCTACTAAATACTTCAGTACAGCTTTTTCTCATAACACACAATAGGTTTCTGCCATAGCCTTTAAGATTTTGGCTTTGCACCTCTTAATTTCTTCTGCAAAGCTGATTTCTAAAATTATAGTTTGAATTATAGTCTTCTAGGATTACTAAATACAGAGGAACCCACCTCACTAAAGGGTTACTTCCCAGCCCTATATTTGTCCTTGATTTCTATGACAAGGCTGGGCAGACCTTACGGCTCCAGGATCTCCTTTCCCCCTTTACCTACACACTGGAGTCTGGTGCAAAAGGTGCACACTTAAAATACTCTAAGATGGAGAATTTGTTATACTGTATAAGAACGTAATAGAATTTACAGTCCTTATGCACACAAACTTGCCTTCTGCTTACCTCAAGTTTTCTTAAATTCATTACAGCAATATAATTTGCAGTGAGGCGCTGCTGTCTCTTCAAAAATCGTGTTTTTAAAAATTGCAAATCTAGCACAAATTACCAAAAAGGTTATCAGGGCATTGAGATTGATCTTTATACCACCCTATGGCATTTGTTATGCCACCTAAATCTTTAAAAAGCACCACAGCAACAATAATGTATGGTTTTTGTAATTAAACATTGATCATGTATAGTAGGTAAGTGCTTATTGACTTAATTTCCCATTGTTATGTATGGGAGTTGTTTTCTGAATCTAGTATGATCTGTTTCCTAGACTGGGGATCTGTATCTATGCTCCAAAACACAAAGCAGAAATAATCCAGTTTGAGACAGCTTTAACTGCCCTGGCTCAGTGCTAGGGAATCCTGGGAATTGTTGTTTGTTGTGGCACCAGATAGTTCCCGGAATTCCATAGCACTGAGCCAGGGCAGTTAAAGTGATCTCAAACTAGATTATTTCTGCAGTGTCTTTTGGACCTATGATACACAAGGCAACAAATGCATTGTTACTTGAGGTGACAAACACCCCACAATCAAAAATGCTGTAAGCATTATTCCATTCCAGATGAATGCAACCAAATACTGTCTGAGTCCCCAGGAATTGCAGTGTAAGTGGTTGTCCCTGATTAGATGGATCACAGTAGACCTTTACAGTCTCTGATTCTGGCATGGTTGAGTGTATTCTATCCTATATTCTGCTGTGTTAGCAGAATACTGGAATATGGCATTGATCTTCAATTACTTCCAAAAAGAACACGGTAGCAAGGGCATAAGCAGGGATCCATGGCAGACTCACAAAAGAAAAAGCTATCAAATAACTCCTTAGACAGAGATGTTTGACACAATAATAGGATTTTCATGTTATTGCTACAGATACACACTTCGATAAGAGCAAACTCTCTAAAGTGCCCAAAATCAGTGAGACAACCTGTCGCATTTTTTGCTTCAGTTCCAGCTATAGATTAAGCTGCAAATTAATGTTATTCTTGTTCGGTATGATCTCAGGCCAATAATGTTTCAGTAACCTCTTAAACACACATAACACAGTTCAAATGAGAAATTCTTTTATCAGCTGTGTACCAACCCAGGACCTTCCAAACTTATGGATCTACCAGCTGCAGCCAACATGGCAAATGGTCAGGGATGATGGGAGTCATAATCCAAATCCTCTGGAGGTACACTGGTTGGGAAACACTGATTTATACCAATAACATTAGTACAGTGGATCAAATTAGTAGGTCTGAAACTGTTGTAGCTAAATGCTAAGAAAAATGCATGAAACAAAAAATAGAAATACTTTACAAATAAATTATTATTTTATTCACATCATTTAATTTTAGCAGCACAGTCAGGGTCATATGTACTGTATAAAGCAGGGGTAGGCAACCTAAGGCTTCGGGGGGGGGGAGGGATGCGGCCCCCCGAGGCCTTTGGACCGGCCCCAGGCCGGTCCTGCCGCCGCCGCCGCCGCCGCCGCCGCCGCCGCCGCCCCCCACCATGATGATAATGATTATTGTTGTTATTACTTGTTCTTGGGGTTTTCTTGGCAAAATCTCCACAGGGGTTTTGCCATGGCTTTTCTGGGGCTGAGAGAGTGTGCATGCATATTTTTTAATTTTTTAAATTTTTAAAAATATATTGATTTATTGATTTATTTATTTTTGGTGTTTCGGCCCCCCAATTGTCTGAGGGACAGCAACCTGGCCCCCGGCTCAAAAAGGTAAGGGCAATCAAATGGTGCTAGGGTCCATCTCCAAAATAAAGGTACATAAAACCAACCCCCAATTTATTCTGGCATTTCAGATGGGAAATTGCACTACAGGTCGAATTTCCTTTGTTCAAAATGCTTGGGACCAGAAGAATTCTGGATGCTGGATTTTGGAATATTTGCATAATGAAATATCTTGGAGATGGGACTCAAGCCTCAACATGAAATTCATTTGTGTTTTTGTATGCATCTTATACGCATAGCCTGAAGGTAATTTTATACACAATATTTTTAAATAATATTCTGCCTGAAACAAAGTTTGTGTACACTGAACCAGCAGAAAGCACTATCTGAGCACCCATGTGAACAATTTTGGATTTTGGAATATTTCAGAATTTTGGATAAGGGAGTACTTATCCTGTACAAACTGTAGTACTTTTCATTCTTATAAAGATATAACAATAACACATAAGATAACTAATAATCTGTTGCATTTCATGTCACCCAAAACCAGCTTCCTGAAGCAGTTGGCCCACTGTGCCTCATGGTACAGCCAGTCCTGGATGTAATGCTATGCTCCTTTTAAACAAGTTTCTAGAATGTATACAGATGAACATTAGCTAGGAACTCCAAGTATCGATGGGATACCTGGAGTTCCCTGCTTATCAAAAAGATGGATAGTACGCGTGTAAGTCTTAAAGCTCCCATAAGGGTCAGTATTCCCTTTAAAAGTCTCTGCAATACATCTAGTGCTCACAAAAAATAGAAGAATTAGCAGATATCTTGTCCAGGCCAGCAAATAAATGGGATTAGCCAACCTCCCTCAGGGAAATGGAAGCTGGATAAAGATAAGATGCCTCTCCTCTGAGCAAAAGCACAGACCAAGCACTGTTTTACTCACCGAATGTCACATAAAGATAAGATTAAGCTGTATTACAGATAGATGAGAGAAATATAGTACAGAAGAACTTAAAAGAACTTGCATATACAGTATCTCTATACAGTTAGATTAGAAACAATCTGGCTCCCTCTAACCCAAGCTGCATAAGAATTGAGGTCAAACAAGTCAACTAGACATGTTCCTACCACAAATAAAGTTTCAGCCCTTTTGCTCAGCACTCCCATACAAAATGTGTTTCCTTTGTTAGAAGTATAATTTCCCTTTGCAAGACATTTCATGTTAAAAAAGAATTTGCACAATTGAATACCAAAAATGAGCATGCTTACTCGTTAATCACTAAAGTCCATTTCTTCAATTAACTCAAATACTTAATTGTTTACCAACTTTCATTCTCTCGTAGGTTTATATGAATGTGAGGATGAATAAAATGGACTGATATTAATTTTAATACATTCAGAGAAGATTATTGACAGAATCAGGCCTTCAGTGTCAGCTAATTATAGTTTACAGTCAATTACTATGCTTCTCAGAAGATAGGAATCACTAAAATGTAAAACCTTATTTAAATTCATCTGCTTTGAGGAGCCAAACTAAAATAATCCATTATGAATGAAGCTATTTTCAAAATATCCATCCTGTTTAATGGAGTATCAATGAATGAAAAACAATATTCTTAATTTTATTGACTTAAAAGCAGTTCAAAAGAACCTAATATAGGGACAACCTCACCCCCTTTCAGGACACAATGATGTTAGGACTATAAGAAGATTCGTTATATAGTATATAAATAACACTGATGAAGCAGATCATATTTCCCTAAAGGAAAATTCATTATTATATGGAAGATGTACAGTGGAAAAACATTGGAAAAAGGTCAATTAGGCACCTACTGGATGCAGCTTTCAAAGAAAAGATCTTAATCCAGCAGAAATATATATACTGGAGCAAAATGATTTAAAATGTATTTAAATGTTTCAAATTAATGTTAGAGAAAAAAGGAGGACTTTTGCCAATATGATGGGAATGTAAATATGTTAAAAAGTACTGGAAAAAAAACTATTATGGAAGGTGTTAAAGACACATCCTCTAACACAAGAGAACGACAGTTAAGAAGACAACATATAGTCATGTTTATTCATAATTTTACATCTGTGCAGATCTTGTCAGCAAAAGCAAGGAGAACAAAGTCAATATGCATGCAAAGAACTTTGAAGGAAAAGTATATGGCAGGGACCGGCAACCTACGGCCCGGGGGCTGGTTAAGGCCCCAGCCCCCAGACTTACCGGCCCAGGCGGAAGGTTGCCGCCGCGCGCTGCCGTCGGGGCGCGTTTTTGGCCATGCTCGCTGCGGCCGCCATTTTGGAAGTAAAAATGGCGGCCGCAATGTGTTTGTGCATGCGCAGATGTGTCGCGGCCGCGATTTGGACTACCAAAATGGCGGCCGCGACATGTGCTGTGGCGGCTGCGGCCGCGCAAGCTATGGCGGCAGCCGTGGTAGCAGCCGCGGCGGCAGCATGCGCGGGGGGTCGTGCGCGGCTGCGGGGTGTGCGCGCGCACATGTGTGCGCGCACGCCACCATTCACCCCCCCCCCCTTGGCCCAGCCGAGACCTGGGCTACGGGAGACCGGCCCAGGTCTCCAAAAGGTTGCCTGTCCCTGGTATATGGAGTACCATGCTTATGACAAGAGAAGAAAGTTAATCAGAAATTTGTGTATCAGGGAAAAAATCGACTTTGTTTATGGAATCCATACAATTTGTGAAATTATTTCTACATGAAGTATTTGAGTGACATAAGAAGTTGTTTCTTTTTGAGGTTATAAAAGTAGACATGATGTTTTGTACATTGTTGCTGTTACCGTTGTGTCCCCGAGTCATTTCCAACTTTATGGGTACCCTAAGACAAACCTATCACAGGGTTTTCTTGGCAAGTTTCTTTGGGGGGGGGTTGCCACTGTCATCCTCTGAGCTGAGAGAGTGTGACTTGTCCACAGTCACCATGTTGATTTATATGGCCAAGCCAGGGATTCAAACCCTGTTCTCCAAAGTCATAGTCCAATGCTCAAACTACTACACTACACTGACTTGTTTGCATCAATTTATTTTGCCTTGTTCTAAGGCATTCTGTGCCACACAGTGAATCTGAAGGAGCCCTGCCTTCGCTTCTACCTCAGAGAGCAAGGCTTAAGGTCCCAGAGTACCTCTGATAACACAGGAGGGCAGGTCAGTCAACAGGATAGGACCAGCTGGTTAGGAGCATTGGGGACAAGCACCAAAGGAGGAGCTTTTCCCTTCATGTCCTGTCAAAAACTGGCTATTCCACTATGAAAAATAGGATGCTGGATTAAGAAGGCCTTTAGTATGGCCCAGCTGGGCATCTCTTCTTCTTCTTCTTCTTCTTCTTCTTCTTCTTCTTCTTCTTCTTCTTCTTCTTCTTCTTCTTCTTCTTCTCTCTTTTTTTCAACAGTATGATCAGTGCGTCAACAAAGATCAACACCAGTCCATCCAACACCACAACACATTTGCCTGAGTCAACTAAAAAAGCAGCCAGCCCAACTAGCAACTTTCACACTGTCCAATATTGGCTACTGAGAACTAGAGAAAATCATTTACAAATCCAGCCCTGGGCTGTGCTGAGATGAATCACTACAGTGTTCTCAGTAAGAGATGAACCACAGAGTAGGCTGTTTCTTCACAGGCGAGTAAACACATCGCGGCAATACGCCCTGGTAGGAGGAAGATTACTGAATAAATAAGAGGCATTTATAACACAAAACAAGGACGTGGTGCCTGACAGAGGACCAGCATTCAGCATCTCCCAGCCTCTTTGATCACTAGAGAAAAAGTGGTGCCCTCCTGGCTGAGAAACAGCATGTGCACATAGCCTCTGATGGCCTTTTCTCTGCCACATAAAGGCGGCTTCTGTATTCCACAGGATCAGGGAAATCAATGGGCCCACATCATGAAAGGGAAAAGTAAAGAAGCAAGCATGAAGAAAAAGGCACACAGCATGCTCAGGGAACCACAGAACAAATTGTACGATGGTATTATTTGCCAGCTCCATCTCTCAACGCTACTCATGTGATCCAACATTTTTCTCTATGTAGGGAAACCAGAAGAAGATAACAAGATTCCGTTGTCCCTGAAAGTTGAGGAGCATCTGAGTTTAAAAATGCCAAAGTGTCCAAAGTATGATAACCTCAGTTTAGTCACATTAGCTCTCTAAGGAGAACTCAGGTTTGACTTGCTCTTCCTGTCAACTTCCTTCACTGTCCAGCTTTCATATTCATCCAGAGAAAACAAATACTATGGCATGGGCAATTCTGATTTTGGCATTTAATGATATAACTTTGCACTTGAGAATCTTTGCAGACTGCCAGAAATAGTGCAAATTGAGTCCAACTAAGGGTTAGGGTTAGTGCTAGGGAATCATGGGAATTGTTGTTTTTTCTGAGACATTGAGCCTTCTCTGTCAGAGAGCTCTGGTGCCACAATAAAATACAGTTCCCATGATTCCTTAACCCTAACCCTAACCCTTAAAGCGGACTCAATTTGCACTATTTCTGGCAGTCTGCAAAGACCCTTTTAGTTCCTCCACAGTTGCCCTCCCAAGTCTTAGGTCTTATTTGCACTGGCCACGATACTCCAGGAGCAGTTCTGGTGTGGAACATACTGGACATTGTTCAGACTACTCGCACCAGAACTGTGACATGCATCATCTGAACAGGAAAATGCCAGAATGGGGGGAAACGGGCCTTTTGGCCCATGAATTCTTGACTATACTCTCCATTTTGATTTATGACTCAGCCAATATAATCTTTTAAAACTATTTTGGTATCGTCATCATCCACTTTTAAATTATGTAAATCACCCTGTAGTAATTACTTTTGTTTTCTTACTACTCAACCGTTTAGCCACCACTACTAGTTACCATTACAAAACACCAGTGGTTCCCAATCTTTGGTCCTCCGTTTGTTTTGATTCCCAAAGCTGCAATTTGGCCAACAGTCAGGAATTATGGGAGATGAACTCCAAAACATCTGAAGAACCAAAGGTTGAGAACCACTGCAATAAACTATCAACCTGCATGATTTGATATTTCAGATTGGGGAAAAAGTACATTTAACAAGCTGGTATTTAAGTACCCCTGCGTATCCAAATAGATTTTGGACCTGTCACCCCAAGATGCCCTTACACTACAAGGATAGGTGCACATTTTTAAAAATTCCTTTTTTAAAACCTTTACTCTCCAGAAGTTGGAGATGAACAGGTACCAAAAGACAGTGAAACTTTGCTACCTGTCTGGTATCTAATGGCCTCACTCATCTACCCAAAGACCCAACCAACCAACCAATGTTAACAATAATCAGAGACATGAGATGGTAGACTGTCTTGAATATGTAATATCATTGGTACATATTCTTTTCTCAACCACCACAGGAACTGAATTATTATTTTAAATCCTTGATCATGCTACTGGTCTGCAAATATCCTTCTGCTCTCTTCCTCTTATAGAGCATTTCAGGACATGGTAGGAGCTCACATCCCATCATTCTGTATAAAAGCCAATACTCTGAATGCGTCAAGAAAGAAAGACAGTAAAGGCACTCTGTCCATAATTAACATCTTGCACGTCCTGGAGGTCTGCAGTAGTGTCTGACATTTAATGCTTTATTGAGCTAACAGGCAATAAAGCTCCAGTTTGAGAGATGGGATCAGGGACACTTCCTTTGTGCCTGCTTTTTAAATAAACAAATCCAGACACATAGACCCAACAGAGGAATGGCAGGAGGTTGTGGTGGAGAAGGAGAAAATGCTTGTCCAGAATGCTTTGAATCAAAATGTCAGGCTTCTATAAATGATGGAAGTGAGGCTATGAATTATCTACTGAGAACACAAGAGTATATAGATAGCCAAGAACCCCAAAAGCCAAACTATTGGGCATCTGAGCATATAAGAATATGCTCTCTCCTTGGATTTCTTTAAATCAAGGTGAATTGTGAGAATTGCACAATGACACTCTGAAGTGAGGACATGAAGGTAAATTCTCCACCATTCACCTTAGGGTCACCATACATCAGAAATTACTTGAAGGCACATAACAATAACAACAACAAATGAAACAATACAGTCAGGCAAGCCTTGTATAAGTAAACCAAAATCTTTTTATCCTTCTATAGACCACTTGAAAACTTTAAAAATGCATCCAGATATATTTTTTCTCTTTTTCCAGGCTCCACTTTTCTTATGATTTCCATTTTGGTGGCCAGACATATAGATCTATGCTTTTTAACACACTGGGGGCAGCTGATGAAGTAGACTTATCAACTCTCCTATATTCTCTCTCTCTTTTGCTGATCACACAACTCAGGAAGGGATTCAGGAGGCAGCTGCTGTTTACCCTTCTATTGTAGACAGGTACACACAGCTGCAATAGGGTTAACTAGAGTAGAATCCCACTCTATCCCATCTCAAGTATTGCTTATTATATTGTTTAGTGTAGACATACTGTTGAAACCCAGCGCTGAAAAGTCTTTGTTTCTCCAGCTCTCACCTTCTTCCCAATGCTAACACTACTTAAAAAAAACAAAAACCTTGTAGCCAGATAAGAAAGTTATGGGGATTCTGCAACTGAAGCATGCTGATCCTTCTAGGAAGACAAATGCATGTCTATTGTTTTATAAACCTTTCAATTTCCTCCTTCTCTAAGAGCACACTCTTTCTTTGTCTATGGAGGAATCGCCATTATGTTTCTCTCCTTCTCCTTTTTGTCCTTTGACTGGAGCAGCATGACTTTCTAGCACATTGATAAGAAACTTTCTCTGCAAGCAAGTAGACTATTTTCTACCTCATTTTCTTTGCAACATGAAGCTTTACCTGCATATGAATATGCACATGATTTTGTAAGTAAATTTATCTTTTTATATTACTCTAAAAACTTTGTCTTAGTTCTTTATTGGAAGACACATGAGGGCTGGAGAATAAAAGCAGACTAGTTTGCTTTTTCCTGCTCATGCAATTTTTTGGTGTGTTCACTTTGCCGGTGGATTAAATCAATCTCTCCTATTTTCCTGAGTTTTCTAACGAATCTCAAGAAAAAAATGCCATCAGAAGGAAAAAGGGGGCTGGCCAGGCATAAAAACACTTTGTAAAAAGGAGCTTCTTTGTCAGAGGCTTTGGTCAACTATACACTCGCAAAAATACCATGGGTTGCCCCCAGAGTATTCTGGCCCCAAATTCTCCCCAAATTAGCCCCTTACCTACTCTCTTTTGCTGCGGGTTTTTGGTTCTCACAATGAACAATGGGGGGGGCTGCCTTCCTATACAGCCTCCATTTGTCACCCAGTGTCACTGCTGAGGTCAGAATGAGGCACCCAGCCATGCTACTGATGCTGAGGTTCTGACCTCTGAGCGAGTTGTGCCCACAGAAGCGGTCCCGGGCAGTTCTCAAGGACTGAGTGAAAAGGCAACCTCCATCATCGCTGCAAAGAGAGCCAAAAACCCACAGCAAAAGTTGAGTAATTTAAATGTGAGTTATGGGGAGGAAGCCCTGAATCAGGTGGGGGTCTTGTGAAGACAGCCTGGATCCAATTAGGGGGGTTGGCCCAGTGTCATATAAACAGGATGCAGCAAGCACAAGGAAAATTCAAGGTAAATCACCCATGAAGATAAGCCCTTTGTTAACAAAGGTAAGCCCATATTTGTACATATGTATACTTCTATGCCAGTGAAGAACACATTTCCCTAGTTTGGGGTAGGGGGAAGCAATACATACATACAATACCGCTGCCTATCCCATTCTCCTTGTACAATCCTCTCTGTGGCAACTGCTATTCCTCTTGGACCGAAGGAGCATCATAAAAGATCATTTGTAGCTGAAAGTTGTTTCACACATCTATCAAGTCCTTTGCCCTCACTCCAACAAGACCGATACTACTTTCCTTCCCCTCCTTCCAAGGTAGGACGGATTAAATGAGCCATCACAAATCATACGTCACTTAGAAGATCGGTGTTTCCTATTTGCACTGTGCATGTCACCAACTGGACAGCAACCACAGGCTTGTTATGTCATTGCTTCCACTGAAAGAACAAATGAGGACTTTCAGCCAGGTTTAAGACTATAAAGGGCTATCAGGACAGTGTATAATCCCTCTTCTACCACTATATTCTTGGGCTGCTGCTACACTGCAGAATTACTGCAGTCTGGACACCACTTTAATGATCATGGCTCCATCCCATGAAATCCTGGGATTTGTAGTTTGTTCTGGTCCCAGAGCTCTATAACAGAGAAGGCTAAATATCTCACAAAACTAAAAATCCCAGAATTCCATAACATTGAACCAGGGCAGTTGAAGCGGTTTCAAACTGCATTAATTCTGCAGTGTAGATGCAGCCTTGAAATGGATTCAGAAATAGGCATCAAGGTTGGTAAAGGAAAATTTTCCATCAAACCGAACTTTAGTTACATCTGGGGAATTAATGCAAAACAAGCAATAAAACGAAACTCTTAAAAATAAAATGTTGTGTGTCAACCCTTGCTCTCCACAGCTACTATCAAATTTTGTTCAAACATTTTCTCCTCTTACCGCTACAGGTCTATTCCCAAGGAAGTTGAGATCGCTGTTCTCTCCAAAGAGGTAGCCCTCAGGATGTGTAGAATCAAACTTCTCACCTCCCATGATGAAATGACTGGCAAAGTAGCTTCCTGGAAAGGAAAGGAAAGGAAAGGAAAGGAAAGGAAAGGAAAGGAAAGGAAAGGGACAGTCAGAAGAACTATTGAGTCAAGAATCTATATGGATACAAGAATGACAATAGAGGATCTTACAATTTATATGGCCACAAAGCAGCATACAGCATAGTATGCAATAACTCAAGGACAGGAAGGCCTTAAATTTTAAAAGCAACCCTCTGGCCTTTATGGACAAATATTTTGAAGTATTTTGCTCTGGAACCAAGGTTATATCATCACTGCACAATTATAGTAGTTTGATACCACTTGAACTTCCATGGCTCCATCATATGGAATCTTGGAACCTGTAGTTTGGTGAAGGATTTGGAATTTTCTGCCAGAGAGCATCAGTCCATTCCCCTGAACTACAGTTCCCTGAGTGTCTGTATATTACAGGATTAAATTGATTTAATTGTCAATCTCTCTCTTTTTAGAGTATGTGGGTGCCTTCAAAATAGATCATCAAACTACAAATCCTACAGTTCAATAGGGTGGAGTGATAATAATTAAAGTGGTGTCAAACTTCTATAATGATGCAGTGTGGATACACCCCAAGAAGGGTGAAAGAAATGAAAACATTTCACTTCTCAGTCCCTCCTAGCAGCTTGTTGCCCCCCGTACATTACGTAAATTATCTGATCCTCATAGTTCTCTTCTAAACAAAATGCAGCTAGCTCACTAAAATTCACACACAGGACTGACTATTCATCTTCTGTTATTCAATACACATGGTACACCTCTTCTGACCTGGCACAGCATTTTTCACTGATGTATTCTTATGTACAGTGGACCCATGGTATCCACTAAGGTGTGGTTCCAGGACTCCCCCATGGATACCAAAAAAACAAGGATGCTCAAGTCCCATTATATACAACAGCATAGTAAAATGGTGCCCCTTAAATAAAATACTGTAGTAAAATCAAGGTTTGCTTTTTTGGAATTAATATATTTTTTGAACATTTTCATGCCGTGGATGGTTGAAACTGTGGATAAAGAAACTGTATATGGAGAGTCGACTCTATATCCTTATCTCCTACTTGCAAATCATCTTTGCTTTAAAAAAGGAAGAATGTTTTTTTTAAAAAAGAAAGAAAGAAAGTAATCAGCCCAAAGTCAGAGAGACTGCAGCACTTGTAGGCCTGATACAAGACCTGTTCTTTAGCTGTCTGAGAAACAGATGCTTTACCCCAATAGAGTTTAGCCTTACTGTTATGGTTAACTGCGAATACTCCAAAGGGAGATTCCCAGCTGGTGGTTCAAGACAGGCAAACCTGTACTAAATTCACTTCAACAGCATTTGAACAATCACAGCATTTGTTTCTCTTGAGAAGGAGGGGGGAAACCTTTCCACTTCAGCCCGCTCAGAAAAAGGCTGCCTATTTTCATGGCTCCCACATAGGGCTTGGATTATATCTTTGGGCTGTGGATGTACACACAGAAATCAACCCTTGAGGCAAACATGGTGACTTCAGATAAACATTTATTCTCATATATGCCTAACCACTATCTTTTATCTCCTGCTGCATTTGTATGACACGAGTCTCTCCTCTGGCTCTCGGCATATTTCAGCGTGTGAATTGTGATAAATAGAAGATAGGAGAATTTTTGGGGATACCCAACTGGCTGCTTCACCACTGAAACATTCATAGCTACAACTATCTTGAGGGACAGCAGTGGTCATCTGATCAAGATACTAGCTCATTCAGAGATTTACACACAGGATTGTTCATCTGTCATTCACTATGTATGGCAGAATTCTGTTGAGAATTTCATTCAGCTATTCTAGGAACCAAAGCTTAGGTTAGGAAATACCCATCATATTTCTAGGATTCATGGCTATAAGATTCTGAAACAATCAAGGATATATCAACAAAAGAAATCTAGTTCAGGGGACCAGCGCCTTTGCAGTCCTTCAATAACCCAATTATTAGATGAAACAATTGAGCTGGATCTTCATATGGAATATGAACTGATGCACTGAAATTAAGTAACATAAGTCTAAAGGAAGAAATTCAGTTTAAATCTACATTTTCTGAGAATTTTGATTTTAAAATTATTTTTCTATCATAAACTGATACAGATTAGATTTGATTTTTTAAAAAAATCCTTGAATTTAGTAAAACTAAAGAAAGCATGCTGTGGTAATTTTCCATGCTACATAATTATTGGGACAGGGAAAACTAAACGACAAAAAGCATGTGAGCTGACATATATGGGTAGGAAAAACAATCAACAAAGTACATAGTGTAGTTTGAACATTCAAGGTCTTACTAGGAAATTATTTTTAGTGCAATAATTTAAAACCTACTAGAATTCAAGGATTGCCGTGTTAGTCTGGAATATTAGTATGCAATGGGATCTTGTAGCTCCTTTGAGACTAACTGTGCAAAAGAATCCTATAACATCAAAAATCTATCAAACAATGATATCTCTATTGGCCAACCAAAATGCACAATGTACATGTTGCAAGCTTTCAAACGCCACTGGCTTCCTCATAAGGCAAGGTGTTAAAAACCATACAGGAGGGAAAAAATTGAAGATATTAGTAACAGGCTTGCATTTGATATTTTTGTTCTTAGTTCAGATGCCACAGAGCAGGGATTCCCAAACTTTGGCCCTACAAGTGTTTTGGCCTTCAACTCCCAGAAACCCCACCCAGCTTGGTCAACAGACAGGAATTCTGGGAGCTAAAGTCCAAAACATCTGGAGAACCAAAGTTTGGGAACCACTGGTATAGAGGGTCTTGCAGGGTGGCACTTCCTCCTTCTGGCCATGTGGCAACTGGGAGATTCTCAAAGTCCAGGAAATTTAACATCCATTTGTAACACAAAAATATACTTTCTTTGCAAACCAGTATGTCTCCATCCTTTGTGAGGCAAAAGAAGTCGTAGAATAAGCTTTTGTAGATTACATCTACCTCCTTGGAGGCATGGAGTGAAGTGATACCCAGGAAGGACTTTTATAATCAGACACGATGAGCAGCCATAGAAATGTAAAGTGACATAGTTAAAACTGCAATTGTCACCTCATCACCATATCCAAAGCTTTTCATTTTTATGGTTATTCATACAGTCTGGTTATAAAAGTCCTTCCTGGGCATCAGTTCACTCCATGCATTTGAAGAAGTAGATCAAGTCTACAAAAGCTTATGTTACAATTTATTTCGCACAGGTGCTACAAGATCCCTTTAAAATCTACTGTAAATGTGAGAATACAGTAGCATACTCCAAAGGGAAATTCTCCAAAGAGAGAATACTCCAAAGGGAGATGTTGTGGGGGCAGGGAGACTAAAACTCATAGTTTACTAATTCCAGAATGTCTGAAGAGCAAGGCACGTATGTTTATCTGCTTCCTGTAGGTATCCATGTATCTAGCTGATACTGTATCCATTCTAATTGCTCAAGATGATGTGATTCACGTTGTAAGACTACTGCTGATTTTTAAAAAGTCATGTACAGGTATTTCTAAAAATGAAAAACTTCCTGCTTTGTAGAGGGAATCTGAGAGTATTCTAGTGCTACCCTTCCATCAGCAGGTAATGAACTTTTTATTCAATAGGGCCTTTTGGTAATTGAGTGGTCTCCAAAGAAAGGAATTTTCATGGATGGGTGCACTACATTTTCTTATTCTATTGTTTCTAATTGCTTCTAATTCAATTGTTCTTTAATATTATGGTGGTATTGTGTTTTAAAAATTATAATTTTTATGCTTTCCTGTGACTTTTTGAATTTAAATCTTGTTGTGAAGTACCTTGTGTCCCAATTCTGGAGAACCAAATAAAATCAAACAGCTTGGTATACCAAGAAAAATGACAACATGAGATTCAAAATGCAAAGCTTGGATATCTTTGTTCTGTATACATTCTCAGATTCTTATTTTGGAAACAGCCTGATCTGGCGTATATGAGGCCATCTAACATAGCAAGACCCATAATATACAGAGGATTCAGCAATGTTTGGCAGACTCAGCATGGGATGCAATAAAGTTACATCTCTACAGTTCAAATATAAGCTTTATTCTAACTTCAAGTGAACTGTTGGGGGGAATAAATAACTATGTGAATATCTCCCAAGGGCAAAACCACACTGTTGGAGTATTAGTATCAATACTTGTGTGTAACTCTATGTTTTTCTTTGAGAAGAATATGATTAAAATCTTAAAGAAATACTATGGCAAAGCAGACATTAAACAGCAAACAGATTACTACAAAGATCTGTTTGCATTGCAATTTCCCAGTGGTGGGAATTATTTGAAACATATTCAAACCATGAAAATACTCTTAGATAAGCTTTATTTAGCTGGTGGTCATCTAGATAATTAACAGAAAACTGCAGTGCTAATGGGATCTTTGCCATAACAATTTGGTCCATTTGTTACTGGAATTGGAACTTTGCAACAATCAACACAAGAAAATCTGATGTTTCATGATGTATTGTGTAAATTTAAGTCAGAAGTGGACTTAAGTCAGAAGTCACAAAGTTTACAAAAAAAAGGGGGGGCAGCTTATCTCAGCCAGATCCGATGCAAACTGGACTGAATTTCACTGCTAGGGCTCGGCAGAGGCAGACATTTGAATCTGAAGTACCAAATGGCTCATTAGCAAGAAAGGGAGATTTTCATTGCTTTTTCTGTAGCTGGAGAGGGCATTTTCAGAGGGTGCGGCCTGCGGGCCGTAGGTTGCCGACCCCTGTTTTAGACCAACCCTCAAACTCCACCTTCTGGGTGGTAACATGCACAGTCATTGGATGAACAGCTTTAGCCCAGCCTATAACCCAGCCTCTTGTGTGTCATGTATCATGTGATTTTGGTTCTCAAAACAACAAAGATGATCTCATTGTTTATGACCTGTCTGCCTGTGTTTTCAGACTCACTGTGCCTTTGTTGTGGCATTCTGTGTAAGTATGTTTATAGAAAACTGCACCTGCAAGCTGAAGACGCTTTCCCAGCTTAGAAACTTTTCTCAAAAGAGATTTTCACACATCTGTACATTTCCAGTTTTTACTGCAGATCCTATCCATATTCCAACAATCTCAAACAAACAGAGGAGCACCACCTCTACGTTTTTCCTATATTGCAAGGTCGGAAGTACCACGTGAATGTTCTACTTAAAAAGAGATGCCTGCAGATGTTTTTACCAAGGCTCTACCCAGAGATCCATTTCAGTTCCTGAGAAATAAGATGACTTTTGTCACATGAAAACAAGCATTGATGAGAAGGGGTGTTGGAGTATTAGCATCAATGCTTGTGTGTAGCTCTATGTTTTTCTTTGAGAAGGGGCAGTGTCTTCTACACGGACACACCGATTTATCTCTATGGACATTTGGTTAGTGTTGTTGTGAAGAGGTCACTTCCCATACCCCTCCTTTTCCTGGGGGATTCTTTCTGAGGTAATAAAGTTTTATGATTCTTTGTTCTCCCCAGAATGAGCTCTGCCTGCCTGCCTGCTTGCAATCATGGGTGCAGAAACCATGCTCTCCTCCTAAAAATGTTTTTCTTCTTACTTGCACACATGGAGGTCAGTATCAAAGCATAGTTTTCTCTACTGAAAACTTAGATGTAACAATAAAGCAGCTGCTTCTGCTAAACTGATTTAACCACAAATAACCAAGCCATAACTCTAACACACACCAAAGATGTACACGAAGACAAATATCCTACATTGCTTACTTTCATAACTCTCTTGGCCTGATTGTCACAGTCTTGACAGCTGGTGGAGGGAGGCTGGAAACATCCTCCTCCTGTGCCTTGATCAGCAGTTGAACATACTTCCAACACTTAGTGTGGTTACTGGCTCTTAGGGTAGGTTTGGGGGAACATTGACAATTGTAGTGCTATTGCCATGATCATAACATGGTATTACTGAATACAGAGCAGTTATGGAAATGTAATTCCAGATTACAAATCCGTAACCTCAATACAGGATGACAGTCAATGTTTATGGCATTACATCCACTACGCATATTTCTGACACCTGTAGCCACTCATCCTCTAATGAACTTTTAACCTAAGGGATTTAAAAGCAAAAAGGTCAAATGAACTTTTAACAACCTCATCTTAATCCCAGACAAGATAAGAGACAGCTCTTTCCCCAAAGAACTGGAGAGCTTGTTATCTGATAGACTGTGCCTGGGAATTATGCAGCCCTCTGCTGAACTGCAGTTCCCATCATGCCTCACCATTGGCTGTGCACACTAGGGATGCCGGAATCTGCAATTGAGCAACACCAGGAAAGTCATGTAATTCCCACCCCTGCGAGAAAGTTTCACAGAAGGAAGGAAAGCAGAAAAGTATCAGGCAAAGGAACAAAGCTCCCAATCCTCAGAGTGATTCAGAATGATTTCCATTGTTAGGAAACAGCATAGGAGCACACCCACTTTCAGTCCCCTCCCCACTAATCTATAGCAGGGGTAGGCAACCTTTCCCCTTTAAGGGCCAAGGAACTTCAGCTCCCAGAAGCCTCAGCCATGTTGGCCAATAGTCCCATGTTGGCCAATAGCTCCTGGGATTCTGGGAACTGAAGTCCCTCGGCCCTTAAAGGGGAAAGGTTGCCTACCCCTGATCTATAGAATGTCTGTGAGCAGAGATTATGCCAGATATTGTGAATTATGCCTTGGAACCCAGGTCTATCTGAACCATACTGGTAATTTGAAAAGCTTTTACCAATGAGCTCGGCTTTACAGCCATTTTAGGAATATGTCCAACATGTTGCTTCTAGAAGTGTCCATGTTGCCTGGTTAAGGAACATTAAAGAAAGTAGAGCAGATGCACAGGCATTTTCCTTATTAGGTGTACACAAAAAGGTGGGCTTGCACTCTTCTGCAATGTGGGTGGGATCCTCAGAATATGCAAAGGCCTTCTTTCTGCCCTGTCTAGACTTGCCCAGTCAAGCCACCACCATCCCAGTTAATCATCCAATACAATAAAGAGAGGACACTCCATTCCAAAATAGGGTTACCATGAGCAATCACAGCAGCAGTCACTTATATTTCTTAAAGTTAGGGAGCTACACCCAGACTCTGGATACAGATCTTTGCCCCCTGTACTTTTGCACAAAATCTCTGCTGTGGGAAAATTAAACCATGCCACCGCATATTGCTCCCCTCCTATATTCTTTTTTCCCCTCTTAGACTTGGAAGGGACCACAAGTGCCACCTGATCCAACTCCCTCCCACACAGGAATACACAACTACTGTAAAGCATTCTTGAGGAAGAGACAAAGCAGATATGCTCTCCACAAATGGAAGCCATCCTCAACTCAGTCCTTTATCAGAGCAAGGTGTTACCTTTTTCCAGGCATAACCGGATCCAGCACTTGTCTGTCCAGCTCTTATTGTCTGCCTCTGCCCTTTAGGTCAATTCTGTGATCAGCTATTCAGAAGCACAACCTCTCAAGTACAATACATCCAGAAATTTTACCTATTTGCTGTGACTAGAGCATCCATTTTATGCAGTTGAGGAGAGAGTAGCTGAACTCATCTACTACTACTACTACTACTACTACTACTACTACAATACTTGCTCCTTTGGATGCCTCCCTGGTTTCAGTCTCCATCTCAAGATCACCCTTAACATTTTGGGAACAGCAGAGATATAGCTGAGAAAGGGGGTAAAATGAGGGCATTGACTCCCATGGGATTTTCCTTCAGTGTCCACATTTCCAGCGTGGCAGTAACATGAAACTGCAGTTGAGCATTTAGAAATGCAGTTTTGGGGAGCACTTTGATTGTGTATTCCTGCACGGCAGAGGTTTGGACTGGATGGTTCTTGTGGTATCTTTCAACTCTATGATTCTGTAATTAGGCATCCAAAGACAAGGGGTAGGCCAAGTTATCAAAGGAATTCAAACACAGCAATGACAAGAGGTCTAGGCATGACGATTTTTCAGTTTCTCACTCTCTGCATAGCTATTTGGGCACTGATAGGAAATTTCATTTGTTCCCTTCCCCCCATAGCAATATCCCTGGGAACAATCACCCAGTGTGTGTTGGGGGGAGAATGATGATGTTGTCACACATGATGATTTCTGTGGAGGAGTCTGCCTCTTTTAAGGAAATGGAGGAAGGGACTAATGACCCATAGAATAGGTTACACATCAGGAAGAAGGAGGCAGGTATAAGTAACATAAATCAAGCTATGAACAAAAGGATTCCAGTTCATATTTGGTCTCAGCCCTCAGCTCACAGTGGCCTGTCTCTTTACTACAACTCCCTACCAGAAAGATGAAGATTATAACATCCTGGAAGGACCGTGCAAGAACTGCATTTTGGACATTCTCAAGGGCTGTAATTAAAAACAATAAAAAAAATCTCCAACTTCTTCAAGAGGAAAGGTTCAAAGTTCAGTGTATGCTTTGCACACAGAGGGTCCCATCACAGTACAGGGCTTCTCCAGTTCAAAGACTGGAAGCAGGGGATGGGGAAAGCCTTCTCTGCCTAAGAAGCTGCAGCACTACTGCCAGTCAGACTAGATTAGCTTGATCTAAATGGACAAGTACTCCAGCCTGGTAAAAAGCAGATTCCTATGTGCCTAACTGAAATAAAAGTAAGATTAGAAGCAAGATGTCATCTCTAAGGAGGTTGAAGTAAAGGTAAATGTATTCCCCATTGACATGGTTGTCAAATCCCATCCAACCGTTGGGAGTGGTGCTCATCTCCGTTACTAAGCCGAAGAGTCAATGTTGTCAGAGACTACTCTGTGATCATGTGTCCAGCATGACTTCACAGAATGCTGCTGACCTTCCCACCGAAGTGGTACCTATTTATCTACTCGCACTTGCATGCTTTTGAACTGCTAGGTTGGCAGAAGCTGGGACTACTGATGGGAGCTCACTCCATCACGTGGCACCTGGACCTCGAACTGCCAACCTGACGATCTTGCAATCAACAGAGTTAGCATCTTAACCACCTGAGCCACTGCATCCCATAGGAGGTTGAAACCTATGCTCAATTGCAACTTTATCTTTACTGGCTATGTTGGCATAGATTTTGGTAGCCATAAAGGTACTATTGCCAAAGAGACTAATATTCTGTAATTGGATAAATATAATTTTGTCTTTGCCTGTCCTCTGCCCCCAATGAGGAAAATAAGGGGCAAAATGCCATGGCCACCTCTTCAACATGTTCATGGATCAGGCAATTTGGAGGTAAATATTTCACACCCAACCTTAAAAGGAGAGTATAGGGATATTTATATTTCCCAAGCGTAAAAAAACAAACAAAATGGGATTGGCTAAAGGTTGTCACACAATCATACTCTTTGTTGTCATTGCTATTGTCATGTGCCTTCAAGTCATTTCTGACTTATGGCAACCCTAAGGTGATTCTATCATGGGTTTTTCTTGGCAAAGTTTGTTCAGAGAGGGTTTGCCACCACTGCCTTCCTCTGAGACTGAGAGAGTGTGACTTGGCCAAGATCACCTAGTGGATTTCGAACCCTGGTTTCTAGAGTCTACTCCAACACTCAAAACCACTACACCACACCGACTGTCTTCATATCCTTTTTAATTCCACCCAAAATTGGTAACAGGAACATGAATGCCAGCCGAATGCTCACTTCACAGGTTACAAAAAAATGCAAAGCCCATTACTCTATTAGTCTCTTCTATGGCATGTTTTAATTGGCACAGAACTTCATTTTGTTTAAAATATTTATAGCCTATTTTTCATTTTCACACTTTCAGGGTAGCTTTACCGTTTATTACATCTGGCTTCATAGGCCTTCTTTGGCACATTGCTATTGCTCCCAAGTGTATAGAATAGATTCAGACCTCAGACTGAGATCTTTATGACAATGTTGGGTCTTAAACCATGTCCGACTATCAGAAAAGAACCCCAGCCCTACAAAATAGTTTCCAATTAAAAAAAAAATCCACCAGGCATCTTTAAACACAAAGCTGTAGCTCATCATTTAGGAAGGGACTGCAATCAATTATTGATGCCTGCAGCTTTCTGGCTCCATTTTTTCCATGTGCATAATTTATAGGGAAACAGAGCTGAAGGCAGAAAGAGAGGAGAGAAAGAAAGGGAAGGGAGCTGCCATCTGAAATAAGCCAACAGACACCTTCAGACCTCACTAAAACTAACATAGAAACACCATTTAGGGCTTTGAGCAAGAAAATACAATTTGGCCAGAGTGTTACTGTATTCTTGTAATGAAATATGGAGGAAAATTTCAAGAGATGTGCAACTATGTTCCAGTTTAATCCAAGATTGCTTGAGGGCTATCACATTGAAATAATTGCCTCTTCCCATATGTTCCTACGCATGTGCTGCAGTCAAGGGTCATGCATACCAAAATTCAACAGGTGGATGGATACACATCCACATGCCTCCTCTGCTGTAAATCTAAGTTGCAGGATGCCCTCCCTAGAGAAAACTGCCTGACACGTACTCTGTTGACTTTTCAACCCCGAGCAAACACCAGTTTAATATTCCCCCTGGCCTTTCAACTTTTTGTGATATTTACTTACAGTTGTGTTTCATAGGGCCTTTGCAGACTGCCAGAAATAGTGCAAATTGAGTTCACTTTAACTGCCCTGGCTCAGTGCTAAGGAATCATAGGAACTGTAGTTTATTGTGGCACCAGAGCTCTCTGACAGAAAAGGCTCAGTGTCTCAGAAAAAAATACAATTCCCATTATTCCTAGCACTGAGCCAGGGCAGTTGAAGTGGACTCAATTTGCACTATTTCTAGCAGTCTGCAGTAAGCCATAGTTGCCTTTTTGTACTGATCTTCACTACAGCTGTGTATTTTTAAATCTATGGCAACTGTTGCTATTTGCTCTCCACTTCATAAATTATGCCTTGTTACGGTTTCTACTCTCTTTTGTAATTAATTGGATTTTATGGGATTTAATGCCCCATTTTTATTATGTGCATCACCAAGAGTTTCAGCTGTTAGATGGCTGTTAGATGTTAGCTGAACAAATGACTATGAAAAATGCTGATATGGATAAAGAACTTTATCAGGGTGCATATCCAAGGTGACAAGATGTCATGCAAGGCACGGTTCCTGTACATTTAACAGGTATGCAAAACAGAAGAGATTTGGACAGGTGCAGCATAATTTTTCTCGTAGTCTGCATGTTTGGGGCAGGTATGTATCAGAGCTGTAACTGCTGCTGCTGCTGCTATTGTTGTGCTCTCAGGCTGTCATATTATGGCAACCCTAAGGCAAACATATCATTGGATTTTCTTGACAAGATTTGTTCAGAGGTGGTTTGCTATTGCCTATGTGACTGAGGAGTGGGACTTGCACAAGGTCACCCAATGAGTTTCCATGGCTAAGCAGGGATTTGAACCCTGGGCTGTAGCCACACTGCAGTAATAATCCAGTTTGACATCATTAACTGTCATGGCTCCATGCTATGGAATCCTGGGAATTATAGTTTTGTGAGACATTTAGCCTTCTCTAGTGGAGAGTTCTGGAGCCACAACAAAATGCAATTCCCCGAATTCCATAACATTGAGCCATGGCAGTTAAACTGGTGTCAAACTGGATTATTTTTACTGTGCGGATGTAGCCCTAGTCTCATTGAGTCATACTCCAAGATTCAGGCCCTTTCTTCACCCCGCTCATCAGAGCTGTTCTTAAATAAAATTTCTCCATTATACATTAGTTCAAAAGCGTAGAAGGTGCTTCTTATAATCCATCTGGTCATCCTGTACAACAGACTGCATATTCTGATGTGTATGAAAGTCCTAAATGGATTCTAGACCTTATTGGCTGTCTTGCAACTGGAACTTTAGACTAAAAGGTGTGTGGGGCAAAGCATACAATGTGTGGTACAAAGCCACTACAATTCTGCAGACTGATATAGTGGGTGAAGTGACTTTGGGCCTTTGCAGACTGTCAGAAATAGTGCACATTAAATTGAGGCACTGCCCTGGCTCAGTGCTAGGGAGTCATGGGAATTGTATTTTTTTCTGAGACATTGAGCCTTCTCTGTCAGAGAGCTCTGGTGCCACAATAAAGTAAAGTTCCCATGACTCCCTAGCACTGAGCCAGGGCAGTGCCTCAATTTAATGTGCACGATTTCTGGCAGTCTGCAAAGGCCCTGAGACTTCAAAGTGGCTTGTCCAGGCTGCCCTAACCAGAGAATGAAACTTGAGTTTCTATTCCTATACCACATGCAGCAGTTAAGAGAACTGGTCTGGGTCAGATCTTGGGTCTGCTTCCAACTGGTTATGTAAACTAGGGGTGGGAAATCATGCAGCCCTCAAAACTAGTGGCTTACAAGATTAAAACAGTACAATTAAAAACATTAAAAAGTGACTAGAACTCCCAATAGCCTTAGCCAGCATAATCAATCGTGTGAATGCTGAGAGCTGCTACCTAACAATATCTGGAGGACCACATGATTCCCATGCCTCAAGCAAACTATTACTAATAAGATCAGCCCCAGTAGCTTTCCAGACAAGAGTTTGCATTTTTGTACTTTTCTTGACATCACCTTTTCTAAATTAGTACCCTTCAGATGTTTTGGATTACAGTAACATCACTATTGGTCATATTAGTTGAGGCTGATGGGAGCTGTTGACTAAAATATGTGGCTGGGGTTCAGATGGGTAAGGCAGCAAGGAGGTTGAAGACTGACAGAAACAAGAGTATGCAAAGAGAATCTTGTTACACTTTTAAGACTAAAAAAAAGGAGTGGGTAACATGAACTTTTGCAGAGTTGAGTCTACTTCCTCAGATGCATGGAGTAGAAGATCCAAGAACAGACCTATATAAGCAGGCTGTGTTTGAAAACAGCAACAGAATGCAAAATATGTGGGTATGGTGATGAGGTGACAAGGAAACTGGCACACTGCACCCCTTATTACACTAGTTAACACCCCAACCTCATAGGGCTCTCTTGGCTAGTTCATCACATTTCCTTTCTGATTCCCAACCAGCATCACACCACATTCATCATATGGTTACTTACTCACCTTTGCTTTAGACAACATCTTTCCTCCTGCCTTTGTCCCCTAAGGACCATCTCATTTGTCATCTTATCACAATACCCACATGTTTTGCATTTCTATTGCTATTCTCACACACAGCCTGCTTATATATCTTTTCTTGGACACACCATGCATCTGAAAGTTTGCTATTCTCACACCATGCATCTGAAAGTTCCTGCTATCAGCTTCTTTCTTTCAGTTAGTCTCAAATGTGCTACAAGCTACACGATCCTTCTACATACTGATTTACCAGATGAAAACAGCTAATTCTTTGAATTCTACCACCATGGAAAGGAATAAGAATGTCCTGGATGTTCACTAGCACCTAATTATTTCTGAGTGAGTCCACTACAGACTAAATTAAAATACATTGCCCCAATGGCAATTCCCTAAATAAATACAAATGCCTTCCCAGCCAGTATCAGATCACCACCCCAGACAACCCACAGAGCCTTCAGACTGGTCAAACTGGCCAGACTAGAGTTCTGGTGGGAAACACAGTACAGTTCTGAAGCACCCTCACATCAGGACAGATCAGCAGCTTAAAGAACTGCCTTTCTAAACTTCATGGCAGCATCCTTTTATCTATTAGATTGCCACCTAACTGTTTCTCTGAACCATGGCTTTTTGTTTTGCTCAGTTAGCCCACTTTAAATCAGTCATGTATCAGGAATCTCTATGAAGCTCCAATATCAGGCCCTCCTCCCCTATCAAGTAATGAATCCCTTTGTTCTACCCTCACCTTGAGTCCAGCCCAGAGCCACTGATCCCTTTGTATCCTTTTGGTTTTGAAGTCTGCAATTGCCTTGGAGGTCAAGCATCCAACCTGTACTTTCAACATAGGCTTCAGAATGAATACAGCCAATGTGGCACAGCTCCAAGATCAGCCAAGGGTTTAATTAGTTCTCAACAATATTCCTTGCAGTCTTGGATTTTATCACACAAGGATAGACTAGAATTTTAACAGGATAAAAGTGTCTTTTGACAGTACTTATCACATGCCATTGTGTCCATCCTGCTGCTGCCTTGCATTCCATTTGTTACTGTAGTGCACCTTTTCAGTGATAGGCAAAACCTGTCAATAGGCTTTTAATCTTGCTAATATTCCATTACTACCTTCATGCAATAGGTCCCTTCCACTGCAGTTCTGCTTCTCAGACTGTCATGTGGTATGAGTGGCTGTGGTTCTTCTCCTCTCCCCCTCGCAGTGACCATGGTGGCCAATGCCTTCCCAAAGCTGACTGCTGTGTGCACGTTCACATAGCAGTCCCACACTTTGGGAGGCAGTTGACAACCAGGATCACTTGTCCCCTTCCTTCCTCTGAAGCGTGGGGTTGCGGTGTGAATGTGCACATAGCAGCCCTGCACTTTGAGAGGGGGAGGCCACAGCAGTGACTGCAGCACCCAACACCTTCCTGGACCAGATGCTGTGTGCACATTCACATCTTCAGGAAGTGTTTGGAAGCCAGGATCGCACATTTCCACCCTTCTTCCTGGAAAGCGGCATTTGCCAGTGTGCAAACAAATCACACAACCATGGATCACCAAAGCACTATCATAGGGGAAGGTGTGATAAGAAATTATGCCAAACAGGTATGCTTTTATTCTTAAACTAGCAGGATTGTGTCGGGACAGCAGGGTGGTGTGATGAAGTCCCTTTGTTTCTGGTGCTTAGCCCACATGTCCAGTTACCCTTCCGCACTGTTGTCGGAAGATAATCCTCTGTTCAACCACACATCATATTTTCTAAGGTACAATACACAATCTGCGCTGTGGGGGATATGCACTCGATACTTGAAAAAATGACTGTATTTCTGCATTTTGACACACAGGTACACATGTGAGTTCATGCAGCTGTGAATGAGGACACACGGCAATACAACACAAGTGTCAGAAGGAATAAAATTAACACAGGCGACATTTATATATGGTCTCTGACAACCTGACAGCCTGACAAGCTGCTTATTATATTGAAGCAGCAAAATATGCAAACTAAAATACCAAACAACTCTGAGGGGGAAGTGAAAATAGATTTTTTAAAAAGCCCATCAGCTATCACACAGTTCATGCCGTACACACAGTAAACAGGTGAACATCATTTTGTATTTGTATCTATCCACCAAAAGCTAATCTCAGGTGTTACCAGGCTGCCTTAATGTATCAAGACATCTCTCAAAAGCCCTGGTCTCCACTGTCATGCTGTGTAGCAGGTGGTGGCTAGCAAGATGTTATTTCTCAAAAATCTGCATCATCCAGCAAGATTTGAAGGATTGTTGAAAAGAGCATCCTGAATTTTGAATTCTGGAGCTTATTGTAAGCTGAGATGTATGATTTATGCCAACTGATGAAGATTCATCTGTCGAAACAGCTAAAAAAACTCCAGAGGTAGTCATCTTGCTACCTGAACGATTTTGTCATCTGAAAGATTGCCTCTTACTGGTAATTTGTTATTGAAATAACAACCTTACTTTGCCATTTGAAAGATAATAATTTACTTGCAATCCATTAACAACTTCACTATGAAGATTTAACAGAACCTCTTTTACCATTTGGGAAATTTGTTCCACCAGCCTCTAGTTACAACTATATGTTTTCAACAACAGAAGCCAGAAGGACCTGGACTACTAGTGGACATTTTCCCAACAATTCTGTTGTATTTACAATTAGTATGTATAAAAATTGTTTTCACTATTAGCCACATGGCGTTATTGTAAAATATAATTTTAATATCAAGTTTAAGTAGTAGTTTCATTTATTGGGATATACAGTACTTGGGGATATACAGTACCTTGGTACTTTGTTAGTCTCTCCCTCCCAATTTTGGCAATGGCAGAGAATACCAGGAATAACAAAGAAACATTGAAGTTGTGACTGCATAAAATAGTAACTGCATTAAATGGAAACACAAGGAAATCGCCTCCAGTTTGCATCTATTAATAAAATAAGGTTTTCCCCATGTATCACTCACAGAAGAAGCTGTCTGTTAAGAACCAGAATAAGACAGCTGGATAATGACTCAGTGGTAAAGGCATCCTTCTACACACTGAAGATGTTCAATCCCACAACTCCACTTGAGGGATCGTCTTCAAAACTCAGCATCCCCCAGATAAGTTGAACCATACTATCACACGTAGACAGCAGAACCAATAATGGGCTCTGTTCTCCAACATATCTGAAGGGCTCCAGGTTGGAGGCACAAAGGCTGATTTAAACAATCTCAATAAGCATGAATGAGAAGAGATCTGTACCCAAGTGTTTGGAGAGCCAATACCAGCTGTATGAATACTAAGCTAGGCAAAGTAATAGTCTGACTCATAACACATTTCACCCAGCAATTTATTCAAGAGAACCAATTATGGAGAGCCCTAGATCCTGAGACTGCTCTCATCCCTATGCTGATCATTGCTGCTTGACAAGGCAGACCAGGATTTCGGAATAATTACCACAATCCAAAACAGTGTACTAATTCCCACATCGGTCCCTCTCCCTTCTACTATTGCCAGACACATGTGTGCAGAGGCTTCCAAGCTAATATAGGGTCTTTGGCCTCAGGACTTGTATAGCTGGTTTTAGCAGAACAAATTATGTCAAATATGGGTAGCCTTGCTTTATCTGATAAAGTTTGGGAACCCAAGTGTATGTGTTGATACTCTGAAGTACAATAAAGCTGTACAGTCTTGTAAACACAAGTGGAACCTTTTATCCTAGGGCTCATCTACACCAGCCAGAATACTCAAGGCTGCTCCAGGAGTATTCGGTTCTAGATGCCCTTCATTACCTCTGGCTGGCTGGCTATAATTGCATCCTGCTGTACCGCCTGGCACTGCCACCACTGGTATAAGTTGCTCCCTCTAAGGTCAGAAACAAAATGCCCAACATAGTATGGCTGGGAGTCTCATTGTGATCTCAGAGGGAGCAACTTGCACCACCACCACCACCACCACCACCAGTGCCAGGCAGCACAGCGGGGTGAGTATAGACAGGACACGAGTGTAGACAACCACCCTGCATCGCTACAGAGAGCTCTGGATTTTCCTTCAAAATCCCGAGCAAAAGGTGTGTTTTTAAAAACCATTTTAGGCAGGGATAGGGCAAATCCAGCATAGAACTGCCCTTTGCTCATGAAGACAGTCCACACTTGAATCATATTCATGGTGAGGGTGGGGGAATCAGTTTAATTGGTCCATGTAGACATGCCCATGGGGGTTTCTGGTTTTACTAATATAACAAAAAAGTGTGGGAATTGTAAATTAAGGCTCTTACTTTAATATCAGTTCTGTATAAGCAGTAAACACATGTTCCTGGTCTGTGCAAGCAGTAAAGACTGTGCAATGCTACGGTCTTGCTTACTGAGCTTGCTTACAACTTAGGTTCATTTTATCCACGTATTACTTTGGTCTTTTTAATCTCAGTTCTTTTTCTCACAAGTTGATGGCACAGTGGCCAACTGGGAGAAAGAAAGACATGGCTCCTGAATCTTTAATGGTTGGGCAGAAGATGGAACCGTGGATTGAGGACATACATATACTGAAAGTTCAACTGACACACAATTTTGAAAGGCACTGTTATCTTTTGCATCGTTTGCATCTGGCAGCATGGACATAGGGACCAGTGATAACATAAATTCTATGTAAGTAGAGCATCCATGAAATTACACTTGCCCCTCTGTTTTTGTGGGGGATCTATTCTGGATCCCCCCACGAAAACAGGAACTCACCAATATTCAAGCCTCATTGGCTTGAATGGCCATGAACATGCCATTTTAGCCAATGGAGCTCACCCCGCTGTGAAGAATCAAAGCAAAGCAAAAGCCAAGCAGCCTCATTTATATACCGCTTCATACCGTGCTATGGGGTATCTAAGCAGTTTACAACTGTAAGCTCATTGCCTCCCAACAGTTGGGTGCTCATTTTAGCGACCTCGGAAGGATGCAGGCCTGAGTCTAGCCTGAGCCCTGGCTAGTATTGAACTCGCAACCTTGTGGATATGAGTGAGTGGCTGCAGTACAGGCATTTAACCACTATGCCACCAGGGTTCCTGTCAAGACCATGGACTTCAAGTCTGCAAAAACGGAGGTGCGGATGTAATTCTTGCTGTTTCCTCTGCCTGCCGTGAATATGGATTGCTCCTGAAATTCAGCAATTTCCTTCTAAAAGAGAGAAATTCTAGGATCACAAAGCACAAATATAGGAGAACCAAGGCTCTTGAATTTTACACAAGTGTGAAAGGCACAAATTGTAAGCTGAGGCATCTGATACTTCATGTTGTACTTTAAGCACACATTTCACACACTTTTATTATTGTCCTCTTCTTGTCCATTCACAAACTCAACAGGCACTTCAAATATGTTACTATTGAATCAACACATAATGCTTCTGTTAAAAAACACAGCACTTCAGTAGAAAAGCAGGAAGTGTACTAAATGTCCATTCAACTGGTGCAGTTTTCTTAAAGGATCGTTATATATGCAAAATACAACAAAATACAAAATATACAAAACAATGATATCTTTATTGGGCTAACCAAGGGCTTTATCACATGAGGCTGCCAAAGCAGAATTACAACAGGATAGCAGTGTCTGTGGCTGTACTTTATCACATTACACCATGTCTCTCCTGTAGCTGCTTTGTATTCCCTCTGTTCCTGAAGCGCTCCTTTTCATTGACAGGCAAAATCCATCAATGCTCCCAATAGCACTCCCTTTCCATTATAGATTTACATGTGTTCAGTTCTTCCTGCTGCAGTTTGGATATGCAGGGAATCATATGATATAAGTGGGTATGATTATATTCCTTCCTTCCTCCCTCACCTCACTATTCCCAAGCAGGCGGTTTTTCTTTTCTTTTTTCCCAATTTCTTTTATTTTATTTAATCCATTGCTGTGACTGCCAATTGAAAATAAAAGGATTTTAAAAATACAAACCAAAAGGCAAGCTGGGAAGGCCATAAGGGAGAAAGGAAAGGTTATGAAGGTTGGCATGCACAAGACTGAGCCCAGGACTATAGAGGCACCATGGCACTTTTGAAGAGCTGTGCGAAAATGACATCCTCAAACTAATGTTTGTATCCTCTATGTGAGTGTGTCTTGTGTGGCTTCAAGTTGTTTCCGACTTATGGTGACCCTAAGGCAAACCTATCATGGGATTTTCTTGGCAAGATTTGTTCAGAGGAGGTTTGCCATTGCCTTTCCCTGAAAATTGACAGTATGTGACTTGCCCAAGGTCATCCAGTGGGTTTCATGCCTGAGCGGGGAATTGAACCTTGGTCTTCAGAGTCATAGTCCAAGTCTCAAACCACAACACCACACTGGCTGTCTTCACCAATGCAATTGTTACGTCTTAGCAGTCCAGAATGATTAAGTACTAAAAAGCACAAAATACATCACACTTTTGTGCTCTTTAGTTGGCCCAATAAAAGTATCAGTGTTTTGCAGATTTTGGATTCTGTTGTACTTTGTCTATGGCCAACATTGTTACCCCAAAATAGGTTTCCTATGCAGAAGACACTGTCATTTCTCCACTAGTTTAAAAACTGTGGACATGGTGGGGAAATGGGGCTCTACCCTGCCCTTCCACACCTCCTCACTGATGACAGCTACGTTCAGCTCCTAAACATGGCTGTAGTCTTCTACAAGACAGTCTCCTGGTTGCAGCACACACACTTAGCTGCTGCCACTGATTCACTTTTTGCTGAGAAAGTGGGCATTTCCCCAGGACAGTGCTAGGAAAAAGAGTCTTCCTCAGCACTGAGCAGGGGAAAGTTTTAATCTCTGACCAGTTGCTGATTGGAGATCACAGATTTTCCCTGTCTAGCAAAGATAATACAACTCAGCACAAAAGTGAGAATCATACCAGCCATTGAATTCCCTATTACCATGTATGGATGTGAGAGCTGGACAGTTAAGAAAGATGATAGGAAGAAAATTAATTCATTTGAGATAATGTGGTGCTGGAGAAGAATGCTGAGGATCCCATGGACAGCCAAAAGGACAAATAAATGGGTCCTAGAGCAGATCAAACTTGAAACCTCTCTGGAAACCAAGATGACCAAACCGAGGCTGTCGTACTTCGGACATATCATGAGAAAAGAAGACTCGTGAAAGATGGAGGGAAGTAGGAAGAGAGGAAGGCCACATGCCAGATGGATGGACTCTATTGAGGAGGTCAGGGGTATTAAGGGGTTGCAGGAATTAAGCAGAGCAGTGGAGGACAGAGGGTCTTCTTGGAGAAGTCTCATCCATAGGGTCACCATGAGTCGAGATTGACTCGAGGGCAGATAACAATGACAAAAGAAAAAGATAGTAGGAGGAACACAAGGAAAGAATCTGGTGAACTGGATGGAGAATGTGCAAATTCCCATATGTGAACATTACCTATTCTATATGCTTGTCAGGCAGCAGAGCTGCAGCCATTTTAAACTGCAGACTTCATTCTACTTCAGTGAATGCAGTTTATTTGTACTGCATAAGCTGCCCACAGCTCACTTACTGTCAACTCAAATGGCAACTTTTCAACCTCATAACTTTAAAAACTTCACAAGTGATTTTTGCCCACACAAGAAAATGGATATCTCATTAGCATATATGAGTATCTGACATCATTTCTTTCTCCAAAATGATGGCGTAAGTGTGTGTGTTTACTGCAGGAGGGAGACAACCCTACACACTCCTGAAGTCAGAATTTTTAAAACTCCCATGACTCAGCCATTTTTCAGCTGATATTTCTGGAGAAATGCCATCAGTCTATATCCCATGGAGATCTTCCGTAACAGTTTTCAGACTCTCATTGGTCTTGTCAGTTTTTAGAAGAGACAAAATTTCCATTCTTTGTAGCAGCAGAATGCTAAATGTTCTTTCTACCTTTACGACTGTGTTACTATTGTGGCTCTATAAACCCACAGCTCTTTCTCAAAGCTTCTTTTGAAACAGCAAAGCAGATAAGTGGCAAATGTGTCATCTTAAAAATAAAAAGGGGACATTGCTGTGAGCTGTCTCTTTGTTATAATCAGTCAATGATCTAAAAAAACAGATATTCATGCAAAAGAAAATCTCTTTGAGGCATACAGTGCCTTCTACCTTCAGTTACTGCATATTCATTCAGACCACCAGCAACTTAAAGATAAAGCTCTGGATCCATGTGCCACTGAGATCTCCCTCTCCTTCTTAGGGGTTATATAAAATAATCTGCTCCCAAAGAGCTATAATCTGAGGCCAGGATCAGTTGCCCACCCACCCACCATTGCCCATCTGTGAAAACATGGCTGAAAGTCGTAATACATTAAGCACTGATTAAAAATCAGGATTTCCATATAATCAGATTTTGATCTGGCCAGTGAAAGATATTTAGCATTGACAACAATATGATTTTCCAGTTTTTAAACTGGCCTTCCTGTCTGAAATTCCAGCCAGTAAACAGCTAAGTAACTTGTGGCACAGAAAGAAAATCTGGGGCTGCTCTTGCACTATGGGTGCCAAATAAATTGAAACAACAAGGAAAGGAATTGGCAGTAAAATGTTATTGCGTGAAGTAGAATGTTTCAGCTGGTTATTCCAGCCAGCCATGCCTTCTTTCAGGATACGTCATTCCAATCTCCAAGTTTTCCAGCTCTCTCCACCTTCAAAAAGCCTCAGTCTACACTCTGTACCTATGATCAGCCCTCACACAGATGTTTGAGGTTCCTTCCTTCAGGGGGATGTGTGTGTTTTTCCCCCTTAAAATTTCCTCCTCCTTATGTGAAGAATCAGTATGGCTGCAGTATAGTCCAAGGTGCTTCCAGGATGTCTACTGCAACCAAATTCTGCATTCTGTCTTTTTTTTCCTTAATATATTTTCTAGTGTTCAAAAATCAACAATCCACAGAAACACTAGTAGGGAAATGCAGAAGGTTTATAACAAATGGAAGTCAGTAGCATCTGGGCAGCCCTGCATCTGTGAAGAAGGCAAAGCAACTGCATGATAAAAGCCTTGCCTGGAAGACCTCCCACATTTGGGAAATGATTTCACTATTACTCTATAAGATGTAGCATTTTCAAGAAAGGTAGCCATTATGTTTATTTTTGCTGCACTACAGGAGTGCTGAAGACTAACCAACACATTATAGAATTAAGCTTTTGCAGATTAGATTTCACTCCATTTTATGCATCAAATGAAGTGGACAGTCGCAGGGAACCCTCAGCGTATACATACAGTAAATAAATAAATAAATAAATAAATAGTGCAAAATCAAAAGTGTGGGAAGCTGTCCTAAAAGAACTTTCTCTGTTGCCCAGGATTTTACTTAGCCTTTCCTTATAATGAGCCTCGTAACACACACTGACCGCATGATGCTCTCAATCTGATGTGTGGACAATGCACAAGTGAGAGAAGAGAATCAAGGCAAGCTGCACATGGTGAGCTTTGCAGAATGCTGTAAAAAAAAAAAAACAGGTACATATAGGACCAAATTGCACACAACATGAATTGTATCAAAACTATTACGGTAACTTACAAATGTTTTCTTTAGCTGCTCTAGGACAAGATGAGCTGGATCACGAGTGCAGTGCATGAAAGCTAGAATCCTGAGAGGAATGCTACAGCCCTAAAACTACTCACTCTTCCTGGTTTGTCTTACAGTAGAAAATTAGATTAGATGGGGAAAAACAGGAAAGAACTGCTTGTTAGGATATAAACCGGAGCTCAAATGTATCTTCATCTCTAGACTGAAGCCATGAAATTCAGTATATTTTCTGAAAAGACTTCTTTGTCCGCATTATTAGGTATCCCATTATCTTCAAATATTTGCAAAACATCATCCCTGTTATTACTGAATGTTTGATTTAGATTAATTCACCTAAACCTGCCAGAATGCTGCACTACTAAAGAACAAAACAAAAATTCAAATCAATATTCTCTTTGCATAATAATGTTCATAGCTGTTTGTGGCTGGTCCAGGTCTGGTCAAAATATTTTGCTGCCTAAGGCAAAAGACAAGATGGTTACCCACAGTCATACGGAAGATGACTAGAGACTGGCTGTTGCATCGTATTTCAACAATGGCAACTGGACAGCAGAAGAGTACGAACACCTTCTGGAAGGCAGGAAACTAGCATAAAGAACTCAATGCATGTTGCTGCAGTACAATTCCCATCATCTTCTGGAAAGCTGACCATTCACTGTACAGTACTTAGAACAGCCGCTGCCTCTCCATCTTGGTGCTCATTTGAAAAATGAGGAAAATGCTAGCCTATATAGCATAACAATTATGGAGGTAGCAGAAATTATGTATTTACAATGATGTATTCAAAAAGCTCCATATAAATACAAGCTGATAGCATTATCTGGCACATCAATGACAGTAAAGGCAGAGAAACAGTATTTTTCCACTTCCAAAATTACTTGCCCTTGATGACATACTATTAGAAAGAAAGGTTTGAAGGAGAGGGAGTTGTCTGCCACAAAAAATAAAAAGCCAGTTACAGCTGTCTGAGACACATGCCTCCCAAGAGAACTAAAACCTAATTAAAGACAGTTAAACTATTGAGGGAGAGATGATCCCTAAAGAAATCTACAGAGTTTGAGGTCACAAGGAATAAATGAGGGAAGGGAAGGAAGAAGTATAACCAAAATGAAAGGATTTTCAAATACATGAGAACACATCTGCACTCAGAAAAGCCAAATCATGTACGCCAACAGTCATGCTGGTGTCTAAAAACCGTGCTAGAAATCAGAGCCACAAGTTGAGGGAAATGTATAAGATTGCACAAAACTCATTTCTCATTTGATTGCAGTGATGCTTTTTTTGGTTCCAAACTGGTATTGAAAGCCCAGCAGGTAGAACATATTTTGGGGGACCACACAGTTGCCTGGTATCTGTAGAAAGGAGCAGTTTAACAGACTGTCTACAGTATATTTGTCCTTCTTTGAAAATGGAGAGCTAAGAAAGTTTGATAGTGATCAGAAAAGGAAGGGTTTATGGACTGGCAAACAGCAGGCAACATTATCTAGGGAGCCCTTTGTTCATCAACAAGGGGACGATAAGCCCCCGTGCCACTAGCAGTTCAGGTAATCCACTTAAGCACACAAATCTTCTTTTCCAAGGGACCCACATGGCTTGGGTCTGTCTCACTGTAGAGAACACAGAGAAACTGAAGAGATACACAAGATGGCTGAAGGAAATCAATATCTCATGTTTTAATTTTAATGTGAGACTTGTTCTCCCTGTGCAGCAAACATTAAGAGCCAGCCCAGTTAACTAGATGAAGAGCTCATCTAGTTTATTCACAGCTTGCAAAAGGTATTTGTCTCACCATGGCCAGCTTGATGCATTTAGAAAGCCGAACAGGAAGTCAAGAGCCCTTGCCAGCAATATGTCTCCAGCACACTTGATATTTTAGATGTATACTAGGTACTTCTAAACATGGAGGTTCCATGTAACTAACATGAAGGATAGCTGATGATAGATGAATTCTCTCCCTCTTAAGAAACACTCTAGTTATTGACCATCTGAGCAGTTTATATGGTCACAACCAGTGTGTCAGGTTTAATAATCTTTTGGACAGATTCTGAAAACTAGCACACAAGTGACTTAATCTGGGGAATTTGCTGTTGCTGTGTGCCTTCAAGTCGTTTCCAGTTTACCTAAGGCGAACCTATTGCAGAGTTTCTTGGCAAAATATGTTCAGAGGGAGTTTGCCAGTGCCTTCCTCTGAGGCTGAAAGAGTATGACCTCCCTAAGGTCATCCAGTGGGTTTTCATGGCTGAGTGGGGATTTGAACCCTGGTCTCCTGGAGTCACAGGACATTATTGCACTGCCTTTCCTCCCAGCCTCAGTGTGGGCTGAACCTTTTGAAAACTTTTTAAAAATGGATGTTATCAGACACCTTTGTGCCCAGTCTGGAGGCATCCCGTACCCGATCTTGGCATGCCATACCCTATCTGTACTTCTCTAGCACTTTTTGAAAGAATGGGAGTGCTGGTCCTCCATCCTCCCCCCCCCCCCATGGCTCACGAGGGACAGCCAAGGTGGAGATGAGACTAGGGGAGCCAGCGCTGGCCTCTATTCTCCTCCCTACCCTGGCTGTCCTCTCAGGAGACTGCCGGGCTGGGGAAGAGGCCTGATACCATACTGACCTAAATATACGTCAATCTAGGTTTTGGGGGTCAAATTGTTGACCTTTTTTTTTTTACTCCTATAGGAGTATATACAGTATATAAGCCATCATAGCTCCAGACACTGCCACCTAAAATGCTAGAGTTCAGGAAACTTTTCCTGTGACTCTGCTGGTTGTACAAAGAGCCAGGTAGAGACTTGTGGATCCCCTAAATTTTCAGGATGAGTGAACAGAACTCCAATCAGCATTACCTATAGCAGTGATTCCCAAAGTAGGTAGTACACTCCCCTGGGGACAGTGGAATGATCCAAGGGGTGGTGAGGGCAAAGGGGGGCAGTGGGGGGGGGCTGATGTTAAAGTACTGGTGTGCAAGAAACACAAGGGGAACCAACGGCCTTTAGGACTATGGTGGGGATGAGGGTTGCATGAAACTTCATTTCAGGGTCCCTTAAAACCACCATGAAGCCTCACTTCATGTGGTGATTATCTTCTGCTCTTCACCTACCTATGCAAGCTCACTCTCTTAGCTGTGTCTTTCACTAGTAGAGGCAGGAAATTCTTGCAAGGCTTGGACATAGGGCATCATTTCTGTGGCTTGCCGTGTGGTGGTGAGGAAGAAGTGGAGGCAAATTTGAGATGCTGCTTAAGTTTTGTGAGCTTTGCTGGGACTTGGTTGGCAAGTTGGAACTACACTTTCTTTCATCAGACAGGCTGACAGAAGAGGTAAAGGAAGAAGAAGTGGGGAACACATGTCTCTGGGGAAGGAGGGGGAGGAATATCCAGGGTTGATTCTTGGAAAGACTCCTTTACCTTAGAGAAGCTCCTGTAGTTAAAATGTCTCTCTTTCCCTGTTCACACCAAGTCTTCAGTTCAGAGCATATGGCCTCTGTAAACCTGCTACACACACACACACACACACCAGCTGCATCCCTCTCTTCCCCAAAAAAGAAGGACTGAGAGTCCTTCCTCACTGGGAAGAAGCTTCTCTCTTTGCACTAGGTCACCTTGGGAGCAGCAATTAAGCAGCTGACTGAGCATTGACCAAGAAGCTTCTTGCCCTCACTGTCTTTTCCCACAAGGCTGGAATGGGTGAGAGGCTTCTCGGTCATTGCCCAGCCAACTGCCCCGTTGCTGCTCTGAGGGTGACTATGTGCAAAGGGAGCAGCAACCAAGCAGACAGTTGAGTAGTGACTGAGAAGCCTCTTGCCTGCACTGGCCTTTATTGCAAGGCTGGCACAGGCAAGAGGCTTCTTGGTCACTGCTCAACAAGTTGATCAGTTGCTACTCCAAGGGTGCAAAGAGAGCAGTGACAAGGTTGGTTGTTTTAAAGCTGCAGTAGAACAGTAGACCTGATATCAGCAAATTGGCATTGCAGGACGCTAGGGTTGTCACTCATGAGGAAAGGGGGCAGTGGCCCAAAAAAGTTTGGGGACTACTGACCTACAGCATCCAAAACCAGATGAGGAACTCTATGAGGAAACTTATGAGGGTGGGCAGAGCAGGCAGGTGGGTATGCCTCACATTTTCTCCCCTGTCAGGACACAGAAATAGATACAAGCACATTGATACAAAACAATATCCTGTTTCAATATTACCACTGCCTTTTGATCCATAGCTTTGAAAGTTATTTTAAAGGCAAACAAATATAAAGGCAAACTAAAACCATATATAGGGCACATCCAGACTGATTAAAAAGACCAGAAAGTCCTAGATTTTATTTTTGTTCTTCCCAGTTTTTTGTTGTTGTTGTTGTTGTTGTTTATTTTGTTTATCCCAGAATATTTTCTGTTAGCTCCTGGTAAAATCACAGACTTTTTATACCAGTTCTCTAGGTCTGATTATTTTGGCCCAATACAAAATCAGAACAAGGAACAAAATCTAGGACTTTTCAGTCTAGATGTGCCCTATGACTTAAGTGTGTCCTTATGTTTATTTGCCTTAAAAATAACTTTCTAAGATCCATTCCCTCCATAACTGAGGAACAGAAGGATGATGCTCAGGATTCCAGAGTATCATGCTGCTACTGATCAGTTATGGATGACTTCCAAGATTTCCCTGGATTACCACAAGCTCTCCAACTTCTCTGAGAAAGTTAATTAGCAACTTTTAATTTTGGGCAACCTGGGAAAAAACAAGTCCAGGGCAGGAAGAGAGATTCCCAATGTTAAAGTGTGCTAATTTCTAGTTAAAAGTGACAATAGAGGGGTCCATGTGTAAATAGATTTATTCAAAGAAGTATTTAGCATAACAGTATTTAGCATAACTGACTGTATCGCCTTTGTTCCATAGTAAGCAACTAATTTACTCTGGCAGAATAAACATGCACATTTACAAGAAGTAGCTGTCTCCCTGTATATGGACACAAGAACAAAATGGATTAGGAGGGAATGTGTCACTTGAGAAATTCCCTTGCATACCAATGTATTCTATATTTGCAAGTCTGAATGATATACCAATGGATAATGCACACAGATAAATCATTATCAGTCCCACACTGATGCTTCATTGAAGAGAAGCTCACACATCTACTATTTTTCTTTACACACATAATCAGTCCTATCATCCTCTCTCTAAATTACATCTTTATGCAGCCTCTTCTGAAAATAAAATGCCACCTTTAAAATATATTTTTTTGACTAAGGTACTGCTTGGCATTTGTGCCAAGTACATTCTGTATGGAAACCTCATCTCATGAAATGAGAATGCACATGAGCAGCACAGTTGTGATCAAGAGCTACTCCAGCACAGCCCTTCAGGTTATACTCCAACAGGTTTTCTAGACTGCTGCTAAAAGAATCTTTTGCATCCTTCTTAAAAATACAGAGAACACACCTGATAGCTCCTTCACTACTTAGGGCCAAACTCAGCTCAGCAGAATGCCTTTGTCTTCTGCCTCCCTGGGAAACCTTAGCTGCCAAAAAGTCTGCATTGTGCCAATGCAGCACAATCATAGCAGACATACAGCTTCTCTGTCTTGGCCAAGATTGTCATGGTACATTAGATGGACAAAGTCCTGCCAGCTGCTATCAGGAACATGGAAGTGCTATATAAAAATGGCCACTGTTATGGCACAAATCCAGACTGCAAGCATTGCAGCTATAAGATGAGCAAGGCAGCATCTCTATGGTGGTTCAGCTTGGGAAAGTTTTTATTGGACTACATCTCCCAGAACACCCCAATTAGCATGGCCAGCAACATTTGAGTCACAGTAACCTCTAGAACACAGAAGACTTCCACCAGTAGTACCAGCGTAGCTTACAGTCAAAACACTACTAGAGCAACAGAAATGCAGATGTTTAGTAGGCAGATACGTGCTCAGGCCCTTCCAGATGCTGTTGGACTCCTGCACCCACCATAGCCTGTGAGGTAGGGTCATGGGAGGTGCAGGCCAACAACATCTGGAGGGCTACATGATTCCCATCCCTGCCCTAAGCCTACATCATGTTTAAGAGACCACATAGCAGTACCCCCAAAACGTGCATTATCAGATTCTTCTCAGCCCCATCATTCATTCATTCAGTTATCTTTTCCATTAAGAAGCCTCTCATAATCCAAGGTCTTAAGGTGGCTGAGACAACTAAACTAAAACTGGCAACACTACCCTGTTCCACTGACAGGCCACACTGTACTGCCATGCCATACCCGAACTAGAAGCGACATGGCACCACCTCTATTTTCATTTTCAGACTTCCCACCTCCAGGGTCAGGGTACTGAGAAGTCAGAGGGAGCAAAACTGCAGTATTTGAGTGTGAAACGATGTGTGTTCCAGACAGAGGGCATTTTCCACTGAAGCAACCATACATGATATAAAACAGGTTGCCTAGCACAGAGAACTAAGGACCAACAGAGTAAGTGAACTGCCACCCCCCCCCCCTTTGCCTACACCTTAATAATTCCATCATATTTATTTTGATGTATAGCCAGCACTATCTTGGAAGGCCAAGGGCAGCTAGAAAATTCAAGGGTCAGCAAAATGAAATGGCATTTATCTAAGTCACTTATATTTCCCCATTCCTATAAATCAAGGCAATAATAAGAAACCATGCATACATGAGCCCTACCCAATGGCAAAGCCAAGAGTAAAATTGTTGTCTGATTAGGATTACCACCTTCCATCTTAGTGTAACCCTCACCCCTGCATCCCATGCCCTCTAACATGTCAAATCTGTCACACATTCTTACTCTAATCTTCACGGTAACACTTCAGTGTTAGGCTAACCCCTCTAAACACCCATATCCAATCCACTTATGGTAATTTCAGACCCTTCAACAATAACAGGATTTAGAGCCCAGAAACTACAAGGAGGGTTAAGGACAGCATTCTGGATCACAGCAAGCAACTTCTAAAGGATAAAAATTAACCACTCAAGTCTTCTTATACTGTAAGAACCACATACTGGCTGTTACTTATAAAGCACTAAGTGGTTTGGGGCCAGCATACCCTAAAAAAACCAAAAAACCTACCCACCCCATATGAACCTGCCTATATTTCAAGGTCTTCATCCAAGCTCCTATTGTTTGTCCTACCACTGAAAAGGGCTAAGGTCACTGCGAACATAGCAGCACTCTATCTATGGAATTCCTGCTGAGAGTTAGATTAGACCTTTCATTGGTCAGTTTTTAGAGGACAACAAAATAATTTCTATTCAACTTGTCAGTTGTTGGTTTCCTGCTGTCAGTTTGTACTCTGTTGTTCAAGGTTCTTCTATATTGCTTGTTTTGTACTCCACCTTGTAGCGAAAAGACAGTCTATCAGTATTTTAATTAAGAACAATATTATTTAAGCCATAAGACATAATTTTGGTCACTTAGAAGTAACAAGAATCTGTTTTACCAATACAATGCCTGCATTTAAAGCTGTGGTTCACAAACAAGGAAACTCCAGATGTTGTGGCACATCAGCTCTCAGAATCCCTTACCCGTGGCCATGCTAACTGGCATCTATGGGATTTAGAAGTCCAGCAACATGTGGAAACACAGACACCCCACACATTCGAACCACAAATCAAAAACCTTGCCACTTGAGGAAGACCCACCACAGTAACAAAAAGGTAAGAAAAACAATGTCTACACTATATAGTTACAGCACAGTTACAACAACTATCATGGCTCAATCTTATGGAATCCTGGGATGTGTTGTTTAGAGCGTGGTCTTCAGAATTCTCCAATGGGAAGTTATAGAAGTACTATACATTACTACATTAGTATATCCTAATGTATATATACATTAGGAAGGGCACTAGAGCTTTCTAGTAGAGAATTCCAAATATTGGAGCCAGGATATCTGAAATACTGCCTCCTCCTATGTGAGCCTGCCTGAAATCTAAGATATCAGAGAAGGTCCTGTAACATATCCCACCACCTTGTGTGGCTGGGTTGGTGGGTACGCATGGCAGGGGGTTCTCTGTAGCAGCAATCCATCTGTACAATTTCCTCCAGAGGCAGGCAGGCAGGCAGGCAGGCTGGCTCCAATCTTTCTGAGTTTCCAGTCAGCAGTGAAGATGTGCTATTAAGCTTGGCCTTTGGATCTTAAAATTAGGAGTGTTTGACGTGGGTGTTTTCTAAATTATGTGTCTGGTTTTACAGCCACTTTTAAAGAAAAATAATAATTGCTATTTAAGGTGCTTTAGCAACTGGAACATTGTAATTCATTTTTAGTTATTTAATATTTTAACATGTTTTTATCCATTGTGCATTGCCTCAAGAGTCCTGGTGGATCAAGAGGCAATAAATAAATGCCATAAATAAATAAATATCCTCACTAAACTACAAATCCCATAGGCAGGAACCATGAGAGTTAAACTAGTATCAAACTGTTCTACCTATGCCGAAGAAATACGCTCAGTTTAGCATTGCCAATATTCATCTAGAAAGAAAACTCTGTTGGACCCAGATAGAAAAATGATTACAACTACAACAAGCAAATGGATAGTACTGGGGCACTGACTAACCAGGGGCGGTTTGCAGACTGCCAGAAATAGTGCAAATTGAGTCCACTTTTAGGGTTAGGGTTAGTGCTAGGGAATCATGGGAATTGTTGTTTTTTCTGAGACATTGAGCCTTCTCTGTCAGAGAGCTCTGGTGCCACAATAAAATACACTTCCCATGATTCCCTAGCATTAACCCTAACCCTAAAAGTGGACTCAATTTGCACTATTTCTGGCAGTCTGCAACCCCTACAGAACTCTGGAAGTGGGACAAAAAGAGCTGCAAAGATCTCAGAGCTACAGCATCAGGGCCACCACATCAATACCAAGGTTAGAAGATTTCTCCTAACTCTGAGGGCACTCTGTTTCACTCCTTGGCAAATACCACTATTTAACTACACAACTTTTTCTTACTTTCTGAACTCTTATCCACACACCATATTACTTCACCACAACACACTGGTTCCCCTCCCACACACACATACACACAAAGAGATGCTATCAGAATGGAATCTACACATTCAAGTGTCTGACGGCCCAATAGGGTGAAATGAAATGAGGAAAAACCACTTCTGGATTTTTTTAAAAATGGGATCACAGATGGGATCACTGAGAAAGACTATGTTGGAGGGGAAACAATGACTGCGGTGGGGAAGAGATGGAAAGCATCCAATCTTCCCACTTTTCTGCCTCCAGCAGAAGTTTCTTGAAAGAAGTCCTTGGACCACCATTCCATGCATTTGTAAGTAATACTTTGTACCCTGGTAGCTTCACTTTTTCTGCCAGATACTGGTAGAAACTTTATAGGGTTTTCTTGGCAAGGATACTCAGAGGTGGTTTGCTGTTCCCCTCCTCTGAGATAAGACCCAACACATTAATTCCTAAGCAGCAATCCTTTATCCAAGGCCTCACCAGGCTGGACTCTGCTTGGCTTCAGATCAGACAGGATCTGGTGCCTTCAGAGTTTTTATGCACTTAAGAGGTGACTTAAATCAGCAAAATCAAAGTCAGAGGAAAGTTTAAAAGCAAAACACCCTTTCCCTACCATGCTCTAAGCCTCTGCATTGGAAGCATTTTTCTACTGAAGGAGATGGTGTTGGGTCTTAGTAACACATGGTTTGGGGTATAAAATAGGGGTGGGAGTCATGCAGCCCTCCAGAGGCACTCCCAGCAACTCTAAGCAGCACAGCCAGTGGTGAAGGATGCTACAGGGTGACCAGATGTCCTCCTTTTGCAGGACATGTCTTACATTTCAACCATCTGTTGAGGAGGACTTTGCATGACTAAGAAGCAAATTGAGTAAAATCAAATTTGCTCTTTTCCTTTGAGAAATTAATCTACTTGGCAGCTTGTCCTTGTTGCAAATAGGGGGATAAGATGGATCCTTCTAAACTTCTTTTTTCCCAGGAGCAGCAGCAGATAAAACTTGCACGCCCCCCCCCCAGCTCAGAACCTATTTGCAAAACAAATGTGGTAAGCAATGAGTTGCTTGAGGACAGAATGCAACATTGAAAGAATTTCCCCCCTTAATTTCAGCACAATGGACAAATCAAAGGAATAATCCTTGAGCTTCCCCACTATTCTGTGTGGATTTATTTTAAATTATGTTTTAAAAAATGTTGATTTAATACTGTTTTAAGGGGGAGGGTGGGGTTTCTGTGTATAAAATGTTATGTAGTTCATGATTTTAAAATTGTAAGCCGCCCTGATTGGGTATCCATTGGGCGGGGTAGAAATAAAATTTTATTATTTATTATTATATTATTATTATAATTTAAATGTAGATTCAGTCAAAGGTTTGTTGCTAGTAAAGTACATTTTTAAGTCTTTGTCTTGCTCACAGAATCATAGAGTTGAAGAGACCGCAAGGGCCATCTAGTCCAACCCCCCTGCCATACAGGAACTTTCAATCAAAGCATACCGGACAGCCTCTGTTAAAAGACCTCCAAGGAAGGAGACTCCAGCGCACTCTGGAACACTGTGGTCCACTGTCAGGAAGTTTCTTTTCTTGTAGCTTGCATCCATTGTTCTGGGTCCTATTCTCTGGAGCAGCAGAAAACAAGCTTGCACCATCTTCAATATGACATCCCTTCAAAGATTGAAACAGGGCTATCATATCCCCTCTTAAATGTCTCTTCTCCAGGCTAAACATACCCAGTTCGTCATATGGCATGGTTTCCAGACCCTTCACCATTTTGATCTCCCTCCTCTAGACACGCTCTACCATCTCCACATCCTTTTTGAATTGTGGTGCCCAGAACTGGACACAGTATTCCAGGTGGGTCCTGACCAAAGCAGAATACAGTGGCACTATTACTTCCCTTGATCTAGACCAGGTTTGCACAACATACAGCCCAGGGGCCACAGGTGGCCCACCAAAGGATTTTGGGCAGCTCACGAGGACATGGAACAACTTCAATGCTCCTCCGCTGCTCAGCCTTCTCCTAAGGAGAGGGCCATGCAGAGGAGGAAGGGCAAATGCTCACCTTGTGAGGTTATTCTGCTGCCTGGCTTTCTCCTGAGGAGAAGGCTGGGCAACAAAGAGAGGCAAACACTTGCCCCTCAAGGTTCCTCCATTGCTCAGCCTTCTCCCAAGGAGAAGTTCAGGCAGAGGAGAAGAAGGAGAAGGTTGGGCAAGGCTCCTCTGCCGCTTGGCTTTCTTCTGCGGAGAGGGCCAGGCAGAGGAGGAGGAGGAGGAGGAGGAGGAGGAGGAGGGAATTAATATTAATTAATATTTAATTTAAAATTATCTGCAGCCTAAAGAAGTTTAACCAATTTTAATTTTGGCCCCTACCTACTGCCAAGTTATTCAGGTAATCTAGACCAGGGGTAGGTAACCTTTCCCCTTTAAGGGCCGAGGGACTTCAGCTCCCAGAAGCCTCAGCCATGTTGGCCAATAGTCCCATGTTGGCCAATAGCTCCTGGGATTCTGGGAGCTGAAGTCCCTCGGCCCTTAAAGGGGACAGGTTGCCTACCCCTGATCTAGACACTAGACTTCTATTGATGCAGTCTAAAATCGCATTGGCCTTTTTAGTTGCTGTATTGCATTGTTGACTCATGTTCAACTTGTGGTCTACTAGGACTCCTAGATCCGTTTCACACATAGTTGCATTAAGCCAGGCATCCCCCATCCTGTATCTGTGCATTTCATTTTTCCATCCTAAGTGCAGTGCCTTACATTTGTCCGTATTGAAATTCATTTTGTTAGCTTTGGCTAATCTATTAAGGTCATTTTGAATTTCATCCTGTCCTATGGGATAATATGCTCAGAGTTCTATAAATACATTGCAAGCCAGTAAGACATTTTAACCAAGATAAATTCATTGGAAAAATACAGATGGGTATATAATAAAATACAGTATATGTAATGAACCTCTAAATCAGGGGTCGGCAACCTTTGTTGCCGGGAGGCCGGGAGGGGGGGAAATGGCAGGGGGGGCAGGGGGTGTGTGCACACACACGACAACGCCATCATGCGCGTGCACGCGTGATGCAGCCGCCATTTTGGAAGCCCCCCCGCATGAGTGAAGTCGGAAAGGCACCCGCTGCAGCCGCTGCGGGCGAATTCTGCCGCTGCTGGCGCGGGGGGGCTTCTCTGGGCCTTGGGCGGCGGCGGCGGCGGGGGCAGCGGGGGCTGGTCAGCGGGGGTCCATGGGCCGGGGGCGGCCCGCGGGCCGTAGGTTGCCGACTCCTACTCTAAATAAACCATATTAAATGAACTTATATTTATATTAATATTTTAGCCTTTATTTTGTAGTGCCCTACATTTTTCTTGAATGTCCTACATTTTGCAGTACCTTGTTCTCCTTTGCAGTTATGACATCTTGTCAACCCTGGGATGCTTGGAGCTGCAGGCCAATAATATCTGGAGGACAATATGTTTCCCAGTCCTGGGCAGTATGTAGTTAGGCAGCTCCAGAATCAGTCTCTGAGCAGGACCTATATTAAGTTTGTATTTTCATATAGCACCTAATACAGGCACCCTGAGGTCCTTGGTCACTCTCTGTGTGGTACCCAAAACTAAAAGGTGATTAATTCCCCTTGAAAAAAATGTTGCCTGGCTTGGCTGTGGGATGGAAGAAGCTTTCAATTATCTCCTGCTATCTCTTATCTCAAGAGACCTCTTTGAAGTGTGTGAATATACCCTTGTACATCCCTGACTTTAAGCCAAAGTCTGGAATATTTTTTGGAATTCAACTCCAAGAATCCAAGAGTCCGGATGTCCAATGGCCATGCTGGCTGAGAGATTTTGGAAGTTGCAATTCAAAATACTGCATAACTCTGATCCCAGCAATATCAAACTGTTCTTGTATGAGGGATGCTCCTGCGCACCAAAGCTGCTTCCTTTTCAGTCAACAGCTCTTGATGAAAAGCTATCATAAAACAAGAAAAGCCAAAAATGAAAAGGAAAAAAGGAGCAGCAGTTAAAGGGATTAGTGGCCCAAACAGAGAGGTCAGTTATCAATACGCCATCATCTGAGGAGACTAATTCCAAATAACAGTAAGACCTCATTTCAGTGTGTGGCCAAATAAAGGTTTTGTTTCCATTAGTATTTTTTTAAAGAAAGACAATTATAATCTGTTTATGATTATGAATCCCTCAGACAAAAAACAAACAAACCAGCTTCTATCCAAATTGGAGGCAGAGATGTTGCTAAATGCCAACAGTCAGGCAGATGTCAGCAAACCAATTCCAGCTGTTTTGTCTGCCAGAAAAGCCAGACATGTATTTTTTTAAAAATCGGAGTTTATGTTAGCAACGATTCTGCAAACGTCCTTCCTGGTAATTTAGTGAATACTGTAATATAGGGAAACAAATATCTCATTAAGGATGCTTCCTTCCTTTTACCTGAAGTTTCTAATAAATTGACAAAATTATCAGCCACCATTAACCATCTTCTGTGCCTCACACATGATTTTCAAATGTAAAGAGAAATTAACTTCTAATTTATCAGAGTTACATTGAAAAGAATAATAGAATCATAGGGTTGGAAGAGGCCTCATGGGGTATGAAATCCAACCCCCTGCTCAATGCAGGAACTCATGCTTCAAGAGCAATAGACCAATCTTCCTGTACAGGGACACTTCTCTCCTATACTATCTCTTCCTCAGAAGGTAGGACAGATAATTTACCTTCATTCTTGGGGCACATCACTATAAAACCCATAGTCAAACATATTTACCCCGATCTCATACTCAAGTTCCTTACCACCTTTCTGAACTCCTTGATGGAGAAGAAGGGCCTCATAGGCTGAACATAAAGTGTCACAAATAAAGTCACAGAAACACAGGGTTGGAAGGGCCCTAATGGACCATCAAGTTCAATCCCCTATGCAGGATTTCCAGCTAAAGCATCCCCAGCAGGTAACTGTCCAACCTCTTTTTGAAGACATCTAGAGAAGGAGACCCCACCTAGGCAATTGGTATCATTCCCAAAACACTCTCACTGGGCTCATTCCCACTTACATTTAAACTGGTTTGTGATTCACCTTCACTCTGTGTTGGTGAATCGATTCCAAAAGGTCCGTCATTACCACTATGAAAGCAGATCCTTTCATTATTCCCTTGCAACGGCTTCTTTTTTGGCATGATTGCCATTCTCACTAGTTTGTGCTGCTTCAAAATGCATGTCAATCATCTGTGGGTCATAGGTGACGCAAGCAGTAACACAGTGAGAACAGGGCCATTCCAGGCGCCAAGTGCGGTGGCTTTAGCAACTGAGCCTTCCTCTGCCCCTCTGCAACCCAGGCTGCTCAAGCACAGCAGTTCCCCTTTGAGCAACCCAGCTTGGGAACTATTTTTTTTTTTAAAAAATTGACAGGATATGTGATCCATTGGTTTTGCAACTACTTGCCTCGCTGAGCTGCAGTCCGCCCGTAATTGCAAGTAATTGCAATACAATGGATCCACATATTCTGTCAAATATATATATATATGTGTGTGTGTGTGTGTGTGTGTGTGTGTGTATATAATGCACCCATAGGTCATACCACAAGCACAAAGGCAGCGCTGAGAGGGGGGGGGGGGGGAAATGGCTGATTTCCCAAAAACTGTAAACACTCCTCTGCCATTAGTCCCTCCCCTCCAGAATGATGCAATTCATATCCATCATTCTCACTTGTTGAATACACTTCAGAATCAATTCTTTTCAAAAGAACTGCCAAAAAACTAGTTTCAGGAAACAGTGGGTTTTTTGTGTTTGTCTCACTTCATTGCAATTGCAACCGAGCTCAATAGGATAGGAACTAGTTTGAAGTGGGAACAACGGTCATATAACCCAGTCAGCAATTTGCTTTAAATCATAGTGGGAACGAGGCCACAGTCAAGACGTTCCTTCTACTGTCCAGTTGAAATTGACTCTCCTGTAACATCAGACCATTGGACCTGGTCCTACCCGCTGGAGCAGCAGAGAGCAGGCTTTCCCTGCTCTTGTAACAGCCCTTTAACTATCTAAAGCAGGGGTAGGCAACCTAAGGCCCGGGGGCCGGATGCAGCCCCTCGAGGCCTTTGGACTGGCCCCAGGCCGGTCCTGCCGCCGCCGCCTGCCATGATGATATTGATTATTATTGTTATTACTTGTTCTTGGGGTTTGCTTGGCAAAATCTCCACAAGGGTTTTGCCATGGCTTTTCTGGAGCTGAGAGAGTGTGCATTTATTTATTTATTTATTTATTTATTTATATTTTTGGTGCTTCGGCCCCCCAATTGTCTGAGGGACAGCAACCCGGCCCCCGGCTCAAAAAGGTTGCCTACCCCTGATCTAAAGAGTGCTATCATGTTATCCCTCAGTCTTCTCTTCATCAGGACATGGATTAGATCCTAAATAATGTTTTTATGTAACTTTTTAAAAGCCAAGTAATTCCAAAGTGACTCTAATGGTAAAAAATTACCAGATCTTAACCTGAGCAAACCCTTCATTATGAAACCTGAGTTACTATCAAGTAATTGTTAGAAGTGCAATAACATTTAGAACCTTAATCGGGAACCTTAATTAGGATCTCTAATTGCGGCACGTGTTCACTACTAGTAATCAGACAGAAAACTGCAGCCACACAACCTCGTGTTCTATGCATGCTTATTTGAAAATCTTTCTCAGTGTGCTCACTGCCACTTATTCAAGTATAGTTAAGAAACAGTGTTTATGTCATAACCAGAAGATGAAAATGGAATGAAGGGTTTTTTCACACCACACAGTTATAGCACAATGATTCCACTTTAATTACCATGGATACATTCTGAGACTGGAAGTTTAGTGAGGCATTAGAGCTTCATGGCTGGGAATTTTAAATGCCCTACGTTAAGCTGCAAATCCCAGAATTCCACAGAATGTTTCCATTCTGTAGTTAAAGTGGAATCATAGTGTTATAGCTGTGTACTGTAAAAGAGCTCTAAGAAACAATTCCAGAAAATAATTTTAACTGAGCCTTCAAGTCCTGGGCAGGCTATCTGGGAGTAAGCCGCACAGAGCACAATAAATCTAATTTCTGAGTAACAAGCTAACCATCTATCTGCAGCAATACTAAGGAAAACATATATTAGAGCCAAGATTCCAGGTTTTCCAAAGGTTCACTCATATGGATTAAATCATATTCCAGGATGCCAAATAGAATGACAAATGCAAATGAAATGCAAATGAAAAAGAATTCTAAGGACATTAAGTATTACCCAGACATTTAAAGTGAAGGCACTCAACAGACTGAGAGAATGTGGGCTTAAAATAGTCATGATGGTGAGCATACAGGGTGGTAAGCCATTAGGCCTGCGCTGTGTCCAGCATGCCTCCCCAGCACCACCCTGCATTGGCACACATATAACCCAGTTACCACCCCTTTCAAGCAGTGCACCATTTAACAGAAAAGAGTGTAAAACAAGAATATTTCAGAGAAGAAATCGCCCTTTGACTCCAGAGGGCTCTCTCTGGATAATGGAAACAAAAGGGTTATACACCCTTCTGAGCATCACAATCCACAAAACATTGTTGTTTGAATTGTTTGCTAACCAAGTGGGAATTAGATCTTCAAAACATGTGATTAAAAATAATCAACAGAAACACAACTTTACGTGCCACTCCAACAGTAAGGAAAAAAGCACCCTTCCTCCCTTCCTCAAATTCTAAAATAACTCTGGAAAATTAAGATAGTGAAACTAGCTTAATAACCCTTCATAAAATGGTGTGTGTGTGTGTGTGTGTGTGTGTAGGTGGGTGTGCGTGTGGGTGTGCGTGTGTTTTAAATGGGTATTGTTCATTTTCTGGTACTTCCACTGTAAAATGCATTTAATCAAAAGCAGGTTCTTTCACTGGAAACTGAAGTTACTTCCAAGTAATCATACAAAGGATGTCAGATGTACAACGTTACCCTATAAGCATATTTTATACAAAATAAAGTCCCAGAGTTCTGTGGGACTTTTATTTCCAAGTAAGGGTACATAGGACAGGACTGCCACCACTGCTGTTAGCAAATGGGCTACAGAGTGAATATTACAAATTAAGGTTAGCACAACAAATACAACATTATCAATGTTCATACAAGCCCTGCTCCTCCGACAACTAGCCTAAGCAAAGGAAAAAATGGTGAAGAGCAACCTTTGTCCACCGATGCCCTCTAGCCACTTGGGCTGCAACTCCCATCATCCCCAGCTAGTGCACAAGGGCAATGCAAGCTGTAATCCAACATATCTAGAAGGCACGAGGCTGAGGAAGACAGTTGCTGCCTTCCTAATGGCTAACAGCATACAGTTCAATATTCCTGTACACTGGGTCTCTCTCTCTCTCTCTCAGCTTCATGAAAACTGAGTTGGAGGTGCTTTTCCAAGCAAGGAAATTAAATGGTTGGAGGAAACTCCACCTGCCTTACATACCTGGCCCTTGTTAAAGGTACAGGAACAAGGATCAATAAAAAGGGGACAGCTCAGCCATACACACACAGTATGGAAGTGATCATTTTAAACCCCATTGTAACTCACATCTGTTAATATCCCCAGGATGCTTGAAAACAGAAAAGGAACAGAGAGAGAATCAAAAAGGTGACAGAGAAATCCTATACCCATGCCTCTAAGGTGAAGCCAGGGATGTTGTTGGGTCTTTTCTAAAGGATATACCTTAATCTCCCCAGCCTCACCACCATGCAAATATTTGTTGCTTCAACCATCCAGTCTTTTCCCATCAAAAGCCGCTCACATTTATCTGGGAGGGAGAGTTTTACACAGCGACAAGATTATTTCTTGTCTTGGCTTGACAAGATATTTTAAATCTGCAAACTAAATACAAAGGAGGAAATCTCCTGGCCCAAATGGTTTTACTGCCACCTTTTGTAAAGTTTTTGAAGAAGAAATAACGGCACCACTTCAGAAAACCAAATCCCAAAGGGAAACCAAACACCTGGGACAAGGCCAACGTTGCACTTATTCCAAAGGAAGGGAAAGACAAGTTAGACATTTCAAAATTATAGACTCATTTCACTCCTCCACAACAATTATAAAATCTATACCTCTATCGCAGCAAATAGATTTGGGTGGAGGGAGTCCTAACTCAGATCATTCATGAAGACCAGAATGACTTTTTGCTTTTTGCCAGGAAGACCAGGGTGACCAGATGTCCTAACCCCAAAGGAGGACAAGGTGCTGCAAAATGTAGGACAGTCCAGGAAAATGTCAGACATGGCCAAAGAAAAGCTCACTCAGTATAAATGTCTATTCATGCTTCTTAGCCCTGTTCAAAATGGAGGGCATTTTGAAATTCCTCCTGGACAGAAGGCTGAACTGGAGGACATGTCCCAGAAAAGGAGGGTGTGTGGTCACCCTGTCTACATCAGGTGTCAAAAATGCTCAAAAAGGAGGATATTTTAGGATTCCTACTGGATAGAAGGCTGAAATATAGGGCAGGTCCTGGAAAAGGAGGATGTGTGCTCACCCTGTCTGCATCAAGTATGGAAAATGCTCAAAATGGAGGACATTTTGCAATTCCTCCTGGACAGAAGGTTGAAATGGAGGGCATATCTTGAAAAAGGAGGAGGATGTCTGGTCACCCTGGGGAAGACGCACGAGAACGAACCAATGTTAAGAACATTATGGAATATAATAGATCATTAGGACAAAGTGACATATTTCAAAGTAGTTGCAGGAGAGATGGCCAATTTCTCAAGGAAGCTCTTGACATCTGCAAGAAATCCAGGACCAGAAGAAAAGGATGGAGGAAGGTGAGAGAACTTTTGGAGAAGGAACCAAAAGAGAACAAGTCTGTGGGTTGGGGGGGGGGGGTTCACAAGAAGGAACTCTTGGCCCAAATTAAAAGCAGAAGGGAGAGAGGGAAGGAGGAAGGAAGGAAGGAAGGAAGGAAGGAAGGAAGGAAAGAAAGAAAGAAAGAAGAGAGAGAGGGAGAGAGAGAAGAAGGAAGGAAGGGAAGGAGGAAGGAAGGAAGGAAGAAAAGAAAGAAGAGAGTGAGGGAGAGAGGGAGAGAGAGAAGAAGGAAGGAAGGAAGGAAGGAAGGAAGGAAGGAAGGAAGGGAGGGAGGGACGAAAGAAGGAAGGAAGGGAGGAAGGAAGGAAGGAAGGAAGGAAGGGAGGGAGGGAGGGAGGAAGGGAGGGAGGGAACCTCTGCAGGCAAGTAAAGGAGAGGGGATCTTTACCAACAAGCATGATGATGCCATGAAAGGTCGCGATCTCCCAAATCCAGATGCCCCTGTCACCCCTTCAGGGAGGAAGGAGAGGGATTCCGGAACCCCAAAACCACATCCCAGAGGATGGGCTCCACTTCCATCTTCCTCTCCAAGCCACAACCTGCCCAAAACTCTCCGAGAGAAAAGAGAGATGGATGGATGGATGGAGGGATGAGAGGGGGAAAGCGGTGGAGGGAAGAGAAGAAGGAGGAAAAGGAGGAGAGGCAGGAAACCCTCTCTCTCTTCCCTGCTCGCCAGGCTTTGGGAGTTGGGAAAAACTCCTCTCCCTCCAGCAGAGCAGCCTTGGTTGGGTCAGTCCCCTCAGGCTTGCTTGCCCTCGCCTCCTCCTCCTCCTCCTCCTCCTCCTCCTCTCTTCTCCTGGGCTTTTCTTGCTTAAGCCTTACCGGATTTAGGAGGATATCTGTAGATGGAATTAGAGGGGATGTCCACCTCTTCCACGCCGGCGTTTTGCCTGCTGGTGAGGGCACCCATCCTGGCCCCAAGGCAGCAGCAGCAGCAGCAGCAGAGGGCATCGGGGGAGGGAAGGAGGGAAGGAAGGATGGATGGAGAGAAGGGAGAAGGGGAAAGGGAGGGAGAGAGATTGCACCCTCTCCTCCTCCTCCTCCTCCTCCTCCTCTTTAATTAATGTATTTCCTCCCCTCAGGAAGAGGAGCTGGGAGGCAGGGCTGGGGCTGGAGGGTCAGCTGGCACAGGCTGCCTTGCCCCCCAGCTGTGCCTTGCCTTGCCTTGCCTTGCCTTGGCTGCCTGGCCAGGAGGAGGATGCCGCATTGCCTTGCCCGATGCTGCCCTCCAGGGGGTGGCCGTGCCCGCTCTTCCAGAAAAAGCAAAAGAAGGAGGAGGAGGAGGAGGAGGGAAAAAAGGAGGAGAGGAGGAGGCAGGCTTCCCTCCTCTTCCTCCTCTTCCTCTGCTAGAGGAGCCAGTTCTTCCCAAGGAAGGGAAGGACTTGGAGACCTCCTTGTGTCTCTCTCCTTTGTGCCTGCAAAGGGATCTTGGGGCAAGGACACACACACACACACACACACACACACCTCTGTGTCCTCCTTTTTCCAGGACCTGTCCTCCATCTTTGCAGCCTTCTGCCCAGGAGGAGTTTTGTAGGACCTGCTTCAACAACATCCAACAGGACACTTGGTTCCTCTTTTTCCAGGAGGCCTCCCTCCCTCCATTGTAAGAAGTTTTATATTGAGATGAGTGGTGGTGGGGTTTTTTTTTTAGCTCTTCTTTGGTTATGTCTGACATTTTTTTTTAATTTAGGGGGAATCAAGCTGGGTCCTCCTTTCCCAGGACCTGCCCTCCATTTTAGTCTTCTCTCCAGGAGGAGTTCCAAAAGGTTCTCTCTTTTCAGCAAGGCTAAGAAGCATGGGTTTTAGGTTGAGAGGAGTGGTTTTAGCTCTTCTTTTTGAAATGCCCTACTTTTTTTTCCTTGTATGCCCAACATTTTGTGGGGGCTTGACCTCCTTGGCAATGAGGACATCCAGGGTGACCAGAGGCCCTCCTTTTCCAGGACATGTCCTACATCCCAGCCTTCTGTCCAGGAGGAGTTCCAAAAGGCCCTCCATTTTGAGCAGGGCTAAGAAGCATAGGTTTTATATTTAAATGAGTACTTTAGCTCTTTTTTTTTGGAATGTCCTATGTTTTTTCTTGCATGTCCTACATTTTGGCAGTGGCTTGTCCTCCCTGGCAATGAGGACATCTAGAGTGACCAGGCATCCTCCTTTTCCACCACATGTGCTCCATTTCAGCCTTCTGTCCAGGAGAAGTTCCAAAATGTCCTCTATTTTGAGCATAGCTAAGAAGCATGGGATTTTATATTTAGATGAGAGTTTTTAGCTTTTATTTAGTCAGGTCCTACTTTTTTATTGAACGGCCTCTATTTTGCAATAGCTTGCCCTCCTTAGCAGTTACAACATCCAGGGTGTCCAGAGGTCCTCTTTTTTCAGGACCTGTCCTCCATGTCAGCCTTCTGTCCAAGAGGAGTTCCAAAAGGCCCTCCATTTTGAGCAGGGCTAAGAAGCATGGCTGTCTATTTACAGGAGTCTTTGTAGGTTTTATTCGGTCATGTCCTCTCTTTTTTTATGTCCTCCATTTTGCAATGCCTGGGCCTCTTTGGTGGTTATGAGATCTGGTCCAGGGTGACCAGACTGTGTCCTCCTTTTCCAAGACATGTCCTCCATTTCAGCCTTTTGTCCAGGAGGAATTCCAAAATGTCCTCCATTTGGAGCATGACTAAGAAGAATGGATTTATATTTATATGAGTGTTTCTAACTTTTATGTTGTAATATCCTACATTTTTTCTTGACTGTCCTACATTTTATGGTGCCTTGGTGGTCAGGACATCTGGTCACCCTGCATTAGGAGCTGCCTTTCCTCTACTCCTTCCCTGCCACATCTTTCTTGCAGTGGCAGATCTCTCTTCAACCTCCAGAAAATGAAGAAAAGGAGGCTGCCCACAAAGCTGCCTGCCAATTGAAGTGGCAGTGCCAGTCCTTCCCTTGCTTTCTGTCCCCGGTGTTCCACTCTGGTGCCACAACAAACTCCAATTCCCAGAATTCCATAGCATTGAGCCATGGCAGTTAAAGTGGTGCCAAACCAGTGCAGATGCAGCCCTTGTTGAGAGCTCACAGGGAGTTTCATCACATGGAGGCACATGGAGGCAAATCCAGTGCAGAAACAGGATTTTAAAATCCGCTAAACAGCAAATGTGTGTTGTTTTTCAGACGTGTTGGCAGAAAGAGAAATAACACAAAAATAACCCAAATGGAAAATCAACAAAAAATGCTCCTTTCTACTTTTGGAATTTCCCGAAAGTAAAAAGGAGCGGGTTTTGTCAGCTTTCCGTTTGGGTTAATTTTGCGTTATTTCTCTTTCACACAAACATCATCTGAAAAACAACCCACAATTGCAGGTTTTGCCTACTTTCTTTTTGGGTTAACCCTGAACATCATGTGAAAAACAACCCATAAAAGCAGGTCGTTTTCACTTTACATCTAGTTTCTGCACAGGATTCGTCCCGTGTGATAAACCAGAACAACAAACCTTGGTCACTCTCCCTTGAATTCTTAAGAACACAAGCAAACTCTCCAAGACTTCACAGAAAAGTGTGACATCTATGGCCAAGCAAGGGTGGTCAAGATGGTACAAGTTACAAAAGAGGAAGAACACACAAGCTAGGAGAGGGTGCAGAAGGTTGCTTTTGCCTGAGTTTACAGGGAAAGGCATGTTTTGGGGCCCTCCTTTCTCATCTTGAGTTTAATGCAAGATTTTGATTTTGGTATCCATGGGGGCTTATGGAACCAAACCCCAGCAGATACCAAGATCCCACTGTACAGGTCTCAAGTCAGACATAGCCCAGAAAGAACAAGGGCCATGCTACAAATGCTATTGGTTTTGGGTTATGTGGAGTTTCGTTCCAGAAGTAAGTTGTAAGTAAGAAGTATGCTGCCACTCAGAGGACGTTTAGGATCAACCATGGAGAAAGCCAGCATCAGTATCTGTACCTTACACCTTCTGGATGTTGTTGGGGCTGCAGTTCCCAGCATCCCTCCTCCTTGACTAATGGGAACTACAGTTAATCAAGATGTAGAGGGCTACATGTTACTCACCCCTGCTTTCAGCAACTAACTGATCGGATTTATATGTCCCATCTCTCATTTGATTAAAAATATATATATTGGAGAATATCCAGCAGCAGTTATAAGATGAATCTTAGAACAACTCCAAAAACACATAACAGGAGGGATTCATAACAAATACACAAATAACAGCAGGGAGAAACTAACAATGTAATGAACTATATTACAACAATGTCCCAAAGGAATGAACCCACAGCTCGACCATATATACAATATTCATATATTTATATGTAAGTAACCGCATTGCTGTTATACTACAAGATACAGAATACACAATACAAAGTGCTATAGAGAACTATTTATCCCAAACTATGTCCACTGTACTTCCTCTGATCCTAACAACCCCTGTTCCAGTAAAATGGTTTCCACAAGCAGTAGACAGCAAAATGTTCCTGCAAAATGATTGCCACAAATTGTAGACAGGTAGCAGATGAAAGTAGAATGTGCTTTCTCGAATCTTCACAACCTCTGTTCCAGAAATATTATTTCGAAAAGTTCATAGACAATAGTCAACGCTTAGTGGTTGCAGCAATATAGTAAACCGGTTATGGAAACTAGGTAGCAAATAGATAGCAGTAGTAGTGGAAAGACGACTACCTCTGGAGTTTTTTGAAGCTGTTTCAATATTTGTTCATCAGTAGTAATAAACTACGTATATTCTAGCTAAATATACTCCAGAAATCAATATCCAAGATGCAGTTTTTCCAAAAACTTTCCAACAAACTCTGAATATAAAAATGACATCATAAAATACCCATTATCCCTCAAAATAAATGTATTATAATAATTATAGCTTCATAATGATGAATTCTTACCTCTCTTGGAAATAAGCTATTCCCCACTGGATAGAATAAGACTTTGTGTATGCTACCTTTTGCAAGCAGCTTTAACCAACCTGTTAGCAATGGTTTTCAAGTGGAACAATGGACCTTTGCAGACTGCCAGAAATAGTGCAAATTGAGTCCACTTTAACTGCCCTGACTCAGTGCTAGGGAATCATGGGAACTGTAGTTTATTGTGGCACCAGAGCTCTCTGACAGAGAAGGCTCAATGGCTCAGAAAAAATACAATTCCCATGATTCCCTAGCACTGGGCCAGGGCAGTTAAAGTGGACTCAATTTGCACTATTTCTGGCAGTCTGCAAAGGCAATATGCCAATTAAATGTCTTAAAGGAACATTACCTTTTCTATGCTTCTTCCTGCTATTCTTTCTGTCTTAGAACAACTCCACCAGCAAAACATGGTCAGAATCCTCCTTGGGGGAAGATTGGTAGCTTCCTTGTGCCCTTTCTGTCCCAGAACTGGGCAACATGTGGCCCTCCAGATGTCATTGGACCATTACTCCTACTTTTTGTGGGTTTTTCGGGCTGTGTGGCCATGTTCTAGAAGAGTTTCTTTCTGACGTTTCGCCAGCATCTGTGGCTGGCATCTTCAGAGGTATTCTCTGAAGATGCCAGCCACACATGCTGGCGAAACGTCAGAAAGAAACGCTTCTAGAACATGGCCACACAGCCCGAAAAACCCACAAAAAACTATGGATGCCGGCCATGAAAGCCTACAACTTCACATTACTCCTACCCTCTGCACAGTGGTAGCCAGGGATGATAGGAGTTGCAGTCCAATGTCATCTGTTAGGGCACAGGTTGCCCACCCTTGCTTTTGCCATCATCTGCACTGCTCTGCTTATGGATGCAGTTCTCAAAAGTGAGGCTATTGGACCTTTGGGCCAAAACACACTGCAGAAATCATCCAGTTTGAGACCACTTTAACTGCCCTGGCTCAATGCTAGGGAATTCTAGTAACTAGTTTTGTGGATTCCCTAGCATTGAGCCAGGGCAGTTAAAGTGGTCTCAACTAGATAATTTCTGCAGTGTGTTTCTGCCCTTTTTCATTCATTTTACTTCAACTCACCTTCTCTTTGTTCAGAAAATCTAGGGCAGATTGCAGTGGGGCTGCTGCAGTCTGCCAGTCACACATTCCCCATACTAATGCTTATCTTTTAACAATGTAAGAGGACTACTTATTTCTGTGCTTAGGCTTATTCTTTAAACTGGAAGGAAATCTATTATTTTAATTATTAAAGAAGTCAGTACTGGGGAGGGCAGGGGGACTACATGTTACTCACTCTTGTTTTAACACAAATTAACAATCGCAATATGTTTGCTTTGCAGTTGACCTTGTGCATATTTGCTCAGAAGTAAACATTATTGCATTCAATTAGACTTAATCCCAAGGAGTGTGCATAAAATTGTAGCCTTGAGGTGATACATTTAAACCCAGAGATTTAACAGAACAAAACAGCCCATACTAGAAGTATTCAAAGAAAAATATTCAGCAATATTTTTTCTTCCCCTGTGATCTTTTTCTAAAAATGGAACATTGTGTTTTCCCAGTTACTTCACATCATGTTACCAGGTATTCAGGCCTTATTGAAACCAACTACAATGGCCTATTTCTTCCTCTCTTGAAGCAGCAATAGAAGCAGACTGAAGTTTTGTCATCCTTTGAAGGAATCTGCCTTTGATGACCTTGAAATGTGTATGCTTTTGCTCAGCTTTACTAGAAAGTGAGATCCCACTGACTGACACCTGTGAGACTACTTCCTTTAAAATGGCATCTACCATTCTAGAAGGTAGATCCAGCCTATAATCCTGTATAGCAGTGATAGGAAACCTTGAACTCACCAAATACCTTTGGACTACAGTTCCCACCTGAGGTGGAGCACAAAAATCAGAGTGTATAGAGCCATTGTACTGTCTATTCTCCTTTATGGGTCTAAACATGGGTCACCTATCGCCAACACTTACGACTCCTCAAACGCTTTCATCAGCGCTGTATACGCACAATCCTAAATATACACTGGACTGACTATGTGACTAATGCTGCTGTCCTTGAGCAAGCAGGGATCACCAGCATTGAGGCCATGCTATTGAAAACGCAGCTGCGCTGGGCAGGGCACATTTCTAGGATGGAGGACCATCGCCTCCCAAAAATAGTACTCTACGGTGAACTTGCCACGGGTCAGCGTAAGAGGGGCGCTCCAAAAAAGCGATACAAGGACTCCCTGAAACAACATCTCAGGCTCAGCCAAATTGATCACCAACAGTGGTCCACCCTGGCCTCACATCGGGAGACATGGGGACGCACTATCCACAATGCTGCAGCCTTATTTGAGAAGTCACGCCAAACAAGTCTCAAAGAGAAATGACAACGCAGAAAGAATCACAACCCGGAAACATCACCCAAGGACATCTTCTGCTGTGCTTTCTGCAACCGGACTTGTTTATCTCGGATTGGCCTTTTTAGTCATCAGCACGCTTGCAAAAAGCGTGGGATGAGTCCTTCCTGAATCTTCGTTTGCGAAGAAAAGCCAGAGAGAGACAGTTCCCACAATTGCTTATCACAATTGCTGGGGCATTTGGGGAGTCCCAAACATGTGGCAAATAAAAGGTTGTTGTTGTTGTTGTTGTTGTTGTTGTATGCCTTCAAGTCATTTCTAATTTATGATGACTCTAAAGTGAACCTGTCTTGGCAAGATTGTTCAGAGGAGGTTTGCCACTGTTTTCCTTTGAGGCTGAGAGAGTGCGACCTGCCCAAGATCACCCAGTGAGTTTCCATGACCAAATGGGGATTCAAACCCTGGTCTCCCAGAGTCCTAGTCCAACACTCAAACCACTACACCATGCTAGCTCTTTGGACCAAAGATTTACTGCAGTAATCTGCACTGACTGACAGTTCTTCAGGATTTTAGACAAGTATCGTCATCTAACCTACCTGCAGATGTCAGAGAATGATCCTGGAACATTGTTCATGCAAACTTTGTGTTCTATCATACTGAGCTATGCTCATTCGCATTTTGTGGCTGTCAAATAAGGTATAGAATATATGAGAATCCAAAATGAGGCATTGTTTGTTGGCAAAACAGAGTGGAAGTCCAAAATATTTGGAAGCAGGGGTGTAGTTACAGGTGTGGCAAAATGAGGGCATTGCCCCTCCAAGCAAGAATTCTGGCTTTCCCCATTAAATTTCCTTCAGTCCCCAAATGTCTAGCATTGCAACGAATGAGCCATTGTTTTATTTCTTTATTTTATTCATTTATATCCCGCCTTTCCCCCAATAATGGGACAGCTTACGATTGATTAAAAACAATTCAGATTAAAAACTACACAAAAACCTCAATAAAAAGTGTAAAGAGAAAAGTGAATTAAAAAAAAAACCAGCTGAACAATTTGTAAAGTCAGAACCATTACAATTAATTAAAAGACTCCCATATGGAATAAGCATGCTTGACTTGTCAGAAGATGGGACAAAGGAGGCAGTCATCCTGGCCTCTCTAGGGAGGGAGTTCCAGAGTCTGGGAGCAGCCACCAAGGAAGCCCTTTCCCTTGTTCCCACCAAATGAGCCTGAGAAAATGGTAGGGCAGAAAGAAGGCCTCTCCTCCCAGAGCTCTAATAGGCTCGTATAGTGAAGCACGTTCCTTCAAATAGCCTGGACGCAAGCTGACATTGAAAACCCTAGACTTTCTATATTTGTTCTGTTCAAATTCCCTTGGCTTCTGCTTTTCTTTGGATGCCTAACCTTTATTTTCTTTGGATGCCCAATGTGCATTTCTTTGAAAGCCTAAACTGTATTAAATGCTAAACTATATTTTAAGTTACTGTAGTGCTAGAAATTTGGGACTGAAGGAAAACTTTATTGAGGGGCAGAACCCTTATTTGGGCAGCAATGCCTTCATTTGGCTCCCCCCCCCCCCCCCAAGATCTACATCCTTCTGAAGGACCAAAGGTTCATCGACAGCGCAATAGACACACAAGAACACAGAAAAGTGTATTTTCCCCACCTTTTAAATCCCGTTTCTGCACGGGATTTCCCCCGTGTGATAAGGTCCTATGGTAGATCCCTTCCATTTACAAAATAGCAGTGGCATCCAAGCAGCATCAGAACATTGGGATCTGGCCATGTTAGTTTCTTACAATGCCTCAGGGCAGCGATGCATTGTCAGAAATTGAAATGGTGGATAAATCTAGCCACCTGGACCATTGGACTAGAAAGAAAAATCTGGGGGAGGCCCTTGCCTTGGCACAGAGCCCTTAGCAGTTGTCCAAGGATGCCAGGGTGTCAGCCCTGGAACTCAATGGGGCTTATTTCTGAGTAGATAAGCAATAACCTATGTTTTAGATTAGCAATCCGTCTGTCATAGACTTGAACATTACAGATGAGCAATGAATGAGTGGGACTATCATATACAGTACTGAGATTAGTGGGGAAATAAACATTTGATAGAAGAATATTATATTCTCCTAGTAAGCTTCAAGGCTACATGCTTCTCAGCCTCAGATGACCTACTCCCTAAAGCGTCTCATCACAAAATACTTGTCATCACAAATGCTTGTTACTTACTGTTGCTTTTCCTTCTATCAAATGATCAAGTTATATTATGGTTGTAATGCCACCTTGGATAACTCCACTCCTTTTGCAGTGTAACTGTAATATTTCAGTTACTTTCAAAATTATGGGGACACGGCCTCACACAGTGGTAGAGGAAGAATATATCCCATGGTTCCAGAACTGTCTTGTGCTGCTACCTCAGATCCATTGTGAGTGTTGAGGTGGCAATGAGTTAGGTCATGTCTGCAAAGGCCAAATGAAATGTCCTTTCCCTGTATGCTCAGCTGGGAATCCAGAAGATGCACAGCCCAAACCACGGTTCTGGAGCAAACAGTCTGAACAACTTCCAACCCATTCAACAGCAAACTTGGGGTATAATCCCATCATAATGGAGCACAATAACTCCCATGTTTCTGCTGGGTCTTCCCAGAAGATCTGGAGCCCTCAGTTGTGGCTCAGGCAGTTATTCACATGTGTGTCCCTTTGTATGCCTGGTGTGGCAGCCGCCACAAAACATTACTTGTTCTGAGATCAGAACAAGATGCCCAGCTTTGAACACATGGCTGGGCACCTCATTCTGTTTTGAACTCAGAGCAAGCAATGTGTCTTGGTGGTGGCTGTGCCAGGTGGCATACACATACCACCAGCTGCCCAACATCGCAATGGGAGTGCCAGGTAATAGAAGAACATTGAGTCAGCTTCAGGGCCGAATATTCTGGGCTGCATGGCAGAGAGGGCTATGAACAGAGGCCTTGTTTCAGAGGACCATGGCTGATACAAGCATTTGTATGTTTCTTAAAGCAACTAATAGAAACTATTTTAGCTACTCTTTGAAAAATAGGGGGGGGGGGGCAACATTTACCTTTTTTAATGGCAATTACCATAGTAATGAATTAATGTACTCCCCATTGAAAACTAGAATGGTAAATTATTATTTTTTAAACATAACTTTCCAAACTCTGAAGAAGTTGGTACATGGTGGGGCAGGAAGCAGTTGTTGACCGGTACTCCATTTGCAAAAATAAGTTTGTTGTAAAAGAGAAAGACTGGATAATAAAAGCTTAAGTTACTCGAAAAAGAATCAAGATGGGGATGTATTCTGGAACTGGGAGCAGTTCCAGGCCTCCCAAAGAGTTATTTCAGTGCCAGATAGTGCAACAAGTTTCTGCCATAGCATACACTTTATTGGTGATAAATGATGTAGCAGATTGGAAAATAGCAATGAAGTACTCCAGCCCTTTCACTGATAGGATCCAGCATCTCCTCACAGCCTATGGAAGAACTGGGCCCCAAACAAATTATATCCAAACTATGCCTTGGCTGGTGATCCAATTCCCTATTGCTGGATATACAGGGAGTCCAACTTTATTAAACGGGGAAAATCCCGTACAGAAACAGGATTTAAACATTGGGGAAAACCCGCAAAGGCAGGTAAATTTTCAAAGACATTGATTTTAAACTGTGCTTAACCCGAATGGAAAGTAGTCAAAGGACGTTATCACACCAGCGGCAAGAAAAGCGGCAAGGAATCAAGCCAGAGCCATACCGGAATGATTCTGGTCGCGCAGGCCGTAATTCCTCTTTGAAAGAGGAATTCAAAAGAGCTGGAATGATGCAGCGATGGCGCAAGGATGATGCAGGGATGGGCGGGGTTTGCCGCGACGTCGTCTGATCACGGAAGCAAAGGAACCGGAATGATGCAGCGATGGCGCAAGGATGATGCAGGGATGGGCGGGGTTTCCCGCGACGTCGTCTGATCACGGGGCAAAGGATCCAGAATGATGCAGCGATGGCGCAAGGATGATGCAGGGATGGGCGGGGTTTGCCGCGACGTCGTCTGATCACGGAGGCAAAGGAACCGGAATGATGCAGCGATGGCGAAGGGGTGGGGCTGCTTTAGACCCCGTGTGATAACATCCACTAGCTACTTCTTTTTACTTTCAGAAAATCCCAAAAGTAAAAAAGAAGTGGCTTTTGACTACTTTCTGTTTGGGTTAAGCACAGTTTAACATCAATGTGTGTGAAAATCTATCTGCCTTTGTGGGTTTTCTCCACCTTTTAAATCCCATTTCTGTACAAGATTTTTCCCATATGATAAAGTGTTGGGATGCACTCTTGAGGCTGAGGCTAAGGGAAGATGGGCTTCCAAGAGTTGCACAGTGCTGAAGCAAATAAAGAAAATAAAAATGTACAAGTGAGATCCCTCTCCCTTCTGATAGCTATGGGAACTGTGCAAACAAAGCAACAAAGAAAAATTGACTCCCCCAGTCCACTCTAAGTTTTCATAGCTTTTCCAATCCTCGAAGTGCAAAGCGAATGTAAAAAGCTGGACAGCTGTTAACATTTGGCCATGATGCTAACAAAGAGTGCCAAGCCCATCTGCCTCATGTCAGACACGCAACTCACTACAAGGATGTCCCACTCCAAGATCTTGAAGCCCAAGAGGTCTGGCAACAGAATGATAGCAAGTATGGCTTTCCTTGTAATTGTATTTTGATACTAGAAAGGTCTTAAAACCTGCTTGCTCCACAGCTATTCAAGGCACCCTGCCCTACCCTCCACCACTGAGAATCGTAAACTTCACAAAGAACTCCAGTCTCATGAAATGTTAACTAGTAATAGCACTTTATGCCATCAATTGATTTTTCATCCGTCCATCTTAGACTGGGAATTCCATGTCAGCGCAAGACTGATACTGGTGCATCTACACTGTAGAAATAATGCAGTTTGACACCACTTTAATTGCCGTGGCTCCATCTTACAGAGTTCCTGGATTTTTAGTTTTGTGAGGCACCAACACTCTTTGGCAGAAAAGGCTTAAAACCTTGTAAAATTACAAATTCCAGGATTACATAGGATGGGGCTAAAACTCTTAAAGTGGTGTCAAACTGCATTATTTCCACAACGCAGATGTACCCATGATGGTGGGATTTTGCATGGGAGGGTCAAAAGACATTTCAGACTTCTATCCAGACTTAAAGACCCATGTCTCAATAAATTTAAGATCAGTTCTTAAAATGCGCCCCTAAGGTGAATGTATCACAGGTTTTTCATCCTGTGGGTTTCCATGGCCAAGCAGGGATTCAAACCCTGATCTCCAGAATCATAGTCCTGTGTTCAAATCACTACATCACGCGGGCTTTGTACCTAAGGATACTTCCACAATAATTATAGCAATGGTGTCATTGCAGGGAAGACAGCCAATTTTTTAGTTTTTAAGATGAATATGCCCATTTTGAGTGGTATATTGAAGAGGAATTGCACAGCCTTCCAGATGTTATTGGACTGCAACTCCCATTATTCCTTACCATGAGCTGTATTGGCTAGGGATAATGGGAATATATGGAATACAAGCAGCAACTGGAGAACTACTAATCCCACCCCTGGTTTATAGCAATAGCTAAAAAACAGAATTAAGAGCTAATATGGTATAGTGGTTTGCATGTTGGACTAGGACTCTGGAGAACAGGGTTTTAATTTGCTCAGCCACAGAAACCCACTAGGTGACCCTGGGGCAAGTCACATTCTCTCAACCTCAGAGGAAGGCAATGGCAAACCACTTCTGAACAAACCTTGCCAAGAAACCCCTGTAATAGGTTCATCTTAGGGACACCATAAGTCAAAAAATGGCTCAAAAGCACAGCATTTCAATATAAAATTCCTATGTTAGCCACATATATACAGGTCCAGCTGAGAAAGCACCCCCATGGGAGCTGAAATACTCCCTTATTTGTAACCCTGAATGAACTGGTACAAACAATATATGTGGAAAGCAAAAGAGGTAACAATTGCTGCAATTAGAGCCCACTGCAAAGGTTTCCTAAATCAGTACCCACATGGGTCCAATGGAAGACATTTCCTTAAAAAATAACACAACTCCACATAACTGTGAGTGTACAAAGTTATGCAAACTGCTTTGGAACAATTTGGGATTCAGCAGTTTGGAATAAAGTATCTCATATTTGTACCAACTATTTCCCTCATACCCTTTACTGTGAGGACTCAGTAAGTCACAGCTGCTGCTCGAAAAGAACCAGGAACTGTACATGAGAGGAATGTAATAGTTTGCGTTTGCTTCTTCCTGTGCTGCCAAGCTGGGAACAGATGCCCCAAGACTGAGCTGAAGCATGGAGCAATAAAGGCTGCATCCAGGCTAACTGTGGTTTGATTGTCTCTGTTATAGTCATTTAAGGCTGAAATCTTAAAGCCAGGGTGGGAATCATGTAGTGTTTTTGGACCGCCGCTACTGTTAGCCTCAACTAGCATATTCAATAGTGGGGAATACAGGCAATTGTAGTCCAGCAGCTTTTGGAAGCATGGCACAGCCAGAGGCTTCCATGTCAGGCATCTTGTAAATCTGCTGTGGGTTTAACTCCAGACTTTGAAACAACTGCCAAGATCTGAACCTATTTTGGAATTACCTGACTTAGACCATCAGAGGAGATAAAGAAAGACAGACATTTTCTCTACAGAAGGGGGGGAATCCCTTAGTTTATAAGTACTAAATGGCTGCTTTGGTGGAGGCAGCTGTTTTCATTGCCTAGAATTCTTATATCCTGACCAAACTGGCATACAGTCTAGGTGTGACTTTCCAATGGGCATAGAAAGGCTATTAGTATTGTTTAAAGGCTGTCTCCTGATTCCCAAGGGTTCTTTAGTAAAAGAGACACAAGTCATAAGACTAAAAAGTGAGAAGGTGGTCATAGAATCGTAGAGTTAGGACTTTATCACACAGGGGCCAGTTCCATCTTTAAAGAGATAATAAAGCGCAAATGAACCATCCTGAAAATAAAGCAAAAATAGTGTTTAATTGCGTGAATGAATATCACACGCAATTAGAATAAACGCGTAATAATGCGAAAAGTGAAAAAAATCTGCTTTTGTGTTTCATACAAAAGCGAACGAATTCTGTATATAGCAGAAATGGTATACTCGCACATGAGCAGAGGGATGCATAGTTAGTGTATCACCCTTCCTTGCTTCATTTCCTGTGTGACGCTTCTTCTTTTTTGTGCTCCCATGTTATTTCGCCATATAATCTTTCCTATTTTCAACAGTTGTATTTTTTGTTTTATGAGAATTGATACACTTTTGTCTGGCATGTATGTCACCCAAGCAAATCAGGATGTAAAAGCGGCCCCACAGAACCATGGGAAAAATGGAAAAATGAGTGAAAGGAGGATTATTGCGTGAATAAACCAAATTTGACTTTCACACTGGAGTAAATGTGCAATTACAGTAATATCGCAAATGCATTTTCGCTAAAATCCCGAAAGTAAAAAGATCCAGGATAACACCATTCTCTGACCACTTTAATGATGGGTTTTGTGTGACATCATGTGAAATCGTTGTGCGTAATTATGCATTTTTTTAGGGATTTGTACAGGATAAACTATAGATTCTCCCTGTGTGATAAAGTCCTTAGAAAAGACCACAAGCACCATCCAGTCCAGTTGCGTTCTGCCATGCAGGAACACACAATCAAAGCACTCTCAACAGATGGCCATCCAGCCTCTGTTTAAAAACTTCCAAAGAAGAAGACTTCACCACACACTGAGGCAGTGTATTCCACTGACTAACAGCTCTTACCATCAGGAATTTCTTCCTAATATTTAGATGGAATCTCTTTTTCTGTAGTTTGTATCCATTGCTCCATGTCCTAGTCACTAAAGCAACAAAAAACAAGCTTGCTCCATCCTCAATATGACATCCCTTCAAATATTTCAATATGGACATCATGTCACCATTTGACCTTGTCATCTCCAGGTTAAACATACCCTAAGCCGCTCTCCATAGGGCATGGCCTCCATACCTTTCACCATTTTGGTCACCTTCCTCTGGTCATGTTCCAGCTTGTCAGTATCCCTCTTGGAATTGTGGTGCCCAGAATGTAAATATTCCAGGTGACATCTGACCAAAGTAGAACAGAGTGGTACTAATGTGGTCATACAGTTGAGAGCTCAGAAGAATCGTTGTTTATTCAGTGTTGTGCTCCACAAAATTAAAAATTTTGGACCAAATCTTCATGGACTGGGGAGCTCTCAGTCAGAGGCATTGGCGCTGGCAGAGTGTTGTGCTCAACTAGCCCGCATTAGGATTCTGAGCTTCATGTCCAATGCTAGTTCCTAGCCTAAAAAGAAATCTTGTTGTTGCCCACCCAGCCATAGGTCTCTCAACTGAGAGTGAAATTATGTATGATTGCTGCATGGGATTAGCAGAAGGGGAAATTTAAACACAGATGCACTCTCATAACACTGTGACTATGAATAACACAAGAATTCTATTACTTGTAATATCCAGTCATCCTCACACATGCCAGGATTCTGTTATGGTGCTTAAGTTGGTGTAGATGTAAAAGTTAACCCTACATTTGCTGTCCCTGTCCCCTTCTGCAAGGAGCAGAATGGAAGCTTTCACTTCCATGTCGTATTCACCAGTTCAGCACAAGGAAAGACAATCGGTGGCCCTCCAAGTATTGTTGAACTGCAACTCTCATCAACCTTTGCCACCTATGATGGCTAGGACAAATAATACTGGTAATTGCAATCCAACAACACCTGGAATACAAAGAGTTGGCTCTCCTGATTCAATATGTTTTTCTGCACCCTAAATTGCGATTAATCTTAACTATGGTTAGTGGGAATGAGACATCTTTATAATACATGGTCTAAAAGTTATCCAGTTTCCAGGAACCATGGTAAGGATTAACTACCATTCATTAAGATCAAATAACACAGTATTGTTGAACTGCAACTCTTCTGCAGTTCAACAGAAGAGGAGGAAAAATTTTCATACCCTTTACACTTGTTCTAGAGGAAGGGAACACGTGAGCACTTAATTCTCATAATACTGTATTAAATTATGGTTTTGCTTCATTGAGACTAAACTAGCTGTTGATGTTCATCTTTTTTTGAAAGTCAAGTTTCTAGTTCACACAGCGAAATTAAAAGTGAGCTTAGTCAGAAAGTCTAATAACCAGGGGAATTATTGTGCATTTGAAACCTATGCAGCTTCAGTTTGCCTGAGACCACTAAAGTGAGGGGTGGACAACTGTGGTGGATCCAATCCAGCCCCTGGGATGTGCCAAAGCCTGTTCCAGCCCCCATTGCTTCATGCCAACAAGATGCAGCAGTGGAAGGTACCAGAAGTGCCCTTCCTGTATTAGAGAAAGGAAGAAAGAAAGAGAGAGAGAGAGAGAGAGAGAGAGAATCCCTTTCCTCCTTTTGGTTCAAGGGAATGCCTTTTTTTACAGGAATCATGCTCCCTGGAAGTTTTGAGGTCTGAAATAAAGTTTTAAACTTATAGTATCCCCACATTGTTTTACATGAGGAGGGAAAAACCCACATAATTTTGAAAGTGCTTCTGTTTCCAAATTCCAGCAGCACAGCACAAAATCCAGCTGTGCTGGGGTGATTGAGCACCAGGAAAAAGGGTGCACTATGCACTTTTTCCAGGGTCACAAGGCTGTAGGAGGGGGTTCAGGCAGCATCTACTGATTCCAAGTGGCCTATTTCGCGAGTGCCTTCTTTCCTTCATGCCATGGTGCCAATGACCTTTTTCCTACTGCTGCCACCCCCTATGCTGGCATAGTTACCCTGGCACAGTAAACCAAAAGGATTCCAACCAATGGACATAGCCGTGCTGAACCCTGCACAAGAGAGGTACTTTCATTCTCATAAATTTTAGTTGCTTGTTTCAACATGTGCTGCTGCTCCTTCCATGCTCTCTTCTACCCCAGCCTGGGTTTTAGCATTCCAGGTTTTGTAATGAGAATAAATCATGAAAAATTAACATAATACTTTAAATGTTTTATTCTGAAATATCAAAGTAGGCAGAATATCTGTCACCATATCATCTGGTAACATGATAATTGTTAAGATTCTCATCTAAACAAAAATGGTGAATCAGCCAAAAAAACAAACCCTACCCTGTTTGGTTGGAGTCCATTATAACTTCATGAAGCAGGCTGCAGAATTCTGGAGCAGGCAATAATTTTATGTTATGCTTGCAAAATATCCATAAAACACAGACTATTATGTGCACTGCTAGTGTTTTATGGTGCTCTTGCTACTGCTGCAGTAGCAGAGTATTTTATGTTGCCATACTGCAGTGGAATGGCGCAACTTTGTAGGAGGGGGAAAGCTGCAGAGAACAAGTTAATCCTAGTAGTATTTTTATCATTCCAAATGAAGGCCCTGGAACTCTATACAGATGTAACACAGTGGAGATTACATGGCTTTTAAACTGCAATTACAATTGGAAAATAGCGCCTTTGCCGATAGTTATCACATGATGACCTGTAGCTGCTGTGTCTCCAAAGTGTGGTTAGGGTGTCCCTTTTTTCATTGCTGGAGAAAACCCATCAATAAGCTCAAAACTGCACTAGTTCTTAGGTGCAAAATGTCGTTGCCACAGCAGTTGTAATATTGGCAGTCATGATGTCCGTGTCTCCTCCTCTCCCTCTGTACCTCCCTTCCCCTTCCTATTCTCAAGCAGGCTGATTTTCTTTGTTTGTTTATCTATTTATTTATTTATTTAAAAAAACTTAAATTGCATAATTAAATTGCATAAACCCCCAGAACTGCATTAAAAAGTAAAAATAAAATAAAATAAAAACTAAAATACATGCTGGGGAGGACATAGGACAGAGAAGTGAGGTTAAGGGAGCATGGTGGCAGAAACAGCCCCAGCCACACTATTGCAAAGAGGGGATAATGACTACTCTGATAATGTTAAGTTTCCATTTTTTATTAACTAATGTGATTGCAGCAAGAACAGGGCTTATGTAGTAATGTTGCACATATTCACTGGTTACCAATTTTGCCCCAAAACCAAACCAGGACTGAGACTTTTCTGGACTGAAGCAAAGACACTGGCAATATGACCATAAAATCTATCACAAGCAGAAGATACTTCCAAAAACTGGGAAGACACACTAGTTGCAGCTGGTACCTGCCATATCAATGTGGCAATGAATGCACTCCAGGTTTTAGTCTAAAGTTTAAAGGAGCTATTAAAGGTGCTGAAGCGTATCTTCAAAATAAGGCCAGCATTTTGGATAGCTCCATCATGCTATAAACCAGAGCAGATATATAGCCCATTGACTATATTGACATGGATGCCACCACTGATACCAATCTTGCTAAACACTTCCCTTCCTGCAGTGCCCACCCCAATATGCTCCTGCCTGCTCCACCCTAATTCTGCCTATGGAAACGCATTCTAGCAGCTTCAGCTCTGATTTCTAGTTGCTAGGAGGAAAGTCCTATTGATCTTCATGTTACACTTTTTACATGTTCCAGAAACATTTCACTGGTTGCTCTTGGACATAAGAGTGCTGCTGGACCAGACTGAAAGAGATGCCTTGCCTACTGAGAGCACAGGCTGATCCCTCCTTAAAGCCCACTTTGTCAAGCATTTGGCTCAGAAGTTCCCCATCTAGTTCCCATGCTGCACTAAAACAAAGACCAAGCAGTTGTAACTTATTAATACATGTGATGATGGTGATAGTGATGATGGTGATGATGATGATGATGATACAAATGTGCTACATTATCCAACTATACCTCACTGATTTCTATGTTGGTGGATTAAAATCTGAATCCTTATCAGTCCAAAGCTCCAGTTAGTAGCAACATCTAGTGAGGAACCTAGGTAATTTTTGAAAGACAAGCAGCAAGCAGATTTATACACCTTTACCAGCACTGTCAGTCCCAGAGGCTAGAACACACAGAATGAATTGATACCTATAAGTGTTAACTTTCTGCTGATTTTTGTGTGGCTATTTTTGCCCTGAAGATAGTTGTTGAGCAGGCAAAGGGTAGGAATTGCTTTTTTCTCTCCTGAACTATACTTCCCAAAATCCCTTATCTTGATTCTGGGAGTTATGATCCAAAAAAGGAGTGTCTCTGAGGTCTGGTAATTGGACAGATCTTGGAGCCAGCACATCTATCCCCAGTGGCAGCACTATCACCATCATTAACTTAGGTATTAATAAGTTACAACTACTTGGTCTTTGTGTAAGGTGTTAGGGCTGATGTGCTCTTCATCCATTTACATGGCCAGCTGGAGTAGGGATGAGTCCTAAGATGAAGGAGAGTGAGACAACCGCCTCAAAGGGCAGGTGCTAGGTGGTAGCCCTCCGACCGTTCTTCTTCAGTTGCTGATTCCTCTTTTCTGGAGGGCAGAGCTATGTCTGTAAGTCACAAGGCAGGTCCTCCACCCTGAAAATAGTCTGCCCTCCTCAGATATTCTGGAAGACCCTGTTCTACAGCCAGTGTTGAAAGAAGGTTCAGCTCTCCCTCCTTCTGGATTCTGGGCATGCAATTCTGGGAACTGAAGTTTTCTGAGACATTTAGCCTACTCTGTCAGAGAACTCTGGAACCACAACAAACTACAATTCCCAGACTTATACAGCATTAAGTCAGACCAGTTAAAGTGGTGTCAAACTGGATTATTTCTCCAGTGCAGATGCTGCACAGGAGTGCCTTTGCACAATTAAAGCTAGTGCACCACCTGTGCCCATTCCTGAAGAATTTGGGTCTGGCTGCAGTGGTACATGCCTTGGTTACATCCCATTTGGATTGGTTTCCTGCACTCTACCTGGGGCTGCCTTTGAAAAGTGCTCAGAAACCTCCGTTCTCCCAAAAAGCTGCAGCCAGGTTGTTAACTGGAGCTGGCTAAGCACAAAACTCCCTTGCTGCAACAGCACCACTGGCTGCTGGTCCATTTTCAGGCACAATTTAAAGTGCTGGCTTTGACCTATAAAGCCTTATATGGCTTGGGTCCAGGTTATTTGAAGGATCGTATCTCCCTTTATGATCCCATTAGAGCTCTAAGATCATCTGGAGATTAAAAAGATTAAAAACCCATAAGTTGTCATGTACCTTCAAGTCATTTCCATCTTATAGCTGGCACTGAAGTAGGGAAGGATTGGGTGACAAAGCCATCAGCTGTTTCTGCTGTTCAGATTAAAAACCCATGGCCCTTCTCTCTGTCCCACTACCCTCCCAGGCTCATTTGGTGGAAACAAGAGGGAGAGTCTTCTCAGTGGCTGCTCCCAGACTTTTGACCTTCCTCTGTCAAGAGGCCAGGATGGCCCCATCTCCAGCAAGCCAAAACATTTTTATGCCATCAGGCTTTTACAAACTGACTAGGGTTGGGCTTTTAATGCTATGTGGTGCTGTTTTTAAAGTTTGCATAAGGAGGAGAGCCAGTGTGACGTAGTGGTTTGAGTGTTGGACTACGACTCTGGAGACCAGGGTTGATTCCCTGCTTGGCCATGAAACCCACTGGATGACCCTGGGCACGTCACATGCTCTCAGCCTCAGGGGAAGGCAATGGCAACCTCCTCTGAATAAATATTATCAAGAAACCCCTGTGATAGGGCCGCCATAAGATGGAAATGACTTGAAGGTACATAACAATGATTTACGAGTTTTAAATCTTTTTAATGGCTAACGTTTTAACTTTATAAATTGTTTTTGCTTTTAAAATCTTATATTTATACTTTCATTAATGCTTTTGTATATTTTAAATTTTGTATTGTTTTAAATATGTTCTTAGCTGTCTTGAGTCCCTATATTGGGAGAAAGGCAGAATATACATGAATAAAATCATAATTAGCAGTAGTACTTTTCTTCTGTTTGGTAGCTCACCTGAGTCATTTGCTCCAGCAAAAGGAGGCCAGGCCTGTGCCAGGCAGTGCTTAACAAGGATATAATGTCCACTGGAAAAGACAAGGACACAAAGGGAAGAAGGGTAAACAGTATGCACTCAGACATGCTCGCCACACCATCAATTTTCACTACGGTACTCTGTCCTTTTCTCCAGCAATATGACTGGATATAAAGTCACCCAGGTAGGAGGCAGCTGTACAGAGGCTCTGTAATGTTCAGCATGAAACGCTTTCTATGTTAGGCATTGGGTAAGCTCAGTGCAAGGATGGATAACCTCTGGGTGGAGTACTTTGGTCAGAGGTCCCTAAAGTACAACTTCCATTATGTCTGGCCATTAGCTACACTGGACAGGAAAGATGGAAGCTTACGTATGGAGAGATCTGGAAGACCAAAGGTACCTCACCCTTGGATACATGGAAGGAAGATTGAAACCTTATATGCATTACCTCCCATTAAAATCAATGTGACTTAAACCTAAGTAAACCTGAATAGGATCAGACTACATAGCTGCATAGCTACATGTTTTTAATTTAAAAACAAACACAGGGTAAATAAATCCTTACAAATATCCATGTATAAGAAGCACAGATTCCCCTGGCACTTCACTGGGAGCAAGCCCCACTGAACACAGTTTTCTTCCGACTCAAGACAGCATAAGAGTGGGATGCAATTATATGCATACTTACCCAAGAAGTCCCAGTGGTCACAGATGGGATTATTTCCTTTAAAAAAAATGGTATTTTTTCCAGATGTATAAAACACAACATTAACACTAATAAGATACATTTGGGGGGAAATGTATGAAATTGTATGAAATGTATATGTATGTGTATATTCCAGGCCTGTACAACATATAGCCCGTGGGCCGCAAGCGGCCTGCCAAAAGATTTCAAGTGGCCCACAAGGATTTGGAGGACATGGGTAGCTGTAGTCAAGGCTGCATGTTGTGCAGACCTGCTCCAAGCCCCAGCACCCTTGCAAAACAGACCCTGGTAGCAATTTTCTTCCCTCACTTCACACTCCTACTCCTCCTCAGGTACCTCACCCCAGTCTTCAAGTCCCATGGGGTTCTGCCCCATGGGGCTCTAAACTCTCTCGCCCTCCACACACCCTTCAGAGGTTCAGAGTCCCATGAGGCTTCTGCCCCACAGGACTCCAAGGGCTCCCCCCCAGCCTTTGGGGTCCTGTGGGGTTTCTGCCCCATGGGACTCTGAAAGCATCACCACCCCAGTAGCTGCTGCTAATGTGGGACATGGCGCTGCAGACCATTGAGATTAAAGAGGCTTTGGTGTGTTCACCAAAGCATCTATTAACCACTGGTTCAAAGATTCCCTTTATCCCTGAAATCCAAATTAGTAAAAGATATACTTAGTAGAATGCCGCACAACACTGTTATAATGCTAATATTCCACTTTTAATGCTATAGCTGCCTCCTGTGGAATTCTGGGGTTTGTAGTTTAGTGAGGCAGTTGCATCTTAAAGTCCATTAGGCTCCTGAACTACAGGAACAGCTGGTGGCTTTAGACTTTTAGAGTCACCCAATCCTTCCCTACTTCAGTGCCAGGCAACTCTGATAGCCCCAAGACACTCTTTTGTAGGGTAAAACTCACAAGATGGAATTTCTTTCTTCTTCATGGAACTCCATGGAGAAGGTATCAGTTGGTCATGTTCCTCACCCTGAAATCGGGAAAGCAGGTTTATTTCCAAGTACTGTAATTCCTTGCCTAGGGATGTATCCACACTGCGGAAATAAAGCAATCTGACACCACTTTAACTGTCATGGCTCCATCCTGTAAAATCCAAGGATCTGTAGTTTGGGGAGGTATTCAGTCTGGTCTGTTAAGCAGTTCTGCTGCCACACCAAACTACATATCCATGGGTTCTGTAGAATAAAGTCATGGCAGGTAAAGTGGTGTCAAACTGGGTTTTTTCTACAATGTGGCTACACCCTAAGGAAAACCCAATGAAATGCATGGAGGACACCATAAGGCATCTTGGAAGCACACATCCACACAGAGGTAAGCTCAGGAAAGTCAGTGGGAGGCCATAGTTATAATGTTGGGCTAGGACTTAGGAGACCAAGCCAGAGCTTGGAAATGTTACTTTTGGGGAACTACATCTCCCAGTGTCCCACAGCCAGTATGGTTTGATTTGACTGATGGGTTCTGGGTGCTGTAGCCCCAGAAAAGTAATGTTTTCAAGTTCCACACTTGGCTATGACTCTCATGATAACCCTAGGACACCACTACCTCTTAGCCTAACCTAAGCAGGAGTGCCCTTTATGCCACCTTGAGCTCTTTGTAGGAAAGGTGGGATACAAATATAGCAGCAACTACAACAACACTAGCATTCCTCTGCAAACTCATAAATATCAGATACATCACTTCTGGGACTCATGCAGCCCTCTGGACTTTGTTGGATTGGAACTCCCAGCAGCCCAAGCCAGTATAGCCAATGGTAAACTATGCTGGGAATTGCAGTCCAGAAACAACTGGAGGACCATGGATAGTCTTCCTCTTTTTTCACTTCTGGGGTGCCTGTTTGCCAAAGTCTTTTCTAAATTGTCTCCTAGCTTTAGCTGGGCCCAGCTGCAGCTTCATGGCCCCCTTGCTTCTCCTTTCATAGATTCACTGCTTGTTTTGCCATTTCCACAATGTGGATAATCACTAAGATTTTTGTGCTGAATAATTCCCAGCACTTGTCTAATACAGTAATTTGCACATCACTTAACAAAATCACAAGATGTTAAGGCACTCTCAGGTTCGCTACGAACCCTCACCTTTTGCATGGCTCACAAGCATTCACACACACGCCACCAGATTTCCGCATCCCTTCACACATGTCTCAGATTATGCTCTACAGGGCTGCTTTGATTCAGCTCAGTTCCAGAAAATACGACTATGCTTTTGCTTTTTATTTTTCCTCCCATATATATTGTGCGATTCAAGAAACAATTAACAGGTGAAGCAAACTCTATAATTTAATTGCCGCTGATATTACAACCATGCAGAAATTATATACTAATTGTTAGATTTCCCATGTGTATGTCTTGTGACAGTAAACACATCCATGATTCACGTCATAACTTGCCAAGTCATAATTTGACAGTGTGTATGGCTTTTCCATGCATATTTCTGAAATCTAGGCAGCTATGACCACTGATAATACAAACATACAGAGCTAGGGTGGCCAATGTGTCCTCTTTTATGGAGGACAGCCTTCTATTTGAAGGGCTGTTGTCAGGGGAAACTCCACTTTTTAAAAGTGACTTCTCTTTGAAAGGCTGTGCAGTCCGAGATGATTTCAAGATAAAGAACCAAAGGAGGAAGCCAGGGACTTTAAAGCTGTCTACTCAGTGTCCATCCATAGAGGCAGGAGATTCAATAAGCCCCATGGTCTACCAGATCACAGTCTTTCTCTTTAGGGGTGCATCTATACTGTAGAAATAATGCAGTTTGACAGCACTAATTGCCATGGCTCCATCCTAAATAATCCTGGGATTTGTAGTTTTGTGAGGCACCAGCACGCTTTGGCAGAGAAGGCTAAAGACTGTAAAACTATAGATCTTGGGATTCCATATGATGGAGCTACAACACTTAAAGTGGTGCCAAACTGCATTACGTCTACAGTGTAGAAGCACCCTAGGATGACTTGCATTGTAATTCTGTTTAAACTGTGATTTCAACAAGTCTAATGGGGCTACACAGTATACTGAGGCTACACTTTCTATACAGTAACAGTACCATGACTGCACTTGTAACTGGCACAGCTGAAGTCTGTGGAATCCTGGGATTTGTAGTTTGGTCAGAGCCCTAGATGAGTTCTGAGGCTGAGAATTCTAAAAGCTGCTCCCTAAACTACAAACCCCAGGGAGTCCAGAGGATGTTGGCATGGCAGTTAAAGTGGAATCATAGTGCTTTAATTGACTAGCATGAAAGGCCCCCTTGACCGAAAAAATTACCATGTACAGTTTAATGCAAACAGGTGTCCTCATTTGTTCTCTTGTCTTGGCACTGTACAAGTGGATGCCCTATGCATGGTTGGTATCAACAGGTAATCGGGCAATGCAGTTTTGGACTCCTTCTTTCCAAGGGCTGCTGGTGGTACTTTAAGGACGTTATCACACTGGGGTCTCAAAGCAGCAAGAAAGCGGCAAGAAAGTGGAATGGAATCAATCCAGAACCATACCAGAATGGACCCAGCAAGACAGAAATCATTATCAGACGCAACTGGAATCATTGCGGAATTGACGATGCCGCGATGGTCCGCTCCGGGGACCCGTATCTCCTGTTCACACACAAGTGGAAAGATCCCTTCCACAACCCTCGGTCTTCTATGGGCTTGGGCTCCGAAGCGACCGCTTCGGAGGCCAAGCCCAGGCCAGAATTAAAGGGACAGCGCGTCCCTTTAACCCCAGCCTCGTTCTTCTATGGGCCTGGTCGCCAAAGCGGCGACCGAGCCCATAGAGCAAAGAGGCCTGGGCTAAAGGGACGCGCTGTCCCTTTTGCCCAGGCCTCTTTGCTTTTCTATGGGCTCGGTCGCCCCTTTGGCAACCAAGCCCATAGAAGAGTGAGGCCTGGGTGAAAGGGACAGCGCGTCCCTTTTGCCCAGGCCTCTTTGCTTTTCTATGGGCTCCGTCACCCCTTTGGCGACCAAGCCCATAGAAGAGCGAGGCCTGGGTTAAAGGGACAGCGCGTCCCTTTTGCCCAGGCCTCTTTGCTTTTCTATGGGCTCCGTCGCCCCTTTGGCGACCGAGCCCATAGAAGAGCGAGGCCTGGGTTAAAGGGACAGCGCGTCCCTTTTGCCCAGGCCTCTTTGCTTTTCTATGGGCTCGGTCGCCCCTTTGGCAACCAAGCCCATAGAAGAGTGAGGCCTGGGTGAAAGGGACAGCGTGTCCCTTTTGCCCAGGCCTCTTTGCTCTATGGGCTCGGTCGCCACTTCGGTGATCAGGCCCATAGAAGAGTGAGGCCGGGGTTAAAGGGACATGCTGTCCCTTTAACTCTGGCCTGGGCTTGGCCTTCGAAGCGGTCGCTTTGGCGACCACGGCCATAGAGCAGCGAGGCCGGCCCCGGCCTCATTCCACGATACGGGTTCATACATACGGCGAAAGCTGCATCATTCCAGCATCCTTCCGGCCGCGGAATTGTAATTCCTCAAGATGCCCGGAATTCAAAAGAACTGAAATGATGCTGGAAGGATGCAGGGATGATGCAGGGAAGGGCGGCGCTATGTGCAACGTCGTGTGAACACACGGAAAAAAGAACCGAAAGGGTGCAGGAATGATGCAGGATTCTTTCTGCTTTAGGGCCAGTGTGATAACGTCCTAAGACAGAAGATTGCTATAATCCATTCCCTGCACCTAAATTTCTTACCAGAAGGGGGAACCAGTTGGTGTGGAGTTGAAAAACCAAAGATTTATCACTCCTGGATTTTGCAGCAGGCTGCAGAGGTAATTCTGCTTGAGATGAACTGCCATCAAAAAAGTAAGAGAGGGGACAATAGATTATTCTCTGTATCATGAGGTGAGTTAAGGAGGAGGGTATGCTCTGTTAGACAAAAGGGAGACATGTGCAGGCAAGGGGGAATGCAAAGGAAGTGAAATTTATAAGTCATTCCACAGTGCACTCACTTGTCCAGAATCTTGAAGCCAAAGTTGCATCTGTACTGCAGAATTAATGCCGTTTGACACCGCATTAACAACTACGGCTCAATGCTATGGAAACCTGGGATTTGTAGTTTTGTGAGATAGCCTTCTTGATTAGAGAGTTCTGCTGCCACAACAAATTACAAATCCCAGGATTCCAGAGCATTGACCCAGAGCAGTCAAAGCAGTGTCACACGGCATTATTTCTGCAGTGCAGATGCAGTCCAAGCCAGACTCTGAGGTTAGCCATTTTTTTCCATAGCTGGGCTCTTGCATCAAATCCCCTTTTCTGTGCCTCCATGTGAGGGGCAAATATGGCACCACTGGATCTCTCTTCTCAGGCAGTTTTTAAAAGCACAGAAGCTTTGGGACGTGTGTGTGTGTGTGTGTGTGAAAACAAAACAAAACTGGGGAGTTGGCAGTGTAAGATCCAAGCTGTTCAATATGAGATGAACAGGAGTGCAGTTTACATAATCATGCTGACAAAAGGCTACATGGTAGTTGGGAAGGGAAAAGACAATGAATGGCAAAAGGTACAATGTTTGGATAGTACTGGATCTAAATGAATTAGAAGAGGTAGTAATTGTTTTTGGTCCAAAACACACTGTAGAAATAATCCAGTTTGAGACCGCTTTAACGGCCCTGGCTCGGTGCTAGAGAATCCTGGGAATTGTAGTCTATTGTGGCACTAGAGTTCTCTGACAGGGAAGGCAAAATGTCTCACAAAACTATAGTTCTCATAATTCCCTTGCATTGAGCCGGGGCCGTTAAAGCCGTCTCAAACTGGATTATTTCTGCAATGTGTTTCAGACCCTTATTGTACATTTCAATGTAAATTTCAGAAATATGGGTTTTACAGATTAACCTGTACATTGCAGGTACTTGAAGAACTCTTTTTCATACTTATGGGCAGAAAGGTAGCAGAGGAGGTCATGAAATACACAAGCTATTAAGTCCAATGCCCCCTGCCAAATCATGCCCCCTGTTCCCTTGTAAGAAGAGCAGCTGAAAGGGCTGGCATCAAAATTTAGAATGGCAGGGCCACCCCACCCCACCACCCCACAATGCACAGAGCATTGTGTTCTGCTCTGTTCATATATGGAGCTTTCCATTTGTACATTGCTTCATCACAGCTTCTATTTCAGAAACTCTCACCTGGAAAGGTTAAGTCTGCTCTGTTCATATATGGAGCTTTCCATTTGTACATTGCTTTATCACAGCTTCTATTTCAGAAACTCTCACCTGGAAAGGTTAAGTCTGCTCTGTTCATATATGGAGCTTTCCATTTGTACATTGCTTTATCAGAGCTTCTATTTCAGAAACTCTCACCTGGAAAGGTTAAGTCTTTCGGAGACAGGGTCGTCTTCATGGTGGCATACAGATGTTGAAAGCAGCCTGTGTACACTCCTAAGGGCTTCTTCAAAGGCTATTTAGACTCTAACTCCAACAATTATTCGGACCAAGAACTCTCAAACCATTTACTAGACAAAAGAAAACATAATAACCCATCATAAAACAATCCCCACAAATGCAAATACAGAGATGAAAGAAATCAAGTGCTAAAACAAAGACAGTAGAGAGGTTTCACCAATTAGGGAAACATACTACCTTCAAAAACATGCGTCATCTAGTTTGACCCTCTGATTTACATCACAATAATGTTAAAAATATTACCGCCTTATTTTTCAATACAGATTATTTATTTATTTATGCATTCTTCTATCTATTTATTAAATTTATATCCCACTTTTCCAGTAAAAATAGTGCGCAGCACAACACCAGTGTTCAAGGTAGCTAGAAACAAAGCATATACCTTGGAACTATTCCTGCTTTTTCCATCTATGGCCTACAAACAACTCTGTTTAAATAACCACATTTGAAGATCGCATCTGATACGAAGCTCAAACCACATAATAACACAATCTGGATCTGACTTTCATCCTCTTAGTAGCTGAATGCCTTAGGGTTTCTCTAAATCAATTATCTTTCCTCTGTTTGCAGACACGACGAAGTCTTAATATAGACTTGGTTTCCCTTTTCATGAAGCTTTAAAAATTTATAGAATGAGAGCAGAACAAGGAAAGAAGGAAGAGATCATTTCTGTTTCTTGTTGATTAAAGGACAACAGATAACTGCTTCTACACATCCCATTCCTAAGAAAATAAAAATCTAGCCCCATGAACACAAGAAGAGTTCTTCACAAGTAGGTTTGTCCTGATGCTGCCCGCTTCTTTTTTAAAAATCTATGATACCCAACTTTGGCTTCTCTCACATTATAGCTTTGCTGACCTGGTTTCACAGAATGGAAATACAATATCCCAAACTGGATTGTGACATCTCTTGGGAGAGTTAGGAATGAAAGCAGTCCACTAAGGCCTATATTCATGACGCCAGGTAGGTCTGCTGTGTTTTCCCCTTGAGATACAAAGACAATCAGAACAATTTATTATTAATACTGTCAGGGGCTTTGCAACTTATAATGTTATTAAAGCCTTCCAGGCAATGGCAAGGCTCTGCTAGCAAACCAAGTGCACAGATGGCAAAAATTAGCTCCTTAATCCTAGCAACTTTGTGATCACATCTGTTCCCACAATACAGGTGAGGAAAGGACAAAGGAGAAATAAGAAAGTCCAGTTTTCCGAGGCTTCTGAGGAAATGGAAGCCCAGGCATCTCTCTCCAAATCCAAATCCAAATCTATAACTGTGCCCCCTAGAGAGATCTTGTAGCACCTTTGAGACTCACTGAAAGAAAGAAATTGGCAGCATGAGCTTTGGTAGACTTCAGTCTACTTCCTCAGATGCCTTTAATCTACTAATTTAATTTAATCCACTAGAGGGCAACACTCATGTTCAACAGAAGCAGAACATCCTTGTAAATGCATTTTCAGGTTACTTTACATCTGTGATTCTTAAGCTATTTGATTGCGGAAGATGGCAATATGCCAGGGATGAGCACCCAATATGCCCTCCCCTAATATGCCAGAATCAAATACCAAATTTGTGTTTGTTGACTACAACTGTTTCTTTCTTTCTTTCTTGAAAACTTGTCAGGGATGGCAGCCAATGTCACAGGGACTACCATTTTGTGTGTATATATATATATATATATATATATATATAAGGTAAAGGTAAAGGTATTTCCCGTTTACAAGGTTGTCCAGTCGTGTCTGACCATAGGGGGTGGTGCTCATCTCTGTATATATATTCAAACTGTGGATGGCTGAATCCATTGATAAGTAATCAATAGATATGGAAAGCCAACTGTACATACACATTAGTTAGACTTGGTGCCTTTATTTTGAATGGCATACTCTGCAAGTGTGGTTGATGCTTCATGTATCACACTTAATGGCATTACCAGGGGCTGCCCCTTGTAACATCACCTGGGCTTGCTCTGTGTGACATCAAAAGGGTTTGTCCCAAGATCTCAGGTTTTGCTGCTGATATCTCAGGGCTTGAAACAGTCCCAACCTGACAGCTGTAGTGATGGGGGGCATTGAAGCAAGGCAGAGCACACTGCATCAGACTCATGGGCCTTCCTTGCTGCACATGCTCTGGCACCAGCAGCATAGGGCAGGGTGGTGGGACTTTGTCGACTGGCAGTAAGTCTTCTGTCAGCCCCAGCAAGAGCCCAGGGTCTGGGAGAGCTTCCCATATGTTGTCACTCCTTCAGATGAGTTCACTCAGGATGTGAGTCCTAATGGGAATGGTAGAAAGCAGTGCAGCAGTGGGTTGCATTTGTCTACCGACCTGGTTGCCAAAAAATGGTTTCCCCATTTTTGGATTTGGGATTTGGGTTACCATATTAGCTAGGCCTTTTCACACCACACAGTTATATTCTACTTTAACTGCCATGGCTGCATCCTGTGGAATCCTGGAATTTGCAGTTTGGTCAGAAGCAATATATCTCTTTGCAAGAGAATTCTAAATACCTCATGAAAGTATTTGTTGTTTTGTTGTTAATTGCCCTCAAGTTGATCTCCACTCATGGCGACCCTCTGGATGAGACATCTCCAAGACCCTCTGTCCTCCATTGCTCTGCTTAATTCCTGCAACCCCTTAATACCTGTGACCTCCTTCATAGAGTCCATCCGTCACGTGGACTTGCTCTCTTCCTACTTCCCTCCACCTTCCCCAGCATTATTGTCTTTTCTAAAGAGTCCTCTCTTCTCATGATGTGACCAAAGTATGACAGCCTCAATTTGGTCATCTTGGCTTCCAGGAAGGTTTCCGGCATGATCTGTTCTAGGACCCACTTGATTGGCCTTTAGTCTGTCAATGGGATCTTCAGTACTTTTCTCCAGTACCACATCTCAAAGGCATTACTTTTCTTCCTGTCTTCTTAAATGTCTAGCTCTCACATCCATATGTGGTAATAGGGAATACAATGATTTGTATGATTCTAACTTTCATGCTGAGTTATGTATCTTTGTATTTTAGGATCTTTTCTAGTTCTTTCATAGCCCCCTCCCCATTCTTAATCTTCTCCTGATTTCCTGAATGCAGTCTACATTTCTAGTAATGTTCGATCCCAGGCATGGGAATTCTTTTACTATTTCTATTTCATTGTCTAGGTTGAACTTGTGAAGGTCCTCGGTGGTCATTATTTTTGTTTTATTAATGTTCAACATTAAGCCTGCCTTTGCGCTTTCTTCTTTGATCTTCCTTAGTAGGTGTTCCAGGTCTGTGAGGTTTTCTGCTAGTACTATGGTGTCATCTGCATATCTTAGATTGTTGATATTCCTTCCAGCTGTTTTCACTCCTTCTTCTTCTGTGTCCAAGTCTGCTTTTCTTACAATCTGTTCTGCATACAAGTTGAACAGATCGGGTGAAAGGATGCAGCCTTGCCTGACTCCTTTGCCAATTGGAAACCATTCTGTTTCCTCATGTTCTCTTGTCCCGAGTACAGATTCCTCATCAGGACTCAGATGTGCTGGCACTCCCATGTTTTTAAGGGCACTCCATATCCTTTCATGATCTATGCAGTCAAAGGCTTTGCTATAGTCTATAAAGCACATGCTGATTTTCTTTTGGAATTCCCTGGTGCACTCCATTAGCCATCGTATGTTTGCAGTGTGCTCCCTCATGCCTCTTCCTTTCCTGAACCCCGCTTGAAGCTCTGAGGTTTCTCTCTCTATGTATGGTTGGAGTCTATGTTGCAGAATTTTGAGCATGATTTTGCTTGTATGGGAGATCAGTGCTACAGTTCTATAGTTGCTGCAGTCTCTTGTGTCTCCTGTTTTGTGGATGGGGATCTATATTGTTCGCTTCCAATCTCTTGGCCATTGTTTTGTTTTCCATATCTGTTGACATATGTTGGTTAGCACTAAAGTTGACTCTGTCAGTGTGGATTGCAGCAGTTCAATTGGAATATCATCTGTTTCTGGTGATTTGTTTTTCACTATTTCTCTTATTGCAGTTTCCACCCTTCTTGGTCTTGAATTATGTTATTTTTATTGTCATAGATCGTCCCAGTCCTTGGTTTGAATTGGATTTCCTGGATCTTGTGAAATAGATCTCTTGTTCTTCCCTTTTTGTCTTTATATATGAAATACATTTCATGTATACATTTCATGTATACATTTATACATGAAAGTATACATGAAATGTATTTCATACATGAAAGTATAAATGTCTGTATTCCATAGGATGGAGCCAGTGTACGTAGAAATGGAATCATAGAACTAGTGTGATGCAGTGTTTTGAGTGTTGGACTAGGACACTGGGAAACCAGGGTTGAAATCTCCATTCAGATGTGGAAATCCACTGAGTGTCCTTGGGCAAGTCACACTCTCTTTGCCTCAGAGGAAGGCAGGAGCATATCTGCTCTGAACAAATTCTGCTAAGAAAGTCTCATGATAACGTTGTTACCATAAGGTCACCATATTCGGAAATGACTTGAAGGCACACAACAACTGCATAGTACAAGTTGAATCTCCCTTATCTGGAATTTTTGAAATCCAAAATATTCCAAAATCCAAAATTGCCTGCATGGGTGGCTGAGATAGTGACACTTTTGCTTTCTGATGGTTCGATGTGGGGGAAAAAATTGTTTCATGCACAAAGTCTTCTGCATGGCAGAGCTTTTCAAAGTGAGATCCTTGACCACTAAACAGTTGAGATAAACAGGATCAATTTGGGATAACTGTAGCCAGATTCCCTGGCCTTTTAATAGAGCTGCAAAACTGTTTATCTCTTTGTTTATTCATTAGTTAAAGGTTTGATTTCTAGCCTGCCTTTCTGCCCTTGGCATTCAGGGCAACTGAGAACATAATAAAAATACAGGATGAGGACCATACAGGGTGGAGACTATACAGGGTGACCTTACAGTGAGGTTTTATAGTTTGAAAACAGAGATAAAGCTTTATGGTTTTTCCTGCCTCCAGCAAGACTAGTGGTCACTCCTCCAGTTGTAATGTCATATCATCACACCTCCTGAAGAGCCCCATTGGAAAGGCTGCAGACCTTTCCTCTTCATTACTTCTCAAGATAACTTGGAGACTACTTGACTATAAGATCTTCTCTCACCCTTTCTCTCTCCTTGCCTGCTTTTTGTAATATCTTTCCCAATTAAGAGATCTGAATATCCCAGAAGAACTGCACGCATTTTTCTGTCCTCTCTTTTGGCTGAACGAAGACATTGCCACTGTGTAGATATTAGAATAAAAACATGATGCCCAGATTGGGCCAATACCTAGATGTGGATCAATCAAAATGCCGCAAGAGTAGCATCCAGTTCTACAGAAGTCAACTGTGGAATTAATTTTTCTTGTGGATTTAAAAACAGTATATGCTAGAAATGATAAAAGCAATATATGCAACACACATGTAAATAAATAGGTCTAGGGTTGTCAGCTCTCATGGCCTAGCCTTGAGTTTCCAGTTTTCATTGGTCATCTCCAGGCAGGAGAGGAGGTTACAAATTCCCCAGTTTTGGTGCCCTCAGTAAGAGGAAAGAGCTGTGTGCAAGTCTTTAGCTTGGCTAGTAGAGTAGCATCTTGCTACAGTGTGTATAGATTAATTGATTTGTTGTTGCAAATGTCAGAGACTCATGTGTGTCTGTGTGTTTCTATTTACTTACTTACTTAACTTCCTCTTTCTCTCCCAGTCACTGTGATGCCAGGGCTTACCCTCCACTCTGCTCTGCATCCAACTTCTGGATAGCGCAAGTAGGCTAAATTAAATGTTCCTGTCTCTCTGATAAGGAATAGCATCCTCATTTCACCTTGACCTAAGAACATTCCTTTAGTTAAGATTTCTGTCTTAATTTCCAAAAAGGGAAATATGTTATCTCTCTTCGATAAGCTGTGAGCGTTTTTAAATCCACAAGAAATACTTAATGACATCACAAATGGCCATCCTTACATTTCAGGTTTTCATCCCAAAACCTGGAGCCTGGGTGATCCTGAACTGGCAACCCTATGTGGAGCACAAGGGGTGTATCCACACTGCAGAATGAAAGCAGTTTGACACCACTTTAAGTGCCATGACTCTATCCTACAGTTTGGTGGGTATTCAGACTGGTCTATCAGAGAGTTCTGGTGCCTCACCAAACTACAAATCCCAGAATTGCTCATGGACTTGGGGCCAACTGAATTTGGAACTCCAAAGACTCTTTGGATGGAAATTTACATGTGGTTCTACAGGTTGGAAATAATAATTTTACATGGTCTTGCTGAAAGGTAATTTTCAACACAATGAGACTTCAGACAGTTGCATTATTATCTGGGTCTGAGGAGCTGATTGAACTCAAAGGACTGTTGAGTAAATGAGTCAGAAAGTGAGTCCCACACAGCAACTGAAAAGGTCAGTCTGAAGTACAAAATACCATTGGTACCTCTCAGGGAGGGTGGTATATCATTATGGCTTATTAAATTTATTAAATTCCTTTACCTTATTCATCCATCCATTCATTTATTTAAAGTATTTATATCTCACTTTCAGTCAAAATGGCTCTCAGAGTAGCTTACAAAAAATTGCTATCAGTGTTCCCTGCCCTTAGGGTCAAAGTAGCTTGCAACAATTAAAATGCACAAACATTTAAAGCTATGAAAGAACAACAATTAAAAATAAAAATGGGACAAAGTATTTGTAATAAACCAAACGTACCCAACAACATTATATATTATTAATTACATTTTAGATATTTAAAGAAATAACAATTAATGTTCAGTTGTCTCTTTTTCTGACTGTCTATGTTTGATGTTCTGTCCTGTTGTGGAAGACAGTGTTGTTGTTGTTGTTGTTGTTGTTGTGTGCCTTCAGGTTGTTTCTGACTTATGGGGACTCTAACACAGACCTATCATGGGGGTTTCTGGGGCTGAGAGTATGTGACTAGCTCAAGGTCACCCAGCAGGTTTCCATGTCTGAGCAGGGAATCAAACCCTGATTTCCAGAGTCGGGGATTTTCACATGAGCAAAAGTGATAGGAGCATAGCAGGATGCTCCCGTCACTATCGCACAATAGCTGTGCTCAAACCACTGTGTCATGCTGGCTCAAGAGTATTATAAAGAAATATTATTAAGGGCCATTCTTCACATGACTCATTTATAGCACTATGATTCTACTTTACCTTCCATGGCAGTCTCCTGTGAGATCCTGGGGTTTGTAGTTTGGTCAAAGACACTAGAGGAGCTTTCTCAGGCTGCATCTGGAATGCAAAAATAATCCAGTTTAACACCACTTTAACCGCCATGTCTCAGAGCTATGAAATTATGGGATTTGTAGTTTGTGAGACATTGAGACTTCTCTGTCAAAGAGCTCTGGTGCCACAACAAACTACAGTTTCTAGAATTCCACAGCATTGAGCCATGGAATTAAAATGGTGTCAAACTGGATTATTATGCAGCGCGGATGCAGTCCCACTGAGAAGTCTAAAGGCTCCTTGCTAAATTCCAAGTCCGAGGATTCCATAGGATGTTGCTGTGGCAATTAAAGTGGAATCATAGTACTATAATTATGCAGTGTGAAAGGACCCCAGTTGTTCAAGCATGCCCGGATGTCAGAGCAAGTTGGATCAAGAATGGTGCCATCTGTGGCAGATGAAATTAAACTGAGGCTTTGCAGCTGCGCTACAATGTGATTCGAAGAGGAAAATCAGCATTTTTACACATTTTTACACGCAATGCTTTTAATGAATTTGAGCATAAATGTGCTGCATAAATGTCAAACCTATACTGCCTCGGACATACATCTGGTTGCTCTTTCACATTCATGATTTGGAGTCATGGGTTAATAATTACACAAATGGCCGCTCTTGAGGAAACCAAAGAGTACAGATGGCCTCAAGAGATTGAGGAAGTTGAAATCGGAGGCACCCTGAGAAGAGTTTGCAAGTGACTTCTTGAAAATGAGCAAAATGTGGAAAGGACAGCCATGAGGCCGTCAGTGATGAGTTATTGAATCCAAGTTAATAAAGAAATAAAGAAGATGGGTGGAAAGCTCGTTGCAAATATAATTTGTGGTGTACCTCAGGAGACTCAATAGATGGACCGGATGGATCTTGGTTGGATCACAGAATGGCAGAATTATAATTAAACGTGCCACATTAATGGTCCCAACATGGGAGACGTGAAGTTCAGAAATGTATGTAAGCTGTGCATAAAGCTATAACCAAGATAACGCTGAAACCAACAAAAACTCATCAGACTGTTTCCCAAGTATGGCCCTTTTCTCAGCATGTAGCTTTTAGTCCCTTTCAGGGTTGGAGAAAAATAATTAAAAAAACAGCAATAACCCCCCCAAAAAACCCAACAACATGTTGTTGTTTAAAGCAGGTATGGGGTTTTGTTTTGTTTTGTTTTGTATGGTTGTTTTTTGCATCCATGTGTAGGACTACGCCAATATAGGACTAAATCGGAAAATTATGGTAAGTAGCAAAAAGTAGTTCAGATGTTATGATCGCTAGCTTAAATAATAATTGTGGGTTGTTTTTTTAATGGTTCTTTTAAAGCAAGTTGAACCTATGTTGATTGAAGATTTTGTTATTAAGGCTGGGAGGTGACGATTCCCACCCTGACCTAGTAATCAACCAAATACGGTACTTGCCAGCCTGAGGCTTTTCGAGGGCTGCCCACTTTCTGCTGGGCATGATGCAGGCCTAGGCCTCTGATTTTTGGAGGACTTTACATGAAATCCCAAGTGATGAATATTCATGTCTTCATTCATGGACCTAGAAAAGGTACTACTATTGCTATGACTACCAACAGAGAGCTACATTCCATATTTCTGTAAGGTTTGTGGATTTCCCAAGGACAAGCTGCCATCTGTCGGGGATGCTGTGATTTTGAGTTCCTGCATGGCAGAATGGGGTTGGACTGGATGGCCTTTGAGGTCTCTTCCAACTCTGATTCTATGATCACTCTCTCACGAATGAGCAAAAGCAGCCCTGAATTAAATAAAACAAAATAATCTTTACATCAAGAGCCAGCGTGGTGTAGCGGTTTGAGTATTGGACTAGGACTCCGGAGACCAAAGTCCACTGGGTGACTCTAGGCAAGTCACACTCTCTCAACCCTCAGAGATGGCAATGCAAACCCCTTCCGAAGAAACTTGCCAAGAAAACCCCATGATAGCTCTGCCTTAGGGCCGCCATAAGTCAAAAATGACTTGGAGGCACCCAACCACCACCTTTCCATGCCCATTCCTTCTGAGCAACAACCATCCAGAAGCTGTAACTGGTGTTGTTTTCGAGTCTCCGGCTGCATTTGTGAGATATTTAGCTTTCTCTGCCAGAGAGCTCTGGTGCTACAGCAAACTACAAATCGCAGGATTCCATCGCATGAAGCCATGGCAGTTAAAGTGGTGTCAACATGGATTATTTCTGCAGTGCAGATGCAGCCTCAGTGTGACAACTTTTTAAAAAGGGGGAGGGGGGGAAATGAATTAGTAGTGTGCTTTCTTCTTTTTCCATTCCTTTCGAATAGTCAATGAACTTTCCTTTTACAAACCACACTAATTATTATTATTATTATTATTATGTTTTTGTTGTATTGTTGTTGTTGTTGGTTTATTATTATTATTTTGTTGTTTTGTTGTTGTTGGATTATTATTATTATTATTATTATGTTTTTGTTTTTGTTGGTTTGTTGTTGTCATTATTATTATTATTATGTTTTTGTTGTTGTTGGATTATTATTATTATTATTATTATTATTATTATTATTATTATTATTATTATTATTATTATTATTATTATTATTATTATTATCCCTTCCCTTCCCTTCCCTTCCTTAGTTTTGTTTTGTTTGGTTTTATTTTAACACCACAGTGGAAAAAAGAACGGGAGGGGCGGGAGGAAAGAGGAGCCCAGGCAACCAATCAACAAAAGGGAGTCGGATTTCCAATGCGGTTCAAACGAGAGCGTAGCTTTACGAGAGAGAGAGAGAGAGAGAGAGAGAGAGAGAGAGAGAGAGAAAGAAAAGGAGCCTTGACCAATGGCAGCTCCGTTCTGAGCCAAAACATAGCAGCCGGCCAATCAGCGCGGAGCCCCGCGGGGGCCACGATTCCTCCCAATGGCGAGCCGAGGACGCGTTCGAAAGGGGCGGGGAGAAAGCGAGAGAAACATCCTCCGCCTGGAAGATTCGAACCGAACGTTCATACACGCCAGAGAACGTGGCGCGGGCCAATCAGCGGCGACTAGAACGTTGAGACACCGCCGGCTCCTCCTCCTCCTCCTCCCCCCTCCCTTCCTTCTTTCCTCGGATGCTGCTACTGCTGCTGCTGCTGTTGTTTGGGGAGGAAGAGGAAGAGGAAAAGAGGGGGGCGGAATATCAACAGAGCCCCATCGGAGGAGGCTGGGAGAGGGAAAGGGATTAGGATTTGGGGATCCCACACCTCCTCTCTCTCTCTCTCTCTCTCTCTCTCTCTCTGTGGCTCCTCTTCTTCCCTCCTGCCTTGCGGTGCTGCTTCCTTCGCCATGTCGGTGAATATGGAGGAGCTCCGGCACCAGGTCATGATCAACCAGTTCGTGCTGGCGGCCGGCTGCGCGGCGGATCAAGCCAAGCAGCTCCTGCAGGCCGCCCACTGGCAGTTCGAGGTGAGTGGGGACTCAACCAAAAACCCACCCACCCCCCAAAAATAGAGGAGAGAGAGAGATCAAGGGTTTTTTTTGGGGGGGGTTAAGGATAAGGGGCACCCCATTAAATTCTCATAGTGGTGGGTTTGGGTCAGGCAAGACCAACCAGGGGGGTGGGTGTCCTCACCGCCTTGGAGGACCAGGCACTGCAAAAGGGAGGGCAGCCCGGGAAGAAATGGAGGACATGGGGTGGGGGGGGAAAACCCTCCATCGTGAAACTATTCCTCCTCCTCCTGGACAGAAGGCTGGGAATGGAGGACATTCCAGGAAAATGGAGGACATGGTTAAAGAAGAGGTGTAAACACTGTTGTAAATATTAACGGAGAGAATCATAGAAGAGTTGGAAGAGACCACAAGGGCCATCCAGTCCAACCCCCTGCCATGCAGGAACTCCCAATCAAAGCATCCCCGACAGATGGCCATCCAGCCTCTGCTTAAAGGCCTCCAAGGAAGGAGACTGAGAGAGAAAGGGGCTATAAGTCCATGTTTCTTAGCCATGGACCTTTGGGAGTTCCTCCTGGATAGCTGGAGGCTGAAATAAAGGACCTTCCAGGAAAGAGGGAGGGAGGGCCTGACAAATAAGAGTTAAAAATGCTCAAAAGTAAATAATGAAGCCATGCTTCATAGTCCTGCTCAAAATGGAGGAGCTTTTGGAATTCCTCCTGGAGTGAAATGGAGGGCCTTCTGGATTGAAAAAGGGAGGAATACGAAAAAGGTGAGAAGAACCTACTGTAAATATGAAATCCCTGCTTCTTAGCCATGCTCAGAAATGGAGGACTTTTTGCAACGCCTCCTGGACAGAAAGGGAGAAATGGAGGGCCTTCCAGGAAAATGGAGGGCATGACCAAATACGAGCTGAAAATACTAATGTAAATATTAAACCCATGCTTCTTAGCCATGCTGAAAACAACAACAGCAACAGCAATTGAGGACCTTTTGAAACGCCTCCTGGGCAGAAAGGCTGAAATGAAGGCTGTGTCCTGGGAAAAGGAGGACCTGACCAAATTAAAAAGAAAAAAACTAAAAACACTCATAGAAATGTAAATCCATGCTTCTCAGTCCTGCTCAAAGATGAAGGACATAAAGCACATGGAGGACTCATATAAATCTAAATCCATGCTTCCTAGGTCATGCTCAAAATGGAGGGCTTGTGGGCATTCCTCCTGGACAGAAGGTTGAAAATGGAGGATGCGTCCTGGGAAAGGAGGACGCTGGGGTCATTCCCCCATGGCCTTGGTCCTCCTTTTTGTAGCCCTGGGGCTGGAGGCAGGGAATGGGCTTGTGGGTCCGCATGTAAACAAAGCACCCCCAGCCTTGCCATGAATGGCTTTCTCTCGCTCTGCTCTGCGCCAGAGAGTGTGGTGGGTTGTTGTGTTGTGGTTCATGTTGCTACTAGCCCCCAAAACAATAACAACAACAGCATTGGTGCTCCTGAAAATCCCCAAGAGAGAAATGGTGTGGCTGGTTGCACAGCCTGCTTGCTGGCCAGAGGGAAGGAGGAAGGGTGGAAAGAAGGGATTGCAAATAAAAGAGGGGAAAAAGAAGAGCAAAGCAAACAACTGGCATGATCCTTTCTTGGAGAGGGCAACTCTCAGGAAGGGCAGTCTCCCTCCCTCAGGCCTTGCAGTGCTTAGGAAGGGGAGAGCCATGCCACGGATTTCTCTCTCCCAATTTTTATTCTCCCCACCACCACACCATTGGCATTTATTTCTTGAATGTGAGGCACCAGATGGAGGCCAAAAGTAGTATCCAGAGAGACTGGCCTTTTCCTTCCAGCATGCTGGCTGGCGATCCAGTTTTGGAACTAGGCTTCTTAGTGTCTCCCCTCTGTGTGTGTGTGTGTGTGTATCTATATCTATATCTACACACACACATCACGCACACACATGTATATATATTTGCACACATATACACTCCTCCCTCTTGAACACATGAATTTATACACACACACACACACACACACACATATATATACATATACACACACACACGTATATACTTCTCCCTCCTCTTGCTCACATGAATACACATACACACATATATGCACGTATATATACACACGCATATACTCCCCTCTCCCCCTCTTGCTCAAATGAACACATACACAAATATATATATATATACATATATATATATATATATATATATATATATATACTCTTGCTCACATGAATACACACACATATATGCACATACACACACATACATATATATGTGTATATATATATGTATATGTATGCATATATATATATATATATATATACACACACACACACACACACACACACACACACATATTCCTCTCCCTCCCCTTCTTGCTCACATGAATATATATTATATACACACACCTCCTTTGCACATAAACACATTGGACTGAGACTTGGTGAAATCATTGCTTTGGAAAGAGTGGATTTTTAGGAAATAATTTCCCATTTTTCCAGCCTCCCTGGCCACCCCCGCCACCCCATTTGGAGTGTAGGCCCTTTGTTTTGGTTAGTGAGGCCAGAACAGGAAAAAGTTGGTTTCAGGCCCGGTTCCCCCTTTGGCAACAAGAAATGAGCTCAGTGTCTTTGTCCACTTCCGCTGCTGCATATTGTGTTTCCACTCAGGAAAGCCAGTGGATTCCTCTCCTCCTCCTCTCTCTGCATTACCTTAGGCCAGTTAATCATGGCTTCCTTCCCCTCAGAGCTTGTTTTGAAAACTAAAGAAGCGCTTTTGCCTGAGTGTGTGTGTTTGTCTGATTTTAAATAGACCCTTGGAATTGGGTTTTGTCCTTCTTCCTTCCCTGAGTCATCTTTGAAGCCCTTTGCCTTTGCGGGGCAAGAGACTGGTTTGGTCTGTTTTGGTTGCCCTTGGGCTCCCCACCACCACCATTAAAGAAAGACAATCTGCATTTTCAAACTTTGTCCCAGGCCCCTGTTGAAAAATACAAGAAAGTAGCACCTTGGCTCTTGTTTGTCAACTATTTTGCCTACAGCAGAAATGGTGTGAGAAAGGGAAACAAACACAAGACAAGATCTGGGTTGTCGGGTGTGTGTGTGTGGAAAAATATCTCTTTATGAAATCTTGCCCTCCAACTTTTCCCTTTGGGCTTTTGTTGTCTCATGAGCTTTGGTGGCTAGAAACCCACTTCTTCAGATGCAGTACAGAATGATAAGAAACACTGAGGTGTGAGGCATATTTATGCAGTTGGCAGGAGTGGGATGGGATTTAAGAGGATCTTAAAAAGAGGCACTTTGTGGCCCTTTGCCCGAAATTTTCCTTACACCTTTTTATGCTGCAAAGAGATGGCTGCTTCTTTGAAAACAACCCCCTTGTTCTAACAGCAGGCCTGTGTTTTGTTTGTCTTTTAAACATAGACGGCTTTGAGTGCTTTTTTCCAAGAAACCAACATTCCCAACACCCACCACCATCACCAAATGGTAAGTAGCTCAACACTTGTCAGGTCCTTGTGGCATTATTATTATTTTTAAAAACAAACCCTTTTCTTGTGGGCTGAAGGGGAATTTGCATTGGAGTGGGTTTGGGTTCGGTGGTGGTGGTGGGGCAGTTTCTTTTTACACCAGAAATAGGTCTTGTTTTCCATGGCCTGAACGGAGGCTGCCCTCGTGGTTCCTTTTCTGCCCCGTATGCTTGGCAGGCGCATTGCACGACACTCATCCGAGGCCGTTCCTCCACACAGCCCTCCTTGGAGGATCCGTCAGCCCATGTAAATAGGAGGAGGAACTCCTTGTCTTGTATGTGCAGCGTCTGCATAATTTTACACAACCTTTGATACTGGGAGGGGAACATGAGCCTGCAGCCAGCAGTGGTTGTGCATTCAAAGCTGTCAGCTCTACAGACAGCCATATTGCTCTGCAACAAGAGAAACACACAGACTGCAAATGTAAACAAGAGCCAAAATGTCTGCCAGGAAACAGGGACTTCTGCTTTCCTTCCCTTCCCCCTCCCCCTCCCATGCTCACATGAATCCACCTCACTGTTTTTCCTCCAGTCTGTTTAATAACTTCAAAACCCAATAGGGTTGGAGGAAAGGAACAAATTCAGACAAGTTTTGGGGTCATCGCCGTCATTCCCCCCCCCCCCCCGCATGCTTCATCTAAACTTGAGCAAAACTTTACATGACCTTGGCTGAGTCCAAGTTCCTTTGGCAAGTGAAAGAAGGTTTATTTTTATTTTTTTTTAAAGGAAAGTGAACCAGTCCTGTGTGCAGGGAGCATAGTAGGTAGAAACTAAGCTGGATCTTTGCTTTCCATGTATTTGGCTATTGTTAAAACCTGTGTCTAATTGCAGCAGTGTGAAAAAGGGGAGCAAAACATCTCATGGAATTTTAATGCTGTTTACCTCCTACTCATCCAGGGCAGATTTCTCAATCTTGCAGACAAGTTTTCCACTTGAGTATAACTGCTATTTTCAATGCTAGTTTGTCAGAGCCTTCCAGTATCTATGGGTTTTAATAGTGCATTCATTTTATGGCTCTTTGGAAGTAATTCTAAATTTACTGAAGTAGTTGCAAGGTAAGCAAGGTTTCATCTTTAGGCATGCCATACATTTAATAATTACAATAATAATTATTATTATTTCTATCCTGCCTTCTTCCCAATGCAGGATCCACAGTGGCTTACAACAAATTAGAAAACATATTGTTAAAAATCTCCAAGACACCAAAGTTAAAAGGAGAGTAAACAATCAAAAATTAAAACCAGAATAGTACATACATCATTAAAACGTGCGCACACACCAGCACAACAGTTAGCAAGTTCCAGCACATTGTTTTGGTGAAACGAATTTTACGTGTATTTAGTTGTCTTTTTGATGTTAACTCAAGATAACCTCAGAATCAATTAAAATGAAATATTCATGTATTATTTCTTTATTAAAGCTTTATTAAAATGTGAATGCAAAGCATGAACTTTGTAAAAATGCAAATGTAAAACATCATTAATAATCAAGTTAATTTTTTGTAAAAAAATAATAATAATCCATAAGATCCACAAGCTTTATCTGAAATACCTAAAATGCTTATTTACCTGCATCTTATTTAAGAATAGACCTTAACAGAAAATTATTAAGAATAATTATTAATTCTTAACAGAATTCACACACCCTCATACAGGATCTTACACATTTTTCATCATCAGGAACACTAGCAGATTTTGCTGAGAAGTGTGTTCTGCAGCTTTGAAATCAATACCGAATAATCCTTGTGCCTACATAAACCTTTCACTTAAAGCAAAGATGGGAGTCATGTAGCCTTCAGGATGTTGAACTGCTCAAGTCTCAGCAGCCCTAGCCTACATAGACAGTGGTGGAGAGTGCTGGGTGTTGTAGTTCCAAAAGCATCTGGAAGGCTGCATGATTCCCACTGTATGCTTAAAAAGTATTATGAGCAGGATGGTGAAGCAGGCTGTCCTTGAAAGCACAGTTGTCTACAGTGACTCTTTTTGGTCTTAGAAAATAGTGGGGAAATGTGTGAGTGCTGTAATTTCTGAACTCTGCAAAAAAAAAAAGTCTTGGGATAGCCTGATACACACATGGAAAAACAAACATGTGGCTTTCACGCATCACAAGTACATGTATTTACTCCTTGTGTACTAATATGGGAAAAGAACATCACCTCTGAAGTGAGTACTAGGTGGCCAGGACCCAAATGGCAAAGTCTGTTTGTCCATTTGCTGTGTTGACTTGGGCAAATTCCAGTCTTTCTGTGTTTCCCTTTCTCTTTCTGTAGAGTGAGTATGACCTACTTTGCAGTGTTCTTTAGGAACATTGGAGGCTGCCCTACATTAGATCAGGCTTTCTGTCCATCTAGCTCAATGTGATCTACTTTGACTCACAATAGCTGTCTAGGATCTCAGGCAGAGAGTGGTATCTGTCTGCCTTATCACCTGCTACCTGATTATTTGAACAGGAGATAACAGATTAAGCAAGAGAGCTTTGTATGCAAATCATGTGCCTTCTCATTTTTAGGGGGGAAATACAACTAATGGTCCAAAGCCCCTGAGTAGTACTGTACAACATTGATATAAATGTTAATAAAAGCAGGAAATGTATGCATCTGAGAATTCAATTTCTCTTTGTGTTCTAAACAAAGATGGAGAATTGCCATGTTTTTAGAAAACTATTTCCATTCGTTTTGGCCAAGGGTTAAAGATCTTTGGGTTAAAGATCTCTTTTGTTTTGATTCCTGAAAAACACCCTATATTATGTAAAACCTATAATCAGCATTTTCCTCTTCAGGCTGGAATTTATCACCCTCTCCTCCAAAGCAACTTTTCAGGAGTAACTGGGCTTTTTACAGGATTTTCTCCCCCTTGCAATGGCTACAGAAAATCTTTGCCTCTGTGTGTACGGTATTATTATTTCTCATATTGTACATTACCATATGCAGTTCAGAGTTCAAGTTTGAAGTGCTTTTCTCTGGTGAGGCCTCATATTTGCAAGGGTTTGTGCGATATAATCACAGAGATTTAAGATTAGAATATGAAATAGGGCAAGAAAGAAATTCCTTGGTAAGGCTGCCCTTCAGAAATTGTGATTTATAGGCCACTGGTATGTATGTTTGTAGGAACACTCTCCCTGTGGCCAGGGAGCTAATTTAAGCATGCTCTTTTAAGCCTGAATGTGAAAGTGGATCTCTTGTGTTTGAGTGTGTGTGCTTGGCAACTTCTGTGCGATGTCCTTGAGTCCCTTCGCATGTGACTTACAAGGAATTCTAGCCCGTCCTCTTCAGGAGGCCCAACAAGTTCAGAGAGACCTTACTGACTTTCATGTCTCCTCATAACTTGGAAACCTCAGGGATTAGCATTGAATGACACCAGGTTCTGCATTTGGGATTGCAGAATGGTGGCCATGATGAAGAGTGAAATTATCTTCAAAATGGTGGCTGATGCCCAGGACCTGACACCTGCAGGCAATGAAATCAAGCAGGCCTCCTGGTTCCTCGGAAGATGTATGGCTTTGTCCAGATGTTTCTGGACTACAGCTTCCATCAGTAGACCAAGTCAGTGGTGTGAGATGGTGGGAGCTGCCATTCAGCAACATCTGGACAGTCATAGATTCCTTGATCCCTACTGTTGGAGCCTTTGGATGGAGTGGAGCCATGGCTCTCAGGATTGAAGCCTTGGAGGCATTTTGGCAGGGGCTGTAACATCATCTTCTCCCTCTCCAACTCCTTTGTTACCTCTGATTTTAACTGCAGTCCCCACCGTAGCTGGAGAGGCAGTGGATTTTCCCAGCACAGCTGTTGTTTTGCACTGTCCTTGTCGTAGTCCAAAATATTTGTTTAGGGGGTGGCTTGGTCTTGAATATCCAAGACCCAGTAGCTTTACAAAAGACCTGCCTCAGATTGGAAGTGTCAAGAAATGTCAGTGTGATAAACTCAGCCTCATTTTTTGGATATTCCTTGGAGTGCCACCATAGGGACTCTTATGATGAGGGCCTGCATTTCAGAATATACCAGTACTCGCACTACTGAGGCTCTGATACTCTCCAATATTGAGAGTAGTGATATCTGCACCTTTATGGGCTACTTCTTAACTTTTCCTTCAGAGCATCAGTGCAGCATATGTTTCTCTCATATATCTCCTCCAGTTGGGCCTTGGCTCTAAAAATTCCAACTTTGCAGCAAAGTATTGTGATCTCTTGCTTACATAGAATTCTGTGTAATATTTTTTCTTAGATTGTGTGATGTAATTTGAATTTGATTGCAGGTTTCTGAATTAGAGGCAGGAAAGGCATAAAGGAAATACAAGAGCAGCGGTACAGAACTTTGCTTCTCAGGCTATCTGGTGTTGTGAACTGGCAGTTAATGTTTTCCAGTGCGCGGGTACCAGCACTAAAATTGTGCCCATTGAGTACATGGGTTTGGATTATTTCCTACCAGAAACTGGCAGCCAGTGATTCAGGAGCCAGAGCTAATCCAGGACCACCACATTTGAGTAGCCCAGGTGCAAAGTTCAGAAAGGCCAAGGTTCAATCTCTGTCAACTCCAGGTAGTGTTGCAAAAGATTCCTGTCTGAGAAATCCCATAGCCAGAATGCAGAAATGTGGGGTGGAAATTTTTTCCACACCAGAGACACAGGCACTCATACCTGCACACATTTATCCATAGTTGCCTAACTGTTGTCCTGCAGTCAGTCTTTTAGTGAAATAGATTATTCATCTAGTTGTATCGAATTAGATTTTTCTCAGCTTGATATGGAAATGATAAATAGCGTGGGGAGTAAGTGAAGTTGGAGGTACTACAGTTTTACTTCTGTAAAGGAAAGTTAAACTATTGATAAAAATATATATCAGGAATGACTCTCTTTAAGCATGTGTCCCCCCAAAATGTCAGAGTTCTTAAAGGTTTAGTCATTTTTGTTAAATGTAAAGGACACATACGGTGCTATTCACATTGCATTATTACATATATTCCAGTTAAAAAACCCACCACATAAAGCATTGAATGTTTTTGAATAGTCTCCCTTATATCCCTTATATCCTCCCTTAAATGCTTAAGACCAGAAGGTTTTTGGATTTCAGATATTTGAATATTTGCTTAAATGTAATGAGATATCTTGGAGATGGGACCCAAGTCTAAACATCAAATCATTTATGCTTTGTAAGTGGCATAGTGATTTGAGCATTGCACTATGACTGAAGGCCAGGGTTCAAATTCTTGGTTGGCCATAAAAACCCACTGGGTGGCCTTGGCCAAGTCACACACTCTCAGCCTCAGACAATGGCAATGGCAGACCTCTTCTGGAGAAACTTACCAAGCAAACTCTGTGATAAATGGAGAAACCCAGCAAATTGCAGTCTGCATACTAAAGAAGATAACAAGGTATTTAAAATAAATAGAGAAATATTCAAGTCAGGAGAAGAATTTCCTTTGCTTGTTGAATTTGTTTACATTTAGTTTGGTTGTAGAGTTGCCATAAGCTGGAAACTACTTGAAGGCAAAACAACACATGCACGATATACCTTATACACATAGCCTAAAGTTATACAGTATTTTTAATAATTTTGTGCATGAAATGAAGTTTGTGTATACTGAACCATCAGAAAGTGAAAGTGTCATAATCTCAGTCAACCATTTGGACAGTGTTGAATATTAGTATTTTTGGAATTCCTGAAAAAGGAAACTCAGCCTGTATAACATTTAGCCTAAACGTGGTAAATGAGGTAACTTATTTAAACCAGTACTACTCAAAGTGATGGTCCCTGGATCAGCGCTAGTCCCTGAGCTTTTGGCTGCTGCTTTCTCATGAATACCCAGGAAAGGAAGGAATAGTTGTAGCCACTGGGCACAAATCTGGTGCTGGTCCCTGGCACATTTGGACCAAAAAAAGTCCCACACATTTGATAGCATGAGAAGCACTGGAATTATTATTATGCTTTTTGTTTGTTTGTTTGTTTTTTAGTTCTGCCTTTTCCAGAAAACCTGCATCACTGCCAGGGTTGGCAAAGTGGTCAGTTGTTGCACTGATTGGGGATAATGGGAGCTGAAGTTTAACATATGGAGGGCACTTTGATTTCTCTTCAACCAGAGAGTTGTTGTGGGTCATTATTGAGCTAAAGTGAGTTCTCCACATATTTGGGAACAAACTTTAATCTGTAACCACCGGCCATTCTGGCAATGCCTGATGAGAATCATATTCCAAAACATTTGAGGAAACCAGTTGGACTACCCCTAAGTCAGGACTGGCAAAGGGTGGCCTTCCAGTTGTTGGACTGTGAATCTTACCAGCTTTAGCCAGCATAGCAAGTGATGAAGGGTACTGGGGTTTGCAGTCCAGCAATATTCGTCATTTTTTCACTAGATCATCCTGAGCAAGATGGAGTGTGATGTTAGCCTCCTGTTTCATATGGTGAGTATTGGGTGTCTCCAATCCACTTAATTCAGTCCCAGAGCCTGATCCATTTCCCAGGCTCTGCTGCTAGGAAAGAGGGTTTGTCTTTTGGCAGTAACGTTGACAGGGTAAAGGAGAGGTGACCGTGTCCTTTTGCATCTGCATTGTGGTGTTGGATAATGTTTCAATGAACACCAGGGGTTTCAGTTAATAATAGCCAAGGCCCAACCCAACCCAAAATATTCAGAGCCCCTTTCATCTTGTTCAGTCCCTTCTGCAGCTCAGCGAGGAGTCTAAAAGCAGCAAGTAGGATTTCAGGTTTGATTCAAGGTGTTTGAAATGCTTAGCACACAGCAGGGGAGTCTAGTTCAGTGCCTGACTGCTACAGGGAGCTTAGCCTGTTTAATCTGTTTTATATCCAGTCCTTGGTGCTGTGTGCCCTTCTGCACATATTGCTGGCAAATCCACTTCTGGCCTCCTTTCTTTGATCTGTATGCATGTATCCTTAAAAAAAAATAGAACTCATCAGTATTAACTGATAGTTATAAGCCACTTTAAAAAAACTACAACAACCAAACACACTAAATGTAAACAAATTCAGCAAACAAAAGAAATCCCATCTCAGTTTATTTATTTATTTACAAAATGTCTTGTTACCCTGATTAGCATGCAGACTGCAGTTTGCTGAGGCTCTCCATTTATTCATAAAACTGTTTCTGACACACAGATTTAAGCCAAGCCTAATGGCACCATAACGGTATGGAGACAGCAGGGCCCATTCTTGCATGCTCTGGAATGTTTCTCCCAACTGCTAAACATTAAAAGAGTTTACAGTTTCTGGGGGCACTTTCATAGAGATTGCAAACAAAGGATATCCTGTCTCTGTTGCAAAGCTATCTTCGATCCCCCTCCTCTTTATCTCTTTAAAACTGGTTACGCATTAATAGGGAAACAAATGCTCCAAGTCATGATGGGCTGTGTGACTTCTTCCCTTTTTGCCAGCCATTATCTGTCTCTTTTTTTCCAGATATTTGCAGACTCCCCTTTTTAATTTTTTCCCTTTCATTTAGGGTGGTCTTTTGATTTGTGTCTTCTCATTACATTATCTCAAATATTTTAAGGTTTGTGCTGAAACCCAGGGGAAAGGTTGTGCTATAACTGACAGAGAAATTAGTAGGAATGGACTGGGATTAAGAACAATTTGATGGAGTATGGGGGGGGTGTAATTCCATTTAAGGGAGACATAATTATTGAATGTCTGCTACTTGCAGGAAATCCTTGATTCTTGGTACTGCTGGCATTAGCGGTGGAAACCACATAGTCCTCCAGATACTATTGAACTGCAATTTCCAACAGTCTTAGCTAGTAAAGCCAGTTTGAGGAATGCTGGGAGTTGCAGTACAGTGATATCTGGAGAGCTACTTTATTACCCTAGCCTGTTTCTGAAATTTTTTGTATTCCTTCAAGTCATTTCAGACTTATGATGATCCTAAGGCAAACCTATTGTGGGGTTTTCTTACAAGATTTGTTCAGAGGAGGTTTGCCATTACTTTCCCCTGGGGCTGAGAGAGTGTGGCTTGCTCAAGATCCCCCAGTGGGTTTCATGTCCAAGCTGGAAATTGAACCCTGGTCTCTAGAGACGTAATCCAACCCTCAAACCACTATGCCACACTGGCTGTCCTGTTAACAAATCCCTTGATACTCCACTCAACACTGTATTCATGCCTTCTCTGTTGCAGCAGGATGCCAACCCTAACAATGGCCTCACTAACACAGCCTTCTCTGACCTGGTGCTCTCCAGATGAGGTGGATGGCAACTCCCATGAGCCCTCGGCCAGCACATGTGGACAACAGCAGGTCAAGGGAAGCTGCCTTGTTACCCAAGGAGGTGGGCTAGCAATTGCCATGCAGCCATCCCTGTGTGCAGTTTGTAGATATCCTTTCTGCTTTAAAGAAGAAGGTCTGCTTAAAGTGATGATGAGCTGAAAGGAAATCAGGATCTGCTGGTAGAGTTCTAGGTGATTTGCATTACTCTGATAAGGGGGTCTGGCTTACAGTTGTCTCACAGTAATTCTCACCCAGTGTGTTTTATTTGTGTTCAAGAAAATGTGTATGAAGCTCTGCTTCAGCCCTTGGTACTCAATGGGGCAAAGTCAGGGCCTGATTGCTGCCGTGACTTAGTGAGCTAGGCTTGTATATACCTATGGACCTGTCCCCATGACCATTTTCAGGGGGGAAAACAAATCTCCCTGTACCCTCATATATTCAAGAAAGTGCCTGAAACAGATTTATCTGCAGACCTAATCCACTGCTTGAAACATGGGTGAGTAAAGGAGCCCTTGAAGCTTCATGGTGGCTGCACCAAAAGCCCCCCAAATTTTTAAAGCATAATATTTTTGCACTGAGTGTTGGGCAGTTTTTCACTACAGAACTCGCCAGATGAGCTTAAAACCACACAAATGTGGCAGTTTACTTTGTTGTTGTGTACCTTCAAATTGTTTCTCACTTAGGGCAGCTCTAAGGTGAACCTATCACAGGGTTTTCTTGGCAGGTTTCTTCAGAGTTGGGTTTGCCATTGCCATTCTCTGTGGCTGAATGTGACTTGCCCATCATAACCCAAGTGGGTTTCATGGCTGACATTTTCTCTGCTCCCAAAAATGCCCCAAGGTCTCTGAACCACCTCCCACCCCACTAAAAATCAACCAAGAGTTACACAGCATCACTTACAATATGATGATATGTGATCATGCAGCCAACTGGGAAAGATGTTGACTCCTGCTACCTCTCTACATTTGCACCTTGACTTAAAAGCATGCAGAACAGTGGTTTCTAAACTTGGATCCCTGGATCGCCCCAGAATAGCTGGCCATGCTGGCTGAGGCTTTTGACAGTTGGAGGTCCAGAAATGTGAGGGAATCCAAGTTTGGAAACCACTAGTATAGAGCCTGTTGCATTTGGAAGGGAAGAAGAAGCATATATGGATAATGGATAATGGAAATCCAGAACATCTGGAGCACTACATTGGGAAGATTGACTCCATGCCCAGTAAAGAAAAGGCAGTGCAGACATTCTCTGGACCCCAGTGTGTGTACTTATGTTTAAGGTGGTTACAGGGGCAAAGTGATGTGTGTTCATTATTTTGGGGCCTAATGCCTAAAGCATGACTTGACACATTGTGGAATATATTGACTTTGGTCATGGCATTTTTCTGATGCCAATAAATGACACTGGATTAATCATTGCTCACTTGCACTTCAGGTGCATCCTTCACAAAGGTGTAATTGCTCAATGCAACTTGTAAGAATGTTGCTTTACACTTATTTGTAGAGCACTGCATGGCTGCATCACTGTTGAAGCTAAGCATACAGTACTTGCACCTGGACAGTCCTTTGCATTGGAGGCCACTGCAAACTCAAGTAAATGTAGGAGATTGCTGTGATTAATGTTTTTGGAATGGTTCCTTGATAGTCCTTGCTTTCTGTGAAGAAGGCCCCCATTTTGATCTCATGGTTTCTCCAGTTGAGTAACAGGATAGGAAGGGATCTCTTACTTTAATCCCTGGAGAGCAGCTACCAGTCAGACTAAACCAGCCTTCCCTAATTTGGTGCCCTCCAGACATCTTTGACTACAACCCTGATCATTGTCTGTGCTGTCTGGATCTGATAGGAGCTGTAGTCCAAAACATATGTAGTAACACAAATACACCAGACTAGGCAGACTATCAGGACGCCATCTTCCTATATAGATGGTATATACTTTATATATACACTGGAGAGAAAAAAGAGTTCACGCACACACACACATATACAGACACATGGGGCCATAGTGTGCATGTGTATACAAACACACAAATACACTTTTAGAAAATCATGCACAGCTTACCATTTGCTTGGGGATTAAGACAGTAACTACCTAGTTAATAATGCAAGCAAAGCTCTTGAATTGTATTTCATTTCACAATATGGGTTTCTGTCCCTTTCTCCCACATACATATTTATGCAAGAGCAGTAAACATGATGATTGCTTTTAGACCAGTGTTCTAGACTTCACTCATAACTGAAAGTTGATAGTTACTGCCACAATGAGTGTTATGATCCATGGGGTGAGAACTAAATGGATTTGTTTGATAGTAAAAATATTCACCATTGGAGAACTAAGTTAAAGATTGATTTCTCCAATTGTTCTGATCCTAAATTATGAACCCTTGTGTCATAAAGTACATAAAATGGGTGTGCAAAACCACTCTGGTGAATTTAAGAAATCCTGAATGGCATTACTCTCCTGGAGGTAGAATGGTCAGTCCTTTGGTAATGGCTAATGTATATGAACCATTGTACCATATTTGTAATGTTTCACCCCAGACAGGCAACATTTTAAATAATAGTTCAGCCTTTACCTAGGAAGACATTTCTAAGCAGGCAAAGCAATCCTCCTGTTCATTTTTTTGTTAGGGGATTTTCAGGAGTGGGAAATGTAGGAACTACTGCATGTTTCACCCAGCCATTTTGCTGCATGTGGGACAGGAGGTAAGGAGTGGCTTTTTCTTCATTACGCTCACCAGCCTGTGTTGTAAAACACCAAAGTGGTGTGACACCTTAAAAAATCAACCTACAGTGGATTTACATCAAGTTCTTCTACCACAATTAAGGCTGGCATTTAGGCAAGGTCTAACCTTGGTGTAAGAGTCATATGATTCTACAGATGGTGTTGGACTGCAACTCCCAGTAATTAGCCAGTGTAGCCAACAATGAGGAATGCTGGGAGTTGTATTCCAACAACATCTGGAAGGCTATGTGATTCCCACCTTTGCTCTAACTGTACAAGGAAGGATTCCTGTCCCCTGCTTCCAGGTAAGGACAACCCCAATTTTTTTGTCCTTTGAGTGCTCTTCCATGGCTCTGCCTTCTTTGCTCCTGTCTGTTTGTTTACTATTTGGGGATAGCAGGCGGAACAGAAAGCAGCCTAAGAAGACAAGGGTCTCAACTATTGTAGTTCAGCCTGTACAATATTTTGGATGACAGATAAAGAGCAACAGCCTGACTTCTTCCAGGAATTCTGCCTCCTGCCTCCTGAATTTGCTGGGGCTACCCACTCGAGACATCCTTGCTTGGGTACCAATCCATCACCCACAAAGCTTTCTTCTGTATACTTCCATTCTGACCTCCACTCTCTCTGAGTGGTCTTGGTTTCCCTTCCATCATCATTGATTTTTTCCTCTCTTCTCCAAGCTTCCGACTGGTTTACACCTCTTTGGGGCTTTGGGCAATAAAAAAACTGCAGAACTGGGGGTGCTCTACAGTTTTTGTTGGAATCTTGCTCCACTTAAAACACAAAACTAAACATATTTCCTGGCTTTTTTTGACATGGGGTGTTTGCACTGTGTCTTAAAACTGTATGCAGCCCTGTTTTCATGCATCCTGAGCTAAACTGCTGTAGGGCGTGTTGATCCCAATTCAGATGGGCATCACTGCTTGATTCCCCTCATGTTTCCAGGAAATATAAGTTAGTACATCCGTATACTATTTCTTTCAAGTAAGTTTCTGGCCCTTCTGGCTACAGAAGTGGGTTTGAAAATGTTTAAACAGTGCCTGAGAGCAGCTGACAAACTGGTAAATTGGATCATGTGTGAGAAAAAGGGAAAGAGAAAGTGTTGATGAGTTGGATTTCTGGTAGTGAGGACCAAGAACTCATTGCTGTTGGTGCCTTCAAGTGTTTTTGACTTGGCAACCCTATCGCAGGGTTTTCTTGGCAAGATTTGTTTGGGGAAGAGGGGTTGCCTTTGCCCTCCTCTGAAGCTGAGAGTGTCTGACTTGCCCATGGTCACCCATTGGGTTTCCATGGCAAAGTAGGGATTTGAACCCTGTTCTCCAGACTTGTAGTCCAAAACCCAAACCACCACACTCGTTTCATTAGTGAAAAGAGAGTACTAAGTGAATATAGGTTTGAATCCTGTTATTAGTCCTGGTTAGAGTAAACTGGACGAATCAGTGGGATTTACATGTGTTGACTCACTATTCAGCAATTCATTGATGAGGGTCTACTCTAATTGCTACTGACCAACAAGATGCCAACCATATATACACACACACACACACACACACACACTGCGGTGTGTTATTAGTGTAGTTGTGCAGGTCACAGAATTTCAGATTTTCTTGGTGCAAAATTCATAGAAGTAGATTAGTTTGTAAAGGCAGAATACGTGGCCATGCTTAATTTTATTCCCCCTCTTTAGCGAATCTGAGACTTGTAGTCTTTGTTTCCATAAAATGCTCTGTCATGTTGGCAGTTTGCAATTAGTTACTTAACTACCTGTGATGACTATCAGCCAGCAGTTGCTTAGACCCTCCTCCTTTCCTGTTCTTAGGCTGGGAAGGATTGCATTGCATGAGAGCCAGCATGGTGTAGTGCAGGGGTAGGCAACCTGTCCCCTTTAAGGGCTGAGGGACTTCAACTCCCAGAAGCCTCAGTCATATTGGCCAATAGCTCCTGGGATTCTGGGAGCTGAAGTCCCTCGGCTCTTAAAGGGGAAAGCTTGTCTACCCCTGGTGTAGTGGCTTGAGCTTTGGACTACAGCTGTGGAGACCAGGGTTTGAATCCCAGCTCGGCCTTGGAAACCCACTGAGTGACCTTGGGCAAGTCACATTCTCTCAGCTTCAGGGAGGCAAAGGCAAAGCACATCTGAACAAATCTTGCTGGAAAATCCCTGTAATAGGTTTGATTTTAGGGTCACCATGATTTGGAAATAACTTGAAAGCACACAGTAGTAAGCGCTGGGAGTCATGTAGCTCCCCAGATATTGATGAACTAGTACCCCCATCAACCCTAGCCAGCATAGTTGAGGGCGAGGAGTGCTGGGAGTTTCAGTTCAACAACATCTGGAGGGCCACAATTCCAAGCCCTGGTTGAGTGCCTCCAAGTAATTTCTCACCCATAAATGGTAATAGTGAGTAACAAATATTGAGTAACAGTAGTAATAATGAGTAACACATATGTTCCTGTGTTAATAGTGAACTGGACGAGGGATAGTGATGAGGGCTGTGTGTGCTGGCAGTGAGTAGTCTGTGTGACAAAGGGTGACTTTTCTGTATGTAGTTATCCTCCAGTTTTTAAGGATCAGTTGGCATTGTGTGGGAGTGTTGCCACATCCAGTCTTTTACACATTCAAGTGGCATCTTCAGTAGGAGGGCTGTCCCCCAGTTTAAGAGAAGGTGCAATTTGCAGCTTCTCATGGACAAACTTAGTAGTGACAAAGTTTGAGGACTACAATACACACTGTATTGTGTGTCTTCTTAGATTGTTAAGCAACATGGATCATGGAGAAACTCGTCCTTCAATTTTTAAAACAGCTCCATCGCCTGCCTCTGCATTTCCAGGCTTAATTCAGAAGTGTTTGTGGGTATCCTGTAAGACCCTGCTCCCAAACTATGTAAGGTATCTCTAGGGCGGCCTATGTGTTCCTTGAAGTCATCTGAGAATTTTTGTTTTTTTCCCCAGCAGTCAAGTTGAAACAGATGATGGTTGATCCTTGGGCCTTTTCTATAATGACTGAAATGCCTTTCTCATCTCTCTAGGTGTGATAGCCATCCTCATAGGTGAAAATGGGATTTATTTTCATCTAGATTTTATCTGGGCCTTTCCATTCAGATTAGACTACAGTATTTGCTTGCCAGTATTTTGCTTTTCTGTTTTATCACCGTTAGTTGCCTTGACCACCATTTGGTAGAAACAGAGAGTACAAATTTCAGAAATGAAATTAATCCTTTTTTTAAAATGTGCCACTTCTAGCATTGTTTGCCAGCTGGCTCCTTTATTTGTCTTCTTCGGCGTGTGTTTGTACTACTTTTTTTCTTGTATTTTAAAAAGATTAATGTATTTGCTGATATCCTTCTGTAAAGCTACCATGGGAAATAATTTTATAGATAAGGCGGGGTAAAAATAAGTTTTAAGTAAACATAGAGAGAAAATAGTCAAGACAAAGAAATAACTAGCCTTTGGTGATAGTTGTGTGCCTTCAAGTTTTTTACAGCTTATGGTGACACTACAGCTAAGGCCATGGAGACTCCCTGGGTGACCTTGGGCAAGTCATACTCTCTCAGCCTCAGAGGAGGGCAAAGGCAATCCCCTTCTGAACAAATCCTGCCAAGAAAACCCCGTGATAAGGCCACCTTAGGGTCCCTGTAAATAGGAAATGACTTGAAGGCACATAACAACAACAATGCTACCCTGTCATGATGTTTTCTTGGCAAGGTTGTTCAGAGTGGGTTTGCCATTGCCTTCCTCTGAGGCTGAGAGAGTGTGGCTTGCTCAAGCTCGCTCAATGGGTTTTTCTGGCCGAGTGGGAATTAACCCTGGTTTTCCAGAGTCCTAGTCCAGCACTCAGACCACTTATTCCATGCTGACTCTCTTGTCCTTCAAAGGTGGTTATAAATGGGAATGAGCAAACCACACATTTCAGAATCTGAAAGTGTTCCTGTATTGTTGTAGAGTTCAGTATGAAATGTGAAGATACATGGGGCAAGCATCAAGAATTCATCTGCTTTCTCATGTGCTCCATCACTCAGCTTGGCCAATGTTTAATCTCTCTGCTTATTTTATTAAGTTCTTAGCATCCCATCCAGGCAACATTTGAAAATATCTCAAGGCCAGCTGCAGAAATGGATGTGGACAAAAGCTAGGGAGAGGTGGATGTGACCCTTCTATGCCTAGTGATTTAATAAGAGCCGTAATGTGCGGGACACTTAATGGGGGGGGAAGAGCCTGTACTAAGGTTTAGGACTCTGAAGGCTTCTCTGTCCTGAAAGTGCTGTGTCTGCTGAAGAAGAAGTCTGTGTGTACTTTCTTTGCGCTAATTGCACCATGCATATCAGATTTTCCTGGCTGCCTCAGTGCTAGAACAAGCACCCAAGTTTATCCTCTCGTTCTTGCCTCACCCATTTTCTTCTCTCTCCCTTCTCTCCCCAGTGTGGTAATGTAGGTTATAATCTCTGGGGCAACAGCTTGTGTGTGTATGTGTGTGTAAATACTCATTGAGTTACGTTACTATAAAGCACCATCTGCGATGCCGATGCCATATAAACAGCAAGTTGGAGTCAAGGAGCCATTTTTCATGGCATTCTGTGTCAAAATTGTGTTATGGTGGTGCTGGTAGCATTTGACAATTTCAGGAATAATTTAAAGACCCTGGCATTGCATTTGCCTTGCAATTCCTTTTTGTCTTGCAATCCTTCAAAGCATTACTTTTTTAAAAAAGAGGGTTCTGTGTCCGAATCAGAATTTGGTATGGTTACTTTTCTAGGCTCTGATCTAAACTATTGAGGTGGAAGGCTTGGTGTGTATGCCTGCTCATCTGAATAGCAAATCATAACAAGATAGTGGGATACTCAGGATGGAATATATAACTGTGCTTCAAATGCTGAAAATGAGGTGGAAGCACAAAAGGCTGTAAGCAAAGAGGACAGTTTTACAGCTTTACTGAGGAATGAGGATTTTGATTTGTACATAGTTAGGAATGGCAGGGAAAGGTTGGCAGAAGGCAGGTTGGTAGTTGCATTGGATGGGACAGATCTTCTGCACTGGAATAGGATGAGGAGGTGGACAGGACAATACCTGTTAGTGGGCTAGAATAGCAGAACCTGACTAGGATGATGGATGCAGCAGGACGGCAAGAGAGCAGTTTGAGGATGTGAGTAAACGTTTGGGTGTTTGTGAAAAATGGCAATAGGAGAAAAGTACAGTTTAGGATTACAGCTTCCAGAATTCCCCTTAGCCAGTATGGCTAAGTTCTGATTTTCATTGCAGAAATAATGCAGTTTGATACTGCTTTAACTGCCATGGCTCAATGCTGTTGAATTCTGGAATTTGTAATTTGTGAGACATTTGGCCTTCTCTGTCAGAGAGCTCTGGTGCTACAACGAACTACAAACCCCAGGATTCCCAAGCATTGAACCATAGCAGTTAAAGTCGTGTCACACTCCATTAGTTCTGCAGTGTGGATTAGACCTAAGTAACTTTTCTAGGTTTTGAGGAATAAAGCCCTGAAGCCAAGCAGGAAATCTCTCAAAGCTTACACTTCAATTTTGTTTTAGTATATCTGGCCAGAGAAGGTAGGATTTGGTTGGGGCAACTGTGTTAGTGTTCATTCAAGATGGCTCTGCAGCTATTTAATTATATCACTTTCAGTCTCCTTCTTTCTAACACATTATTGCACCCCTTTCAGCTTGTGGAGGATGTAGATTTGCAGCTTGTTTTCCACTATGGGGCAAATAAATAAAGATGGACGTGCATTATGGGAAAGGCTAAGCTCTCCCTTGCCCGTTTGTTGTTGTTGTTGTTGTTGTTGTTGTTGTTGGCCCCCTCTCAAGTTGATCTCAACTCATGGCGACTCTATGGATGAGACATCTCCAAGACTCCCTGTCCTCCATTTCTCTGCTTAGTTGCTGCAAACTAATACCCATGATATCCTTAATAGAGTCCATCCATCTAGCATGCAGCCTTTCCCGCTTTCTACTTCCCTCCACCTTTGCTAGCATTATTGTTTTTTCTTCTCATGATGAGACCAAAGTACAAAAGCCTCAATTTAATAATTTTGGCTTCCAGGGAGATTTCTGGCTTGACCTTCTCTAGGACCCATTTGTCTGTCTTTTTGGCTGTCAGTGAAATCCTTAGTATTCTTCTCCAGCATCACATCTCAAATGAATTGATTTTCTTCCTCCACTTTCTTAACTCTTGCATCCATACGTGGTAACAGGGAATACAATGGCTTGTACAATTTTAACTTTTGTGGTCAATTGTATATCTTTGCTCTTTAGGCTCTTTGCTAGTTCTTCCATAGCTGCCCTCCCCATTATTAGTCTTCTTCTGATTTCTTGACTGCAGTCCCTGTTCTGATCAATGCTTGATCCCAGGTATGAGAACTCTTGCTATTTCTATTTTCTCATTGTCTAGGTTGAATTTGTATAGATTCTCCATTGTCATTATTTTTGTTTTCTTTATGTTCAACAGTAAGCCTGCCTTTTCACTTTCTTCCTTGATATTCCTTAGTAGTTGTCCTAGGTCTGTGAGATTTTTCTGCTAGTACTATGGTGTCATCTGCATACAGTAGATTGTTGTTATCCTTTCCTTCTATATTCACTCCTCCTCCTTCTGTGTCCAAGCCTGCTTTTCGTATAATATGTTCTCCATATAAGTTGAACAGAGGGTGAAAGGATGAAGTCTTACCTGACCCTTTTGCCAATTGGAAACCATTCTGTTTCTCCATGTTCTGTTCTGATAGTAGTGTCTTGTCCTAAGTACAGATTCCTCATAAGGACTATCAAATGTGATGGTATTCCCATGTCTTTAGGGGTGTTCCACAGTCTTTCATGATCTATGCCAGTGGTTCCCAAACTGGTCCCCTGGGTGTTTTGGATTTCAGTTCCCAGAAGCCCCAGCCAGTTTGGCCAGCAGTCATGAATTCTGGAAGCTGAAGTCCAAAACATCTAGAGAGACCAGAGTTTGGGAACCACTGATCTGTGCAATAAAAGGCTCTTAATCCAACTTTAGAACAGAAAGCACATGCTTGCCTTCTTGTTAAAATTTAAAATGTCTGGTGGACATCGGATCATAGGTCTTGGTTGGTTGGTCCTAAGGTGTGAGAAATGATAGGGGAATAGGTGAATAACCCCCCTCCCCATGGAACTATTCAACAGTCCTTAAATTTTTTATGCTAAGAGGCCACTGTACATATAACTACATACTGTACAATTGTGTGTTTTCTGGGATTCCAGGAGCCTCTCTTGCTGTTGTAGAGATTCAGGCTGGGTGAAATTGTAGGAAATGAGCAAGCTCAGAAGACTTGTTGTGCTCAGATGAGGCAGGACATCTTGGTCCTCCATACTTGTCCTCCCTTCCATGACTGGCTAGAACCAAATAAATAGTCCAGACTACTTAAATAAGTTTGAAACTCATGGCATAGGATTAACCAAAGCCAAGGTGGATTGGCTGCATTTTTTCAGAATTACAGTTGACGTGGTCTCCCAGACATCTGGTTTAACTTTGGTCTTCTTAGTAGTGACATCACACACTTCAAAATTTGCAAACATCATTGGTTCAGAGATTGTGGTGTGCAAGGCTGTCAACTAATAATGGAGAAGCTGCTGTATTTCATGGCACAAAAAGCACTTTCCTACTATACAACAAGCAGGTTTGTCTCTTCACCTCTTTGAGTGTTGACAACTAGGATGTTTGAAGGGAAATACATGACTTGAAAGGGCTACATCTCTGGGAGTGATGATTTGGGTTGCCATTCCCCCCGTGAGTGTCTATCTCATGTTTACGAATGTAAATCTTCAAATATTATTGGAGGGATTTTCCAGGAGGGACCCACAGAAACACCTGCTGTGTAAAAGACAAGTCATTCCTTTCCAATGCTGTCAAAACAATATTCTAGCAGTAACCTTTTGTGTCTCTCTGTTTTGCCACGTGGCTAATTATTGATGGATTTAATGCATCTAATTAACCCTATGGGCTTGTCCTGGGGATACTGTTTAGCTCCCAAGCTCCCATCAGAGGGTAGGTCACAGCCTAGACTGTCTGTTGGGCCAGTGGATTGCGGTCTGATGCCATTTGGGGTCAGGGAGCATCACCTTGGCTTGTTTTCTTTAAAAAGGTTTGATGAATTAGCAGTAATTTTTCTCCTGTGCAATTTTTCTGCTGTGGTTGATGGTAGCACAATTTATAATGAGCAGTTTGGGATTGATTAACATCATGGTGGTTCCTGAAAAATCTTCACAGATCCTTAAAAATGAAAACAAAGGAAATCTCCTCCCTCTTTCCGGGTTTACTGTGGTTTTTCCTCACAAGCCATGCATTTTCTAGTGCAAGGCTGGATGAAGGAGCAGCTGAGATTTTATGGTAGTATGTACGTGTTAGACCTTGGAAAAGTTACTTTTCTGGATTATAGTTCTCAGACCCTTCCAGCCAGAATGGCTAGTGACTATTCTAGGTAACAAACTGTAGTCCAGAAAAAGAATTTCCAAGCTTAGAGAGCTGTGTATATGTGAGCATATATGTGTGTGTGTGTGTGTGTGTGTGGTGGCGAGAAAGTGTACCAGCCAGCATGGTGTAGTGCAGGAGTAGGCAACCTTTTTGAGCCAGGGGCCGAGTTGCTGTCCCTCAGACAATTGGGGGGCCGAAGCACCAAAAATAAATAAATAAATAATAAAAATATTTTTAAAAAAATATGCATGCACACTCTCTCAGCCCCAGAAAAAGCCATGGCAAAACCCCTGTGGAGATTTTGCCAAGAAAACCCCAAGAACAAGTAAACAACGATAATATCATCATGGCGGGGGATCTTACGTTGCCTACCCCTGATGTAGTGGTTTAAGCATTGGGCTAGGACTCTAGAGATCAGGGTTCAGTTTCTTGCTTGGTCATGGAAGGCCACTGGGTGACCTTGGGCAAGCCACAAACACTCAGCCCCAGAAAATCTTGTGACAGGTTAGGGTCGCCATAAGTTGGAAAGGCCTTGAAAATACACAACAACAAAATACATTTGTAAGAGGCTCAGGATCTTACACACAGACACACAGACACACACACACAGTATTTGAGGTTGTAAATGAAGGCTTGCCCAAAGCAACCAATTATGCTGTCTTGTTCAAGGGAAGCCAACATTATTGTGTGTTCTTTCCTGCAAAGCCTTAGTGATCCGGCAAGTTTCTGCTGGGATAGTTGTGTGTGTGTTTTTGTTTGAATGGGACCGGTAGGAAGGTTGAGTCACATGTAGAGAACATTATGCAGCAGCTTCCTCTCGGCTGAATCTTGTTTGTTTTGACAGGTCCCATGTTTCTTCTATCCTTCTTGTTGGAGGAAATGAGGGAGAAGTTGGATGCAAGGAAATTAAGCATGCTCTTCAGTTCCCACCCTTTTTGCTGCTTGAAGTAGCAAATCCTTTTTCTTATTTATGTACAAAAATGAATTTTCGGTGTGGTATGTTGGGTGTTATCTGTCCCCGTGTTTGGCAAGTCCCTCCCCCCCATAGTGCAGTAAATAACTCACATTACTTAAAAACTCAAAAATGATCAAGGGCGCTGTTTTATGCTGATTTTTTTCCATCTCTCGTCCCTTGGGTCCCTCCACACTTCCCAGCAGCTTTTGTTTCATCACACACATTCATGGCCCTGTTTAGTCATGTTCTCATCTTCCGTTCTCTTACGTTCAGTAGACTTTTCTTCCTTTGTGTACATACCATACTCTGAGAATGATCCAGTCCTTCCTCTTGTGGGCTGACCTCACTACTTTTCCCCTCCTCCAGCTGCAGAATTGGTTGTGACATAGAATATGGGTGGGGTGGGGAACCTGGCACAAGGTATACTCCTGAATTTGTGTGTATGTGTGTGTGTTTAAGATGCTAAAATTAGAACGGTTACCCAGAATCATCACAGCTTAGGCAAGGCTGAGGAGAGTGAGGCTTTTTTGCAATGTTTTGTTTGGGTCTCTCCGGTAAGGTTTGTGATGTTGTAAGCCTAAATTAGTGTGTAGATAGGGAGGAAAAGCTGGCTGGTTCTTGATGATAGAGGGTAGGTTTGTAGTTGCAGTGCTGAAGCTATTCCCAGTTTTATTGTCCTGCTTTTGCAAAATCACCCATTAACATTAGGTTACTGTAAATCAGGGGTAGGCAACCTTTCCTCTTTAAGGGCCGAGGGACTTCAGCTCCCAGAAGCCTCAGCCATGTTGGCCAATAGTCCCATGTTGGCCAATAGTTCCTGGGATTCTGGGAACTGAAGTCCCTCAGCCCTTAAAGGGGAAAGGTTGCCTATCCCTGCTGTAAATGAAGGTTGCCTTCTGTCCAGGTTCCACCCGTATGCCCTCCCCCTAGTTTGCTTGCCATGTGCAAGCTCTAATTTGTAATGTTGATTTAGCACTTGTATAATGTTGATTTGAGCAATGAGCTCTTTAGGGATAGGCCTATCCACATTTTATCCAAGTAATTCCGACAGCACCATGTGTGCAAAATACATTTTGGCTATTGCAAAAGGTTATACAGTCGCCCCTCTGTTCTTGTGGACTTGAAGTCCGCAGTTTTGCATATTCACGGAGGGGAGACCTCCGTTAAAATCAATGGGGTGCACCCCATTCAAGCCTATGGGGCTTGAATATTGACAAATTTCCGTTTTCACTGGGGAGGGAATCTGGAATAGATCCCCTGCAAAAATGGAGGGCTGACTGTACAGCAGAGCCTTGGATCCACTGGGGGCTTGGTTACAGGACCAACATCATTGGACGCACAAGTGCCATTATATACAGTGGGGTAGTAAAATGGTGTCCCTTATATAAAATGGAAAAAAATCAAGGTTTGCTTTTTGGAATTAAAAAAAATCAAGCCGCGAATGGCTGAATCTGTGGATGCAGAATCAATGGATACAGAGGGCTGACTGTATGTACAGGCATTATGAGGTCCTAAATATCCTAAAGACACCAGATCCCATCTAATCTTGGAAGTTAAGCATAATCAGCACAGGTTAGCACTTGGATGGGATACCGCCAGTGAATACAAACTACCATAGGCTATATTTCAGGGGAAGGAACTGGCAAAACCCCTTCTGAGTATTCCTTGCCTAAGAAAACCCACTGACAAAAAGGCAATTGATTTATTGGTGCAATTTGTCCCAGCTCTTACTGTTTTTCACAGTTAAAAAACTGGATACAATAATGGGCTGAAACATGGGGACATTGCCCTAAATCCTGTTGTTAATCCTGAGTAGAGTGGATCCATTGAAATCATTGGGATTTATCTACTTGATGATTCAACCTTCAACAATTGATTGAATGGGTCTACTCCAGGTGGGAGTAACCAACTGGATGCCAGTTGTCATTTTAAGGTCTTAAGGGATATACAGTCGCCCCTCCATTTTCACGGATTTAGTGTCCGTGTCCATCGACCATTCGCAGGTGGCCAACGGAGGGGGACAAAATGGGGCACACACTGCCATTCAAGCCTGTGGGGCTTGAATATTTGCAATTTTCTGTTTTCGCGGGGGGTGGTAGTGGTCTGGAACGGATCCCCCGCAAAAATAGAGGGGTGACCGTAGTACTGTAACATACCTACAATGCCAGTCTACTTCAATGTAGATTCTACAACATATAATTTTACTCAGACACCAAAATGTCTCATCCTGCTTCTGGAGAAGTATAACCCATTCAGCAAAGGGATGCGTCCTCCTGGCGGCAAGTTAAAACATTTTTGTGATGCCAGGCCTTTACAGACAGTTGAGGTTGGGCTCTTAATGCTCTGTGGCACTGTATTTGGAAATTTTAAGTGTTTATATATAGTTTTATTTTTATTGTTTCAATGTTTTAATGTTTTAGGTCAGATTTGTTACTGTTTCAACATGTTTTAAAGCACTTTTATCTTTTAAATTGCATTTTATTCTTTTAATGAGTGGTGTGTTTTAATTCTATACTAGTTTAATTGTACTTTAATGCCCACTTTTGTATGTTTTTAACTCTTGTTGTTGTTTTTTAATTTGTAAGTTGCTTTGTGTCCCAGTTTTGGAGGGGGGGAGCAGGATGAAAATAAATATGATGTTGATGTTGATGATGCATTTATCTCTTTTTTATTCCAAACCTTGTACTTAGGGGTCATGGTTCAGTGGTAGAGCGTGTGCTTTGCAGAAAAATCCCACATCTTAAAACTTCAGAGCTGCTGCCTGTTGGTGCCTTCCACAACCTGGTGGCCTCTAGATGTTGGACAACAATTCCTATCATCCCTGACTCTTGGCCATGCTAGCTATGATTGATGGGAATTTTCAGTCCAAAATATTTGAAGGACACCAGTTTGGGGAAGGCTGGGCGACAATATTAAGCTAGATATATACCTGTGGTGTGACTTTCAATAACGCTGATTGACATATTTCTAAGCACAATTTATGCAGATGATGATGATGATGATGATTTGGTCTCCCTTTATGTGTGTCTTTTTATTGTGGTCCCTCACACACACACACACACACACATGCACATTTGTGATGTGTAGTTTGGGTCTGGCTTTGTATACCTTTTTTTTTCCCCTTTGAAAAATTCCTGGCTTATGAGTTAGTGTTGGATTTCACCAAGCCGAGCTGCAGGAGTGCCCCTAATACGGGTGCCCCGGAAAGGGGGGAAATTGGTTGTCACCCAATCAGAGTGGAGTTCACGGTGGAGAGCTGTTGCTTTCTCGTTTTGTAATTTTTCTGTTTGTTGTGGTAACGCTGCGGCTCCGGCGCAGGAGTGCTATTACAACGTGGGGCCCTGCTTTTTAGAGAGGACAGCCATGTTTTGAGTCTAAATAGGCAAGCTCCTTCCGCCTTCCTCCTTTCGTTCTATTCTGAGCTATTTTATCAGCCACATGCTACTTAGAATAATTTTTTTTTCATTTATCAGAACAACAGTCCTCTATTCACTGGCCTCATGGAATATAGTGTTTGTATACCGATGTGACTTTGACACAGGAAACCACCTTCTGTTTAATGTGACGACAAGGCAGTCACTTGACACATTTTGCAGAGAAATTACACACATTTTCTTGGTGTTGAGGAAACAGGGCAAGGCTCTGTACTGCAAACAATACTTTATGATTATGATGTCCTAAATTGGCAGAAAATACTCATCCGTATGTTTTGATATTAGGCCATAGCTAGCTTTTAAAAATACTTTTGAGTCTCACAGAAGTTTTCCTCAACCTTGACTTCAATATAGCTGTATCTAATTAGTTTTGGAGGGGCATGATCAGACTTTCCTCTCCAAATTCAGACTGTTGCGAAAGGAACTGAAATGGAAGAAGGAAATTTGCATGGACAGGGCAGAGCAATTGAAGTCGGAAGTGGTGGCAATTCTGAAGACTTACTATGGAAAGCCCTGGCCACCATGTGCTTTGCTATTTAAGTCTTTAGCATGTGATTTGCAACTAGAAGCTTGCTTTAAAAAAAAAAGTTGCTGAGAAATTTAGTGTTTGGATCTGTCCCCATTTTGTGGTGAATATATGTACACCACAGCCTATATGAAACTAAAAACAAATTGCAGATGAAATACGTTGGGTGCAATTACAGTACACTATCTGTGCCTGCCATGTTTTGTACATTTAACCAACCCAGCTGGGCTTGGTTGCTCGCTCTTGCTTTGGTCCTCCTACCCTTGATGCATTATGGTGTAACGAAGGAAACAAATCTGCTTTGTAACACATATCCAAGGGTGGCCGTGTTGGCCATACAGCAAGGTACAGTATCATCTAAAATCCACAAAACAGTGATACCTTTATTATGCAAACCAAAATGCACATTATATGTGTTGCAAATTTTCGAAGCTCCACTGGCTTCTTCATCAGGCAAATGTGTTAAAAATCATACATGAGAAAATTGGCAATGTTAGTCATAGCCCTACATTTGGTCAAGATGGTGTGGTTGTTGTCCTCAGTTCAGATGGTGTGGAAGGTTCAGTTCAGATACAGGTGGACTTCTCATCTTTTTGTGCATTCTGGGAGATCCAGTCCAGGAAACAAACTTTAAACTCTATTAGCAAGACGAGCTACTGCGTTTGGGATCCAGTTTGTCTCAAATCCTCTGTAACACAATCACTGAAAAGAGTTATGCTTCCTTATTTCCTTGCCTTTGTGGCTCCCATGTGAACCAGAATTCACAATGAGAGCCAATGACTGGCAATGAATCTGGCTGGTGGCGGATTTACATCTTATTTGGGGTTTCAGGTGTAGCAAAAATGTGGTTATTTTAATAAAGAAAAATAATTAACAAAATTATCAATGTATTTTGGGTTCAGTGCTATAGTTACATGGTGTGTACATGTAACAGGGCTTTCTCTGTAGCTGCTCCTCGACTGCGGAACTCCCTACCCAAAGAAGTTAGGCTAGAGAACAATTTAGAGGGAAGCTAAATAAGACTGTGTGTAGTGTATAATTATTATATAAATTATTACTGGAGGGCTATCATGTAGATCAGTGGTTCCCAAACATTGGTCCTCCAGATATTTTGGACTTCAGCTTCCAGAATTCTCAACTATTGGCCAAAGTGTCAGAGGCTTCTGGGAGTTGAAGTCCAAAACATCTGAAGGACCAAAGTTTGGGAACCACTCATGTAGGTCATTTACTCCCACTGCTTGCTGTAGGGCAGAATACTATAAATCTAAAGGCAAACTTGACCAACTTCTTTCTTCTGGATCCTTGACTGAAATTGTGAGTGTTTCAGTAGTGTGTTGTTGTTTTAGATTAATTGCTAACAGTCCCACTTTTCAGTGAACTAAGTTTAAAAATAGTTTAGTTATCTCTGTATCCTGGGACTAGGTCTATATTTGCAATTCTGACCCCTTTTGTTTTTTGAGTGGAGAGTCTTACATAGCCAAAACAGCATTACAAAGGCACAGCAGAGATACCATTCACTAAATGTTGTCTGACTGGTGCTAGCTAGGGAAAGAAGATGGAAAAAAGAAACACAGGTCATTATGTAAAGAGTATCCCGGGAATGGTCATGGCTGGCTAGTTGGCTAGCATCTTGAACTGAGTACCCAAGCCTCACTTGAAACTTCTGCAAAGGCATCTTGTTGGAGCTATTTCCATTAAAGAAAAAGCTGCACCCATGAGGTGTTCTCATGTGGCAGATGCTGCAAAATAAACCAGGTAACCATATTCACTTACTTATGGTATATTTCTGCTTTGATTCTGATTTTTCTAGGCAAGAATTGGGGATTTGGCCTGTCTGTGCTGGTGCTGGTGAAATAACCAGCCCCCAAATCTGGCCTTTATGTAGTGAGTCATGTTCCGTACATCAGTGGGTTTTACATTCAAACAGCATGTTGGTGCAGGGCATAATTATACGTCCCATATGGACAATCTTTCCATCCCTAGTTTGGAAGAAGACTTGCAGGGACTGAGTATATGCCCTGTAGTTGTACCTATTTGGGAGGAGTGAATGCAGGAGTGAGCACATCTGCCTTCTGTGTCTTGCTGAATATGCTGGATTACTTCACTGATGAGAATATGAAGAGGCCACTTCATTTGTTTTAAAACATCTATTATGTTATAGTAAAGCTACAGGAATGTACTGGTTGCAGTGTTTTTTCAATTAATCCCTTCTTATCCCCTCAACGTAGACCCACTCTTGTGTGGCTGAGTATACAATATGAAATGCTGGTTTCCTTATTGTGGTATCTGAGCTCTTCCCAAAGCCATTTTTTAGCTATGTGTAGACTGAAGTTTATGAAAGCTCATTCTGCCAACTTCTTTTTTTCAGTTAGTCTCAAAGGTGCTACAAGATCTCTCTACATACTGATTCTACAGACTAACACGGCTATATCTTTGAATTCTACCATTTTTAAGCTTGACAGTGTTCTTGTACTTATTTAAAGTGAAAGAGGAAAAGGAAAAGATTTGAAAAGCTGTACTTCACTTTTGGGTAGGCAGGACTCAAAATTATAAAAGCATCAGAATGTATTTATTGAAAGTATTTCTGTATCACCTCCCAGCCCACAAGGGCTCCCGAAGTGATGAATAAATAAAAACCAATTAAAACAATGCCAAGATAAAAACATTTTAAAAACACATTGACATACAATTGGTCCTCTGTAGCCACAGATTCTTTATCCATGCTTTCAACCATCCATGGCTTCAAAATATTGAAATATAAATTTGAAAAAGCAATCCTTGATTTTGCCATTTTATATAAGGAATATCATTTTACTTTGCCACTGTAGCTTAATGAGACTTGAGCATCCATAGATTTTGGTATCCCTGGGGGGGAGGGGATACTTTGAGTGGATGGGCCTCCTCTAGATGCCCAGCAGATACCAAACCCCAGCAGATACCAAGAGCCTACTGTACACCTTAAAAACTCCTAAAAGCAGTCTAAAAATGATCCTAGAATCCAGATTTGAAATGGTTAAAACAATGATTTCAGACATTGAATGCCATGCGGAAAAGCACTGTTTTGGCTGCCTTTTGGAAGCTTGAGAGAGACGGGACCAGCCTAACTTCCTTGGGTAGGGAGTTCCATAGTCGAGGCACTGATACAAAGAAAGCTGTGTTATGTGTACCCACTAACCTAACTTTGCAAGGTGTTCGGACATGCAACAGGGCCTCCTCTGATGATCTCATATTGCTGGCAGGCCCATATGGGAGGAAGCAGTCTTTCAGATATCTTGGCCACAAGTCAACACTCGCACCTTGAATTGAGTTCAGAAGCACACTGGAAGCTAATGCAGTTCTTGCAGGACCGCTGTTATATGGTCTCTAAAATGCACATCTGACCCCAATCTGGCTGGTTGCATTTTGCACTAGCTGCAGCTTCCAAACACTTTTCAAGGGCATCCCTGCGTAGAGCGCATTGGGAGAATTGGGAAATGGAAGACAGCCGGTTCTGTATAACAAAAAGCTTCGTCAACAGAGCAAACATGCTAATAGCTTGAGCTTAGGGGTGGCGTGTCTGAATTCCACCCTGAAGGGAAAGCTGTCTGCATATGTTGAGAACACTCCAGGGTCTTACGTAATACACAGGTGTGGGATGGGAGGTTTGCCTCTGGGTTGATACTTTGAGTGGATGGGCCTCCTCTAGATGCCTTTGTGTATCATTCTGTTTAGGGCAGAGAGAAAGGAGGATGAGTTGGAGGATATACTGTCCCAAGAGAGCATTTATGTTTTGGTCTGTTGTCTTAAGTATTCTATGTAGATCTGTTACCAATTGGTCAGGCTTAATTCCTTTTATCCATGATTGGATGTGTTTTTATCTGTGTTTAACTGTATGTCATCTGTTCCTTCAGACTTTGTTCTCCTGAGTTTTAGCTGTTTTCTGCTATCTGAGAGGGTTGGTCCACTCACCTCTTTCCCCCCTAAAGATATGGCTGTGTTAGTCTGTAGAATCAGTAGGTAGAGAGATCTTGTAGCACCTTTGAGACTAACTGAAAGAAAGAATTTGGCAGCATGAGTTTTTGCAGGCTAAAGTTTACTTCCTCCGATGCATTTGGTGGAGTGGAAGCCAGGGACAGACGCACGCGCGCGCACGCACGAGCACACTATATATATATATATATATATATATGCCATTGATGTGTGAGAATGTCAATTCAAATTCAAAATCCTTTGTGTATGGAAATGAAGTAGCAAGTCCAGTTTAACAAAGGTCGTTAGTGAACAAAGACATTGTTCTATAGCAGTGGTGGTGATGAACCTGTAGCACATGTGCCAGAGGTGGCACTCAGAGCTCTCCCTGTGGGCATGCGTGCCATCACCCCAGCTCAGAGTTTGCTAATAGAAAGCCAGAGAGATTTGGCACTTTGTGATAAATAAGTGGGTTTTAGGTTGCAGTTTGGGCACTCGGTCGCTAGGGGGGCACATCCGGCCCCCGGGGCTTAGGTTGCCTACCCCTGAGCTAGACAGTAGAAGAGGGATGGGCAACTTCCATTCTTCTTCAGCATTGGCTTTGCTGGCTAGGGCTAATGGGCATTGCAACATCTAAAGGGCTATACTTTGCCCAGCCCTGCTCTATTGCTGGGATGGAGAGGATGCTTGTCGAATGAGGAGGGATACTACTGATTATACATGGGGGAGAAACTTTTGGTTTGTTGTCTTGCACTTGACTGATAGCTGGTCATTTTGAGTAAGAGACAAAAGCCTCAAAAGACATTGTGTTAGTGTCCTGCTGACCAAGTATAGAAACTCTTAGGTTATAATCCTGTTCTCTCTCTCTCTCTCTCTCTCTCTCTCCAGATGTGTACACCTAGCAATACTCCAGCCACACCTCCCAACTTCCCAGATGCTCTTGCCATGTTTTCCAAATTGCGGACTTCGGAGAATCTCCAGAGCAGCAATAGTCCCATCACATCCATGGCCTGCTCTCCTCCGGGTAGCTTCAGTCCTTTCTGGGCTTCCTCGCCTCCCAACCATCAACCTGCCTGGATTCCTCCATCATCACCCACCAGTCACAATGTCCACCATCACCTCCATCATCAGCAGCCCATGTGGCCTCCGGTGTCCCAGCAAGGGGCCCCTCAGCAGAAAGCCGTGACGGCAATGGATGGCCAGAGATAAGACTTAACATTTTTAGAATCGGGAAAGAAGTTGTGGCAGGTGGGGAGGGGGTGACAAACCTGGGAGGGGTACACAGGGAATAGGGTGGGGGTATCTTTTTCCCCCCGAAGATCGCACTGGAATATTTTATAGTTTTTGTTTTTTTAAACTGATGCAATGTCATCAGTCTTCCCCGTGTTCCTTTTTTTTTTCTTCTGCTCTTCCTCTCCTGTTCGTTCTTTAGGAGAGTTAATAACTGGTCTCTTCTCTTTTTTTAAAAGAAAAAAAGTATATATAACTATAATATATAAATATATAAATATATCTAATGTATATACATCACAGATGAAAGCAACAGGATTACCAAGATCCAAGTGGCATTCTGAGAACACTGCTTGGAAAGAAGGGTGGCTGCATTGGATCTGGGTGTTGGAGTTGGGGGGGGGTTTCTCCCTTGAAAAGGAGAGAGAGAAAGAGAGAGAGTGTGTCTGTGTGTGTTGTGTGAAGAGGAGGGAATGACTCAGAAACTGGCCTTCATTTCTTGCTTTTCCTTTTGGCTCCTAGTTGTGGGGACCATCTGCAGTAATTGAGGGGCTGTGGGGAATCTCTCAATTAAAGAAACCACTGGTCGATCTCCCATGGCAGCCCTCATATTCAGTTTGTGTGGAGGGAGCAAGGATAACATGGAGAAAACCATGGGTATTTCGGTGAGCCTATTTGGCAGGGGTATATAATACAGTGATGGAATCCATCCACCTTGCCCTGTGCTTGTGGGGAGGTGTTCCTTTTTTTGCTGTGAGAGCTGCACCACAGAGCTTTCTGGAGAAGCCTTGAAAAGAAATGATGGAATAGTGCAAAATGCCTGTGCTATATTAGAAATATTGTTGGGCCTCTCTTGGGTAGCATGTTGAATTCTGCCTATGGTTTCATACACACAAGGAAGTGTATATGTTGCCCTGCCATCCTGGAGAGGAGACAAGACATGCACATGCTGGCAAAATAGTTTTGACAGCCAGCACTTCCTTCCTTCACATGTGCAAAGTGTGTGTATGGGAGGGGATTGTTTGTTTTGTTGTGGGTGAGATGCCCTAAACCACCTCCTCCACACCCCAACTTTGACCTGTTGAAACTCTCTTGAAAGCTGCAGCAAGAGCTGAAAAAAGTGATGTGAATGTCCACTTCACCATGGACTTAAATCTTTTCTCGACCTGCTCCCCCTCTTACTTTCCATTCTTGAGAATGGTTTCCCCCTTCAGCTTACAAACTCTTTCCCTTTCTAAAAGAACAATGCATTTGGGAGGCAAAGCCAGAAAGGAAACTGTTTAAATTTCAAAGATATATATTTCTTTAAATATCTTACCCCACACACACACACACAGAGAGTTATCAACCTCTCCAGAAGATAGATCTTTTGAAGGAGGGCTCCATGAGTGTTCTCATACATCCAAGGGCAGGCAAGAAACCGAGGCTCTTCTTCTTGGGGTTGGTTTTTTGGGTTTTTTTAGGTTTTAAAATCAGAATCTTGCTTAAACAGGTTGAAGGTTTTTTATTAATTTAAAAATAAAAAAAACACTTTTTTAATCTGACTGGTACTCGTTTTTCTCTCCCCCTTTTCTTGCTCTGTAAACTTCAAAAGACACAAAATGTGATGAATATGAATGACAGAAAGAAGAACTGGGGAGAAAACCAAACACTTAACACATACATGTGTGTGCAGACACACACAGAGAGAGAGAGATTTGCAAATGCCCAATCAGTTTAGAACTGCTTGCCTATCAAAGATTTTGTGTTATTTTTGAAAGGGAGGAATATATGTGCACACAGAAAGATCCAAGTCAACTTATTCCTCTCCCTCCCTTCCTCTGCCACTGCTTTTGTCTGTTTGGAGACTTACTCTGCATTTTCTTCCTGCTTCATCCTCACACATCCCTCATAGGCTCTTCTGAAAAATAAGATAAAACTGGGTCATTCGTGTTAATTTTTGCATTAACTTAGGGCCTTTGCAGACTGCCAAAAATAGTGCAAATTGAGTCCACTTTAAGGGTTAGGGTTAGTGCTAGGGAATCGTGGGAATTTTTCCCCCCCCCCTGAGACATTGAGCCTTCTCTGTCAGAGAGCTCTGGTGCCACAATAAAATACAGTTCCCATGATTCCCCAACCCTAACCCTAACCCTTAAAGTGGACTCAATTTGCACTATTTCTAGCAGTCTGCAAAGGCCCTTAGAAGTCCTTTGCAATGTAGGATAAGAAAAAAAATTGGTGCCATAGTTCTTGGGGGACAATTGAAAATGGAAGAATGGAGCACCTTAGCCAAAAGCATACCCAGCTGTCTCTGACTGGGTGGAGGGGAGTGAGGAGACGCATTTCTCCAACCCATTCTCCCATTCTTCTTTTTTTTTTATTTATAATTGTTCCCATCCCATTGATTGTAGTGGCAGGGGAAGTGAATTATGCCAGCTTCAGGGATGGCAAAGTCCTTCCCCTTTCCCCCAACAAGATGCTTATTCAGGAATGGGAATTCAGAGAACACCTCTGGGATGTTGGCTATTAAATTAGAGCTGACAATTCATCAAAAATGTGCAGTCTTGTCACCAGTGTCTCATTTCCATTTGGGGTGACAGAAACCCAAATGACAGTGAGAGTGTATTTCCAATGAGAAACCAAAGTCTGTATCTCTAGTAAGAAATATGGAAGATCTTATTCATGGGTCTTCCCCTTTTAAAGTTTGGAAATTGGGAAAGAAAGGGGATCCAGGCTTTTCAGCCTCATTTTTCATGATATAATTCAGACTATGATTCTTGATCTTTCCTTCACATTAATGTTTCAGAGTATCAGCTGTTTCATCTGGTGTCCCCTTGTCTCTTAACTGGCTATATGTTAAGAGCTGTCAGTGTCACTGCAGTGCCAATGCCTTCTCCCACTCTTTCCATGTCACGGCAGGCCTGCTTGAGGCTACTCGTGTCCACTGCTTCTGGTGAACCCAATTCAGACCTCTCACCCCAGAATCATTAAGCAAAATCAAGACTTTTACATTTTGTGTGTTTATCACACTTCTGTAGAACAGGGCTGAGGAACCTGTTGCAACAAATACAAGATTCCAACTCTGGGCCCATATCTACTCTGACAAGAGTATTACAGGACCTAACATGGGCACCCACAATATCAATGGTCTATTCCGTTGCTCATCTTGAAATGTAATATATCCCATCATCTCTCAGCTAGGCCCTTTCTACACCTGGTCAACACGTCAGTGCAAAAGAATAAATGGACACAAATTCAGAAATCATTGGGAACAGAGGTTTGAACTGAGATAATGCTTTCTTATCATGCAACATGCATTAACTGGCTTACCTAAAGCCAGGATGTTTATTATCAATGGTTTTGTGAACGGTTAGTGTTAATAATTTTGGGGGAGGGGGTGTCTCATGGCACAACAGTTGGGTGGGACATAGTCATCCTTTCATTCAAAATGAAACTTTACATGAGAGGTATAAATAACATGAGTTTGTAAGTTGTGGTGTCATGTGCAACTGTTGGTAGTGATCACCTTGGAGGCTGGGAGTGTTCCACATAGAGGCTTCACTTGTGCCATGCAGTGTCTGGCAGATCATAATGACGTCTAAAAAGGTAAGTGCTTTTGACCATTGTAGTTGTGTTTCTTTTTCCCTTCCCTGGTCTGCGTCCACTTGCAGGAAGAGGCTGAAAAATCAGTGAAGCTCTTCCTATAAACAAAGTTTAATTCCAGGCAGCAGCTTCTCCTGTGTTACACACCACTTACTACTTGAAAGCATCCTAAGCAACCTAGCAGTTGGCAGGGAGGAATAGGGCTTCTATTGTGTGCTAGGAAGGTTGGCTTCTATCTCATACTGTTCATCAGAAGGCTCTGTTTTAAATCTGGGTGTGACTATGAGAGCTTGGAAAAGTTAAGGTATGAGGTGTTATGCTACCCAGATGTGGACACAAAACTATTTTTTTAAATGCAGAATCATTAAAAAAGTAAAGGTAAAGGTTTTCCCCTAACATGAATGTCTAGAGGCATTAGTACTAGGTTTTATTAAAAAATGAAGATTACTGTGAAGTGTGGGACTCAAGTGAAATTTTGGAATGTGGGATGTTTCTGTTCAGGATATTATCAATCGTTCGTATCATTCTCTGTGATATTCCATTCTGGTTACCTTTCCCTGCTGTCCACAAAGACTAGTCATTCTGTGGCTACTAAACTATCTCAGCCCACAATGAATTTTCTTAAGATTTCCCCCATGGTTTAGGTTGTTTGTTTGTTTGTTTGTTTGTGTGTTTTTTGGTATTTTTTCCCCCTGCAGACCTCGAGGTTTCCCTAATCCTAATGATGGATGGTTCTGTTAGGCTACATAAGGGCTCACTCTTGAAGAATATACTTGTTATTAATGTATACGATGAACCGGTTCCTGAATTTATTACAGCTAAATGGTTCTACTACATAGAGGTTGGAAGTAATACATTACAAGTAACAATGCTGCCTGTGATACAGTCATCCCTCCTTATCCACAGACTTTTTATCCACAGATTCAAGCATCCATGGCTTGAAAATGCGTTAAAAGTATACAAATTTCCATAGGCAAACTTTGAGTTTTCTCTTTTTACATAAAGGGCACCATTTTACTGTGCCATTATATTGAATGGGACTTGAGCATCTACGGATGTTGGTATCCACGGGGGATCCTGGAACCAAACCCCCAGCGGATACCAAGGGCCCACTGCTTTTTTGTTGGTGGTGTTGATTCGGGGTTTGTTTGTTTTTTAGGTAACAAAACTATAACATACCTTGGAAGCCCTAACAAAAGTTGGAAATGGCAGTACTTTTCTGAAAAGACAAGCAATATTCACTTGCCAATCCTAAAATGTTGCTTCGGTGCACGTTGGAGACTTTTGCATTTTACAAAGTGTTCCAATACAGCACTTCTTAAACAATGAGTAATCTTAACAAGTCCCCCCCCCCCGCGCTTTAAAAAAAAGCAACTAATAATGAATTGGGGGGTAATTAATGGTTTTCTAAACTTCATATATCCTGAATTTGCTCTGAGGGGTATGTGTATGCAGCCACATGTGTGCATACATGAATGTGTGTGTGTGTGTGTGAGAGAGAGAGAGAGAGAGTTGGTAAAGTGTAAGTATTCCAATACCCTCAATCAGTATTATGATAATGTATTGGATATGAGTAATGAGTTATTATGAAGAGAGGTTTCTTGAAGATTAAGCTTTAGACCAAGGGTAGGCAACCTTTCCCCTTTAAGGGCTGAGGGACTTCAGCTCCCAGAATCCCAGGAGCTATTGGCCAATATGGGACTATTGGCCAACATGGCTGAGGCTTCTGGGAGCTGAAGTCCCTCGGCCCTTAAAGGGGAAAGGTTGCCTACCCCTGCTTTAGACTCTCTGATCATGGTAACTCAGGGCTTGTCTACGTTACTTACAAATCCCAAATTCTCCTTGGGCTTCCTGCATTTATGCAGCCCCAAAACCTTTTATGTCCAGTTCTGGCCACCACAATTCAGAAAGGATGTTAAGAAGCTGGAGTGTGTCCAGAGGAGGCCGACTAAAATATTGAAGGGTCTGGAAACCATGCCTTATGAGGAGAGACTTAGGGAGCTGGGAATGTTTAGCTGGAGAAGGGAAAGTTAAAAGGTGATATGATAGCCCTGTTTAAATATTTGAAGGGGTGTCATATTGAGGATGGGACAAGCTTGTTTTCTGCTGCTTCAGAGAATAGGATACAGATCAATGGAAGCTATAGGAAAAGAGATTGCACCTAAACATTAGGAAGATCTTCCTGATAATAAGAGCTGTTTGACAGAGGAGCACACTCCCTTGGAGAATGGTAGAGTTTCCTTCTTTGGATGTCTTTAAACAGAGGCTGGATGGCCATCTGTTGAGGTGCTTTGATTGTGACTTCTTGCATGGCAGAATGGGGTTGGACCGCATGGCCTTTGGGGTCTCTTCCAGCTCTATAATTCTATGGTCTGGGTTGTTTACACAATGCCTGACTTGATTTGGGTTTTCCGCCCCTTTTGTTGTTGTGTGCTTACGACGGTTGTTTCTGACTTACGGCGGTAAGGTGAAGACGTCATGGGGTTTTCTTGACAAAATTTGTTCAGAGGGTCCTTCCTATCGCCTTCCTCTTGTTCAGCATTAAAAAGACTTGCCTTTGCTTTGGGTTTTTCCATAGCGACGACAGCTATCTCCCTTTTCACATGTTCCCTGCAAGCATCCATGCCGAGGTGCAAGTTGCTCTGAAGTTGGAACGGAGCTGGGCACCTTGTTCTGACCCTAGAGCAACTTGTGGCCACAGCGGTGGCACCGGTCAGTTTGCAAGGACCTCATGGGAAAGCAGCATCAGAGAATAGGTGGATTTGGGGGTGGGAATTTGGAGCCAGAATACTCCGGGACAGCCTGGTGCATTCTGGCAAATGGTAGACAGGACCTCAGATGTACCAGGTGGTTATGGCTTCATAACCATTTCATTTCAGAGAGAGGTGCGTTTCCAGATCTGTGTGCTTAGGATTACATCTTGCAAGCTTGTTTGATTCAGCATCTGGGATTGAGCATTGGAAGAGCTGCTGTGTGGAGTAAGCAGTCCTAGTTTCCAGACTGACATGGGACCTGATGATTGCCAAGTGGTGAATATTGTGCGTATATGTAAGAGAGGAAATAAGTTGCCTAGGTAACCACAGATCTGTTAGTGTATAACCTGAGAAGGAGGCAAGGCCTAGAGACCAAGGAGAGAAAGAGAGAGAATTATTAATGTGACAGAAGGAGAGTAGATGCTATATAAATGTTCAAATGCTCACCGTAGGGATTAGAAGGGTTTCAGTGTAGGTGGGTTGTGCTAGCCTTGTCTGATTTCTCCTATTAAAGTGGCAATTGTTTTCTCTTATTGAGGGAAACATGGCATATGCCTGAGTGCTTTGGGTTTTTCAGTAAATAACATGCTCTCAGCCTCAAGGGAAGGCAATGGCAAACCTCCTCTGGACAAATCTTGCCAAGAAAACCCCATGATAGCGTCACCATAAATTGGAAACAACAATAACTAAATTAGGAATGGGGATATGCAATAGCAATACCAAGTACATTTCTATACCGATTATCAGTGAACTAGCAGTCCCTAAGCGGTTTACGATGTGTAAGCCAATTGCCCCCAACAAGCTGGGTACTCATTTTAGTGACCTACAAAAGGATGCAAGGCTGAGTCAACCTTGGAGCCCTGGAATCGAACTCAAAACCTTGTGGTTGCAAGTACTGGCATTTAACCACTGCACCATTAGGGCCTTCCAGATGTTTTGGACAGAGCTTGGAAATGCTGCTGTTAATTGATTATCATTCCATTTGTTTGTTTACTTGGTGTTTTAAAAAAGTAAATCTTACTTTCAGTATGATTTCTTAGTGTCATATTGCTTTTTAATGTGTGTGTGTGTATATATGTATGTGTGTGTGTGTGTGTATGTATGTATGTATGTATGTATAAACTTCAGTCTTCCAAAATGAACCCCCCCATAACATTTTGATGGTAGAATTAAACACTCCTTGATAGACCAAGACCCTAGAGGTATTTCTAGTCATGTTGATTTTAGTGACATACTACTTCCTGCATTATCCTCCAAGAGTAATAAATCACTTGTGACATGTTACTTCTGAGGTTGGGTTTTTGACCTACAGTTTCCATCAGCATGGCCAGTGAAAAAGGACTGTGGGAGCTGTAGTCCAAAACATATGGCAGGCCAAAGGTTATCCACCTTTGGAGTAACTCAAACTTGTGTCTGGAATTTTGCACATCAGTTTAGTGAAACCACTTCCTCCCTGGTGCAGAAAGCACCAGGGAGTTATCTATTGGAGTTATCTATTGAGGGAAGGAAAACTACAATGACTGTTTACACTTCAAAACATGGGACATTTTGTGCAGGTATTGTGCAATGGGTAAAGAATTAGAAGAGAGAACAAAGCACTTTCATGTTACAGATAAGCAGCAAGTGGCATTCCTCAGGGGTTAGTCATAGGACCCATGTGAGGAAATACTTTGGGTAGTAACCCTGGTAATAGCAACAGGAGTGTTTTAATTAAGTTTGGTGATGGCGCCACAGTTGCAAGCATTGTCAATACAGATACGGATCAGACCTGTTCTGCAGCTTGATTTGACAGGCGTTATAGACTGGTGAGGGAGAAAAAGTATACATTTGTTTGCTATGTGATACGTACTTGGAAATGACTCTTATCTGAAAAAAACTTCTTGTGACTGGAACTCGTAAAACCAAAATGCTCTTATGGCAGAAATGTTGCTAGGCCCAAGCCCATGGAGCCCTGGTCCCAAATGCATTCTGTAGGGCCCTAAATGTCCATTAGTGACACAGTGGAAGAGCTTTCCTTGGCTTAATAGCCATGTTGTTCATTTCCGACTTATGGTGATCCTAAGGAAAACCTATCATGGGGGTTTCTTGGCAAGATTTGTTGAGAGCAGGCTTGCCATTGCCTTCCCTTGAGGCTGAGAGCATGTGACTTGCCCAAAGTCACCGAGTGGGTTTCATGGCCAAGCGGGCAATCGAACCCTGGTCTCAGGGTCATAGTTCAACACACAAAACTACTATGCCACACTGGCTCCATGTAGGGTGCCATTTTCATGGCTAGTGGAAGTTAGTGAGGGAACAATTACTATTCTTCTCCTCACAAGCTGCAACATCCCCATACACCTCCCCTCCATGCACGATCATTACATTAGAAAAATATGTTTCCGTTGGTGCTGATGGAAAGTTTCTTCTAACCTTAGTTGCCACATAGGAAAATGGCCCTGTTGGTAGTGGTGTCATATTTGTGATGGAAGGACTCAACTGTTCCTACATGCTGGGCACCCCAAATCTCCCTCTGCCATAATGGTTAAGCTAGTGCCAATGGAAGTTGTCTAAAAATCAGCAATAATTAGCTGCATTGCATGAGGTGGAAGCAATTTTCCTTGAGGAAAGAAAGAGAGAAAGAAGTGGAGGAAGTAGCAAACAGAAGTAGGAATGCACGTGGGTTTGTGTGGGATTTTTTAGCCAGCTCTACTTGCATTTGTGTGTGTGCATCTATTGCAAATGGTGGGGTGGGGTGGGGGAATTAAGTCCCTACTACACAGATAAATTTCCAAGCAGAGAAAAAGAAAGTTTTTTTCCACCCACCCACACAGACATGTCTCTTGCTTCTCCTCCTTTTTCCATCCTCTCTTTCTCTCCTAGTCCATGCTGCATCCTTCTTCCTTTGATCCCTACAGACTCATGTTCCTTCCCTCCAGCTTCCTACTTTGTTCTTGCCCCATTTTTTCTGCTCCACCCCATACTCCAGCACTCTCATCTCCACCAGCACCACCCCATCATTTTTGAAAATGCTTCACTTGGAATTGCATTTAATTTAATTTAATGTATGCTATTAATGGTGATGGAAGTCATTGATGAAGAACTTCACTTTTGGAGCAGGATCTGGGTGAGAATTGGGAAATTAATTGCAGGGGGAGGTGACTCCCTAATTGGCCCTAAGAGATTAGCACTGTAAAAATTTTGAAACACCATTTTGGTGCAAAAGTTGCCATTTTTAGGCAAGGCGTGAGTGAGAAGAGCAAAGGAGTTCACAAGGAAGGAAAAACACCAGCCTCTTTTTATACATTTTTTTTCACACCTTTGCAGATTGATTGTAAGTGAAGAGGAATTACTGGTGGCTGGGTGTAAATTAATAGCAGAATTAATTTTGAGTTATCATGGATGCGAAAATTAAGTGGCTGGCTTTGCTTTTTGAGAAATATAAATGGACCTTAATGCTTAATTGCCGAACAGAGCTCCTGTTATATAGCATTCTAGTTGTGTCTCCCCTTGCTGTTCTCTTTTGGAGGGTGGTCTCTGCCCCTTCTAATCAATAGGAAAGCATACTGGCAAAGAAAGTGGGTGATGGGCTATAGGGCCTGACATCATTGAGTAGCTTTTGGCAAGCTACGCTCTTCATCTAAATCCTCTCCCCCTTCCCCACCTGCAGCAATTGGGATCATAATGCTGACCTAGCTTATGGGGATTGTTATAAGCATTCCTGAGCAAGTACGATAAGTACCTTAAAAACTCTTTAAAAGCTACATATTTTCCCCACTTTTGCCTTGTTAGGTAGGTCACACATTTACGTGTGGTTCAGAATTTGTCTTGCATGCCAAAGCTATGAAAGTGCTCCTTCTCCCATTTCTATTGGAGTTATCTTGGTGTTGCACAAGCAGGTAAAAAAAGAAGAAGAAGCAAACAGACCCATCTTTCCAGTACATTTCACTTGATAGCTGAATGTTTTGAACAAAAAGCTTGTCGGTTGTACCTCCCTGTTGCTATCATAACCAAAGCTGCCTTGCATACCATAATGTTATGAAAACCTTGGCTGTTTACTTTCTCAGTCGCTGGTGTACAAAGAGGGGGAGAAAGAAGCTGAAAAAGAATAAGCTCATCTCTTGGCTGTGCTTTGGGAACAAGTCTCAAAATAGCCTTACAGAATGTCAACCAATGGGAAGCAAGAGAGGTGTGAAGCAACCGGTGGCTTCAATGACACCTTCAGCTCTTGTCACTAAGTGCTATCACTTCCCGGGGACCTCAGAAACCCAGTCCTAGTTGGCTAGCACAGCCTGGGGATCTGGTGTCACACCTGCTAGATAGTTGCTTGGCAGGTGCTCTTGTCGGTGCCCTTATACGGATGAGAGTTGCCCAATTGCATAACTCCCCTGCCTTCCATCTCTTTGCTTCTGTTTCTGTTCTTGCTATACATTGTGGATTCCAGGAAATGTGCACAAATAAGCCTCACTGCATGAGGCAGAAGGCTCTTTGGTCTCCCTGCCTATCTCACAGCGTTCCTGAAAAGCTATGCAGAACATTGAATCTTCACTTTGCCTGAGTATGTCAAGGCAGTTGAGCTTGCCTCCATGTTTTGAAGTTTATTACCTGAAAAGAACAACAGGAATAAAGAGTTGTCTTGTGTGTTACGCCACAAACACCGGAACTTGAAAAAGTTACAGTTTTAGACTACAATTTGTAGTCCAAAAAGCCACATCTCCTGTAGTGGATCAAGGATATCCTGTAGAGTTATCCTTTTCAGTGTACAGAATTAGAGAGTTGGAAGAAACCATAAGGGCCATCCATTCCAACCCCATTCTGCCGTGCAGGAATACACAATCAAAGCACCCCAGACAGATGGCCATCGAGCCTCTGTTTAAAAACCTCCAAAGAAGTAGACTCAGCTACACTTCAAGGCAGCATGTTCCACTGTCAAACAGCTCTTACTCCCAGGAGGTTCTTCCTAATGTTGAGGTGGAATCTCTTCCTGTAGTTTGAATCCATTGCTCTGTGTCCTAGCCTCAGGAGCAGCAGAAAACAATATGACAACCCTTCATATATTTAAACAGGGCTATCATATCACTTCTCAACCTTCTCTTCTCCAGGCTAAACATACCCAGCTCCTTAAGTACCTCCTCATAGAGCATGGTTTCCAGACACTTCACCATTTTAGTCTCCCACTTATCCAAAAGACAGGCATCTAAACCAATCAGAAGTTTCCATGATGGCTTGCCATAACACTAATAAGGTCCATACACTCCCCAGTTTAGTATACGATGGGGGACACCTGGCTGAACAAGACTATGTGTGAAAGGGATCTAGGAGTCCAGGTGGACCAGAAGTTGAACATGAGTCAACAGTGCGATGCAGCAGCTAAAAAGGCCAATGCAATTTTAGGCTGAATCAGTAGAAGTATAGTGTCTAGATCAAGAGAATTAATAGTGCCACTGTATTCTGCTTTAGTCAGGCCTCACCTGGAATACTGTGTCCAGTTCTGGGCACCACAATTCAAAAAAGATGTGGAGAAACTGGAGCGTGTCCAAAGGAGGGCAACTAAAATGATGAAGGGTCTGGAAACCAAGCCCTATGAGGAACGACTTAGGGAGCTGGGGATGTTTAGCCTGGAGAAGAGAAGGCTGAGAGGTGATATGATAGCCGTGTTTAAATATTTAAAGGGATGTCCTATTGAGGAGGGAACAAGCTTGTTTTCTGCCGCCCCAGAAACTAGGACCCGGAACAATAGGTGCAAGCTCCAGGAAAAGAGATTCCACCTCAACATTAGGAGGAACTTCCTGACAGTAAGGGCAGTTCGACAGTGGAACACACTCCCTCAGAGAGTGATGGAGTCTCCTTCCTTGGAGGTCTTGGCCATCTGTCGGGGATGCTTTGATTGGGAGTTCCTGCATGGCAGGGGGTTGGACTGGATGGCCCTTGTGGTCTCTTCCAACTCTATGATTCTATGATTCTAGTACCAGACTCCACTTTGACAGGACACAGCTATAAGATCTCCTAAGAAAGATCCATTTGGTGCTTGCAACCCCCTCCTGCTTATTTTCTGCACTCTGAGAAACAGGTACCCATTTTATATGCCTGCATTTCTTTAAAATAATGCTTGAAGCAGTTCTACATCTCCAGCTCATTGTAAGTACAGTGATTATGGAAAGAATTCCATTGTACCCAATTCCACGTCTGAAGGCAGGAGCAGTAAGGAATGAAAGCAAAGCAAAAAAGCAGCTTATTTATATACCGCTTCATATCACGCTATGGGATGTCTAAGCGGTTTACAACTGTGAGCTGATTGCCCCCCAACAGCTGGGTACTCATTTTAGCGACCTCGGAAGGATGCAGGCCTGAGTCGAGCCTCAGCCCTGGCTGGTATTGAACTCGCAACCTTGTGGTCTATGAGTGAGTGGCTGCAGTACAGGCATTTAACCACTGCGCCACCAGGACCTGTACACTAAATGCTTAGTCAGTTGCTGCCTCCAGAAACTGATGTTCTACTGTCAGGACCACACACTTGGTGGCCAGTGTGAGATTCTGTGTTTTGCATGGTGAGAGCCAGTGTAGCATAGAGGTTTGAGAGTTGGACTACAACTCTAGAGACCAGGGTTCGATTCCCAGTTGTGCCATGAAACCCATTGGGTGATCTTGGGCAAATCACATGCTCTCAGCCTCAGGGGAAGGCAATGGCAAACCTCATCAAAACAAATCTTGGCACAAAAACCACATGATAGGTTCACTTTAGGGTTGCCATAAGTCGGAAACAACTTGAAAGTAAACAGCAAATAAGCCCGTGAAGATGCTGAATGTACAAGGCCCCGAATTTAGGTAATTCTTACTTGCATTACCGATTCCTTTCCCAAAGAGGGAACTAACATCTACAGTGATACATTGGTGGGGATTGTTCATTAGAGTTTTAAAAGATCTCTCTTTTGGAGGTTGATTCACACATGCAAGTTTGTCACTTGGTAACTTGCACGTGTTGACTGAATCACTGAAGATCAGACCACAGGCAACACCCCTTTTCCCTCAAACACAGTGCTTTGCAAGAGCACTGACACACACATTGGGTTGTGAGTCATTGACAAATCAAGTGATCTATCAGAACGTATGCACCTTCCCTTTGACTGAAACCTGGAGAGACAGTTTATCCAAAGATACTTTTTGATTGCTTGGGATCACCAAACAATTGTCTTATGCAGTCATTGTGGACTTTGCAATAGCAATAGCATGGTAGGCTTGGAGTTGTTTTTCTTCTTCTTCTTTTTTCCTTCAGAATTCCTACCAAAAATAAGAAAAACAAATTTTGTCTCTTCGGTGTCTAGCATGATGGCAGCTGCCTACCAGATAGATCCAAGAGCTAAAGTAAACCAGTGCTGTTCCACTCTTTCCAGCTCCAGCTTAAGATTCCTGGTCCTGCAGCTGTTCTCACTTTTGCAAACAGGGATACAGTATCAGCAGGAACAGTTCTTCTCTGTCCCCAAAATCCGTGTTAATTGTAGAGTGTTCCTTAGAATGTCACCATGTATTGTGGCCTTATATTGGACAGCCTGTGCCATTGTTGCAAGTGTCATAATTCTTTTCCTTCCCATACATACTGTACCTTTTGTGACTTAGAGATAACTTGATTACTGTAGAACCACAGTGCAAACTATTGTCTGTACCGCTCTAGTCTAGGTGCACTTTTTGTTGTTGTTATTTGCCGTCAAGTCAATTGTGATTCTTTGCAAGTCTTTGAATGAGAGGCCTCCAGGATCCACGGTCATTGCCTTGCTCAGGTTTTACAAACTCAGGGCCATAGTCTTCTGTGGGTTTTTCAGGCTATGTGGCCATGTTCTGGAAGAATTTATTCCTGACATTTCCACTGTGGCTCACATCTTCAAAGGTATGGCCATGGGTTCCTTGATTGAATTAGTCCACTTGTAATGTGGCCGCCTTCTTTTCCTACTCTCTTCTACTTTACCAAGCATCATTGTCTTTTCCAGTAAGTCACGTCATCCCACAATATGTCAAAAGTATGTTGGCTTCAGTTTTGTCATCTTAGTTTCTAGGGAGAGTTCAGGCTTTTATTTGCTCTAGACCCATTCATTTGTCCTTTTAGCAGCCCATGGTATCTGTAGAACTCTTCTCCAACACCACATTAAAAATGAGTTGATTTTGTTCTTACTTTACCCCTGTAAACCACAAATGCAGAAAGAAACCATTCCAGTACAGTGCATACTATCATTCGCAACTCCTTTCCCTTTTAATGTGAATACTGGTGTTTTTTTAAAAACACACACACACACACGTCTACTTGCTCTTTGTCTTTGGTATTTGTCTTGTGCATTGCATAAAATTAGCTGCTGTAACCAATAAAACCACAGCACACCTATCCCTCCTTAACATCACTTTCATCTTAAAACAAGGTATTTGAAAAAATAGTGCATGGATGCTTGCATTTGCTTGGGGCTTATGTTTGCTGGTTGTCTCAGTTCGCCCACTGAGTAAACTTAAGATCCCTGGAAATGCAACTGCAGAGTGAATGAAATGCAGCTATTCATCCACTTGCTGGCAAGGGATTGTTTTTTCCTATATACATTCAGGCATGCACAGAAAGCGCTTGCTGCTCTCGTCATAGCAGGGAGGCTGAACAGCTCAGACTGCTTGCTGGCCTTCCATTGGGCAGACTTTGTTTTGTTTCAGTGATGCCTATTCTTTCTTTCCTCTTGCTCCAGGACTGGATGTGCTCAGGTATTTAATGTATGACACTTGGGGGGGGGGGATATGGAGAGCTGCAATGAATAGGCCGGTTAACAGGGTTCCTTTACCGCCTCTCTGCCCTCAACATCTGAATGCTTGCTCTGTTCAGGGAGCAATGGAGGCTGACAGAAGCAAGAACCAAAATGCTCCGCTCATTCATAAGCGCTCTCTGTGTGGTTGGCATCGGATTATCCATATACAGCTGATTCCATGTCTCTCCCACTGCTTTCTTAGCCTGCCTGAAGACAGAGTTAAGGCACAAAAGTCAGGTGTATTTTCAGCCTTGCTTTGTACTGAGAGACACCTTTGGATATAAAATGAAAAGATTGTGTAGGGTGGGCAATTAAGAATGTAGGAGAAGCAAAGACCTCGGTGTATTCATTTAGGATTAATTCACATTACTCTTAGCAAGTCATAGCAACCAAAGGTCATAGTTATCTTGTGCTGATTCTTGGCTGCACTGCCGCAAGCTGAGAGGCCTTTTGTGTGGCTGCTGACAGTTGCTGACCTCCACATGAGTCACATAGGGAAAACAGATTATCACCGTAGGCTTCGTTGTGGGAAATGTTAGCTGCATGCAGAGTTCTGAGTGTGGTAGCCAGTAGTTGCGTTACCACCTTTTCCACTGGCCTTGATAGCATGGGATGATGGAGATTGTAGTCCAGTTGATCAGGAGCCCACAGCTTTGGTAGAGAAAACAGCTGCTTATGGTTGCTGAGCGGGTTTCTTCTGTATTAAGGGGAAAGTCCTGTGGTACCTTAAGGGCTAACAAATATATTTTGGCATGAACTTTTGTGAATTACATTCTACTTTAGCAGATGCATGGACTATTATTCTCACTTGGCAAGTATGCATACACTGAGGAGAGCCAACTAGAAATAACACTGCATAGATCTGAGGAAGGGGACTGTACTGCACAAGAGCTGAAACCTTTATAAGTTTGTTTGTCTGACACATTTTGCCTGTCACCTCTCATCAGGGCCCCTGAGGTGTTGTACAGTGGGTAAAAGACATTGAAAATATAAAATACATGACTAAAATAATTAAAAACAAATTCTGCTTTAAAATAATTCTAAAATCACAGATAATTAGAAAAGAATTAAAAGTGTATCCTGTAGGGAACCATGAGAATCTCTTAACATTTTTCCTGTTTGTTGTATGCTTTCATGTCATTTCCGACATATGGCAACCCTATCACAGGGTTTTCTTGGCAAGTTTCTTCAGCCTCTCTCTGAGGCTGAGAGAGTGTGACTTGCCCAAGGTCACCCAGTGGGCTTACATGGCTGAGCCAGGTACCAGACTAATAGGAGATACTCCTGGAAATTCTTCATTAAACCAATCCGTCATGGGCAACTAATCCACAAACTGTCCTGTAATATTCCATCAGAACGGTTAAAATTTGGATAAGATTCTCTCAAATTTGGCTGAAATGGGGATTCAGCATTAGTCTCAACTAATTGGTATTTTGAGCCCAAAACACAGATATGCCTTAGAGTTGGTTGTGGCAAATTGCCCCTTTGCTCCATCATATGGGTCAGATCAGATTTCAGCCTTCAGTGAGCTGTGTGGAAAAAGTTACTCATTACAAACTGAAAATCAATCTGGCCATGCACCCGGTGGCCACCTGAACTTGCCATTCAAGCTGAACTGACTTCTCCCCTAGTTAAAGCTGCGTACTGGCAACACAATCAAGGAAAGCACAGTAAGCATCACAGAGTCAATATAAATATTCCAGGGACTCTTTAAATGCTTGTTCATTCATTTGTGTAAATCAGGGGTAGGCAACCTTTTTGAGCCAGGGGCCGGGTTGCTGTCCTTCAGACAATTGGGGGGCCGAAGCACCAAAAATAAATAAATAAATATTTTTTTAAAAAAAAAAAATTTTTTTTTAAAAAAATTTAAAAAATATGCATGCACACTCTCTCATCCCCAGAAAAGCCATGGCAAGCCCCCTGTGAAGATTTTGCCAAGAAAACCCCAAGAACAAGTAATAACAATAATCAATATCATCATGGCCGGGCCTTGGGTTGCCTACCCCTGGTGTAAATGATGAGTCTTTCTCATACAAGATACTGTGGCTAAGCAGATTTTTGAAGCCTCTGTCCATAATCCATGTTTTTGAAAACATGAATGTTGGGAATGTAGCATGCAAAGCTGCCTCTTGTTTCTCCATCTTCCTATTAAGGCTGAGACACAAAAACTTGTAGCAAGCAAAGTGTGCTAAAAGGTGGCTAAAATAGCTACACAAACTGTACGCTTGCTGCTCGACTATAAGAACTCTCCTAGAGTAGGAGTACAAGCACGTTCTTGCTTCATCCTTGTTCTGCCTCCCATGCTTTCCCTGTCCATCCCACCCCCAGGTCCTCTGTGTATGTATACAAACACATTCTTTTGCAATAGTTTATTTTAGCACACTGAAGCATGTGGTTGGACAGAAGCCAGTGAAGGGCAGGGGAGAGGCAATGCAATGTTCCTGTAAGTGCTATGTAGGGAATGGCTTCAAGGAAGCGAATCATCTTTCATGCACAAAACTAGTTAGCAGTTTAGCTACCTCTTTTGGCTTTGCTGCCTTTGCAGGAATTGTGTTTCTTTGTGGTGTGCCCAACTTTACATGTCTCTCCTCTTGGAAATCTTTCTGCATTGGTTGGGACCAGAAAAGGAGATAGCTACCTGTGAGTATTGCCAGAAGTACTATTAAAAGGAGCACAGTTTAGAGCTAGCATATAGTGATTTGAGAGTTGGACTATGACTGACTACCTGGTTTCGAATCCCAACTCAGCCGTGGAAACCCACTGGACAACCTTGGGCAAGTCACACTCTCTCATCCTCAGAAAAAGGCAATGGCAAGCTCGTCTGCACAAATTTTGACAAGAAAAATCCTGCAATAGGTTCACCTTAGGGCGGCCATAAGCCAGAAACAACATTAAGGTGCACAACAACAACAAGCATCTTTTATCCTGTTAACAGTTGCATGGAAAAACCCCAACAACCAATACAGTGCAGTGGTATGAGATGGGGAGCATCTCAGTTACATTGTTTAGTCTAAAAATAGGGTGTGTATCTGTCAAAGATGTAGCTTCAAGACCATAGAATGTAGTTACCTGAAACTTGACATATTTAAAAGGAGCCCAAGGATGAGCACTTCAGGTTATGTTTGAACCCCGTAGCACCATTTTCAGTCACTGAGTGGGTTTCTCAACTAGTACATGGGCTTGCAAATGATAATGGCTTAAAGCCAGGAGGAATCTTCCAAGAGACATAGGGACAAAATAGACGGGCAGGAAAAAGTGGCTTGAAGCTGCCTTTTCTGAAGCCACATTGAAACCCCACCAACTGACCGCCGGCTCCCAAGACGGCTGGAATGTGCATGTCATGACTACACAGCATGGCATCAAGCCACACCTCTGGATACTTTCTTTTTTTACTGTCCCCACCACCATCCCTGCACACCTTTACAGGAGTGCACTGCTGGCAACTGCCCTCCCATTGCATGGCCATCCCTGTGAACCTGCAAACATTCACATGTGCAGTACTTCATCGGGACAGGGCATCAGAGCAGAGGTGTGCCCATGCAGATGCCAGCAAGGTACAATCATGTCTCCTTTCACCCTCCCTTCACTCGATGCCCCCTCTTTGTTGGTCTGTTTTATGAATGTTGTATTCATCTCCATTAGAAGTTTCATGGTTTCTCTTTTAGGAATTGCCACCCCTACCACTTGTGTACGGCAGCTCTGTCCCTTTTAAGTGCACTCCTGCGACAGGGCGTTTACATGCACAATTAGGGTTAGGGTTTGGAAAGAGCGCCCCTTTAGAGCTGCACTGGTGTTGGTGCATTTGAAGCGAAGGTGCGCATTTTCCAGGAAGAAGCAGAAAAATTCAGCTTCTTTTTGAGATGGCTAGAGGATGCTTTCCGGCTGGCTTCAAAGTGTGCGTCATCTAAACGCCCTGCCTTGAAGCTGGCCTGAAACCTGCTTATTTTGCCTCTCTATTTCACCCCATAGTGATGGGGCTGGCCCTCCCACCTTTCTTTGGGGAAGATGCCTTCAACAATGGGTTGTCAGGATACTTCATGGCAGGAGATATACCTAGAAGTATGGACAGCCATTTCCTCTCTCAAGATGGGGGCAGGTATAACATACCCAACTCTTGACTGCTATGTAACTTTGTTTGAAGGATTTGATTTTGGTCTATCAAACAGGGTTATTCCACTCTGTCCAAATCAATTATTTTTGCCAGTCATTAATAGCAAGAACTATACAGTGATAGAAGAGATTTTCTTTCTCTCCCCTCCTTACTGAGACACCTTCCAGATCTCTGCATCGCTGGGCAATGATCAACTGATATTAAAATGAGCTCCTATCTTTTGTGTGCTTTATCTAACATTTATCAAGTGGTGTTAGGTTTCTTATACAGTACACTTGTTTGCACCGTTGGAAAGCTGTTTTGGGACTATTTTGACCTGGAAAAGGAAGCAATTGAAGGGTGTATCTTCTGTACAGGGATTTCCTAGGGCTTAGTTATTGACAATAGCTACATTAAGTTACAGTATCTCAGTATTTGGGAACCTTATCTGTTTGCCTTTGACTCATGTCTACATTGGAAGGCAGCCCATAAGAACCTCTAAAATTAAATTTAGTCTTTGAGCATGAAAGTTACATACACACACACACACTATTGAGGTAGAGCCATATCCTCTGAATTATCCTGATTTGGCAGGAATCATTGTCATTCCACATTTTCACCTGCTTTTACCTCCTCCACTTACCCCCTTTGTTCTCAGCTTACTTTAATTCCTGCAAAAATGAGTTCAAAGTGCAAAAGGAGTTTGCACACAATGAACTCAGGAAGGGAAAGAGGAGAGGCAGCAGTGGAATCTTGCCTTTCCCAGTAGACTAAGACAAAAGCAAACTACTGCAGCCTCTCCTAGTTTGTATATTCTTACTTATGAATAACTTTCCCCATCTTGACCATTGTCTAATGTTGATGGGCCATACGCGTCCAAGTTTTCATTGGTGAAATGTTGGAGGGTTTATTGATAAGATGTGGGAACTGATTGCTTTTAGAAAACCTTCAAAATTAGGGCAAGGATTACTTGAGCCACTAGGACATCAAGTAACTTACTCATAGCATATCTAGTCCTGGAATATAATTAAGAAAAAAGGAAAGATCTGTGTCTTAAAATACGTTTGTTTTAGTCTAAACAATGATATGTATGTAGCCTGCAATGAAATTCCAAACAATAACCCACACTAACTGACATCCAAACATACATAGAATAGGCATAAACATTTCCAGCAACTCAAGTGTATCCCAGGTCTAAGGTCATCCTCAGAAGCAAAATATATAATTTTGTACTACCAAAGGGATTTCTTAGCTTAAATTTAATAATTTTTTTCAGATTGTGATCTGTATTTCCAGAAATTTATGTTAATTTATTTGGATTAATTTTTCAATGCTTTCTGTTACTGTAATGAGCATTGGCTATAAAAACGTGACTGGTTGTAATTTTGATTAATATATACTAATCAATCTAAAAGGTTATTTTCCTGAATACTATAGCTCCTTCTTAATATATATATATATATATATATATATATATATATACTTTTAAAAAAATAAGGATAAAAAACCAGCCTTGGAAGACTTGAACATGTGGACCAAATAACCTAATGTTCTTCTTTTATATGGCCTCTGGTTCCACAACTACAGTGACTCTGTCTTGCCTTCCATGCCCTATTTGAACAGGAAATATATAATAGAGTTGCAGCCATTCAGAATGTTAGATCACAGGAAAGTACTTACCTTCTCAAGTTTTTTAAAGCTCAAAATAACTGGTAGGTGCATATATTCCAGCTTATTTCCTATCTGCATTAACAGCTCTGTATTGTGAAAAGGGTCTGCTCTTTTAGAGCTGAAATCAAACATAAATGTAGGTTTGCTTTCAGGCATATGTAATCTTTAAAGCGATCCCTTTGATTGCATACCACAATGTATACTGCTATCAAATCGCAAAGCAAGAATGGATGCAGAGGTATTTTCAAGGCAAATAAATTATTTAAGGAGACATCCTTAAATATTCTGTAATACTGAGTATTTGTAAGGAAAAAAATCACCTATTTCATAGAGTAATAGATGGTCCTTAATCAGTTGTTTCATACAACATCCAATGTTTGCTTTGACTGCTATTGTATTTTGTTTATTAATTTTGTTTACAGTTTTACCAGTACAATATTAAATCAATGATGGACGAGCAAATTAAAAACTGTCCGGAGAGAGTTACAAATTCAGTTGAACTAAAATGTAGAAAACATTTTTGATACAGGAGAAAATGCAAGTAATGACATCTTTCCGTAGATTGATTGCTGTTCATCCAAGCTAAAGCAAACTCACTGAATCATTGGGATTTACTTATCATTCAACAATTAATTCAGTGAATCTACTCTAGTTGAGACTGACCATAGGATTCAGACCTTTGTTTTAAAAACGTATCCTGTTCTTCAACAACAGCAGACTCCTGAAGTAGTTTATATAATCAACAAAAACAAGATAGTCCCTGCTCACAATCTAAAAAGACAGGATACAGGAGGAAAAATGAAAGCTGAAGAAAGAAGAACAAACATGTGGTTTGCCATTTAGGCTGACAATAGAGCCTATTGCTCATCTCATCTTCTGCCTCTGCTGTAGCCTGATAGCTAACATATAAGGCAAAACTGCAAATGAAAACAATGGCATTCTGTATAAAAAAACGGAAAGCATTTCAGAACAGCCATCCAGTTGTGATCTTTGTTTGGAACAGTAAAGTACACTGGCTTTAGATTAAAAACCCCAAAACTTTTCCCCTCTCTTTGTTGATGAACTAATACTGTTCTGTGCCCTTTGATTTCTTTCTCTGTTATCCAGAACTGGAAATCCATCTCATTATATGTCTAAGTTCATTGAACTGTTTAACCATGGAAGCTTGAAGGCTTGTGGATCAAGTGGCACATGTTCACCAGTTTTAATCCCTGTTGCTCTAGTGGCCATAGCTACATAAATCATTTTGAAACAACATTGTAAAACACAAAATGAACTCTTTTGTGTTTTTGGTTAACAGTTTATACACTGATTTTCTACAAGATTTTGATACTGCTTGATTTTATTGTGTAAATGACACTTCTACTACAGTAGCTAAAGAGGTAATTACCAGCTACCTATCTTCCATTATTTTTAGAGGGCATCAGTGCTGGAAACTTTTAATGTACTATATTTATTTAGTGTTTATAGAAGGTTACCCCTACATTGTGAGAGACCTGTCAGAATGTGCTGGTATTTATGTACCTCCTCCATCATAGGTAATATGTACAGTACTATAGATATATCCAGGATTTCTCATTTTTCTGTACATTATAATAGCATTATCCCATCTGTAGTTCTGGCTTTATACAAGGCTTTAGTAAACTCTGTAGGGGCATCCTCTGTGTTTGTTCAAGCACAATTTTTGTGCATCTGAGAATATCCATAAATACTTTGCTCACTCCTGTCTCTCTAGTCTAACACCTTCTTTCCAAAAGTAAAATATCAAGCTAGATGTTTCTGGAAATCTTGCATCCCAAGGCATGAAGGTTACAGTCCACTCAACAATTTGGAACCATTTGAGAGAGGAAAAAAATCCTTTCGTAATGCTGATTTATACAGACCTATTTTTTGTACACTTATGTAAATGGCTTGAAAGTAGAGTATTTAAATACCATTATGCACCACAGAGGACATTGCTGTTAAGTGTACAAAGTACGAAAAATTCTGCCCAGTCCTGCATGATAACTTAGAAGTAAGTCCCACATTGTTCAATGGTGTGTAAAAGTTTGCCAGTAGTGTTTTAGGGTAGGACAGTCTTCAGAAACAAAAGTAACATTGAGGAGAGGGGGAAGGTACAACTGGATTTTCAAAGTAGGGACAAGAATATGAAGGAAAAATAGCCAAAAGATTATTCTGCATAAATTGTACACTCACAACTAGATTGAAATTAGGGGTTACAATGTCTCTATAGTCTTCTGTTACCAGATGTGCATCCCCTATTTTTAAGCAGGGACGGGCAATGTGCAAACCACAGGTTACAAGGAGCCGTCAGGGTCATTTTTGTGGGCCAGGCCTTCCCAGGGATCAAAGAAAATTTTCAACAATTTTCCTTGCTCTCCAGTATAATCTCTAGGGAGTGTAGAGGGTGTTTCCACCATGTCTGGAAGCCCCTTGGGTCCCCAAGAGCCTAAATTTTAAAATGAGTCTCCAATTTTTTCCATATATATATATATATATATGCCTCCAGAGGGACCAGGAAGACTTATGTCTCCTAAAGACTTGTGATTGTTTTTTAATCCTGTGGGTGCAGATAAATTGTGGAGCGTGGCCTGCAAAGGTGTAGGGGGGGGGGCTAATGCAGCTCCCTAGCCTTCCACAGTTGTCCTGTTTTAAAAGAGAGAGAGAAAGAATACACACTGGCTAATGTTACTGCAGTGGTAAAGATCTTGTAGCAGCAGAGACCAGGGCTGCATCTGCACTGCATGAATAATCCAGTTTGACATCAGAGCTCTGGTGCCACAGCAAACTACAAATCCCAGAATCCCATAGCATTGAGCCATGCCAGTTAAAGTGGTGTCAAACTGGATTTATTTTTTATATTATTATTATTATTATTATTATTATTATTATTATTATTATTAATGCAGTGTGGATGCAGCCCAGGAGGTAGCAAGGAACCTGGGAGCCCTTGCAAATAGGAAAGCTGCATGAATACTAACCCCCTTTTAATTCTGTTTTTGAGGATGCTTTCCACCTTTCTAGTCTGTAATATGGATGTGTATGGGGAAGTCTTTAACCAGTGTACATTTCTTCTTCCAGTTGTGTGTGCTCTTCCATATTTACCACATTTGAGTAAGACTTCCACTTTTTAAAGGAAGTCTTTTTACTTTTGATAACTTCCCTGACTCAGCTCATTTGCCACCCTAGGAGCATTCTTCTCCCCCTATTTTGGAACCAGTTTCTCTGAAGTAAGGATTCCTTCTCCACTTCTCTTGGTGTTACGGTGTTGAATAATCCCTGACTCTTGTCTTGGTGAGGTCTGACCCTTTTGTTTCTTCCCTTCAACTTCTCTTGAACCGATCTGCTCTTCTGAGCTATTTCCTCTTTCAAAGTTAAACATAACGGTACTTTCTGGGAAAGTTACCAGGCATGAAAATGTTCGGTTTGAGAATGGTGTGGTCATAACTTCCAAAGTAGTTCAACCACATTTAGATACCTCACGTTTTGGTGACTGAACAGAGGACCTCATGATTATAAGAGGAAATGAAGAACATGCCAGCAGTCATACCCTTTCAATCACATGATTTATAATTGTAAACCCTATGAGTATTTTTGGTCCAGTGGGAAGGGGATATACATGCAAGTTTGGTTTGGAAATAGAGGGAGAGCTGGAGGCAAGTTGCAGTTGCCAGCGCTAAGGAGTGTAAGTCCTTTTCACTTGGAGTAAAGGTTTTAAGGTTGCAGCCAACCCTGCAGTAATACTGAGTAGCAGTCCTGCAGTCAAGGTTTTTGCACTGGGACATCACTGAATGCATGGAATTTTTGGGATAAAATTTAATTTGTATTGATGTGTGTGTTTATGAGAGGGGAGAGCCAGTGTGGTGTAGTGGTTTGAGTGTGGACTATGACTCTAGAGACCAGGGTTCGATTCTCAGCTTGGCCCTGAAACCCACTGGGTGACCTAGGGCAAGTCACACACTCTCAGCCTCAGGGGAAGGGAATGGCAAACCTCCCCTAAACAAATCTTCCCAAGAAAAACCCATTATAAGGTTCCCTTAGGGTCACCATAAGTGGGAAACAACTTGAAGGTACGTAACATTAAAATATGAGAGAGAGAGTTTCAAATGCAATCATGTTTGCAGTATTCATAGTTGGCCCCATAGAACCCAGAAAGAAATATGGTGCGGTCCATTTTTGTGTAGATGTTGATCTGCAGAAGGTTTACGGGGTGCAGTCAGCTGCTTAATTTCTGCTTCTCATTTGACTCCTGCAGCTCTTTTTCTGGTATATAAAAGACCTGGTCCCCATTAATTAATTAATTAATTACATCAAGGATTGCTTCTTTTCTGGTTAGCTGTATGAGTGACTGCTGTAGCCTATAGACATTAAGCACATCCAGAAACATTGTCTCCCTGTTGGGAGGATAATTGAAATCACTTGTTTTTGAAACCCACTCTCTCCCCTTCAAGTAGAGGTGGATATGGCAACAGGCACAAATTACATTTTAAAGTACAATTAGACTCAAAACGCACGAATTTTACAAAAGAACTTCATCCAACATCTGCTCTGCCCATTTAAAATGTGTGTGTTTCCCCAAAGGTGCTGAAGCATAATAAATGTGAGACATAACAGAATAAACGCAAAGGGGAACCTTGGAGGGGGGGACTTCGGTGTCTTCCCCAGAGTGCCAGGTGGAATTACTTCATTTACCTCACAACTTTTCTAAGCAAAGGGGGAGGAAGAGAGACGTAGGTGTTCGCTCCTCTTTAATACGTGTGGTAGTGAAAATACAAGTTATTTTGGCCACTTCCTGTCATGCCCCAAACCAGCCCCAACATGTCTGTAGTTTCCTGGCAGTAATATGGTGTGAAACAGTTTTTTTCACAGCTGTTGCAAAAGCTCCTTGATGCCGTCAAGAGTTCTTTTGAAATGAGTGAAAGAGCTAGTTTAGTTGGCAAAGTAGCCTCTGTGGAAGAAGAATGGGAACTGATAGCAATAGCAGAGGTTTTGTCTCCCTCAGCAGAGAAGGGACCCAGAAGGTTCTGCTTCCAAAGATTGGGAGCCATAGTTTTTTGTGGGTTTTTCAAGCTGTGAGGCCATGTGCTAGAAGAATTTATTCCTGACATTTCTCTTGCATCTCAGCTGCGCGCCCAGGGAGGAGCTGAGGGCATAAAACACCGCCCTTCACCATCCCTTCCCTGGCAACACACAGCAGCAGCAGCGCTTTGAGCCGCGGGAGGAGGACTCTGCCGGCCCATGCAGCCCCAGGAAGAACAGCTGTGCGCCCAGGGAGGAGCTATGACAACACGGCTGTGGCCGGAGCGCGGCCAGGAAGACCTTAAAAGCCCTCCGGCTGTCATCCCTCCCGTAAACGGAACAGCTACGGCTGCGACGCGAGCCGGAGGCCGAGGCAGAGGCGCTAGGACCGCCGGGGACAACACCTTCCCCAGCAACACAGCGGTGGCTGGAGCGTGGCTGGAGAGACTGGGAAGAGTTTATAATCCCTCCCCAGCAACATCTTCCCCGCAATAATGCAATTATGCATTATATATTGCTCATTGTATTTTTATAGTGTATATTGTATATTTTAATAATTGTTTTTTAATTTGTTTGTTGATTTGTTTTGGGGGTGGGGGTGGGTAGGAATGAGGGAAGGGATCTTAGTGTTGTTATTTGTTTGATGTTCGGGGAGGAGGGAATGATATTGTTTAATTTGTTGTAATTTACTGTTGTTGTTCACCGCCTAGATTGGCTTGCCAGAGGGGCGGTATACAAATAAATCATATTATTATTATTATCTGTGGCTGGCATCTTCAGAGAAAGATGAAGATGGCAGTCACAGATGCAGGCGAAACGCATTCTCCTGTCAATTGCTCTCTCCTTTATTTAAGTTTGACTTTCTACAGATTATTTTGCCTTTGTCAGATGCCACTTCTGAAAGTTGGACTCTGAATTTCAGCCCTTTACATTGCAGAACGTCAAATAAAACCCTCTGTTTCAGGATACTGCAGCTCAACTGGAGTAGGATGGAAAATCTGTCAGTACTAGTTTCTGCCTGTGTCTCATGTTCCCAATCTTCTGTTCCTGATGGCATCTTTCTGCAACATTTTGCAGTTTGTTTGTTTGTTTGTTTTGTCTTTGCAACCATCTTCATTTAATTTTCTTCTCCATAGTAGTAACATTTTTTCAAAAAATTTTGTTTTATTAAAACAAAGCTTCATTATACACATTCTGTTGAAATATTACATCTTCTGCAATCAAAAATTATAAAAACAAATTTATGCTTATATTGCTTTAAATCATTTCTGGAAAACACAATATTTCAAGCTTATTTTCCTTCTCAACAATATATTAAAGTTGCTAATAGCCTAAACTAATTACATTTTCACATTCAAAGTATACCTAGCTCTCAAATGTATATATCAGGGGTAGGCAACCTTTTTGAGCCAGGGGCCAGGTTGCTGTCCCTCAGACAATTGGGGGGCCGAACCACCAAAAATAAATAAATAAATAAATAAATTTTTAAAAAATATATGCATGCACACTCTCTCAGCCCCAGAAAAGCCATGGCAAAACCCCTGTGGAGATTTTGCCAAGAAAACCCCAAGAACAAGTAATAACAACAATAATCAATATCATCATGGCGGGCGGCAGCGGAGGCGGCAGAACTGGCCCGGGGCCGGTCCAAAGGGCCTTAGGTTGCCTACCCCTGCTATATATCCTTTAACATTTCAGTTTCATTTGGCTTTATACAGATTAGTTGGCTTTTGTCAGCCTGCCATTTCTGAAAGCTGGACTCTGATTCAGCCCTTTACATTGCAGAACGTCAAATAAACGCTTCTTATTTAGTATACTTGAGCTCAACTAGAGTAATATACAGTGATGCCACTCCAAAGTGGGAATGGAAAATCTGTCAATACTAGTTCCTTTCTGTGTCTCGTGTTCCCAGACTTCAGTTCCTGCTGGCATCTTTCTGCAACATTTTGCAGTTTGCTTTTAAAAGTCTGCACAATAATCTATGAGCATTTATGTGTGTATTTCTCCTACTAAGCACATTTGCATTTTTGCATGCAGTTTATAACGTGCACAGTTTTATATAATAATGTGTTTCTCTTATAGAATGCTTTCCTCCTCCCCCCCCCCCCCCATTGTACCTATTTTTGTGTGCACTTCTCTGTAATATAAACATTTTGGTATAATGTGAAGTCGTAGGCTTTCATGGCCGGCATCCATAGTTTTTTGTTGGTTTTTCAGGCTGTGTGGCCACGTTCTAGAAGAGTTTCTTTCTGACGTTTCGCCAGCATCTGTGGCTGGCATCTTCAGAGAAAAAAAAAATTGGTATAATTTTTGTTTGTTAGTTTAGAGCAGGGGTAGGCAACCTTTTTGAGCCGGGGGCCGGGTTGCTGTCCCTCAGACAATTGGGGGGCCGAAGCACCAATAAATAAATAAATAAATAAATATAAAAAATAAATAAAAACAATAAAAATATGCATGCATACTCTCTCAGCCCCAGAAAAGCCATGGCAAAACCCCTGTGGAGATTTTGCCAAGAAAACCCCAAGAACAAGTAATAACAACAATAATATCATTATGGCGGGCAGCGGCGGCGGCAGGACCAACCTGGGGCCGGTCCAAAGGCCTCGGGGGGCCGCATCCGGCCCCCGGGCCTTAGGTTGCCTACCCCTGCTTTAGAGAATTGCATCACAAAAATTCGAGAAACTTGAATTCCTAAAACCAACTGCACAGTAGGCATATTGACCCTGGAAGTGTAATTTAGGTAAGTTTCTGTCAAAATGTGGACTGAACAAAAATTTTCGTCATCCTTAATCCAAAGAAAGGTACAGCTTGATTCTCCCCACGTTTCCTCCCACAGTGGCTGGCGACTCCCATTTAAATTCAATTTCAAAACAGCAAAAAAGAGTATTTCAAACACTAAATGCCATGTGGAGCAGCCTGCTGGAAGCTTTAAAAGGATGGGGCCAGCCTAACTTCCTTGGATATCAGAGCTTCACAGTTAAGGTGCTGCTATTGGATTCACTGCCCTACCGATGTGGAAGCCAGAAGACCCACAGATCTGAATGAGATTTGCCATGCTTGTATATGAGTGTGCGTTCATATTCCCAGTCTCTTTGTTTGGAAGTAAGGCCTATGGAGTTCATTGAGGCTTTCTTCTAATGCATTAGTTGTTGAGAGAGATTTGCTATGCTTAAAGTTGGGTGCAACATTAAATTTGAACCATCATGAGAGATATGTCTTGATCCTCCTGTGCTGGGTGATTTGTCTCCAGTCCACTCCGCTGGACCAGTTCACTTAACTGGATGTGTCTCCCTGTACTGAACTTGGCACCACATTAGTTACTAGAAGGAGACCATTAGCAGCCTTGCTATGCCAGGTCATGGTTCCTCTTTGGATGACACAGCGCTCGCTGCTGCTGGGGCAGGTGCAAGTCTCTGCCTGCTCTTGAGTCTTCTCTCTCATCTCTTTGAGAAAAATTGGCTTTGAGGACAGGATTTAGGAGTGGATTTGATGTGTGGAGCTCTACTGATCCTCTATACTAGAGAAAAGGTCTATAAAGTGCAGCCCAAGGGCCCACCAGAAATCTTTTCTCTAAAATGACTTCTGTGGAGCATGGAGGGCATTTCCACCATGAGGTGAGACTGGGTCAGTTTAGTCTGAGGAGAGGTCTTCTTTTGAATCGGAAGTGACTTCTGCTCACTTCCTAATGTTAAAAAGGCTCCTCTGGGGCCTAAAATGGCCCAGAAAGGGCACAAAACAATAAGAAAAAATACCCCCATGTCTTCTATAGGGTGTTTGAGCACAATTTATTTATTTTGCAGGAGTTAGTGGGTGAGTGGGGGCGGTATGGCCCTCCACGGTGTCCTTTGGGACTAATGCAGCCCCTAGCTTTCCACAGTCCCCCCCCCCCCCCCCACACTCTTTAATATTCTTTGTGCTCCACATTGCAGGAGCAGATGAGTCCAGTATCAGTTCCCGTCTTGTGGTCTTCAAGTGGCTTTCCTCTCCTGAAAGAAGGAGGGGAGACTAATCCAAACCACCAAAACAGTCATTCAGGAAGTGTCACTGAACATTTAGTTTGCTTCTTCTTTTTTGATCATTTTAATCCTAAGAGGGATGGGGATGTTTGCTAATAACATGGGCCAGAGTCCTGTTGGGGATTTATGCCATCACAGCAGTCCATTATACTGGCATAAGATGTTTTTTGGAGTGGTATGTAACTAAAGGATGAGGTGGGTGATAGCAGAAAGAGCTGTCTCTGTCACCAGAGAAAGCTGCCCTGCCAGATAACAAGCAGCCTAGAACCATCAAGGCATTTTTCTCTCTTGCCAGAACTGGCTTTTACTGCTGTTCCTTCTTGTGGGAATACCTGTGGCCATTTTACTCCTCCTGTCTGGTAATGTCGGTGTGCTGCAGTGGCATCACTAGGGTTGCTGTCACCCGTTGTGGTAGCTCATGGTGTCACCACCACCGCCCCATTGACCTCTTCCCCTACCACACCATACAGAATCCTTAGCAGTATTTTTTTGGGGACGAATGTTACTCATAAATCATAATTCCTATATATCACTGAATGTAATGGTAAGAGTTATGACATAAAACAATTAGCAAAATTAAATTATACCTTTAAATTACAATAACATATGCACAGCTTCCATGTATTTACATGTACATGTAGTTTCATGTGGTTAAACTGAACATCTGGTAACATTTGAAGATGTTAAAGAAAATTTTAAAAGATTTTTTTAATTATTTAAAAAAATAAAAATTAATTTAATTTAACAAAAGAAAACTGGCACCTCTCCTTTCTCCCACTGAGTCTCACCTCACTCACCCCATCTCTTTAGCATTTTGAAAGGGCACAGGCAAACACCACAGCTATTTTTGCCAAAAGGCAGATGTTTGGGGAGCAGAGGGGTCACCCCACCTTAGGGTGTCACCTGGTGCAGCCCATACAACCCTAGTGACACCCCTGGTGTGTTGGCAAGCAGGAGAGTGTCCCTGGCTTAAAGGACAGGAAGACAGTTCAGGGCAACTTAGTTAGAACTCAGCTGCCAAAAAAAAAAAAAAGCCTTAAAGTGGGAATGATCTTTGCAAGAGAACAGCTGTAAACATTTTATTCCATTGTATACCACCTAGAGAATGTGTATGAAGCACACATTTTGAGCCTTAAAATGCAATATAAGCTTATCGCACAACACTTAAAGAACGGGAACGGAACGGAAGGGAATGGAACAGAGCAAAAGCACATTTTACTGCACAGGAGAAGGCCTCCGATGCCGCCAAGAGTTCCCAAGCCATTCCCCAGCCGTTCCTGGCAGCCGATTTTTGAAGGACGGTTCAAAATCATTCTTCAAAATCGGCTGCCAGGAATGGCTGGGGAACGCCTTGGGGACTCCCGGCGGCATCGGTGTCATTCTCCTGTGCAGTAAAATGTGTTTTTGCTCCATTCCATTCCCTTCTGTTCCGTTCCGTTCCTCTTCTTGTAAGTGCCATGCGATAAGCTTAACTGTTGAGAAAAGTTGAGAAAAGATCCAGAATTACAAATTTGTGGTAGCTTGAAACCTAGGCGTTCTAGCTCTTCTAAACAAAGCAGCCATTCCTAATTTGTCTGTTAATTTTTGACACTTGGCCATACTTAGTGGAGCAAAATAAGAAGTTATAATAAGAGATTTTAAATTTCCTCATTCATCTATTATATTCAAAATAGTAGAGCAGATTGCTGGCTTTTCTGTTCCCCTTTTCCTCCCTTGTGATAACACCAGGAAGCAATTTGTAACTTTCCTTTTCTCTTTTGGCTGGTATTTGACAACAGTTTAGAAGGCAGGCAGGCAGGCTGTATGACTCACTCTGCTTGTGTTCTCATTCCTCAAGGGCAGGAGGAACTGAATATACAGTAAATGTAGTAGTATTTACAGCACTGGTAAGCTGCCTGCTTTATTTGGTGAGAGAAGCACAGTAACTGTGTGGTGGGGTGGGATGCATATCCATACCCATATTCATTGGGAAGCTTGGATCCAGAACTTTCCATGTGAGGATAGTACATGTAATATAATTGCATTGAACTTATTAATGTAATTACATTGAATGGCTTAATGAACCTTGTAATGATAAGTTTTATGGACTCCTTGGGTGGGATGGCTCTAGACATATTTAGAGTAGACCCATGAGAGCCAATGCAGTGTAGTGGTTCGACCTGGGCAACTAGGGTTTGAATCCTCCCTCAGCCTTGGAAGTCTGCTGGATGGCATTAAGTAAGTCACATTCTCTCAGCCTCAGAGGAAAATGAAGACAAACCAGTTTTGAACAAATCTTGCCAAGAGAACCCCATGACAGGTTGCCGTAAGTCAGAAATAACCTGAAGCTACAACAACAACAAGAGTGAATCCCATTCAAATCAATGAGGCTTAAGACTGAACCCAGTTATTTGAATGGTTCTGCTCTAAGTATGGCTAAGTCTGGATCCAACTCCTGTTATGTAGAATTGACTACTGTGCACATCTGTAGTTTAAGGATGGCCCCAAGCTGCTTTAGAATTCTTGCTGGCCCTATAATATCAGGGTGTTGAAATTTTTGCAGGCGTGTCTTGAGTCTACATTAACTATATTGTTTTTTCCCCATCAGCAGTGAATGTTCAGAGTGGCCTATTAGAAGTCAAGCATCTGCCCAGATACCAACAATGCAGGGGACAATGGGATGGCTGATCCTTTTCCCCCATTGCATGTGTGAGCAAAGCAGAGAGGAATGCCAATCTGCACTGCAGTAGTAGTGCATACAGCAATGGTGTTTTATGTTACTAAAATGAATGCTGCCTGGGCAGGTAGCTGGAAATTACTGTGCAGCCATTCACCTTATGTTAAGAGTGTTTTCTAAGCAATACTTTGGGTGATGTTTTCTGTGTCTATAAACTGAATGGAGAGTCAAAAGGTAAGCCTTGTTCACATCACTCAGCCGTCATGAGTTAATAGAAACTAAAAAGCATCTTCCACATCATGAGTGGAAAAGCCCTCTGGGGATTTTTACTGCTTTTCTTCATGGAGAAGCTAGCTAGTAATTGGGAGCTGGTTGGTATAAATCACGTGTGGCAAAGAAGAGACAGAAAATGGACTCAGGATACAAATATGGGTTTCTGTAAATAAATCCTGAGATTCATTTGCTGCTGCTTGGGCAACATAACAAAAGTTATTTGAGAAGTAAAGATTTTTTTCACCATTTACTATGGTATCCCAGCATGGTCCTAGCAAAAATGCATTTATCGCCCATCACTTTTCAAAGCACCTCCATGTGGTCTTCCGTGCATTCACTAAATAGGTATTTACGGTACCTCATATGGAAGTGGTAGTTTTAGAAATCTAAATATTCTAGGGTTTGTGTTCTTGCAATTGGTTAGGCCATTTGAGGGCAAGATCTTGCATGGCACAATGCAGAGTAACAGTTTTGCAGTCTGAACCACACTACATCTCTCCTTTCAGCCCCCCCATGGACTCGCTGTTTAGCTGCTTCAGCCCCCCCACGCCACCCCATGGCCCTTTCGGTGACTGGTGGAGTGTGTGGGAGGTCAGAGAAGTGTATCCAGACGCAGACTATTGATGTCCTCCACTGAAATCTGTCAGGGTCTTTCAGAGGTCTCAGCAGATGAAGTAATGACTGTATTTTGGCTACATCAAGAGTGGACAACTGTGGAAGACTATCTGGGGCACAGTAGCCCACCAAGAGACCTTGAATAGCCACACTCCTCTGCTCCTGCAAAAAGTCAGATTGCTTCCACAAAAGCTCTAAAGGGGGGTGGGGTGGGAGTGTAATTTTGGGCCTTTCTGGGGGCCCAGAGGGCATTTTGAGGCACCCCCTTTTCCCCCCCTATTTTTGCAAAATTTTGTTTTGGTTCTTGATGAGCCCAGTGGAGTTCCAAGCATGGTATAAATGCCCTCTACACCCCCTAGATATTGCTTTTGGTAATTTTAGAGCAAGATATTTGTTAAATATATATATCAATTTTTTTAAAAAATCTGATATTTTATTTTATTTTTGCTCCTCTGGAGCCCCCACAAAAACAGCCCTACAGGCCTCTTTGCCCATCACTGGACTATATGAACAGATACTTCTCTGACATCTTCCCTCCAGCCACAAAATGTTTAGCAACAGCTAAATGGTTGGAGTGCTGATGGTTGGCGAGAGAACCAGGGGAACCCAGCAGATCTCAGCACTGAAGTCATTTGTTTCATATCTGTTTGTGGGGATGTAGCCAGATGCTTCTGCAATTTTCCTGCTCCCCACGAAACACTGAATGGTTATCTGGACTTCAGAGGCTGTACTGTAAGTCGGGTCGGTATATGGCCCACCTAGCATGGGTTTGTCTCTATAGACCTACTACACTATGCTCACAGTGTCGCAGTCTATATTAATTGGCTGAGAAAATCTTGTGATTATTTGAGGGGCAGGAGTCCTCCAGGAGTGTTTTAATCCAGGGTGTATAATATCCTGTTGGTAACCAAATGCCAAAGACTTCCTAAATTAGCACGATGACAGCATGACCTCTGTAGCAGACTAGTAGTTGGTACATTAACCAGATTTCTTCACATGGGAAGGCAGCTTCTAGCATGCCCCTGCACAAAACAAACTGCCACAGGAAACATCTTTGACAAAGGAATATGTCAAAAGCCAGCAGGAAAATGTTACTAAATTGCAGGTAATGTTGCTTGAATACTGTTCTCCTCCCATGTTTGTTTTATGGTTACCTGGAAAGCAGATCAGGCTTTAAAACAGGTCTGAAGGGTATTTGCCTGACCCACCTTTCTGTAGTTTGTTGACAAGGTTGATCTTCAGCTTTGAAGGTACTCAAAACATGAGGGCTAATCCATCAACCCTGTGGGTGGTTCCTGTTCAAATAGTTAAATTTGTTGTGTTTGTTATCTCCCCCCCCCAAGAAAATGGAAACTGCAAAACTGTTACTCTGCATTGTGCCATGCAAGATCTTGCCCTCAAATGGCCTAACCAATTGCAAGAACACAAACCCTAGAATATTTAGATTTCTCTGAAGATGCTGGCGAAACATCAGAAAGAAACTCTTCTAGAACATGGCCACACAGCCTGAAAAACTCACACAAAAAAAATGGGAAGAGCTTCTTGTAATTATTCATGGTTTCCCCATTTTTATTTATTCTTTCTTGGCCAGATTCAGCTGCTTTTAATAACTAGTGGCAAGGAGCAATTTCCCACAAATTAATCTAAAGTTTGCAAGCTGCCTAAGCTGATGGCCATTACATCCTCTGTATTATTCAGTTCCATAACTTATTTATTGTGTTAAGAAGTATCTTGTTGCTTCCGTTCTAGCAGACCTATTCATATTGGTCCTTGAAACTGTGGAACTCTAAAACCTGTTCAGTGCTACCCAAACCCTCCTCAGTAATATTCACTGCAATGAATTTGTCCTGTTTTTGCATCTTCCATTCCATGTTGATAAGTATGTGTTTCCAAAATATGTAATACAGCAACATAGACACAGTGTGTGTGTGTGTGTGTGTATATATATAATGTGTTTTGTGTGAATTCGCAGATGACCACTCGAAGAAATACCGTTACAGGTAAGCAACCTGTCCTTCCCAAATAGCCTAAGTGCACTTATACTCCATACATTTTCTAGCAGCTTCCCATTAAGGTGGGAAAACTCAACCATCAAGCAAAATGCTCAACCAGTTCAGAATTAATCTGATGTTTAAAGACTGTAATATGTATATTGAAGGTAGTGTTATTATACAGGTCATTATCATGGCATACATTGCTGTAATAATTATGTGTGGCACAGTGGAAGGTATTGCGGCATAATAGCAATGGGAATACTAGTAAGGGAAAATGACATTTCTTGGAGGTTCTATTATATGCCAGGTACAGCTAGCTACAAGAGTTGGGAGGATTTCTGGGCAAGGCATCTCTCGGCTTTTGCTGAGAGATGCAGCATGGACCATGGAGAAAGCACCTACATGTTGCAGACCCTGAGAATTCCCTTCATGTGATTCCACAAGCACCTGTGACGCTGTCCCCAAACGTAAGTGAGAATGCAACCTCTTAAGCCTTTTCTCCCCTGCAATGGGCAAAGAAAGTATCAGCATGCTAGGCCTCAATGAAACAGAGCTCAGTCCTGTTTTGTTTAGGGTCAACTAGGATATTCAGAGAACTGGTGCTCTTGCTCTTACGCCAGGGGTAGGCAACCTTTCCCCTTTAAGGGCCGAGGGACTTCAGCTCCCAGAAGCCTCAGCCATGTTGGCCAATAGTCCCATGTTGGCCAATAGCTCCTGGGATTCTGGGAGCTGAAGTCCCTTGGCCCTTAAAGGGGAAAGGTTGCCTACCCCTGTCTTAAGCTGTGTGCTTGTGAATTAAATAAGTTAAACAAGTTCTTCTCTCACTGTCAGTTGTTTCATGCAGTGTTCTGCATGAAAATGAAGATGGGAGTGGTGTTGTCACGGGGTATTGCCAGTCTTTGGTGCCTAGCCAGGCAGCCACCCCAAAGGCTCACAGGAGTCACCAAAAAGCAAAACTTCAAAACATATCCAATCTGACTTCAAGAACAATTCATTTCCTCTAGCTCTGGTGTGATAACAACTCCCCATGAAAAATGTAATACAACCCTTCTGTTGCATTATGTGACAGCCTGTGATATTTGTCTAGTCTGACTGCATTCTGCATGATGTAACTAGGCACTGAAACATACTGGGAAACCAAATGTTGTATTTTTCACCCAAAGCTTGTTTGCTTTGGAATGCTTTTGAAATTCTCAAGTGATGATTTAAAATTCACAAGGGAGTTAAAGGTTCTGGCCATACAGAAGTGTTATTATTTGCCTGCTCAACTGTAACAGCTGGACAGTTCAAACGCATACTTCAGATCAAGAGAAAACATGTCTACAATTAATTTCCCTGGGTTCCTGTGCAGTTTTGGGCTGTACAAAGTTGCTAATTCATTCTCATGCTTATGTTGTGTGTGACTAAGATGACCGGACCCAGCCAGTCCTCCCCCCCCCCCACACAAATCCTTTTATATAGATGCTGTTACTATTGTTCTGTGCCTTCAAGTCATTTCCAACTTATAGTGACCCTAAGGTGACCCTATCAAGGGGTTTTCTTGGCAAAATTTGTTAAGATAGGTATGTATGTCACCCATTTCAGGCTACACACATTTCTCCAAACTCACTTTGATGGATACAGAGGCAGCAGATGCTGTAAGCAGCAATTTGCCTCAGCACTTTCAATGCCAAATGGAGACTAGTTTTTACTCTGAGTAATGGCTGCCCACAGGAAGCCTTCTGATATGCTATGAATCAAATTAAAAAATCACTATCCAATAGTAAATAGTGCAAGGGCGGAAATAGGTTGTAAATTCCTAACTCTGGTGAAAGATAAATTTCATGGGTGTTATGAAGACTGAGTGTAGAGATTTTTGCCATGAGTTGCACTCCCCCAAGCTAAAATCCAACTTCCCCTAACCAAGAGCTTGGGAATGTTACTTTTTTGCACTACAGCTCCCAGAATTTTCCTTCTAGCATACTGACTGGGATGTTCTGTGCATTGTAGTCCCAAAAGCAACTTTCCCAGGCTCTGCCTTAATCTCTAAAACAAAGCTGCGACAGCTGAAGCATACGTGTCCCAACATCTTGTCATCCAATCCCTGCATGGAGATATTGCTGTAAGGAAGTCTTGCTCATTGCAAGATGTTTTCTCCCAAGCTCAGTGTACTCCCCACCCCAAATTTCTCACGATAGCAACAGGGGTAGCACTTTGCTGGCTCAAAAAAACTGACTTGCTTTTTTTAGGGGAGAGTGCTGCCCTATACATAATTAATGTACCTCTGGTTCTGGGCTACAGCAGGGTGGAAAGGTTGAGATTGTCAGCACTCAGTCATCTCTCTCTAACTAGTTTAAACACATAACTTTGTATTGAAGAATAACTGTTTCTTGGACAAAATACAGGAAATTACTTACAGACTCTTCCCCACTCCCATCTTTGTCCCTACCTTTCTCACCCATCGCCCCCCCGAAACATCACTGTAAAGAAGAGCCAGAGATGGCTCCTGCTGTGGGCCCAGCACAAGATGGCTGTCTTCCTCTGGCCAGCAGTATGTCGGTACAGTCTTCTTCCAGTTTTGCTCTTTATTGTCTTTATTATCTGGCTTTCATCAGTAAGAATCACGCTTTCACTGAGGCAGAAACTTCTGTCTGTCATGCAGTTTATGTGGACTGTTCATCAGAGCGTTGTCTTGAGGGAATCTCCATTCGTAGCTCGAGTGTTTCTCTGTCCTGTGCTCCAGGTTCTTCATTGATCCTGATGTGAGGCATAGACTTGTCTCCTACTGACTTAGCTGCAATACACAAGAACAGCCATGTTGGGCTCTAGCTGCCAAAAATACAAGAAAAGGTTTAACCAATAGTTTATCTATGTTGAGACAAGCCTCTCTTTCACTATTCCTTCTCCATGCATATAAATGCTCCAATTTGGCCTTAATGGTTGAATAGAGCCTCCAGACACCAAGTAGGCATGGCAAAGTCCTCTGTCTGAAACCATGGAGAGCCTCTCCCCACCAGTGTAATCAGTGCTAGACTAATGAATTTGATTCAGTATAAACCTGTTGCTTGTATTCCTACAAATAAAACAGGCTTGCTTGATGGGAATGTAAGAGAGGGCTTACTTGGCAGTGACTACCAGGCCATGAAAGTCCCTTCCAAGGAATGTTCTGCTGACCCCCTCCCTGTTGTACCTTCTGGATGAGATTTTGCATAGGGGTTGCATATGTAAAATCTCTCTATGCAGGGTTATGCATTGATTGCACTATTTGACCCTGGTGTTGAATGACAGCTAGGGAACTAGATACACAACCAAATGCCCAGTGGTACATGCACTCACGTGAACACCTCCACTTCTGTCATCTTGAACTTAATGCATATGTGGCGTAAGACACCTGCAGGACTGACTCCAGCCTCTGCCAGCAGGCAAAGACCTTTTTATTCAAATGGGTCTTTGGCATATAAGCTGGGTTGTTGTTTTCCTTTGGTTTTAATCTGTTCTTAGTGCTTCAAATTGCATTGGTTTTTAATTTAATTTTATCAGTGCTGACTGCCTTGCATGTTATTTACTGGCAGAAAAGTAGATAGAGAAGTGTAAGTAAATAAATGGCTGAGATGCAGGTCAGCGTGAAAGCCATCTCCTCACTCTTGTTACTCAGAAACCTGATTATTTCCCCAATTGTACATGGATGGTTATAGTGTGAGTGTGACAGGAAGAGAGCACTGTGCATATTCAGAAGTGTTTGACACATTTAATTTGGATAGAACAGACTCTTGCCACAGAAAAAGTGCAGTCCTCGTCAAATGAGGTAAGTGAGTTAATTTCTGTAACTGCCAGGGACTATAACCTGACTGGGTACATCTGTGATTTAACCATGGTGGGTATGTTGTGGTCTCTGGGCAAGAAAAGGGGGAAATGCGTGATCGATGCAGACTCTGTTGCATTCATCACATTAAAGATGGCAGCAGCAGATGGCACACTTTTTTTCCTTAACAAGAGGCATAATTGCAAATGTATTTTGTTTTTAATGAACTCGAACACTGAAAACAAGGTCTTAGCTTAAGCTGCTTCCATTGATTCAGAAATTCTCTGTGACATCATTGTTTGGGGTTTTTTTTTAACTGTCTGGAAGCCACTGGTTCAGTTGTATTCAGGGTGGTGCAGGCCTTGAGACATCTGTCAATAAGAATCAGGAATCAAAGTTTGTCTTGAGGAACTTCCAGACTTCCGACAAGGAAACTATATTTTGCCTTCCTAACATGAACTAAAGCTGCTCCATCCACCTTCAAGGTCACAGGGCTGGACCTCTTTGCTTTCTCTCTTTTTCTAACACATATACAAACTATTAAAAGTGCTGTTGTTCTCAGAGCCATTTTCCACATTATGAAAGTAGCTGAAATATCCAGCACATTGTTTATGCTTTTAATATCTGGAAGGGAAATGTGCCTTATGTTTTTAAGGTTTGAGTGCAATGTTCAGTCTCCTGGGGTTAAGACTAGTACAGCTGCCACATATCATATCCATGGCAGCAGGGATCTTGCCAAGAGCTTTAAGAATATTGTCCATGCCCCTCTAACTTGGTAAAGTGTAAAGTAGCACATAGCCCAAGCTGTGCTTGGGGTTATCTCCTCTTGCCATCCATATGCAACAAATTGGGGGAGCCCGTTTGGGCCCTTTGTGTGGACAGTGAATTTTATCAAGGTGTTTTAAGTTTGTACAGCCCAATGCATCTCTCCTTTACTTTCATCTTCAATCTTCCTACCACAAACATATATCTGCCCAGGACAGGCGAGATTCATTGGCAGACCCTAGTAAGTAAACAGTGCTCTCCAGCTATACTAAATGTCACTGTGACTTCTTACAGTGCTCGTCAATCAGTCTGGCATGTTTTCCAATTGTCTAATTGACTGTGTTTGCAACAACAACTCAGATGTGATCGTTCAGCACCTCAGTGCTACCAGAAGGGAGTTCTCTATAATGGACAGATGGATTGGCAGGCACTGAAATTACAAACAGACCTAGAATCAGTCAACCAAGGACAGTCATCTTGTTGGGAACCTTTGTAAAAACAACAGAACTAAAAACATGTACTAAAGGTTTGCTTGCAAAACAGCCTCAAGCATCAACTACAGACTGGGGGAAAAATACAGATACTATTTCATAGTACCTTAAACCCATAGGAGAAAGAGTAATGAAATGTGAGCAGAATGCCCCAGCAGGCAGGTCTGCATATCACGGCAAGCCAGGGAACAGTTGGGATCCTGGCTGATCAAGTGTGAGCAACAGCGTGCAAGTGCCAGTTGTGTCCACTGCTGAAAGAATAAAGTTCCATGGCTTATTCATTGGTTATCCAAAGGAAGGCACAGTTAACTGGAGAAAGAAATAATCATTTGCTTGCTCTTCCTGCAAGGCAGAGCAATTGGGTATGAGAGCTCACCTTCTAGTAAAATTAAAGTTTCTCCTCCTGACCAATCTGGACTCTTGAACATACCTGACAGGCTGCGCAAAGACACTTTAGCACTATGAGGACGGATTGGGAGATTGGCAATATCAGCAAGTGTGGGGTGATGCCTTTGTGAGGAGGACCGAATGAGTTTGTTCCTTGGCCTTGAAAGACCTGGAGAGCGAGAAGTGCAAAGAGAGGAGAAGGGCTTCAGGGCTTTTACCACACACAAAAAAGTAGCCCACACCATCAGTAGTCCAAAAACTGGCCTTTTTATAGGCAAGGTCACTGGTGATGTGCATCAGTTCTTATAGACCTGGTTATATTACACATAAGTGTACTATGAGAACTGATGTGCACATTTGCATTGACAGTTAATTTTCTTCACTGTTCAATTTCACATCTATTTACATCTATTTATCCTCCCTGCCAAAAATGCAGCTATCTGAATGCATGCAAAGCAGATGGATGGTCACACATGAGATAATGCACATTTCTGCAGATACTTGTGTAAAAATTGCAAAACCTTTTTCCAAGGAGTTTAAGGAATTTTTTGAGGGGGTGCAAAAGCCCAAATTTTTGCGACTCATGTGTGGCCAGATGCAATTCCTATAGATCACTTTCCATGCACACTCTGGAGAAAGGATCACTGGTCCTATAGCCCAGCCAGTACAGCAACCAAGAAGAGCAATTGATTTGTGTTTTCCCCATGCCTTCAGTCAATGGATTACAACTGTTCTCCCCACCAGCCGCCGCCACCACCACCATTTTCTTCTTTGCAATAACTCCTAGCCAAAGAGTCTGGCAATCAGAAAATGGCTTCTGCTCAAGTATTCCACTTCCTGAAGCAAAGGCTTCACATGACGTCAAGGCTGTTGTCTTCACATTATAATGCTTAAATACTGAACTTGTCCCTGTGAAGAGGAGAAGGAGCAAACAAATCCACCATCTGCAAGCAGAATGCAAAATTTACCATCCTTTCCAGTTATTGATGGGAGCTGTGTATCCATCCGTCCTTTGTAGATATGACCATCAAGACCCAGTATATCTACCTCTTCATGCTGGGGATAAATGGAAACAAAGGACAGATTTCAACCTAGCCTCAGAGGCGGACATGAAAATTTCCCTGCAAACCAGTCCTAGAGTTTTATCCCCAAAGACCTATCACTTAAGAGTTGAACTTGAAACTTTTTTCCCAAAGGTCATCTCACCTAGAGGTTGAAAACATTCCTTTCTTTTTTACTACAACTCCCAGAACCACCCCAATCCAGCACGATCTGTTAGCTGGGGATGTCCAGGAATTGTAGGCCCATCCAGTAACTTTCCCAACATCTCATCCCATCTCCTTTGACAATAAGAGTTGCCAGGCTGGATCTTAGAGATCTGGGCTTGTTTTTTGTTGTTGTTTTTAAACAATCCATGGTGCCAGCACAATGTTGAAGTGGGGTCCTGAAGCAAGCCCACTTCAGTTTCTCCAAAAAGGAATATGCGTAAGATGTTAGTAAGGCATCCATGTGAATTAATGCAAACTTTAAAAGAAAAGGAAACTGTTCTCCCCAAAGAGGCTCATTTGGCACCAAACACCTTTAGCCACCATTGAGGGTATGCATACCTTACAATGACAGCAGTTTGGTACAGAATCCTGGGACTGAGTGTATGGTGTGGGAAATTATCTGCTAGCAATCTCCAATGTTGTAGTTCAAAGCAGTCAAGTAAAGCCACTAAACAACAAATACCAGAATTCTGTAGGATAGAGTCATGACAGTTAAAGTAGCATCAAACTGCTAGAACTGTGTAGAGTAGAAACACTCCATATCTTAAGTCCTAGGGCCTTTTTAAATGCTCAGTGGGAGAGACTGTCATGTTGCTGGTTTTAACTGCTATGTTTTATTGTCCTGGAAATCGTTGTCCTAGAAACAAGTTTTACACTTTTTTTTAAAATGTCTACTCTTAATATATAAACTGTCCCAAAGTGTTTATTTTAAACACAAAGATTAGGTAGATTTTTCTAACATATTTTATGAAGAATAAGGTTTTTTTTGGGGGGGGGGTGGAACTGGAGTGGCAAAAAGGGACACAGGCTGGTCACACAAAAGAACAGCAGGCCTGTGTTAATTTTACACTTCAGTCCAGCTACCCACCATCCCCTTACCTTCATCATTGCCAGCATGGTGGTTTCATCTGCATGGATGGGTGGCATACAGTGGGCAAGGTGCTGAAATCTGCCAATACGCCTGTAAGGGTAGGTGAGGGTGTGGCTGCCTCCACAGTGCCGTGGGACGCTGACGTAGCTATACTCGGCCATCTCAGGAAGTCGGTCACTATTAAGGATCAAGAACCAATATTTGACATTTGGCAAAACAAAGCAGTCCAGAGTCAGAGAGCAAACGGAGTGAGCTCTGAGGCTCAACTGGCTACAATGACCTTGTTTCTAAACACTCACACCATACATACACTCCTGAGTCAGTGGCTGGCATACTGTTGGTTGGACACAACTAGAGTAGACTTATTTAATCTATTGTCAAGTGGTAAATTACACATAGGTAAATCATACTGCGACAACAGATCTATTTTGGTGGGGAGTAACAATAGGATTTAGGGCAGGCAACCTACGGCCTGCCACCGCCACACGCCGCCGCGTTTTCTCTTCTATGTGGCCGTGCGTGCCGCGCCCGCCATTTCGAAAATCAAAATGGCGGCCACGTTTGCACATGCGCAGGAGTACTGTGCATGCGCAAACGAGTCATGACTGCCGTTTTCTCCAAAATGGCTGTGACTCGTTTGTGCATGCGCAGTACTCCTGCGCATGCGCAAAAGCGTCGCGGCTGCCATTTTGATTTCCAAAATGGCGGCCGTGACATGTGCCGCGGCGGCGGCAGCCACACGTGCTGCGGGGGCGCGTACGGCGGTGGAGGGCGTGCACGTGAGCGCGCGCGCCGCCATCCCCCCCCTCGGCCCAGCGGAGACCTGGGCTTCGGGGACCAGCCCAGGTCGCAAAAAGGTTGCCTACCCCTGATATAGGGTATGTGTGTGTCTGTGTAAGAAAGAGAGAGACACAGAGAAAGTCTTTGTATTTACCCATGGCCTAGGATGGGCTCTGTTTCCCTGAGTTGCAAGGGAACTGTGTAGTATCACTCCAGCACAAGAGGCTGAGTAATGGTAGGGAGCACACTGCAAAGAATGCACTGCTCCAGATTTCCCCTGGGAGTAGGAAAGGGGCCATATGTAAAACTCTACTGACTTCTCAGTCCAGTGAAACAGACTGGCATGGTCGTCTCCAGCTCATTCATTCTGAAGCACAACAGTTCTCTTTTCTTAATTATCTGAAGCCATGCACCTTACAATTTAGCCAACCCCCCATCTGTATGAGGGAAGTGACAGTCCTTCCATGATCTGGAGCAGGGGGTTAGCCATTTTTCCTGTTTTCCCCCCACAGGAGTACTGGAAGGTGAGGGGTTAGTCATGAGTGATAAGAGAGGCTGTCATATGTGCCAGAATAAAAAGCTGTGAACCTACAGACTGCTTTAACAGGGTTTAGTGAAGTTGCCACACTGAACTGTGGTATGTGCTGCCTAACAGAAGCCAAAAGAAGGAAAGAAAAATATATAAAAGATCTCCATCTCTCTCTCTCTTTCACACACACACACACACACTTTCTCCTGAGCAGTCTTCTCTATACTTTGTCAACAGAGGGGGCGGGTAGACCCAAGCACTCCCTTAAAATTACATATCCTCATCCCCAAAGTGAAGGGCAACGTAAGTTGTGTACCCATTGGAGAAGTCTTCTCCATCCCAATGCCCAATGACACACATCTGCCTTACAACCCCCACAATCCTACAGACAGCTGTGGGATTATGGGAACCACAACCCAACTCATTCAGAGGATAGCAGGGTGGGGGGAAAGCTGCCTTGGAGACACCAAGCCTGAAACAGCTGTCAGAGGGTGAGGAAAAGAATCCCAATTTCAGGCCAAGTTTTTTCCCCAAACAGCAAGTGGTAGTATTACTCCTTCTTGGTCTACCAAGGACCTTCTTTACATTCTTCTACATTTTCCAGGATAAAATGGGTTTAGTTGTTTGAAGGGACATAAGACAATAAGCATTCTTGGGGTCGTAATCCAGGGAATCTGAATGGTCTCTTTAAAAAGCACCGCAGTCCCAAAGGAGGAAACAGCCACAGCATCTCCCACCTCCCCCCTACAGTCACCCTCAGTCACTCCCTGCTAGCTGGACCAAACAGAAGTTGCTTTCTTTCCCTCCTCTCTACCACTGCTCCAACTGATGAAACAGTGGTCAAGTGAACCAGGGAAGGAGCACAGCAGGGGACATCTGTGGCAACATATTCTGTGATGGGTGCAAAGTTGTTAAAAGAACAGGGTGCTTGCCTTCAACTGTGGTCCTTCAAGTGGTCATCTGTGCCCTCACACAAATGGGTTTGTGCCTGCACAGAGATTTCCATTCAAAATGTTTCAGAGTTTAGTAGCTTGGCAGGAATAATCTGTCCCTTCCTGCCTACCGTGCATGTCCTAATCTGACAAACTACTCTCTCCTCAGTTTCAAAGTCACCCATGAAATACAGGGACCTGAAGAAGGGAGGTAGGATGGGTTTGTATGAGGCCACAGATGACCACTTGAAAAAACAGTTACAGGTAAGCAACCTGTTGTTCATGATATCTGTGCCTCACACAAATGGGTGACTATGTAGCTTACCAGAGGTTTGTGGCTCAGGTCACTGAAGAACAGAGGAAAACACAGCACATCTAAAACTAGCATCTGATCTGAAATCCAGATGATAATGTTGGATAAATGTTGATGGCTGTGACCACGCAGCAGCTCTGCCGAGGTCAGGTAAAGAGATGCCATGCAGAAGAGCCACCAAAGAAGCCATCACCCTAGTATAATGTGCTCATGAACACTCAGGAATCGGTCACTTGGCCATTCCATAGGCTAGCCAAATGGTGTAAACAATCTACTTGGTGAACCTCCTTGAAGAAACCTTCTGTACCTTCCAAGCACCACTATAACAAACAAATGTTGGAGAGGTGGAAAGCAGCCATGCACTGAATATAGATTTGCACATCAAGACCATGGATGGATCTCTTCAGGGGGATTTTTGGTTGAGGAAAATACATTGGCAAGACAATATCTTGATTAAGATGAAACTGAGATATTACTTTCAGAAAGAAAGAGATACCAGGGTGTAGCACCATCTTGTCGTAGTGAAATACAAGGAAAGGCTCATCAGACCGTAGAGCTGTAACTTTGCATGCTTGGCTTGCTGAAGTGATGGCCTCCAGAAATGCCACTTTCAAGGTAAGTAATTGTCTATCTGCAGAAGCCATAGGTTCAAATGGCTTATGAGAGTCAACTGCAAGAGAACTAATAATAATGACCAAGGTGGAACAGAAGGAATCAACAGAGGGCAAAGGTGAGCCAGACCCTTGACAAGATTGGAAAAGTGTTGATGACTAGGTGACAGTGGTTGATAGCTACAGGTACAGTCAAGTAAACCTTCAAAGAGAAGGCAAGCCCTTCTTCTCAAAGATGAAGAAAATGCAGGACAATTGACACTTGAACAGAGGAAATAGATTCTGACCTAGATGGAATGTGTTGTGTTCCTTCTGGCAGCAGACAAAACTGAGAGAAGTCTAAGTAGGTATGGCAGAATCCTCCAAGCTGTTAGACAAACCATCTTGAGATCTGGGTGGCGAATTTGACCTTGAGAATGGGAGAGTAGGTCTGACCTTCTTAGGCGAATAATGTTTTTGACCCCGGGAGAGAGGTAACAAAGGAGCAAACCATAGTTGCCTCAGATAATATGGTGCAATGAGAATCACACTGGCGCTATCCTTGGCCAATTTTACCACTACCTTCACTACTACCAGTGGGAAAGGAGGAAACATGTACATCAGTGGCCCCACCACTTTTGAAGGAAAGCATCTCCTAGAAATCCATGACCTCGGGAGCAGAACTGGCAACATTTCACATTGGCTAGCAAAACAAATAAATCTAGGAGAGGCATGCCCTGTTTGGATGTCACAAGATGAAAAGCCTTGTCCAACAGTCTATTCATGTTGAAGGACCTAAGTCAGATTGAGCGAATCAACCAACACATTCTCCGTCCCTGAAAGATGAACTGCAACAGGATGAATTTGGCACCTGACACATCTCTATAAGGTTATTGCTAGGCCGAGTTACTTCATCAAGTGGGTACCCCTTTGTTTATGCAAGAGATGAATGGTGGTATTGTAACCTGAAGGATCTTGCACTGAATTTGCTTCTCAAATGCCCAGAATGCTTTGATCACAGCCAGTAATTCCAGTGTGTTGATAAGTAGAGTGGAGTCCCAAAGTGGCCAATCTCCTTCAACCATCATGTCTCTACAATGTGCTCACTAGCCCACCATGGAAGCATCTCTCATCACCATACAGGATGGACTGAGCATTCAGAATTGGTATGCTGGAAAGCATATTGAGGGATCTCATCCACTGAAGTAGTGAAAGACATACATGGAGAGGGATTGTCAAGTACACGGATGGTAATCCATGCATAGTGGATCAAAGTGTTGAAAGAACCAGTGCTGTAGGACCTTGAAGTTCAGGTGAGCCAGATAAGTGATGGCTGTGCAGCAGCCATAAGTCCAAGTAGTCTCTGAATAGTATTGGCAGAGCATCAAGGTTGAATGAGAATTGAATCCATTCTCTCCTGAGAGTGTTGGCCCTTATAGCTGGTATGTAGTCCCAATCTGAATCAGAGTCCAGGAAAGCCCCAAAGAACTCTATTATTTATATTGGTTCCAAAATGGGCTTGTTTGTGTTCACATTCAAGCCCAGGTTATGGAGTAGACACAACATCACACAAATGTTCTGGAATAACCTGGCCTAGGAAGATACCAGCAGCCTGTTGCCTAAATTGCAAAGGATCTGAGGACACCCACAAATTAAATTTGATGGAGAAATTACAAGGGGGTATCGTATAGTTTTAATTATCACCTTTAAAAAAATTGAGTTTATTTTGATTTGTAGTTGTTAACTTATCTCTCTGTAGTCAGATTTACACATTTTTCCCAGCATTTCTTGACCCTCCAAATACCTGATATTGTAGATGTGTGCAGATTGTGCCTTATGAAGAGGTATCATAAAGTAATAATTATCATCTGGAAGTTATTATGGTATATCAATGAAATTTTGTCAGTGTCATCACTGGTCCTTAAGTGCATGATGTTGAGAAAATCAGCTCATTGTGTCCTTTATTTTTGTGACAGATTGTGCCAGAAGTGACTAAAGTGTCAAATCCTCACAAGGCACAACCTGCAGACTTCTACAATAATGGCATTCGGAGGGTCAAGAAACACTGGGAAAAATGTGTAAATCTGGATGGTGATTACACAGAGATAAGTTAACAACTATAAATCAAAACAAAGTTTCTGTAAAAAAAAATATTAAAGGTGATAGTTAAAACTTTACAATACCCCCTCATAATTTGGCTCAATAATTTAGCAGTGAGAGGGCCAGGGTAACACTAGCTGGGATTTTCAGCCTATATTTATTGGTTCTGAACCCAAAGAACTCCATAGGCAGGTTCCAAATTAGTTTATTCATAAAAAGGGGAATCAACACCCACACACACACACACACACACACAAACTAAGATATATAAAAAGGTGGCAATGGATAGCAAATTAAAGGATTGTCATGGGCAATGCTTACCACTTCCAGAAGCCAGGCTCCAATCTGGGGGAAAGCTGGGAACTGAATGGGACTCAGTCTGCTGCTGTGTGGCACAGACAGCAGTACTGGGGGGGTCAAGTTTAAATCTGACAGAGTTTCTGGTTTGTTCCAAAATGGACCAAAGTGGGAGTGACCAGTCAGAGGTATTTATGGGCCAAACTTGACTTAAGGTAGCTTGAGTTGATTTTCCAGGAATCCCAGAAATAATGGGATTTTCAGTTGGATGGTGCTTTAATATTTTTGGTTGATGTCAGTGACATTAATTAATTTAATCAAGCAATGATAAGATCAGGACAACCCCAGGGAGTCTAGGATAGGATGGGGTGTTGGAAAAATACAACGGGGGCAGATAGAAAGATAATGGCTTACTGATTTGGGCAGAGGGTTGGGAAGAAGCAATATTCACAGCCATCAAGCTACATAGCTCCCTCAGGTCTATGTGACCACTCATTAGTTCACTTAAAGGTCATCATGACCTTTCCAGGTTCTTGCTTTTTGGCCTAACTGCTATTATAACAAAATATAACAAAATATTTGTACCCCAAAATAATGCAGGGTATGGTAGGCAGAGTAATTATCAAGGTATAGGTATATCTGCACCCCTTGGGAGACCACCACTGTCATGCATTTGGTGAACAGCCTCAGGGCAGTTGACAATCAAAAGGGGAGTACCTTGTACTGCTAGAGATCTGAGCCTATTTCAAACAGGAGGAACATGCGATGTTGTGGTCTTATTTCAATGTGGAAGTAAGCATCCTTGAGGTCTGGCAATGTGAACCAGTTCCATGGGCAGAGAAAAAGCAGGATGGAATACAGTATCACCATCTTGAACTTTTATGGTCTGATGTAGCAATCGACAGCTCAAAGGTCTAAGATCAGCCAAAGACATCCATCCCTCTTCAGAACCATGAAGTACCTGGAAAAGAAGCCATCTTGGCTGCAAGATCTAGAATCCTTTCCATAGCATCCTTTTAAATAGGATAGTGATTTCTTTCAATAGGACTCTTGATGGATGGGTACGATGGAATATGCCAACAAGTAGGGTACTTGAGAACTCTATGATGTAGCCCATATGGATGATGAGAACACAGGAGTCTGTGGTGATATTGCACCAGGTGGAGTAATGACATTATAACCCGAGAGCCAATACCAAGTGTGTTTCCTGGCCCGCGTGTCCTACAGGCTCCTCAGTCAACATCAGTGGCTATCACTTCTGCTTCCATGCTGCCTTCGGCATCGTCATGACAGCTCCTTCAGTGTGCCAGCAACAACTTTCAATGGAAGATTCTGAGGTATACGATTCTGATACATATTCCCCAGACTCTCCATCACCTCTTCATTCATCATCAGGGGCAGTGGAAGATGCTGGTCCATTTTCACTACCCGAGAATGTCAAACTTTTTGCTGATATGGACCGGAGGATGGTGAAGGTTCTCAGTATCAACGTCAAAGCTCCACCTCCTCCAATGAATGATCCAATGAACATTTTTCTACCAAGAAGTACAGGCTTTGGCTGTATAACAAATCTGTTCAGCTCATCATAAAGTGAAGTGTGGGCAGGGTCATATCTGGAACTGTAGCCCTCCATCAATGTGTGTAGCTTTGATCCCCTGACCTTTCTGAATGGAAGACTTGCCTTTTGGTGGCAAAGGATTGTTTCGCGCCAAAACTGATGAGTCCCTAGACCATTTCTGTAAAGCTTGCCTTACAGCCAAAAAAATTGGTGTTTGTAGCAGTGTTCTTTCAGACCTTCTTGACATCATCCATCTTCTGTTTCCACATTCTCTTGGTTGAGACTGCCATCCAGATCATCTTGCTCTACTTCCCAGCACCCAGCCTATCAGAAGTGTCCTTTCAAGCAGCTGAAGTATCAGTTGTTGACTTCTAAGAAGTCACATTCTTCGACATCATGTTTTTGACTTCTTGCTCAGGATGACTCCTCAGCTAGTCTTCAGGCCACCCAACCCAAGCCCGCTTCCATCTCAGGCTCTCAGGTTATAATGTCATTACTCCAAACAAAATAGGCACTCAGAATGAGCACTGGAAAGGAAAATTTTCTGACCAGGTAGAGTACAGCTTGAAGAGAGAGGTTGAGGCCATAGAAACACAGCAATAGGAAGAAGATGAGAGGGAGAGGGGAGGGAAGATACAAAAGACTCTGAGGCAACTTTATTATTTTTGTATAGCAGTAAATGAAAGGTAGGATATAATAATATGAATAAAGGATGGTAGAAATAAAAAGCAAAAGAGATAAAATGAGGGAAACTACTCAGCGGAAGAACACCCACAATGAACCTATTCTACCAGCAGGTGGAAAGAAATTGAGGGGACAATAGCTTGGTGGTCTAGAACATGCTGTGTTACAGTACAATTATTATTTGGTGAAGTATAATGACATTAGGCAGGAGGGGGCAGGGTACTCCTGTCAAGCTACTCAGCTCTAGAACATTCTGAATGGAGTCCCTCTGCAGGCACAAACCTATTTTTGTGAGGTACAGAAGAGGTAAGAAAGATGTGACCAATCAATGTGGGGCAGCAGTGTGATTTTGTTACTGTTTAAAAACAGTAATAATTCAAGGCCATCCTTTTTGGAGGGGGGAAGGATGGGGGACCAAGTTGCCTTCCAGAAGTTGCTGGACTCCAACTTCCATCCTCCTTGACCACTGGCTATGTTGATAGGATTGCAGTCCATCAGCATCTGGAAGAAGTCTACAATTTCCCACACCTACTTTAGGGCATTTATCAGCAGTCTTAAGTCTTTTTCTGGAGAGAAAGGTGAGACAGACATTTTAGTGAAATGTAAATTCCTTATGTTGAATCAAGCTCCTTGATTTTAAGATTGCACTCAACTTGATTTTTTTTTAAAGAATATGCAAGAGAGCCTCCTGGTGTGAGAATTAAGCTTTTGCCATCTTTTGTAGACTGTTTTAGTAGTCCTGAGCTCTGGTGGTGCAGTGGTTAAATGCCTGTACTGCAGCCACTCACTCATAGACCACAAGGTTGTGAGTTCAGTAATAGCCAGGGCTCAGGCTAGACTCAGGCCTGCATCCTTCCGAGGTTGATAAAATGAGTACGCAGCTGTTGGGGGGCAATAAGCTTACAGTTGTCAACCGCTTAGACATCCCATAGCGCGATATGAAGCGGTATATAAATGAAGCTGCTTTGCTTTGCTTTAGTCAATCATGTAGTATCTGTGACTGGGTGGGGTTTTTGGGGGTGGGTGGGCTGAGTTCAGGACTCTTCACCAAGACTTTGGCATACAAACCATAAACTAAAATGTGGCAGTCTAGAAAACCAAACCACATAAGATTATCCAAAGGGCATAAACTAACAGATAACATCAGAGTAAGACTTTTGTGCTCATGCCCCACTTCTGGACTTCGCACTGGCATTTGATTAGTGACTGTGGGAACAGGATGCTGGACCAGACAGGTGCTTGCCCTGATCCAGCAGCCCCTTATGTTTTAAACCTGCCTTGGCCTTGGCTTTGCCAATCTGCATTTTTCAGATAATAAAGACTAATAAAAACACATAAAACAGACTAAAAGAGTAGATGATCTTTTCACAAAGCAGCATCTGGAAAGAGGGGCAGTTTTCTATACAGACAGTGGAATTCTGAGCAGACAAGCAAGAGGAAGCAAGCAGCAGCAAGCTAACAACAAAGCAAACTGGAAATGTGAGTTAAATGGTAAGTTTTGGTGGCACAGATTGCTAGAGTCTGGGGATGCATCTTTTTGGCAAGCCACGTGGCATTCTAGCAGTGGAAGTAAATGGTTGTTGTTACATCTGTGTTCTGCTTTTGATACGAGAGTCAGTTAGCAGACATCATGAAACATACTGTGAATTGACAGCAATCAGGTCTGACTTGTTTGACAGATCTGTGTGGTTCTGAGTCTGTTTTGGAATTCCACATTTTATTACCCATAGAGCAAGTCAGACCACGAAAGATCTATATTCTGATCACAGATCAGTAAATAGAATCAGTAGAAGCCCATTAAGCAATTGCTTTGGGCATGATAAAATTCGTACCTGGCAGTTAATGCTACATAGGAATTTGCAGGAATTCCCACCCACAACAATTTCAACATGTGGTGATACTGGGTGCATACAAAGAATTGGGGGTTTCCCATGTCAGATCTACATAGTGGAGTGAGATACATCCATTTATCAAAGTAACTTGTGTTTTTGCCATGTGTGAAAGAGGGAAGAAGCTGAACAATAACAAATCATCAGGTCACATATAGTTTGCTTGTGACCAGCTTGCAGCTGACCTCTTGCAAAGTTTCTAATACTTATCCTGTTCCAAACAGTTTTATGGGTGCAAATTTAACTAGCAGCTCAAGGTTTTTTGAACATGAATCTTAAATCCTCCTAAGAGGGACTTCCAAACAGAAAGCACTCTGATCCTGTTTTGAGTTTCTTGGGACAGTTGTCAGCAAGGTTTGCTTTAGGTCCAGCATCAGCATTCAGCGTGGGGGGAGGGAACAAATGCAGAGGTGCTGGAGGGTCCCTTGTGGTTGACACCCTATTTCTTAAAAATACTTCAGTCATGAACCAACCAACCAACCAATATTTTCCTACTTTTTAACTCTAAAGAAGTCTCATTTTCCCCCCTTTCCAACTAGATGCTTACCAGAGAAGTGCTAAATGAAGTGGCTGTAGTAGTTGCCTTCAACTTTCTTACAGGTTGAGTATCTGTTACCCGGAATTCCAAAATCTGAAACACTCCAAAATCATCCACTTTTGTGGCTGGGATAGTGACAGCTTTCGCTTCTGATGGTTCAGTGTACACAAACTTTGTTTTACACACACAATTATTAAAAATATTATTTATAAAATTACCTTCAGGCTATGTTTATAAGGTTAATATGAAACAATGAAACACAGATGAATTTCATGTTTAGCCCTTGTTTCTATGTCCAAGATAACTCTTTATATACAGTGGGCTCTTCTTATCTGTGGGCTTCCCATCTGTGGATTTGAGCTTCTGCAGTCAACAAGCCCTGTTGTTTTAAATGGCCATGCACATATCATGCAGCTATAGCAAAGAACCAGACTTGAAGTCCTGCATTTTTTGTTATCCGTATGTGTGTGGGGGTCTGGAACGGATTGCCTGCGGATAAGAAGAAACGACTGTATATCCCAAATTCTGAAAAAAATCCAAAATCCCAAACACTTCTGAACCCAAGCATTTCAGATAAGGGAGACTCAACCTGTTCCACAACATAATTGTGGACTCAATGATATAAATCAGGCCCAGAGGCTTTCTGAGGTAAAGATAGCAGTGGCTGCTACAGCTCCTTCACTCAGCACCCCTCTGGGGACGCTGCTCACCTCCACTGCTACCACAGTAAGCTTGAGGAGTTGGAGGTGAGGGTGGTGCATGCTGCTAGCAAGGATAACTGGTGGTGTTCATCCAGAAGCACCAAGCAAAGTGACTGCAAGGGTCTCAGGCCCAGCATGGAGACAGGGTAAGAGAGAAAAGGCAGTCTGCTCAGAGTCCTGTTTTGCCTCTCATTTCCTTGGCCATGTGAATTGACTGCTTTAGGCCTTTTCTCCTACCGTTTGCCATACGGGCTTGAGCCAAGACATTGGGCCTGCAGTATTTCCCTGATCATCTGAGCGTTGACTCTCGCTGCTCCACCATAATGGCTCTGCACCTTCTGAATATCCATGAGCATCTTGGAATGGATGCGGCGCAGCTTGCTGAGGCTTGTACTCTTCTCCAGTGCATCAAAACGAGCACCGGGTCCTAATTTCAGACTGGTGGGGTGGGGAGAAGTGGAATAGGAGAACGAAGTGGAAATAAATGCACAGAGCCAGGAGACAGTGAGCAGCCAGAGAAAGGAAGTGGAAAGGAGAAAGCACAACGTTAAGGCAGCTTGTTGCTCCTAGTATGTTTTGCTCACACACCTCCTTTTTTGAGGAGTCAGTGCAGCAGAAGCTACTGAGAAAATTTACACCAGGATGAGAAGTGTTTCTTCCCATGAACCTGCTGGGGGAGAACATACCTGTGGTGGACAGGGCTACTCCATGCATGTGTCCATTTGTGAGCACCCACAAACAACACAAAGACACACACAAAAACAATTTTTAAAAAATCTTCCATGAATTGGGGGAGGATTGTTGCAAGGCATGTAGAAGGGTCAGCCCTTTTCTCCTCACCTGTGGACCCTTACCTGCACACATACAACATGGCAAAACCAAAACTTCTAAATTGAGATCATTGAAACTTTTCAATCTAAAGCTAATTGCTATATAGAGCTGAGGAGGGAGCGATCTGTGTGGACATGGAGGCTGAACATTCCTTGCCCCTGACTTACACAGAGCTGTGCAACCTGTCAATTAGGCCCCTGAAGTGGAGAAGTGGTAAAGGATGAAGAAACTACCATCTCCCTTTACCAGACAGTTGTTCTGTAGGAAACCTTGCAGATATAACAAGTAAAAACATTGGTAGAGACTGATGGTTAGGTAAGGAGCCTGTCTATGTCTGGGGACTAATGTTGATCCAATAAGAATTTTTGGCCAAATTTTCTGACTGTTGTTGGGAGAAAGAAGGAGTTAACATTCTCCCCACATCATAGCTAGCTTCCCCACTTGCCCTCAAGCACAGCTCTTCTACTACTAGCTTCACAACTATGGGTAGTGGAGCTATCCTAACAGTGCCTGGCAGATGGAAGCCATCTTAGTTCCCTCTGAATCAAGGCTGGGAATCATGGCCCTCCAAATGTTGTTTGGCTGCAACTCCCAATAGCCCAAGCCAACAAAGCCAATGGCAACCTCAAGAATATCTGGAAGACTGCATGATTCCCACCCTGCTCTGTGTGATGGCCTGCCATTATTTTACAAGGGAATTACAGGATATAAAAACAGTGCAGGGCAAGTGCCAGGAAGAACTTTGTTCCTGCCCTTAGTAAGAGGTGAACATCTTCCCATCCAGCATAAAGGGCTGAAATGGCTGCCTCTTACTCACCTTCTGCAAATGCACTAGTGAAAATAGTGCAGTGAGACATTTTGGGCCAGCCCTACCAAATACTGGAACTCACAGGTCTCAACTTACAAGCTGACACATCTGTGCAATCTTGCTTTATTATCTAGCTGTTATTATGGCTGCCAGCTATTTCCTCACCACCTCTTTTCCTTGCCATGCTCTCCCCAGTCTACGCAATGGCCTAGATCTGGGTGAGGAAAGTGTGGCTTATGGGTCACATGTAGCCCCAACCCCACACCCAGCCCCATATCCTGAATCTCCCAGGGATCACTAGAAGCCCAAGGATATATAAACCCAACCCCCAATACTGACACCGCCTCAAAAAATTGGAAATGGAAATTGGAAGGGACTTTTAGTCATTTCTAGGTTGTTGTTTTGTGAGGATGCTGCAGCTTACTGGAGGAAATGTGGAGGGGGGGAATGAGATTTGGCCTCTACTGCAGTTGCCTATGAGAGCCAGCATGGCATAATGGTTTGGGTGTTGGACTATGACTCTGGAGATCAGAGTTTGATTCCCAGATCAGCCATGAAACCCACTGGGTGACCTTGAGCAAGTCACACTATCTTAGCCTTAGAGGATGGCAATGGCAAACCTCCTCGGAACAAATCTTGCCAAGAAAACCCCACAATAAGTTTGCCTTAGGGTCGTCATAATTCAGAAATGACTTGACAACACAACAACAAAAGCAGTTGCCTATCTGGGTGTAGAACCAATTTGTAGCACCAACTAGAAGCAATGAGATTCATATAAGAGTTGATATACTCCTCAGCAACTGACTCAACATTTCTACTGTAACTGGGACTAGTAACTGGATTTAGGCCCATATGCACTACATCAGAGTGACTACTTGCTCCTGGTTGTTTCTTTGGTTCATTCTCCTCTGGAGGACCCAGTTCCCAATCTCTCTGCCCCATCCAATTCCCACCTGCCATTTAGTGTACATATCAATTAGGAGAAAGAGGAAGAAAAAAAAACACGAAAAGAAAACACTGGAAGCCCCAGTCATCTTCGTACTTGCGGTTGAGCTGCCTGATTTGTTCCATTTCATAAACCATGTACGGCCGGAGGGATTGGTGTGGAGGTAAACCTGGCACAGCTGGGAGTGTTGTGATGTGCCTGTCAAAATAACAAACAGAGAGATTTTGCAAAGGAAAGAACATAAGCAAAGATGAAGCAGTCCCTGGCTGAGCTTCAGAGAGCTATTTTGTCACTGAATGGCAGACTCTGTCTTCAAGCTGGCTGACAGATACTCTACTGTGCCACCAGTCAGAGGCAGTAACTGACCAAAGCTGAACATGGACCACAAACTGGAGTACTTTGCATCTGTGCCAATTTAATTAATTGGAAATGTTACTGGTTCAGACTGCAACTCCCCATGGCCATGTTAGCTGGGGAACTAGCAGCATGGTTTCAGCATGGGACTCACTGTGGGAGACCAGATTTCAAATCCTTGATCACCCACGGAAACTCTCTGGGTGCCTTAGGCAAGTCACACACTCTCATTCAGAAGAAGGCAAAAGCAAAGCCCCTCTGAACTAATCTTGCTGAGAAAACCCTAGGTTGCCCTAGGGATGCCATAAATTGGAAATGATATGAAGGCACAAAACAGCAGCAAAGTCCATACTGGTAACTTCCTGACTCTGAACCACCCCCGCGTAAATCAAAGTACATAAGCAATATAAGAGCATCATTGCAAATACTTACGGGCCAGGTACCACCATTTCCAAGGGTCGGTCACATGAAATGCAGTGGAAATGAGCCAGAAGTCTCCTGTTTGGATATGAGAGGAAATTCAAATCCAGGAGGGTAGAAATAGGAGACTTAGGATATACAATAGTTAGTATGGAGGAGAATAAAATGACACTTTTAAAAAAAAAGGCAGGGAGAGATCAAGGTGTGCACTCTGTGACAATTCATTAACTGTATCTTGACCCAAGGTGCTGAAAGTAACCCTGTCATCTGACAGACTGCAGGCAGCAGCTCCAAAGACACATTAACCACCTCACTCACAACAGAGACCACATTGTATCCCAGCTGCAGTTGTTCAGCTGAAGGAAGGAAAACCAAGTTGCTCATGCTGTTCCATGTTGCTACTGAATACGCAGTACCTTGCATGCCATTCAAAATAAGACAAGACTCTGGAGAGAGGTGGGTTAGGTTTCCCATTTCCAGTTATACTTTGAAGCAAGTTGTCTTCCTGCATGGCAGGGGGTTGGACTGGATGGCCCTTGTGGTCTCTTCCAACTCTATGATTCTATGATTCTACGTCTAAAAGAATGGATAATATTAGATGATACAAGATTATTAGAATTCGAAGGACAGGATCTAAGATTTGGTTGGCATGCCTATCTTATAAGAAAGACAAAAGAAATACAATTTTCAGTAACCATTGTGTAAGGAAAGCCCTTCTTCAACTATGGAAAAATATAAATTTAGAGTAATTTTGAAGATCCCCATGTGGCTATCTCTAGGATACAGAAAAGAAAGTTATATGGAAGGAAAGTGATGTACATTTGAAATTAAGATGAAAACACAAGAATGGGAAGAGATGGGCATCGGTTTAACTTGGTTTTCATATAGAAAAATTTGTGAAAGGTTTTGATGGATGTAAATGTTTTTGAAATCGAAGACAAACAATTCAGAACTGGAAAAAAACTATGTGGGGATCAGACTAGAATAACAAACTCTTTACATTACACTATTAAACTTAGAAATTGAAGATGAATTAATCAACGATCCTATGACTAGCAAAAAAGTGGGACATTCTTTACAATTGGTGCAATGGGAGAAAATATGGACCAAAGGAATTAAATACACAATCTCCTAAAACTTAAGAGAGGATTTCTACAAAATGTACTTTCATTGGTACTTAACCCCTGATAAGAGAGCCAAAATCTATAAAACAAAGGATAGTAGATGTGGGAAGTGTGGAGAAATGTCCAGGATCTTCTTTCATTGTTGGTGGTCTTGTAAATATGCTAGAAAATATTGAGGGATAATAAATGATGCAATTAGTAGTATTTTGAATATTAATTTACAAATGAAATCAAGAATTCTATTTACTAGTAATGTTTGAAGCCAAACTGGAAAAAATAATTTTGTCAGGGTCATATTTGCCCAAAAATGGAAACTTAAAGATACCCCTAATCAGAAGGAATGGATGTTTAAACTATATGATATGATAGAAATTGACAAATTAACTCAGTTAGTAAAATATAATTCATTACAAAGGAATGGTCAATAACATTTAATTTTTTAAAAGATAAATGGGGGATATAGCAATATTAAGTTTCTAGAGTGGCTTCAACTCATGTATATATGATTAATGTATGAAGAAGGGAACAAAGGAAAATTGTTTAATTATTATCTGTAGGTATAAGAGAAATGAGACTGTCTTTTTGAGGGAACAACTAAGAATAATAGTATATTGAGTTAAACCAAACTATGTTATTAACAAAGTAAGTCACTTAGAAGGTCAGAAATGGGCCTATGTTGGCAGACAAGAAGTATGAATGAATTGTATAAACTATAGAAGGTAGATGAATGTATAGGAAGGTATGTGAAAGTGTTATGAGGGTACGGGAAAGTGTGAGGAGGTATGAGGAAGTGAAATGAAGATGGGAAGATGAAAGAGGATGAAGAATGCAAGATCAGGGTAAGAAGGTTTAGGGAGAGATATGATAACTGGATGAAAGAAAAGGAAAAGGATATGCGATGAATAGGTGAGTAAAGGGTTGAGTGGTTATCCCAAGAAGCTGAAGAAGTCTGAAAATGTAATTATTGTTAGTGAGCTTGAACATGGATGAGATAGATGTTATGTTTTCTTTGTTTAGATGTATGATTAGACAAATATGTGTTGTATTGATATGTATTAATTGTGTTGTATGTCTGTTTTTATACTCAATAAAAATATTTTTTAAAATAAAAAACAAAAAACAAAATAAGACACACATACATAACCCTGAGTTAGATGCATGTATGTCACCAAGAGGATTCCAGATACAGTGGCAGGTTTTTCTACTGCTGAAATTGACAGATGCATCATACATTTAAACTAGCACTTGGAAACATTACTGTTCTGGATTTCAATTCCCAGAGTCAATAAAAAAAACAGGCTGTTATTGCAGGGGTAATTTGAGAGATGTAGTAACTTTTCAAACTCTGGTTTTAACTTACCACCCTGTGAGTCAACAAAGAGTGTCAAGATAGCCCTCAAAATTTTGGAACAAGAGAGTTCCAGATCTAAAATGCTGAACTGACATGTTCTATCAATCATGGAAAAACAATACCCCTTTTGGGTTGCTATTTTTCAAAAGGCAAAAGCCTGTGTTAAAGAAAAACAAACAAACAAGCCCTTCCACCTTAAAAGTGTACACCAGCTGCAATTTGTACAGTATTTCTAAATCTCTCTGCTTCCTCACACCCACCCATGCCACTCCATCACATATACAGGCGCTTAATTATCTTTTAAAAAACAAATTCTTTCACATATTCTGCTTGCAGAAGTCAGGTAGCTATGGAGATCCGCTGGTCCTAAACATGACATACCTTCACCTAATTCCAAATGACGCTAACAACACAAGAAAAGGTGTGTGTATGTGTGTGTGTAAGAATGTGAGTCAGGACCTGGCACTGTCCCCACCAGCTATTTCTGGGAAAGTGTAATTGGAGCAGTGGGGCAGGGATGAGTAGCAGCACCTTCAAGCCTCCCTGTGCTTTGAAGATCACCCTGGAGGCAGAACAGGAACACAGTACACATACTACTTTGCTGGGAGAAACATGCTTCTTGTCTGTCAGGGTTTGTTTGTTTCCTTCTTTTCCACTCCTTTACATGCAGTCAATGTTGGATTCAATTAAAGGAAAGGGGTAGGGTGTGTGTGTAAACAGTAACAGGCAGGCAAGCTAGCCTTTGGGATGAAGTATGAGCCTGGGAGGGGTTCTGGCTGCCAGCTTCTGTTGACCTCTTATGTCAGGAGAGGCACGTAGCCCAGGGCTTCCTGTATTATCCGCCGCCTGATGGGGACAGGCAAGAACTGCCGGTTTGCACTGCTCCGGACTCCCGCCTCCTTCCCCTCTACAAGTGGGAGAGCCTTATACACCCTCTATGTATCCACCCAAATCCACCAAATACCAGCACCATCTAGTGGCAACAAAGCACTGAGAGAGCTTGAAACAGTGGAAGAAATAACCTTAACTGACAACCTAAAGGGATGGGAGAGCCAGTGGCAGTTCAAAATAAAAAATAAAATCCAGATTTAAAATAACCCAGATGATAGTGGAATGCCCATATACACAATAGTCCTGGTGGGTTCAAGCAACTGCTGTAGGACCACTTTTCAGGGCCATACTTTGCCTTTTGGTTTGGCTTATTAAAATGCTTTCATAAAGTTCTGAATACATAAAATTAGTTATGCATGTATTTCCCATCACCATGTGTGGATATGAGGGCTGGACAATGAAGAAGGCTGACAGAAGGAGAATCAACTCATTTGAGATGTGGTGCTGCAGAAGAATGCTGAAGATACCATGGATGGGCAATGGGTTCTAGAGCAAGCAGATCAAGCCTAAACACATCATGAGAAGACATGACTAATTAGAAAATACTAATCTGGGGATGCTCCTGGATCCCTCACTTCAGATGACTAATCAAGTAAATGCGACGGCCAGGAGCGCCTGTTATCAGCTTCGGCTGATACGTCAGCTGAGCCCTTTCATGGAAATAAGAGACCTTGAAACTGTGGTGCATGCGCTGGTAATCTCTCATCTTGATTTCTGTAATGCGCTCTACATGGGGCTACCCTCGTGCTTGGTCCGGAAACTTCAATTAGTACAGAACATGGCAGCCAGATTGGTCTCAGGTACATCAAGGAGAGACCATATAATACCTGTATTAAAATCTCTTCACTGGCTGCTTATTAGTTACCAGGCCCAGTATAAGGTGTTGGTTATTACCTTTAAAGCTCTAAATGGCTTGGGTCCAACCTATCTTTCAGACTGCCTCCTCCCATACAATCCTCCCCATGCACTTCGGTCCTCTGGGAGGAACCTGCTGCAGCCGATAAAAACGAGGCTGTCTGCAACCTCCCAGAGGGCCTTCTCAGCAATCGCTCCCAGACTATGGAACGGCCTGGTGGACGAGATCCATCATATTACGGCCTTAGACAACTTTAAAAGGGCTGTCAAGACGGATCTCTTCCAGCAGGCCTTTTCTGACTAGATTTTCTGGCCTCAGGAGTTAGCACATCTTTTCTTCTCCAACTTCTGCTATAGTTGCTGCTATTGTCTGTTATTGTTGCTCTGGCGAGATTATTTTAACTATGCTTTAATGTATATTTTTGTTTAATACTTTTTTAAGGGGTGGGTAGGTTTCGGGATTTTTGACTGTGTTTATATTGTATTGTAATATATTTGTATGGTAATTTTAATGTTGTAAGCCGCCCTGATTGCTCTGCAGAGGGGCGGTATATAAATAAATTTTATTATTATTATTAGGAAAGGGGAAAGATAGAAGAATGCTAGGACAAATGAAATGTAGTAGAAAGAGAGGAAGACTGCATACTAGACTCAAGCAAGCCATGGCCCTGAGCCTGCAGGACCTTTACAGAGCAGAGCAGTGGAGGACAGGGAGTCTTGGAGGTGCCTCATTCACAGAGTCACTCACCATGAGTCAAAGACAACTTGAAGGCAGTTAACGACAACAAAATGTAAAATAGATTTAACATTAGCTGAAATGAATGAAAAATTAATCCTTCATGACATATTCAATTAAAATTCCCCTAGCAGTAATCAACACTCATACATGACTAATTATTTTAGATGTATATATTTATATATAATTAAATCTTATATGGATTTAGCATGAGTTTAATATGAAATGGACTACTGATACTGAAATAAAAAGAACTAAATCGACTGTTTCATTGGCAGGACTGCAATTATTTCCTTTTTCCATTATAGCCAGCATGGCATAGTGAGTTTTGAATGTCGGACTATGACTCTGGAGATCATGGTTCGATTCCTCACTTGGCCATGAAACCCACTGCGTAACTTTGGGCAAGTCATGTGCTCTCAGCCTCAGGGGAAAACAATGGCAAACCTCCTCTGAACAAATCTTGCCAAAAAAAACTGGCTTTTATGGGGTGTGTGTTGCAGTTATGTTTTTAACTTTGGTATGTGTTTATGTTAATTTTATACTGTTTTAACTGGTTTGTTTTAATTGTTTTTAAATTTTTGTTGTAAAGTTTTGAAAATGTTTTAATCTTGTGAGCCACCCTGGGCCCCTTTCAGGGAGAAAGGCAGCATAAAAATGAAATAAATAAATAAATAATAAATAACTAAACCCATTATAGGGTCGCCTTAGGATCACTGTAAATTGAAAATGACTTGAATCATAGAATCATAGAGTTGGAAGAGACCACATGGGCCATCCAGTCCAACCCCCTGTCATGCAGTAACTATCAATCAAACTATCTGGTACTTCTTCACTGGTGTAAATATCCCTGACATATAATGCTATTCCTCCTCCTTTCCTGTTTGGCCTATTTCTCTTAAAAAGGCTATACCCCTCTATTACTACATTCCAATCATGAGATTCATCTCACCAAGTTTCAGTGCCTATTATATCATATTTGCTTTATTACCCTAGGAGTATCAGTATCTCCCTTTTGAGAAACTTCATCTTGCTTATTTCCCATGCTTCGGGCATTAGTGTAGAGACATCTAAGACCATGTGTCCCTCCTACTAGCTGCCTGTGCAAATTGTTTTGCCTCCCACTGTTGGGTCCTTGCACTGTTCACCTTGTTCCCCCTTTGACAGTTTGACTATTTTTCCAGCCCTTTTGCCTTCCAGAATACTGTCTCCCTCCCCAACATAACTCAGTTTAAAGCCCTCTGGATCAAATTTTTGAGACTATTGGCAAAAACGTGTCTGCCAACTGCTGTGAGATGCAACCCATCTCTTGCCAGATGTCCATTCTCATGGAACCGCAGCCCATGATCCAAGAATCCAAATCGTTCTTGGCGGAACCATCTGCGGAGCCAGTTATTCACACCTGCTATTTTCCTCTCTCTTCCTGGACCATGCCCTTCAACTGGAAGAGGAGATGACAACATGTGCATCCAGCTCTTTCAGCTTCCTACCCAAAGCCTCATAATCCCTTCTGATATTCTGAAGGCTATGCCTTGCAGTATCATTGGTTCTCACATGGATCAAGAGGAAGGGGTAATGGTCAGCTTGTCAGTCTGACTGTCACATCATGGATTTTTGCCCCAGGGAGACAACACCCCTCCTGAGACATCTTGTCAGGCCCACAAACCACAGCTTCTGTGCCCCTCAGTAGGGTCCCCCACCACTACCACACGCCTCTTCCAAGGCTTAGCAGTGGCTGTTCCCTTTGGTGGTACTCTCAGGCTCCCCTGCACTGTCCCTGATATCTGTCCTTGCTCCTCTTCCTCATCATCCCTGATAAGGGAGAGAACTTTAAATCAATTCTGTAGCTGCAAGCTCCCAGAATGATCCCTGGTTTCCCTATTTCTGTGTGTGACATTCCTCCAACCATCTACTTCATGTGTATATGCAGTAACCTCCTCCCCAGCAACTTCTTCTATGTTTTTCACATCTAAAACCATCCGGTCCATTTTGTCCAGGAAAAGCTCTTGCTCCCTAAGATGCTGAATTTTAGATACCTGAGCCTCCAGCTGCTGGGCCTTCTCTTCCAACAGGGCTACCAACTTGCACTTGGTGCAGGTGAAGTTCCCCACATCCATAGTCAAGAAGGCAAACATCCCACAAGTGTTGGGAATAAATTATGGTGACTGCAACAGGTCCCTCAGTGTCCATACTGAGAAGTCTTAAGGAGACACTGAAACAAGACTGTGAGTGTCCCCCTCAAAGGGTCCCCTGTTAAACACCCACATAAAGGACCCCTGTTGGCTTTGTCCAAGCTCTGTCAGCAAACTCAATCAACTGGGGTTATAACTCTATAGAGAGCTCCTGGCTGCTAGCTTGTTCTGGAGGCAAGTCTCTGATTCACTTCATCTGAAGGCACACAACAACAACATTGTGCATCTGGAAAAGACCTCATGCAGATGAGAGCAGTAGGCCACAGAGCTTGAAAGAATTAGCTTTCTTGATTGGAACTTCCAGGTTCCCTCACCTATTCTGGATGTTGCAGTAACTCTTCCAAGTCCTAGTAGGCCCTACTGTAGCCCTGATACACAACTAGGATGCTGGGTGTTGACACCTGTCTGGCTCTATCAAGCGAACAATAACATGGCAAAGGGAACTGCATTATGTATTCCAAAGGAAGGCAATCAAGGGTAGCTGGGCAGAACAGCTATAGCATGTATACATTATTTGGGTTTTGGCCAATTTACGCCTTCCCTCCAAAATGCACCTCTGCTGTGAATAAACTGCTTTTACCTAGCATGCAAACCTTTGCTCCCCACCTTATTCAACTTGCTAATGCATTCAGACCTCCTGTTATAAGAGCCCAGTATAATGTTGTGGTGCAATTATCAAAGGCACCTACTGGAAAGTTCCTAGATACATCAGCATGAATAAAAGTATCTATCATAGCACTCAATTTATGGAAATACTTCCAGGGGGAGATAATCTGCTACTGTCAACCCATAATTTATCCCCAAAAGCATTTTTTGCTGTAGTTTTTGATGATTGCTGTTCTATCTTGTTACTTTGCTGTATTCTTGAGTTCAGTTTATATGAATGATTTGATTGTACTGTAGATCAATAGCACCAATGGGTAAACTTCTCCCACTGTGCAAAACAACTTTTTTTCCTCCACAAGTCCTAACTAAGCAATTTCCCTTAATCAGAACTATTTGCACTTTCCCAAAACTGCTCAGTAGCCTAATTGTATGATGGTAGAGAAAGGGATAACTAGCAAGCAGGTACACAGAATGTACTCCTTAAGTTAGGAGAAGCAGGACTACCTCACAAATTGCTAAGTATGCCGAGAAAAGCCAAAGAAAGTTCAAACAGAAGCATTCTTAGCAATGAAACCCTTCCCCTTGTGTTGGAATAGAGTGTCAATTGTGCTTCCAGAGTAGGTGTCAAAAGCAATCATTAGGTGCTCAAAGAGCACAACATGCATGAGGTATGGGCTGAAGCTTGTTGAACAGTAGGTTGGAGAACAAAGCAAAGTATCTGATGAAGGACCAAATACTTACCTGATTCTGAACCAAGCTTAATGTAAAAAATATTCCTCTCAAGGAACTTACCCTGTATGTAAGAGTGAGTTCATATCAGGTTGGATCAATGGTGCATGATCCATCATAAGACTTGGCTGTTAGTGACTCTCCAAATCAGCCTTCCCCAAGCTGGTGGCCTCTAAGTGTTGGACTACAACTTCCATCCCATCACCTCAGCCAGAATGGACAGTCTGACTGGAAATTATGGAGGTTGTACTGGGAGCTGATGGCTTGGGGAAGGCTGGGACTCTCTTTCCACAGATTTTTCAGCAAGAGGAGTCAAGTTCTAATGTTGGAGCCAAGAAATGTAATCTAAAGTGTATATAGGAAGCATATTTATCAACATGGTGACTTGTCAAACATTTTTAAGTTATGCCATAAATGTGAGAAAGATGTCTCAAGAAGGCAGCTCTGATGGATGATGACACCTGGGTACTACTTCATTTTACATATACACGCACACAAAACAAGACTATCACTGTTCTCCTTCAGACTTCCTTACCTTCTGATCCCAGCAGCTTCATCACCTTCATCCTGTGGTGCCCGCTGCTTCAGCTGTTTCCGGATATCCTTCCAGCGCTCCTCCAGCTGCTGTCTGAATGGATCAAGTTCCAAGCGGTCAAGCTGCACAAGAGGGACAGAAGATTCAGGGACAAGTGCATATTGACATCACTGAGACTAATGTTGGATTAACCACCACCCTATATCTGATGCAGCATAGGCACCTCCCTAGGTGAGCTTCTGGGAAGACCCTAGAAAAGAAAGTGAGCATCGTTCTGCTTCCTGCAGAACAGGAAGTTCTGTTCTGCCACTAGAGCTCCCTGCAACTTAGTGCAAAACACACAGCAACAACACGTTACACCAAAGAGTAGTGCCAGAGCGGAATCCATTTGCACTTGTGTGCAAAACCAGCAAAAGTCTATGAGCCAACTATAATATAATTTAATATTATATGGTATAGTCTCTTGCTTGAAGGCAAGTGGTAAGAGAAGGACAAATATCACTGTTAGTTTGGTTTCTAGGCTTTCTGCTGCTCCAGACTTTATTTTATAACACAGTAAGTTGCCTGGGATTTGGGTGGCTTTGAAGTCAACAGCAGCAAATGGGCCTTCCTCCAAAAGGCTTGTCCTCCCCATCCTCCGAGGCTGGCAGGGGGGAATCCCTCCCAAAGAAAGGAGAAGCTCTCATGAGAGTTTCATGGCAAGGGGTCCTTCAAAAGTCTTGTCCTCCCCATCCTCCGAGGATGAGGGGGGGTTCGCCCAAACAGTGTGATGTAGATGCGCATAATTTGATTAACAGAACCAAAAAAAACCACAAAAAAATGTTAGGATATGGATGGGCTATGCAGTCAAAGGTGAAATGTAGAGATGTGTGTGTGGAATTTTCCTCATGAGAACAACATCTAGAGAAACAAAGTGAATCTAACACCAGATGGCTACACAGACATAAACATATACTTTCCCAAAGGTAGAACTCATGGACACAGACTTTGTTATGGTGAGCAAGAGATATCAAAAAAGATAAACATTGTTAGGCTGGGAAAGAAAACCACGTGGTGGATGATGGACAGCAAGGGGCTGGGTTAATATACATCATACAGGCATTATCCAATCTCCTAAAACAGGGGTAGGCAACCTAAGGCCCGGGGGCGTATGGGAAGGGCCTAGAGAAGCCTTTGTCTAAAATGTTTATTGTTAAGATGTGAGTGCGTGTGTGAGCCTGTCTGTCTGGCAGTGGTTTCAACTGCAACAAGTTGAGATCCTAAACTTTTGGGATTGTTAAAGATGTAATCTTTCATGACTGAACTGGACAAGTTCATCACAATGGATTTTACTTAGTTATTTTATTTTTCTTTTATATAATAATAATAATAATAATAATAATAATAATAATAATACTTTTTATTTGATATCCCGCCCCTCTGAGAGCAATCAGGGCGGCTTACATCATAAAATCATCACACCACAATTAAGAACTAACCCCCCTCCCTCCCTTAAAAAGTTATTAAACCAGACACAATTTAAGACAACATATAAAAGAGGTAAGTTCCTCCATATAAAATCAATACACAGTACATAACAGGAATGCTGGCGGGGATATTTATACTGGCTCATAAAAGAGGCCTGGTCATAAAAGGGGGGAGCATCTCCAAAAGGAGATTCTAGAGCTTGAGCCGGTAGATTATTCCGAGAAGGCCTGCCGGAAGAGATCCGTCTTGACAGCCTTCTTGAAGCTGTCAAGTGATGTTAATTGACGGATCTCCTCCGGCAGGCCATTCCATAGTTTGGGGGCAACTACAGAAAAGGCCCTCTGGGAGGTAGTCGTTTTTAGAGGCTGTAACAAATTTTTCCCAGAGGACCGGAGAGTGCGGGGAGGATTATACGGGAGGAGGCGGTCCTTAAGATAGCCTGGACCCAAGCCATTTAGGGCTTTAAAGGTAATAACCAACACCTTGTACTGAGTTCGGAAACTAATGGGCAGCCAGTGGAGGGACCTTAATACTGGAGTAATATGGTCCCCCCTAGAGGTTCCGGATATTAATCTGGCCGCCATATTTTGAACCAATTGCAGTTTCCGAACCAAGCACGAGGGTAGCCCCATGTAGAGCGCATTACAGAAGTCGAGGCGTGCACAACAGTCTCAAGATCCCTTACTTCCAGAAAAGGGCGCAGCTGGCGTATCAGCCGAAGCTGATAACAGGCGCTCCTGACCGTCGCATTAACCTGATTTGTCATCAGGAGCGACGAATCAAGGAGCACCCCCAGACTGCGAACACAGTCACTGGAGGAGAGTGTGACCCCATCCAGGACTGGAGGTTGCAACCCAATTCTTGGTTTCGGGGCCTGTACCGTGAGCACCTCCGTCTTGTCTGGATTCAATTTCAATCTGTTTTTCCTCATCCAGCCCATTACCGCCTGAAGACATTCATTGAGAGAAGAGATGCCATTGGAATTCGAGGCTGACGAACGAGACACGAAGAAATAGATTTGGGTGTCATCAGCGTACTGATAACACCCAGCCCCATAACTCCGAATTATCTCACCCAGCGGCTTCATATAGATGTTAAACAACATCGGGGACAAAATAGCTCCCTGAGGGACCCCACAATTGAGCTCCCTCTTACTGGAGCTACAGTCCCCGAGCAGCACCCTCTGGGCATATTAATATGCATTAATAAACTATGCTTTTGGACTTTACAATGTGTCTTCTTGATTGAGGGAGACAGGATCCTGAAGAAGGGAAGCTGAGCCAGTTGATGGTAAGAGATACAAAGTGGCTGTGGATCACAGCAGCCAGCTTGTCCTGCAGATTCTGCTGGGTGTCAAAGAGTATCACTGCAACACCCATCATCCACACACTGACAAACAAAAAACAAAAAACCCTGAAAATAATTGAATGAGATCGATAAGAGGGCCCCATTTTTAATCGATACTTTGGTCAGTGTGAACTTGACAGAGTTAAATTGCACGGGAGAAATTTAATCAGGGTAAACATAGTGTGAACCTCTATTCGGGTCAGATTCAGTATTGCATCAACGAATCTGCCCAGTTCTACCCAGCACAAAAATGCAAGTGTGAATGAGGCCTAAGTGTATTTCATCACAGTCTACTCCAGGGGTTGGCAACGTTTTTTTGCCGTGGGCCGGGAGGGGGGGGAAATGGTGCTGGGGGCCAGCGCACGTGCGCATGCGCACGACGCCCACCGTTGTGCGCATGCGTGCACGCATCGGGGTGCCATTTTGGAAAGCCCAACGGCGCTGTCGCCGTGCGCATGCGGACAGTGACGGCACCATTGGGCCTTCCGAAATGGCACCCCTTATTGCATGCGCATGCACATGACACGGGGTGCCATTTTGGAAGGCCCCACGGCGCCGGCACCGTTGGGCCCTCCGAAATGGCGCTCTGCGTCGTGTGTGCATGCAGCGGCGGCAGCGGTGGGCCGTAGGTTGCCGACCCCTGGTCTACTCCATGCATCTGCTGAAGCAGACTCAGTCTATGAAAGTTTATGCTACAAGCTTTTTTCCAGTCAGTCTCAAAGGTGCTATAATATCCCTGTGCATACTGATATTTGTACTTGTACATTCCATAAGCACAGCTATCCAGAGGGTTCCTCCTCTGCTACTATGTCCAAGATTCATCCAAGTCAACATGGTTTGCCTCAGTGGAGCAGCCTAAGGCCCAGAGGAAGAGCCCTCCCTCCATTACCATCCTATGTCATCTGGGGGAGAGACGCTAGGTCCAGCACCATCAGGCCTAGAATAAGAATAAGAGCCCTCCCTCCATTACCATCTGATGTCATCTGGGGAAGAGATGCTAGGTCCAGCACCATCGGGCGTAGAATAAGGAGAAGAGCCCTCCCTCCATTACCATCCGATGTCATCTGGGGGAGAGACGCTAGGTCCAGCACCATCGGGCCTAGAATAATAAGAAGAGCCCTCCCTCCATTACCATCCGATGTCATCTGGGGGAGAGAGATGCTTGGCCCAGCACCATCGGGCCTAGAATAAGAAGAATCCTTAAAGGACGGGTGGGATTCAGGATTTTATGTTCTGTTCAATATATCTGTATGGAAATTTTAATGTTGTAAGCCGCCCCGATTGCTCTGCAGAGGGGCAGGATATAAATTATTATTATTATTATTATTATTATTATCATCATCATAGCATTCAAAGCCAAAAAGTCTTCTCCCATCTGACATTCACTAAGCTCTCAATTTAGGACACTTGTAGAGTTCAAGGAGAAGTGGAGCATGTCAGAAGCATTATGATATGTTGAAAATAGCTAAGATACAGTAATTTTAAATGAACATCAATGATATGGCATAAAGAAACAGCAGAAAAATTAGCAATTAGCATTGTAATTCAAGCAAAATACAAGAAAATAATGCAGTCTCTACTCCAGTGAATGTTCAGGTGCCTAGAGCAGGGAGAATTTTCATGAGGCATCAGGCTATCCCATATGCTTTCCATGCTATGGAACCCCTAGCATGATGAACTCTTTCCTATCAGATACTTCAGATGCCCTCTAAAGCCAGACTTCAATAGCTGGCAAGCCCTTGAGTTTTGCTTACCTTGGAGTCCATTTCAATCAAAAGTTTGTCCAGCATTTTCTGCCAGTCTTGCTCTTGCCCAGCCATTTTGTTTAGCAGCTCTTGCATCATCTTATGCAGCTGTTCTGTGGTGGCATCAAACTGGGTGCGGCTGACTTTCGCAGCAAGGGCAGCCTTGTCTGCTTTCTAAAAGGAGAGAGCAGGATAAGGACAGATCTTTGATCTGGTCTGTATCACCATTGGTCTGTATCACCATTCTCCATTTGCCATTCCCCATCATAGCTACAAAATGTGTCTGCCCAGTTACAAACTAGCCCAAATTGCTAGTGTGCAGGTGCTGGTATATATACTCAAAATCATGTCTTGGGGCAGTAATCATGGAATGAATGGATTAATTTACTGCTAAATGGCTTCCCAGGGGGAGAAGAATGGTTGAGAGATTGAGGAAATGTTTGGATGACTAGCGTGAATATCTCAGGCAAAGGAAATATTTCACTCTTATAGATGCACATCCATCTCCTTCAGACATAATCCCACCATAGCCCTCCATAGACAAAGGGATTATGCTGATGCCTTGGGTGATCTCATTGTGGTGGGTGCCTTTGCTTACTCCCTTGCTGGAGCTAACCAGATCTCCAAATATGGTATGGTCATGTTTCTGCCTTGGGGTTGCCTTTCCGGGTCACCCACTCCAGTGTCCCTTTTAATATTACATTGATATTAAATATGAGGGGTGATTGGGGTTTGGGCTTGGGATAACACCAAATTATAAGGAGGCCAGTGGCTATTTTGTTAGAGTAATGATGGGATATATAGTCAATGATGAAATGTAAAGATGTGTATGTCTGTATTTTTCCATGATGAGAACATGCTTCTAGGCCAAACACAACAACTCAGTCCAAGTGTTAAAAGAGACAAAACAAATGGAAACCACAAGTTGGAATAGATGGGAAAGTGTTCTTGTTTATACAGTGAGAACAATAATAAAAGTTGTTATGGGAAAGTAGATCACATGGTAAAAGATGAACAACAAGAGGTTGGGTTAACATACGTCATGTACAGATCAACCAATTAACCTAAGGTTAACACCCAAGAGGTGGAGAAAGGTTGGGCTGAGAAATTGTGTATCAGGCATAGAAGTCAGTCTGTTCTTGAACTTTCATTAGTATGGATTAAGTTTTCTTTATTTTTGCTGAAGCTGTAGCATGACTAACTTTTTCACAATGTAGCATTAAGGATTTGTAGTTTTTGTTCCTGTTAGCCACATCTGGCTGATGTGATGCTTTATTGGACTTTATAGTTTTTACTCTGCATATGTTTTTCTATAATAAAGCCTTCTGCTAGAAGCTTGGAGTTTTCTCTGCGTGGTGGTGTCTTCTCTGCTGCAAGTTATACTTTGCTGAATGGATTTTATACACAAACCTGCTCCTCCAACATATAACATATTTTCCTTTCCCTCATTGGGGTCTCTCAAATGTTAAGAAGCCCTTTTTACATCAGGGATTTGAACACTTTTTTCATCAGGGAGTATCCTTTGTATCCCCAGTATCTACACTCTCATGAGCCTTATCACATAAGAAAAGAAAGCCAAAACAGAGCGAGAGAGCAGCAGCTTTCTCCTTGCCTCTCAGCATGCCACTGTAGCACTTTTGTTGTCTTCCCAAGGAAGATGGTTGTAAAAGCGTGCCTTCTGTTGTGCTGGAAAAATCCATTCGACAAAAGACATGCTTTTATGTCCGTCTCCCTTGGAAAGAGAATGGAAGTGCTCCAACGGCATGCAGACAAGTATGGAGAAAACCCTCACTCTCCTGCTCTGTTTTGGCTTTCTTTCCTCATGCAATGAGGCTTTCGGTAACAGCAGTTTGATTCCACACCAACTGCCATGGCTCAGTTCACAGAATCCTTGGATTCATAGATTTGATGAAATATGTGGAATTCTCTGTTAAAGAGCTCTAGTGTAGTCTCCCAAACTGCAGCAGAGAACTCTAAGAACCTCACTGACCAGGATTCCATAGGATAAAGCTGTGATTTAATTGTGTAGGTTAGATCAGGACTTCTCAAAGCAGTGGCCAATGGATCAGTGCAAATCTGTGACCTATTGTTTGCTGGTCCCTGGATAGTTTCCAGGAAATATTTCATTTCATAGAATCATAGAGTTGGAAGAGGCCACAAGGGCCATCCAGTCCAACCCCCTGCTATGCAGGAACTCCCAATCAAAGCATCCCCAACAGATGGCCATCCAGCCTCTGCTTAAAGACCTCCAAGGAAGGAGACTCCACTACTCTCCGAGGGAGTGTGTTCCACTGTCGAACTGCCCTTACTGTCAGGAAGTTCCTCCTAATGTTGAGGTGGAATCTCTTTTCTTGCAGCTTGCATCCATTGTTTCGGGTCCTAGTCTCTGGAGCAGCAGAAAACAAGCTTGTTCCCTCCTCAATATGACATCCCTTCAAATATTTAAACACGGCTATCATATCACCTCTTAACCTTCTCTTCTCCAGCTAAACATTCCCAGCTCCCTAAGTCGTTCCTCATAGGGCTTAGTTTCATTTCATTTCCATGCTGCCTTTCTCTCAAAAAGGGACCCAAGGTGGCTCACAAATAAAAACAATTTAAAAATTCTACAATAAAAATTTAAAAGACAATTAAAATCAACTAGCTTAAAAACAGTATAAAGAAAGTTGTAGTCAATGGGCACAATTTCCAGTTTCCAGCACACTAGGGGAATGGGAACCCTGCTGCTCCCCAACATCAGAGAAATTAAGAAGAACCGGTAAAGATGCATTTCATGTCTTTGTCAACTCCTCAGGTTTGCACCTTCTGAAAATACTGCTTACACAGACAGATCTGACCATGTATAACAAGTATAATCCACAGTGTGTCATCAAGTCCAACTCCTTACCACATCAATTTCCATCACTAGGTGATCTTTGTCTGCTTTTTCATTCTCCAGCTTTTCCAGAGACTTGAACAACATCTTTAAAAAGTAAAGAATGCAAAAGGGATCAAAGGTTGCTACTTAAAACATTGGCTCATATTCTTATAACACCCACCACCTCCTTTTCCTCCCTCTCAAATTTCTCCCCAAACAAACAGAAGCACATGCTCCCCAATGCCTCCCTGGGCTCAGATTTTGCCAAGCATACACCTCTTCATTTCATCCCATTTTATTTTGCCAAGCATACACCCCTGTGCTTTTCATCCCATTTTATTACTACTAATGGACTGTAGGCTGGTATAGTGAGTTGCCTGTTTATTAAATAAATATCCTTTGCGCAGGCTGAGCTAACTGCTACATTATTGCCTGAATTTTACAGGGGGTTAGTTGTGTTAGTCTGTTGTAGCAAACTAACAAGCAAACCAAAGATCTGTGTGACATCTTAAAGGCTAACACATTTTATGGGACATAAGCTTTTATGGTCTCTGGCCCAAACAGACCTGATGAATTGGACTGAAGTCCATGTAAGAGGAAAAAGTAAATGAAGGAGGAAATAAAAGTATTCTTCACCATCATCTTCTCCTTGCAATGTACCACTTCTGTACTACAGCTCTCAACAGTCAATGTAACCAGTAGGGTTCTGGGTGCTGGAAGTTCCAAGAAACCACTTTTCCCTACTTGGATTAAGTAGGTATGAAACCAGCAGGTACCGATTTGTCCACTTACTGACACTACCTCTTCCATAACTGTGCAGAAGAGGGAATTAAATTAATTTCTGATGAAATTCCCCATATAACTCTCAAAGGGTTCATGTTCTCTTTTGCAACTGACCACACTAGGAATGTGCAAATGTGTATGAGGTTTTACTGCCATCAAGTGTTAAGAACATAGGGTTTTATATTGATTGACTCAATATTTGGGGAGTCTGTGCTGTTAAAAAAAAAGCTCAACTGCTAAAATGGTGCAGCATGCCAAAGCACATGACAACACCAATTGGCTAATTTTAGTTATGATTAGATAGAAATCATGGTGTCTGTAAGGAAAAATAATGTTGCTTTCCCAAAGATACAAAATTGTCACAATGTCTCATATCTTAATATTAATCTTCCTTTTCAGTTTTACACCTATGCTATCCTGTCTGCAAGCCATCTGATGGCTTATCCTAAAGGTTCTTCACCACAAGAGGTGAGCTCTGGAAAGAGCACAAATGTTTCCCTATACCCCAACAACCACTCTCTCGTGAATAAATCAACTGGAGGAAGCCTGAATTTGGAAAGTTACTTTTATAAGGTAATCCACTGCTTGAAATAGCTGGGATTGATCTGTTGCTGTTATTCACTATTTGAACAGTAACTCATAACTGCAGTTCTTCTGCCCCTTACTTTACTGTTAATTTTTAGCAGTACAATCTGACACACTTCTGGTGGCAACCAGCAGTGCCCACTTTCCTTGGGCCCCACCACCCACTAACCCTGCTCCAAGACCACCTACACTGATCTCCTTCTGCTTTTGGCGATGGTCTTCTATGAGGTTGCCTGTAGTGGCATTCAGCTTCTCACAGTCTTCCTGTACTTGCAGGATGGTGTTTTGGATGTGGCTGAGCATCTCTTCATCCTGATTGTGAAGACAATAGGCTAATGAAAACCACTACTGAAACAGTAGTGGCCCTATCAACACCCCCCCCCCCAAGATCTGCTCCTATTATAGAATGAAGGAAAAAACAACAATTAGTTTATAACAAACCAGGACACTGCCCTCAAAACAAATCAGCAAAAGACTTGTTAGTGTACAACAGCCATCAACATCAGTGAGAAACTACTGGTGAATTTCCATCCCGGGAAACAATATGGGGCAGAACCGTCAGAAAGCTGGGAATAATGGGACCTACAATCCAACACATCTGGAGGGGGCTGGCTTGGGGAAGCCTGATCTAAACTAGGTAACAATAGCTCCATAAGAAGCTCCATAAGAAATGCCCTTAAACATTATCCTGACCTTATGGGAGCTGACGGTTTGTGTTGTTTGGTTGGTGAATTTTAAAAATAAAGTCATATAGGTGAAGACTAACATCATAGGTCTTTCCTATGAAATTGATATATGAAATATATGAAATTGATATATTGTTGTTGTGTGCCTTCTTAACTTACGGCAACCCTACGATGATCATGGGATTTTCATGACAAAATTTGTTCAGAAGGGCTTTGTCTTTACTTTTCTGAGGCTGAGAGATTGTGACTTGCCCAAGGTCACTCAGTGGGTTTTCATGGCCAAGCAGGGATTCCAACCCTGTAGTCCAACACTCAAACCACTACACCATGCTGGCACTCTCTGGTAGAATACTAAGTCCAAAAGCCACATAATAAGCTCCTTTCCACAAAAATGAAAGCGTGTATTCAGCAACTTGGGAATCAGCAACATGCAAAGGCTCCAGCATCAAACTGATCAAACTTAGTCAAGTAACAATATACTTCTATTTCTATTGCTTTGTATCTGTCATTTATTTTGTTCAGAAGCTGTTTTCTGGTAGATACCTAAGTTCAGATGCATTCCTTTCACTGTAGTGAAATCTAATTTTTATTGGTGCGTGATCAGAGCCAGTGCATTAAGACGTCTCCATAATCTATATTCTTCTGCAGTTTGCAGTCAGGAGCAAACATCTATAAATTCTGTTGTTACATATCCCTCCTCTCTAAGTAGAATACATGGGTAATTTCTATGCCCAATGTTGTTGATGTTGCAGTGTTTCTTTTCTGCCCCTAGGTGCCAGTACAGTACCATTTCAACATGCAAAAAGACAGCAAACACTGGCACTTTGTTACAGAAAACAGCAAAGAACAAAAATCTGTCACCTGGTGAAAGAGAATAACAAAAAGATATACTTATCATTTTTATCTACAATCATTTTTATCTATAAATAACATTCTCGACTTATTTTAATACAACGAAACAACAGTATATAGTATCCTTCCACAACCTAGCGTCCCGCAGATGTTTTGAGTAACAACTCCTACAAACTGCTAGAAAACATGATAGGCCAGAGGATTATAGGAATTGTATTTTAAGATTTCTAGAGGGCACTAGTTTGTGGAAAGCTATAACCCGGGGGAGGGGGGGCAGAATGAGTGTCTGATCATAAGAATCAGACACTGCATCCTGTCAGCAGAAAACTAGAAGCAAATATTAAGAATGCACACAGAGGCTCAACTGCTGAGAAGACCATTTTTATCTTCCAAAGGCCTTTTCCCACCTCATTCCAAAAGAAAGAAAGCAACCGCCACAATTCCATCATCTATTTTAAATCAAGGATTAAAAAATGAGTCAAAACAGGGAAATGAACATATGTAGAGCCACAAAATTAAAGCAGGCATTTCTAGTTCTGTCCTTCTCTAGGAAGGTTTAGCTTCTAAGTTCAGCTTCTTTAGGTATGCTTGCATTAATACAGTGTATTACAGGACTGGCGCTATAACACTGCATACCACTAGATTGCTAAAAAAAAAAAAAAAATCTCACTGGAGCAATACAAAAGTGGGAAACCAAATAGCAGCAGTCTGGCCAGGAACAAGGGACAGAGAAAACCAAAGCTGAATTGGTGGCCAAGGGCTTCTAATTAAACAGGGATGCCTCAGTGCTCTTACAAAAACTGGAAACTTTCCTTCCAAAACAGCCTCCAAGAGGCTAGAGGAGGGCTGGCTTGAATGTTTGGCTCACCGTGGTTTACAAGGTGGGTCTTGGGGATTTCCATCACATTTTGAAGCTTAAAAGGGCATACTCAGGCTGCATGCTCCATGAACTTTTATTCCCCACAAGGCTTCTGGCAACAGAAGTTATGTCATTACTCAGCACTTGTCTCAGGGCCACTGGTAACCCCATTACAAAACACAAGACTTTTGAAGTACTCAAAAGAGAGGGGAACCCCAGATCACCTCATACACAACAGAAAGTACCCCCCTTCTGTCAACAGTAAAAAAATGACTTATGTGCCCAATCCCATGAAAATCCCCCAATTTTATTGGGAAGAGTGTGGGGACCTTCATGAAGCATCCAAAATAGCACAACATATGGTTTCCATACCACAAGTCAGAGGTTCAATCCCCACCATGTCCAAATGGGGTGTGAAAGCCTTCTGAAACCCTGGAGAGCAAATGCCATTCAATACAGGCAATAAAGAGCTAAACTGCTTTGCTTCAGTCTCAAAGGAACCCTCTTCAAGCCTCACCCATATATCAGGCCCCAAACCCCACCACAGCCTCCTGCCACTTTCCACCCCACTCCATCCTGCATGTTCACAGATATTTTACAAACTTCTTCAGGTCAACCACCTGAGCTGCATTGCTGGCCCAGGCCTTACCTGGCGGTGCTTGGGTCTCTTGGTCAGTTTGCCTTCTGCCTGTCTCAACATGAAGTTGTTGATGGAGTCCTGCAGCTGCTCGTAGCGCTTGAACAGCTGGCTAACCTTCTCACTGACATCTAAGGTGCAGGCGGCACATGTGCCCTGCTGGACCTGAGCTGCCAGTCCAGGCTCCGGGGTGGGTGGCATGCTCATGGACAGCAAGGTGGATGAAGAAGCCATCATATTCTCTATGACAGATCTAAGCTTGTCTAACTGTGGGCAGCAATTAAGGGAGAGAAGGAGTTTGGCTTTAGGAGGAGCTCGAGCAATCAAAAATTCTCTTATTTCTAAAGAACTTGGAAGCAGAAATTAGAAAAGTTCCTGGGGGGGACTACAACTCCCCAAATGCTTCAGCTAGTGTGTGCATTGGTAGGAGGATTTGCAAAGTTGTAGTTCAAAAAAGGAACTTTCAAAAGGTCTGACATAGCAGCAGTAGAATCAGTCTGCTCTGACTCATGAAGTTCTATAGCGTAGCTGTCCCCTTGATTAAAATGTAGGGAGAATTTCAGTATGTACAACTGAAATAACATTGCATGGAATAATCCAGTAACATGGATGTAATGCTGAAAATCTGTTATTTCTTCACATATAAATCCAATTACTAGCCTAGGGCTAGAACAGACCCAATGAATCAACTGCTAAATGGTAAATCAAGGATTATGTAGATCCCATTGATTCAGTGGGTCTACTTGATTAGTATGTAGATTTAGGTGACCTTCTAGAAATCATAACTACACTGAAAAGTTTTAGAAAGTTTTAGAAAGCAGAATAATCTCAGGGCCAAAATACATGTGATATGCCTCATCCCATCTGTCACTAATGCTGCTATCAGTTACAGAAGGAAAGCTTCCATTAGTGTCATTGGGGCATTTCCCCCTACCTCTATGGCCCATAGGGCCAACAACTGCTTCAGAAGGGTAATTTTTGTCAGGATGGCAAAGAGGAAGGAAAGATTTAATCCACCCTTCACTATGAACCACTGTTTGATGAAAATCATCCCTCCTTGCAGCTGCTAAACAGCAAAAAGAAAACAAACAACAATGCAACTTCAAGTGACACATTTAGTGTCATATCTAGTTTAGACCTCAGTCCTGAGGAAGCTTGAATGGACCATTTAGTGGTGACAGCAGGCCTAGTCCTCTCATTAGGCAAAGAGAGGTGATCACCTCTGGCAGCTAATTTAAGGTGCAATTAAAGCTCGCATGTCTTCACTTGGTTGATTTTTAAAGGGTGCATTGTTGTTTCAATAGAATTGCTACTCCAATGTTATTGCCATAATCACTATTCCAAGCCATTCTGGAAGCATTGTTTTGTTTTTAAATGAAGGGCAGAGTACAAAATGCCTTAAATCAAGGGAGAACAACATGTGGTCCTCCCAACATTGCTGGACTTCAGCTGTGATCATTCTTCATCACTGGGTATGTTGGCTAGGGCAGATGGGAGGTGCAGTCTAGCTACTCCTCAGTGGCATCCCTAGGGTTGGTGTCACCCAGTGCGGCAACTCATGGTGTCACCCCCCCCCCCGTCATTGACCTCCTCCCATTTCACACTGTATAGAATCCTTAGTAATGCTTTTTTGCACTAATGTTACCCATAAATTGTAATTCCCATATACCACCGAATATACTGTTAATAGATGTGACATAAACAACTAGCAAAATTAAAATTATACCTTCAAATTACAATATCATAAGCACAACCTAAATGTATTTACATATACATAGTGAACATTTGGTTAAAATGTTATGTTTTAAAATACATTTTTAAAAGAATAGTTTTTTAAATTCAATTTTTAATTTTTCTAAAAAATACAATTTTGAAATTTAATTTAAAATTTGGGGGGCTCTCCTTTCTCCTCCCACTGAGCTTCACACCACTCTCACCATCTCTTAAAGCAGGGGTAGGCAACCTTTCCCCTTTAAGGGCCGAGGGACTTCAGCTCCCAGAAGCCTCAGCCATGTTGGCCAATAGTCCCATGTTGGCCAATAGCTCCTAGGATTCTGGGAGCTGAAGCCCCTCGGCCCTTAAAGGAGAAAGGTTGCCTACCCCTGTCTTAAAGCATTTTAAAGTGAAGCAAATGAATGCCACAGCCCATTTCTGCCAAAAGGTAAGTGCCTGAAGAGCAGTGGTGTCAACCCCCGTTAGGCTATCACCTGGTGCAGTCCGCACACACCCCGCACACCCCTAGTGATGCCACTGCTACTCCTGAAAGGCCACAGGTTGCCCATCCTTGTGTTGCAGTCCATATAAATTGCCCTAAAATCAATACATATACAAACCATCACTGTTCTCTGTAACATACATCACTGTGAAAATGTGTAAGACAAACACAGACTTAAAGAACCCACAGTTTACTTGGAAAATCTTTTTTAGGACACTTTATACTGTTGACCTAGTGAGGAAACAGTGTGACAACAACCTTTATCTAGAAATTCCCAGCTAGGGCCTGAACATACACCATGTGCATAGGGGAGGGCAGAGGGAGAGGGAACTATGGACCTTATTACACGGGGGAAATCTTGTGCAGAAATGGGATTGAAAAGATGGGGAAAACCCTCAAAAGCAGGTAGATTTTCACACACATCACTTTTAAACTGTGCTTGACCCAAACGGAAAGTAGGAAAAAGCTGCTTCTTTCTGTTCGGGTTAAGCGCAGTTTAAAAGCTACATCGTCTGAAAATCTACCCACTCTTGCAGGTTTTCCCCTATTTAAAACCCCATTTCTGCACGGGATTTCCTCCATGTGATAAAGTCCTATGAAACTACATAATAGCCACTGATACTGATTGTGTCTCTGTGTGCCTCCTGTGTCATGAATGGTGATGCTTTTGGGGGGATTGGGTGGGACTTTTAGGAACCTCCCCTAGAAATTCACACAGTACAATAGGAAAAGAGCAGCCCAAGAAGACAGCTGGGTAGCTAGTAGGTTTGCTAATCAGCCAGAAACCAACAACAGCAACCTTGTTGCTTCTTGTCCCTTTTGGAGAACAAGACTGATATGTAGAGGGTGAAGCTTTTCATGAAATGCCATAGATCAAGTATCTGCTAAACTGCTGAAGGGAGAACTACTGGGGGCTGCAGCTCAAAAGCTGCTAACTCAAGAGCAGGGGTGGGATTTATATGGACTGCAATGCTAGCAGTGCATTGCATATGGACTGCAATGCTAGCAGTGCTAGCAGTGCATTGCCAATTCATTACCAGTAATGAGTAATGCTAAGATTTGCAGTTGAACAACATCCAGAGGACTACCTGGTTCCCAGCCCAGGCTATGCCAAGGTGTAAGGAGGCAATGCAACAAGACTTTGCTCCTGCTAGACACAGGCAGCCAGCATTTAAGTTTATCTCCCACCTGGTCTGAATGAGTAGGGAAGAACTTTTCTTTTAAAAACAAGCAATTACCCACAGACAAAATGTTGGTAGCCCAGTAACCTTTTGGAAAAGGTTGCCCTGATGGTTATGCCAAGCTGCCCTAGAGAGGAAATAAATGGGGAGTGCTATGCTAGAGACAAAATCTGTGTGTAGAAATGACGTTCCTCTTCCTGCTTCCAAGTCACATCAACACCACTCCTAAGACAGTTAGCAGTCTTGCCCTAACATATAACCATCTCTGTAGGGCTTACTGGTTTGTCAGGATAGCACAATAATAGATTCCAATGACTCAGAAGCTGGATTTGAGTAAGCTGGGGAAGGCAATCTGGCAACCTGAACATGGGAGGGGATTGGTATTTTTCCTCACAGGGGTTGTAATAGGCCGGGTTTTGTACTGTTTTAATTTTTTTAATTCTTTCTAATGGTATGCTTTAAAATGTTTTTCTGTGTTATGGCCAGTTTAACTACATATTACTGTATGTTTTAGCTGTATTACCTTTAAAACCCTATATGGTATCGGTCCAGGTTACCTAGGATCACTTTCTCCTGCACAATCCATCCTGTACACTCAAGTTCTCTGGGAAATTTTTGCACCAACTGGCCAGGACTAGACTGGCAACAGTTTCCCAGAGGACCTTTTTGTCTGCTGCCCCCAGACTGGAATGACCTGCCAGAAGAGATATGACAGCTGAAAATGCTGATGGCATTTACGACAACATTAAAGACACATCTCTTCCAGCAGGCTTATCCAGTCAATTTTAAAACATGACTTTTTAATTTGTATATTTTAAAGAATGTACTCATATGAATGTATAATATTGTATTTTAACTGTTGGTTTTGTGTGTTTCCTTTTAAATTGTGTTTTGTATCTTAACATGTTGCACCCTGTCTCAACCCTTAAGGAGAAGGGGGAAAGGAATATAATTATTGTTGTTGTATTGTATCTGCTTTCATTGTAAGCCATCTCAAGTCCCAGTTTTTGAGGGAAAGGTGGGATACAAATAAAGATGGTGATGGTTATGATGGTTTTTTTTAAATCTCTGGCTAACTGTAAGGCAGATATCAAGTTAAGGAAGTTGAGGAAGAACTCAAATAACTGATTTTGCAAGTTCATGCAATTAACAGGCCTTGCCTTGGACAATTTAGATTTGTGCCACTCATCTCCTTGTCCATGGTCCCTTCATAATGGTCCCTTCATAATGGGTAAAGATTCTGGAACTCTAAAAGGTCTTCAAAGCCCAGGGAAACTACATTACCATTTCTCATCCCGATGTCACTTGCTGACCTGTTCCTGGAGGTAAATGGCAGTGTCGGTCACAGACTGCTCCAGCGTGGCCTTCCCTGCGTCCTGCTTGTCTCTCAGCTCTTTGAGCTCTTTCTCTATGTCCTGCACTGTTGCTCTGTTCCACAAAGCCAGCAATAGAGATGGGTCATACATTACCAAATAGGAAAACAAAAGTAATTCTGCAGTGTGTTTATATGTGTGTGTGTGTTTCCATTGTCCATTACAGAAAACCATCACACATGCATACATACCCCAAAAGCAGTTATGAAGGAAACTGATAAACCTTACTGAAACCCTGGCCCAGCAAGTGCCAGAATCAGGCTTCTTGGCCCGGCTTCCCAGGGTTCCCCTATATAAGATAGATGTTTGATTAGCCTTATTTGTTGAGCAACACAATTCATGGAAATGCAAAATTCCCCAAAGGTATATGAAACCATTCCAGCAATTCAACTTCCATCCACTTCCTCCAAAAATGGCAAGACCATGTGAAGAAGACAGAATACCTGCAAGGTCCAATGCTGAGATGGATAAAACATATTCATGTTGAACACAAAGATCTGAAAGGAGGCTCTGTAACCGTGTTTGGCAATTATAGTGCTCCTTGATTAGAAACCCCACTTAAGGCTGATTATGGATACAAAGCTCCCATGAGTGAGATCATATTAGGGTTCTTGATCATTCTAGAACTGTGTTCAACCAAATACAACTACTTTTGCAGTTAATGCATTAAAGTGCTCAGCAACAGGGAGGCAGGTTTTACGTCCACAGACACATCCCTAACCCCAGTTTTAGCCCTACACATAGTCAGGTGAGAACCCAAACAGGACTTGGGTCAATCATTTTTTAGCTACGTGGTGCTCAAATGGCCTTCTTTGTCTTTGCTTTTTCATTTGTTTATTATAGCAAATGCATCAGCTTGCATTTCAGCTCTTCAGATAGTGTCCACAAATATCCCCATATCATGTATTTGGGGCCTCAGTACTGTATGTGTAGGATGTATAACTAGGAAAATAGCACCACTAAGTCCTCCCATTCTTTCTTTCACTAGAAAGAGCACTCCACTACTAACTTCAGTCAGGCTTCAGTTCCAGCCATAAGCTCCTATCTTAATCTACTGCTTAGGCCTCCCTCTTCATGCAGACACTTTTTTCTCAGGTGGAGGACCTTTTAACAGGGAAGGGAAACCTCTTACTTATGGGACAAATGTGTGCAGCAGGGCTCTTCAGTTCTCTCTACAACATTCTCCTAAAAATATTGCCCATGAACTTCATCTCCAAGGTGGTGCACTAGATAGAGTTTAAACCTTGTTGCACAACATACAATCATATGAGTGAAAACCAGACTATCTCCATCCCTCAGGTGAATAACTGATGCATTGCAGTGGGTTCTAATGCCTGTTGCTGGCTTGAAGCCTACAAGAAGTTTACTAGGTGACTATGTACTCAAAGCAGACGTCCCAGCCCTGCTCTGTAATATTACTGTTTAAGGGCCTTTACCATCTCAGTCCTTTGACAATTCTTTCAAACATATTTCAGCACACTCAAATTATATTTATTTTGTGCAATGTGAGAATAGCTACATTGATGGACGACATAAAAATATAAAAATAATGAATCTATAAATTGTGCCCCAACTATAACACAGCTACAGAGAAACTGCTGCAGCAAAATTATCAGTATTGAGGGCTGCAGTGCACTAAGATGACCCTTGCCATTTTTTATTTCGGGAAGCCCTTTCACACTACACTATTATGGCACTATGATTCCATTTTAACTTCCAGGACAACATCTTATGGAATCCTGGGACTCACAGTTTATGGAGGGACATTTAAAATTCTCGGCCAAGAGCTCCTGAGGTGCCTCTGACAAAATTAAAAGCTCCATCAGTCCACAGGATGCAGCCATGGCATTTAAAGTGAAATAATAGCACCATAATTGTGTTTTGTGACACGGCCCAGGCTTGGTGTTTCTGAAAGGGCAACACTAGGTTTGATCTTTCTGACTACCTCTTCAGAAAATATCATCAGTGTTTGAAACAAATTGTCAAATTAACAATCAGTAAACCGCTCTGAGAGCCTTTGTGGCTGAAGAGGGGGGTATAAATACACTAAATAAATAAATAAATAAATAAATATAAATAAAACAAAATATCAGTACTGCTAAATGGTGGATGCATTTGATACACCAAGTGTACATACCAGTTATTTAAATTGCTAGATGGTATTCTGTTTTATTTAAAAAACTAAAAACAAGGACATGTCAAAAATATTAATGACTGATAAATTATTATGTCAATCTTTTTTTTTTCTGCTGAAAAGCTTACAGAAATTCAAACAAACTGTAACACTTCTCTCAAAGTGTCTTATAGATTCATCTACTATCTCGGTACTTCTCCTTGATACATAGGTTAGGCCAGAAGTTAAAAACGTACTTTTAAAAAACAACAACCTGTAGACAGTTATAGTTAAAAGTGCTGGCAGGCCCCTTTTGTTACTGCTATAATTATATTTTTCAAAAGGCAATTTTTTACTTTCCAATTTCTTGAAAATAACTAATATTGATGCCTTTGTAAAAAAAAAAAAAAAAACAGCCCTGAATGCTACAATCTGCTGGTCTCTGGTAGAAAACCCACTATCCCATCAACCTCACTGCCAGCTCAACAAGCACAAAGCAACAGCATTAGAATCAGAGAGGTGGAAGAGGCCACAAGGGCCATCCAGTCCAACCCCTTGCCATGCAGGAACTCACAATCACAGCATCCCCGAAATTTTGCACAACATGAGCCAGAACTTGAACCAGGTGATATTTCTCCTCTACAATTTGGTGAGATCAAACCCTGTAGTGCAGGGGTCGGCAAGTTCCCCTTACCTGGGGCCGGGTTGGGGATCCCCTGGTCTTCCACGGGCCGATGGTGTGTGGGGGAGGGGAAATGATGGCACGCATGCGCAGTACACCGGACGTATTATGCATGCGCGCGCGCGCTTGCTCGTGCATATGCAGTACTTTGGAAAACAAAATGGCAGCCGCGACTCGTTTGTGCATGCGCAGTACTCAGCTAATGCGCAAACGAGTCGTGGCCGCCATTTTGTTTTCCAAAATGGCGGCCGTGGCTCATTCGCCCATGCTTAGGAGTATTGCGCATGCGCAAACAAGTTGTGGCCACCATTTTGGAAAACAAAATGCGGCTGTGATGCGCACAGTGGCAGCAGCGGTCGGCGGGCGCCGGTCCGAAGGCCTCGGGGGGGGGTGGCCACGGCCCACGGGCCATAGGTTGCCAACCCCTGCTGCAGTGATAACTAAAATTTTGAGTTACACATCAAAAAGAGACATTATACTTCACCAAGTAATAAATGTATTGTAACACAGCTATTACCACAATTATTTTTTAAAAAGGAATTAATTACAAGTAACATAGTACATCTGGGGTTTACAATGTCTTATTTGGACATGACAACGTAAGATCATGGCTTTCCATCACACAACAAGCATAAGAACTCCCCAAAAATGCATGCAGCATTGGTTTTGATGGGGCCTGCCACTACAAATCTATGTATTAAATTAAATCAGTGTGGGATTTGCCCATTAGAGGCTTTCTGTAGTCTAGTAGCTCATGATGCTTTCTTTGTTTACCTGAGATAACCTATCTGCATGTTGATCTGGCCAGCTCCCTCCACTTTCTCGTCTGCGTCTTGTCCTGCTAGTTCTCCTTCAAATACATTTTGAATCTTCCTTAACTAGAATCATAATTGGAGAAAAACTAACAAATCATTATTGTCTCTGGTGAAATAACTCAAACTTTCCAATATGGAACTTTTAGAAGAGGCCATTCCCTACTTGCTGGAAATAGTAATGACTACTTTGTTCTGAGGAGTACATCCTTGAGTAGTACAGGCATGCTTCAGTAACAAAGCCTCTGACAAAGAACTCCTTTTTAGGAAGTATTTTTATGGCTGTCCAGCCTTCTTTCTCCTCCTTGTCCTGTCTAGCTGGAAGATTTTTTAGCAGCATCAGCACTGGGACAATGGTGAAGAAGGGCTAGAAAATCACAGACTGTCAGTGTTGGGTTGCAGCAGCATGTCTGCAGTCAAAAAGGAAAGAAAGCTTGAAAGAGGAGGATTCTATTCAAGCTTATCCTACTGCAGCTATATATGCTGACTACAACAGGAAAGGTAACAGCAGCTGCCTACAAAATCCTTAATGAACATGTTCAAACAACAAAACTGTGAGAAAAGGAAAAAGTGGATAAGCCTGTCTCACCAGCTACACTCAGTATGTTGAAAAAAAGATAGATTGTAAGTCTGGTCTCCAAAGTGGAAATCATGAGATAAAGAGAGGCTGGTGAAAGAAAAAATCATCCTTGGATGCTTTTTGAAAAATGCTTTTAAGGAGGTTCGAATGTTTTTGTTTATTCATGCAAGACTTGCTTGACGTGGTTGTTTTACTTCAAGCGTGCATTCAGCTAGTTTTGAATAAAGTTTGCTGAAACATATTAATCTGCTATTCTTTTTTAGAGGTTATAGGAACCTTTCCCTATTCTTTCAATGTTATTTCTGCCTCTGGTACCAATTTTTTTGTTAAACAAGCAATTCCCAGGATCACATCTACTTTGTTAACTGAGATATATCTGTACTTTCATCCAGAGCTGAACATGGCACTAGAGTGAAGACGAGCAAACTGAGCCCCTCAAAATGAGGTTTGATTTCATCAGTCCCTCCAAATAATCAGTACCTAGCCATTTACCCAATATCTTGCTGTTCTGGTTGTCCTCACCACTTCCAGGCCCACACTCTGGATTTAAGACCAACCAAAACATCAAGCCATAGCAGTGCAAAACAGATGGACCTTTCCAACACTAAGTGTGTGGTGAACCTGATGGCTCTTCTGCCATACCTTTCTCTGATCATAAAAGGGATAGAAGGAGTATACTGGGGGAAGGGACTGAGAAATGAGGGATGTGACAAAAGGAAAAGGTGGAAGAAGACCAAGATTTGTTGACATTTTGCTTGAGGGAGCCTTTTGGATGGAATGGCTTGGGCAGAAAGGGAATGAATGTAAAAATAAATACAGAAACGACTGAAAAATGCTGTAGCAAAGCATACAAAAAATTAACCATCAGAAATACATATCAAAAATTTGGCCAAAAGAAATGTAAGAATGGCTCCCCCTTGGTGCTTCTGGGACTGTACAAATTCTCTTTGAGAAATCCTGACTGTAACCAATCAGCAAGCATGCTGCCCCAACCGCTCACCTTCTCTTTCTCAGTTTTCATATCTTCTTGCATGGACTTGATTGCAGCAAGCTTTTCTGGAAGGTCAGGTGGGATGACGGCAATATTCTTATAAACTATCCAGGAACAAAGAAATAGATTTATCAATAAGTTTGCTCTTTGTATATTCAAATGGGATATGCAACAAAAATGCGGGGCATGGTGTCCTGTTCAGAGTTCCAACCATTCATCTTTCCATGATACTCCATGCCATCCCATGGAGTGCATGAAACCCTGATATTTCCGGGGTTTCACACTTCCCCTCTCCCCACTTACGGCTCTCCCCCCCCCCCCACCCCAAAGCATTTTTCTACTTCTATAAACCCTAGGGTTCTCCCAAACCTCTTGCTACTTCACTCTCAGGCACAGGCAGTGCTTTTTTGGAAACATAAAAACTGATGTTCAGAAAATGAGTTCAGTGTGTGTGAGAGAGATACACAGAGAAAGGGAGGGACCCCCTCGAGACAGGCAAATGTGTTCAGGAGGTTCTGGTATTTGTTGCTGTAGATCTTAGTTTTGTAAAAAATATCCAAATGATGCTTCTGGAGTCCCAGATTATGTTTTGGCATTTGCTGGCACCAGATGCAACATTCCATTCTCACTCTCAAGTTGATTTTTAAGATGTATTGAAACAGAAAAATATCCTCCACTCCTTTCTTTTTTTGATTTTTTAAAAAAGGATTACAGTACACTGGTGCATCAGTGAAACTGCACTTTTACATTATAGCTATCTGATTCTAAATTATTTTTTTTAAAATCTGAGAGGATAACTTTTGCTCTTCAAACCATAGGAGCATCACAGCAAACTCTGCCCCAGTTTTAGAAAACCTTCAGAGAAGCCCTGTGAAGACCTAGAAATTTGGTACAAACAGCCCCCAAAAAGGAACGAGATAAGTGGATGCAAAGCACAAAACCCAACAGCCAAGCAGCAATATTATGAGAAACCACACTTCTTTAGACCAATCTAGAAGAGCCCAAAACAGAGGAAGAAAGAAATTATTTTTTTAAATGACTAATCTCCAAGTGTAATACTCCAAACTGTTTGGGTTATCAGGTTCCCCCCTCCCCTCCATATTGGTAGCCATCTATGTAAAAAACAAACAAATGCTAGCCAACTCTGGAAATCTGCTCAAATAGGTTAGGATATTTGTGAAACTTTAAAAATAATGGAAAATATAATGTAAGAGAGCTTGGAAATGCTCCTTTGGTGGGAGGGCAGAGTATGCAGATCCTATAATCCTCCAGCCAGCAACCATGTTGCCTGAGAGATTATGGGAGGTGGAGTCCAAAAAATTGCGATTTTCAAGCTATGCTTGCACTCCCACAGTTCCTACCTGCATCCGTGAGGAAGTCTTGCAACCTGCGGAGATCTGCGTGGCCACACTTATACTGATCCAGCATGTTAATCTGGTCTCTCAGAGCATAATAGAGTTCAGTGAGCTGTGCAAGGGAGCGCAAGGCATCCACCGTCTCAGCATAGCGGGCTGGGGCCAAACTAATTCCAGAGGGAGACACGGGGGTTGGGGAAGGCAATATTGGGGACGTTGAGGGTGTGACGCCAAGAGTGGGGCCAGGTGGTACGGCAAGTTGGCCTGCTGCAGGTGATGTTCCAGGTTCACCAGGCTGATATCCAGGAGGGTAGGGCCAGGAAATGGCAGGCTGACCAAAATATCCAGGTTGGACACCTAGAGGTCCAGGCTGGGCTCCGGGGTAAAAGGCAGGAGGGACAGGAAATCCAGGCTGTCCCCCAGGAACTCCCACTTCAGCTCCAGGATATACTTCTTGGCTTCCAGGAGCACCGGGTTCAATCCCAGGACCTCCAGGATAAGCAGGCCCAACCCCATGTTCTCCAGGCTGAACCCCAGGAGCCCCAGGATAGACAGCGTCAGCTCCAGGAGCACCTGGCTGGGCCCCTGGATAGGCTGCTTGGGCTCCAGGAGCCTCAGGTTGGGCTCCAGGTGCTCCAGGTTGGGCCCCAGGTGCTCCAGGTTGGGCCCCAGGTGCTCCAGGTTGGGCCCCAGGAGCCCCAGGACCTCCAGGCTGGGCTCCAGGATAGGCTGCTTGGGCTCCAGGACCCCCAGGCTGAGCTCCAGGATAGGGTGCCCCAGGATAAATGCCAGGTGCTCCAGGATATACTGCTTGAGCCCCAGGAGCCCCAGGATATGCTGCCTGAGCCCCAGGATAAGCCCCAGGCACTCCAGGATAGGCCCCAGGTACTCCAGGATATGCTGCTTGGCCACCTGGAGCTCCAGGATATGCCCCAGGTCCCCCAGGATAAGGTCCGGCTGCCCCAGGATAACCACCTGGAGCTCCAGGATAGGCTCCAGGAGGCCGAGGATAGGCTCCAGGCACCACAGGATAGCCCCCAGGATAGGCTCCAGGTGCTCCAGGGTAAGCTGGTTGGGCTCCAGGATAAGGCCCAGGAGCAGCGTAAGCTGCTTGTGCACCAGGAGCCCCAGGCTGAGCCCCGGGAGCCCCAGGTTGAGCACCGGGAGCTCCAGGTTGAGCCCCAGGAGCCCCAGGTTGAGCCCCGGGAGCCCCAGGATAAGGTGCTTGAGCTCCAGGTGCTCCTGGATAGGCCCCTGGCTGAGCCCCAGGACCTGCAGGTTGACCTCCTGGAAATGCTGCCTGGGCTCCAGGAACTCCTGGCTGGGCTGCAGGATAAAATGCCTGGGCCCCTGGAGCTCCAGGATAACCTGGATGAGCCTCAGGAACTGCTCCTGGCTGGCCTCCAGGATAACCTACTCCTGGTTGGGCCCCAGCAATGCCAGGCTGGCCTCCTGGCTGGGCTCCAGGGGCTCCAGGAGCCCCTGGTAAGCCAGCTTGAGCACCTGGCGCTCCTTCTCTTCTATGAGTCCCAGGCTGGGTTCCTGGAGATCCAGGGGTTCTGCCTTCTGGAGAGGAGGTAGAACCAGTTGGAGAACGCAAGACTGGACTTGTCTCCTAGAAATAAACAGAAGGGAAATGGGCTCAGTGGCTGAAAAAGGAACTGGATGAATTCACAAGGAAAAGGGTTAGGCACAAGGAAGTTAAGAGGCAAACATTCAGTACTAATAAATAATCTTCTGTCAGTCACTGCTTGGGTCAGGGGAGTTACCATAGGCCTCTCATACATGCACCCTCTGAGAATGTCAGCTGTTTCATATAGAATAGGCAACATTATATTGATAGCCAATGTGGTGTAGTAGTGGTGTAGTTGTGTGGGATCACACTCTGGAGAACAAAGTTCAATTCCCTACTTGGCCATGGAAACCTTCAGGGTGACCTTGGGTGAGTCACACACTCTCACTCCCCCAATAAAGCCCATGACAGGGTCACTGTAAATCAGAAATGACTTGAAGGCACAAAACAACAAAGACAACATTATGGTCCTTTCATGCTTCTGCAACATCAGAAGCCTGCATGAAGGAGGTGATAAAGTGCTGGAGTTTGAGCAAGGAGGCCCAGGTTCAAAGTTGCTGCTCAACCACAGAACTTAGCAGACCAATTGCATTCTCTATGTCTAACCTGTCTTAAAAGTGTTGTGAGGCTAAAGGACAGGGGCATGAAAAGCTCTACAGCTCTCCTGAGTAACTTGGAAAAAAGGTAAAATGAAAATTATACATGAATGTAGAAGAGTAAAAATTCTATTAAATACATCCACAATCAGTATACTAAAATAAAATAAAATATACACATAAATTTCTACATGTTTTTGAGTGATTTGTTTTTATTGGCCACATCTCTAGAAAATCAAGTGGAAAAGTCATGAGAATCAAAGTAGATTATTTGGTTCTTAAAAGGTGTTTTGCCAGTTTCAGTTTGACATGTATCCTTGTCTGAGATGAAAAGATGTCCTTAACATCACTTCTAAAAATCCTCACAAACCACCAACAGTTTAGGAGTAGGGCCTGGACAATATACAGTGGGCTCTTATTATCCACGGGCTTGAATTCCACAGATTTGAGCTTCCACGAATGGCAAGCCCCTGTTGTTGTTAATGGAGGTGTGCGTACATCGTGCAGCAATATGAAACAACATGACTTGAGGTCTCTCATTTTTTCTTATCTGTGGGGTCATCCGGAAGAAAATCCCCCACATATATGAAGGGACGGCTGTAATTCATAGAGCTGCATGCTTAACTCTTGCCCATGATGGAAGTAAGGGTATATGTGCAGTTCCTCAGTTGAGAGAAGAGGACAATATACACACCCTCAGAGGCAACCTATTTCCCATGCCTTTGGGTTCTAGGATGACATTGAAAACAGGTTCTAGGGTTCAGTGGCATGGGCCTGACTTCTCCCTTTGAAAAATACTATGTTTTGCTCTCTGGTAGCTCAAATACTTAAAATCCCTGGCCAATTATCTTCTGGTACTCCAGCCTTCAGTGTCCATGATCTGAAGAAAAGTCATGTAGAAATACAGTATAGGACATCCACACATTAAACTTGGCTACACAACTTCCTTTGTTAAGAGTAGGGGCCTCTGCAGACCAGCCCAAAGGGCCGGCCTGGAGGCAGAGTTGGGGCAGGGCGGCCGCACACTGGCCGCCCCAACCCCACGCTGACGCCCTTCTGGTGCAGCATTCAAACATGCTGTGCTGAAAAGGGCACTGAAGAGCCACACGCCAGCTCTTAGGATGGCCTTTTGCCACCCCTGAAAGGAGCTGCATTTTGCCGCTCTTTCCGGGCAGCAAAAGGGAGGATCGGGGCAGCGGCATGGGGTTGCAGAGGAACCCCCCAAGAAATCCTATTTATAACTCAAAGGACAGTTTGAGGAGAAGGCACAAGGCATGGCTGTCTTTTCCTGAAAAGAAGGAAGTGGGAAGAAGCAGTGGGAAATCACAAGGAGCTTACAAGTGAAAAATAATTATGTCTAGACCTCTGCGAAGGAGGCAAGGCAATTGTATTGTAAGAGCTTGGGGTTTGGAAGCATGTGGGGAGATTGGTAATATTTAATTTCATTACATCAATATCTGTAAGGAGAAAGTTTCATCATGTTAATTTCCTTCTGTTGAGAGCCTGGCACACAGCTCGTGTATCAGAACTGTTTTCTGTGTTTATTACCTTCTTTGGAAATCTCAGATTGGATTATCAAGGAACTAAATCTTCCTGATGAACAAGTAACACTGCCTTGTAAATAAGCTCCTAAAAGTTATTAACCTGAATGTGGGGTGGGGGAATCTAGTCTGCTGAGAGACAAAAAAGGAGTGGATTCTATACTGTGTGTAGAAGAGGAACAAATTCCATTATCTTCTGTGTCACCTGCTCACTTACCTAGATGTATAGGAAAATCCCCCATGAACTTAGATTCTGTCCTTGTGATACTGGAGCAATAGAAATTATAGCTCATGTACTTTTGTATTGTCAATTTTACAAGGACATTCGTCATCAGCTGATTACCCCTCTTCTAACCAAATTTCCTGGACACACTGATGTTTTTTAATCTAAGCTATTTGCTGGACAGTCAAAATCAAACTGTTATACTTAAGGTAGCAAAATTTTGTTACATTATATGTAAAACGTGCTCTCAGATGACTGGTAACAACTGATGTTAGATGGCAGAGACCAATTCTGATTTGTTTTTGTATCTGATTTGTTTTAATAATTGTACATTATTTTTATATATTTTATATTATATTATTTTTATATTGGTCCATGACTGAAATAAATTTGTACTACTTACCTAGATGGAACTCTGTACATGGGCCTGTCAAAATCTCCTGGTCACCCATGACTACCAGACTAGTACTTAAATACTAGGCTGAAGTAATTGGGTACTTGGAAGACATAGTATTTCTGCCATTATTCTGATAGGCAGGACTACTCAATATTCCCATTTACTGTGAAGTTGAAAGCTTTCACAGCTGGCATCCATAGCTCTTTGTGGGTTTTTTGGGCTATGTGGCCGTGTTCTGGAAGAATTTATGTCTGACGTTTCACCTGCATCTGTGGCTGGCATCGTCAAAAAAATTAAATTAATAAAAAATAAACAAATTCTTCCAAAACACAGCCACATAGCCCAAAAAACCCCACAAAGAACTATTCCCATTTACTGTTTGGTGAATTCTGTGATAAATTGTGAGGCAAATCAGAGCTAAAAAATACAGCTGGGTTGAAAACAACAAAACATGGCCCAAAGGTTCAAACGAATCATTAAAAAGTCTAAAGAAACTAAGGCCAATTCTAAGAATACAGTGGAGGTTTTTCAAAACTGGATTTTGTACAGCCACAGGTGACCCACAGGGATGAAATTATACTATTGTACCAGCTTGTAACAGCTTTTGTATTTTGCAAAAGCCTGGCTGCACAGCCAAATGGTGGTTTTGTGGGCATATAACTTTGTAGTTGCTGTGTGTCTTCAAGTCATTTCCAATTTATTGCAACTCTAAGGTGAACCTATCACAAGGTTTTCCTGGCAAGAGTTGTTCAGAGAGGGATTGCCTTTGTCTTCCTTTGAGGCTGAGAGTGAGTGACTTGACCACGGCTAAGTGGGGTTTCAATTAACTAGTGTGCAAGTTTTACTTTAATTAGCCTCAAGAGGCACTAATTGCTTTTTGGCTATGGAACAGGGACATTAAATTGAGGATGATGCTAAAATGTGTGTCTTTTGAATGTACAAAACGGTCCTCTTGGGCCAAAAGGATAGCCCTGAGGTATCTTCAATTGCTTATTCTGAAACTAAGTTTTGAAATATTTGAAAACAACAACCTGAACTCATGACTTCCTCAGCAAGAGAGGTATTAAACCATGTGTCAAGTTTTGGAGATCTAATACACTCAGAAACAGAGCTTGGGATGTTACTTTGAAAAAGTAATTAGATAATTGCTACTTTCCCAGAGTAATATGCTGTCATTAATCATTACTTTAAAAGTATTACTTTAGTAATCTTTCATTTCTGAGTTGCATTTAAACTACTTTAAATTAGAAAAATACCCTTAAAAACACCAATATGGTCAAATGTTCCTCTACAAATGAGCCCCAAAACGAACATTTTAGAAAAAGCATGTTATAGTTTGAATACATTAATATTACTAGGTATTTTTTACTATTTGAAACTAATGCCATTGAAAATGTTGCTGTCCTAGCAAATATCCCCATTACATTACCACATGTTACTCCCATGCTCAGCTCATGAAAGAGTTTCTCTTCAACATACTCATCCTTAACAAGAGAATGATGAGTAGTTATGTTCCTTATACTCTGCATGTACTGAGGGGCACTTTCATTTATTCTAATGTTACATATCCCAAGCTTGAAATTCCAGCAGCCAACTTTGGTGTGCACTGGTAGCATGAATCAAGTCCTGTGCATAATTATTAAACATTCTGGCAAGATGGTGATTATATTCCTGTTAGGTGACAAAGTACACAGTAGGAAGGTCCAGAAGGGGAAGGGAGGCAAAAGTTGTTTGGTTCACATTTAATACAAGCTACTTTGCATTTTCTAAACTGATATGCAACTTCAAAGCAACTGTCCTTTGATTCCACTCCCCTTTCTGAATTATACAGTTGGCCCTACATATCCATTCTTTATCCATGGATTCAACCATCCATGGCTTGAAAATATTTTTTAAAATATACACTGGTAAATTCCAAAAAGCAAACCTTGATTTTGCCATTTTATATAAAGGAAAACATTTTACTATGCTATTGTTTTTAATGGGATTTGAGCATCCATGAATTTTGGTACCCATAAAGGGTCCTGGAACCAAACCCCAGCAGATAACCAAGGGCCCATTGTACATGTATGTGCCTTCAAGTCGTCTGATACTTATGGAGACTCCATGGGCTCGTTCCCACTTACATTTATTCGCCTTCACTCCATGTCATTGAATTGATTCCAAAAGGTCCATCGTTCCCACTATGAAAGCGGATCTTTTTATTATTCCCTTGTAATCGCTTCTTTTTTGGCATAATTGTCATTCCCACTAGTTTGCACCACTTCAAAATGCATGTCAATCATCTATGCGTCATCAGTGACACAAGCGGCAACATGGTGAGGATGGAGCTATTCCAGGCGCCGAGTGGGGCAACTTTAGCAACTGAGCCTTCCTCTGCCCCTCAGCAACCCTGGCTGCTCAAGCACACCATTTCCCCTTTGAGCTGCCTGGCATGGGAACTCTATTTAACAAAAAAATTGACAGGATATGCGATCCATTAGTTTTGCAACTACTTGCCTTGCTGAGCTGCAGTCCACCCACAATTGTAAGTAGTTGCAAATATGATGGATTGCATTTGTGTGTGTGTGTGTGTGTGTGTGTGTGTATTATATATATATATATAGTGCCCATAGGTCACACCACATATATATATGGGCACTATATATATAGTGCCCATATATATATGTGGTGTGACCTATGGGCACTATAGATAGATAGATAGATAGATAGATAGATAGATATACATATACATACATACATACATATATACGTATATATGTGTGTGTGTGTGTGTGTGTATATATACACACACACACACACACACACACACATATATATATATATATATATATATATATACACACATATATATAGTGCCCATAGGTCACACCATATATATCTATATATCTATATATATAGATATAGTGCCCATAGGTCACACCACAAGCACAAAGGCAGGGCTAGCGGGGAGGGGAAATGGCTGATTTCCCCAAAACTGAGGAGGGATGGTAAACACCTCTGCCATTAGTACCTCCCCTCTAGTATGATCCGATTCAGATCTGTTGTTCCCAATTGTTGAAATAAATAAATAATAATAAATAATAAATAGCACACTTCAGAATCGATTATTTTCAAAAGAACCACCAAAGAACTAGTGTCAGGAAACAGCAGGTTTTTTGCATTTGCCTCGCTTCATCGCGACTGAAATCAAGCTCAATAGGATCAGAATGATGGTCATACAACCCGATCAGCAATTCGCTTTAAATCATAGTGGGAATGAGGCCCACAAGTTTCATAGGGGTTCTTAGGCAAGGAATACTTGCAATAGAATTTCTCTAATCAAAAAATGCACAAATTTCCAATAAAATTGTGTAGAAAATACATTATTGACATTTCCATAGGAAAAAAATAAGCATGTTACAGAAAAATGCTGCCAAGGTGCTTATTTTAAAGAAAATTGCACACTAAAAGGCACATGAATGTTTGTGCAGACTTTAAAACATATGCTCACAAACTGATATAAAGATAGCACAAAATAAGCTCAGGCTTGGAAAAATGCAAATATTATAAAAAGTAATAGATAGATCAGGTTTAGGGCACCCCTGGGCCAAAATGTCAACATGAACCACTCATTAGCTCAATGATGTGGGGAACCTGCAGCATTCCAGACGTGGTTGAACTACAATTCCTAGCATTCTTTACCACTAGCTAGGTTGACTGGGGCTGGCGTGTGTTGAAGTCCAACAACAGGTAAAGGGTTGCACATTCCCCAAGCCTGCAGCAATGCATTATCATCATCTTTGTTTTGTTCTTATTGGATATAAAAAGCAGAGGCACTCTGCCTCTGGAACAGTGTTCCCCAAAATTTCACTTGACACTTTATCATCCTTTCAGTGCCAAGAGAAGGCCTCCATGTTAATCCAGACCTTACAATGTTACACTTTTCTCACGTTTCTACTGAGAGAAGGAAAGGCTGCATTTTTAGGATGCATTTGTTCAGGCCGCATTTACTACTTTTATTGTACGTCATTCACTGTATCATATTTTAATACTGTTTTTTATTCTCAGTTTTGTAAGTTGCAACGCAAACATATCCTGATGTGTGGCAACTAAATGAAATAAATGGGCTGATCAGTAGCCTCTAATTCAACTTAGAAAAACCCTGAAATGACAGCTCCATCCCCTTAACACTAGTCATACTAAGATGACAGACTGTGCTACACAGTCCACTGGCTGCATATTTATATTTACGACATTTTTCATACATAATAAATATGTGAAGCTATAGCAGAGGGACAACATACGAATATATGTGCCTCTTCCTGGTATTTGTTACATTTATATTTCACTTTTCTTCCAAGTGATATAAAAGGTCCTCTTCCTCCCTATTTTTATATCCTCACAACCTTGTGAAGTAGATCTGGATGAGAGAAAGTGATTGGCCCAAGGTCATCCAGTCAACTTCATGGTCAAATGTGAACTTGAAGTGGGGTCCCCTCAGTAACCCTCCAACTATATAATGTTTTATCACATATGCATGCACGTACATGTGTGTGCATGCACGCACACACTTTTAGTGATGTAGCTGGATAAGTTAATATTTATTGTGAGCTGCTATTGCTACACGTAGCACAGGAAGTAGCACAATGCTAACAACTAAACAAAAATACTACACACAGAGCTGTTCCCTGGCCATCCTCATTGGCTCCAAGAAACTAGACTTACAGGAGATGGACTCCTCTTGCCTTTCACAAGGACATCCTCAAGAACCTCCCAGCGGACCATGTTGCTCATTTCCTCTGGGGAAGGAAACTGGCTTAGCCTCCTCTCTATATCTTTCTAACGAGAAACAAAAACATTAATGAGATCACAGTTTCTTCCCCACACCCAGCAACACTGAGAACATTGCTCTCACCTTTATTCATTGCTCAGTAGGAAGACTAGAAGTAGACAAGAAATACCCTGGCCAATATTTGGAGAACTCTTCGAGAGGGGACAAACATATTATTTTAGGAAACTTTAGTTCAACAGCTGTTTTGTCCTGCAACTCCTATCAAACTCACCCAGAATGGTCAATTGTAAAGTATTAAAAAATTAACCAAATCTTCCAGTGGGACAAAATTTCGCCAAGTGTACAAAGGACTTGTTGGGGAAATGAACAAGCTTGTTCTATACAATCTACCACACACATCACATGTGTGCTGGGATATTGGTGGGTACTGTCTGAACAACCCACTGTACAGTAGCTTCCTATAGTATGAATCTGGTGCATGAGCAAAAAGCTGGTAGAACACAAAATGAACAAAAACAGGTGGTAATGAGTGGCAGCATTCCTCCACAATAGGGAAACTGAATGTCCCATACTGTTCCTGTATACTGTACTATAGGTGCTTTGGGGCATGCAGTTTCCTTGCTATGGAGAGCCTAGGGGTAATGCATTTCAAAGTTAACATTGTTATTGTTAGTCTTCCATGCAATGAAGTCTAATGGCTTTATTTTTCAACAGTAGCAGAATGAACTCCCAAAATGAAAATTTTAAAACCCACGTTCTGTTATGAGTTATCTTTATTTATGTAAAGTGCCAAAGGGAAGCATTCTAATCTATTTTTACTTGAAAATGAGTGTCCTATGCAATTCAAAGCAGCATGAGACTCCCTCTCTTTTTTCTACAACCACAACAGAACAACAAGAAAGTATGGAAGGCAGCCACCCACACTTTCTGACATTTTGTGGAGTGCCCAGAGTTGTTGTTAAATGGGATGCACCAAGAAGCTGTGAGACTTCTATACGTAATGGACAGTGTTCAGAGCAGAAGGAAAGACAGAGAGCCCTTTCTAGCACTCTTATTCTGCTTCACCTGTCACGGCTGCATACTGTGGAATCCCGGAATTTGTAATTTGGTCAGAGACACTAGAGGAGAATTCTCTGGTTGAGGATCCCAAAGGTCCCTCTCTAAATTGCCAATACCCGGATCCCACTTGATGCAGCCATGGCAGTAAAAGTGGAATCATAGTGCTGTAATGGTGTGATGTGAAAATGCCCTTGGTCTCAAGCTGGTGGAAAATGCTTATTTTGGAGTTAAAATAGAAAAGGAACAGACATTCCACCCACCTTACATAATTAAAGATAAACAATAGAATAACCAAAGCAGCAATAAAGTCAAAACAACAAAATGGGTTATTTTTGCTGCAGCTGAGGTAACACAACAGTAACAAAGCACCTAACAATATGGGCAACAAATAATGGGATGTGTTACTTTTTTAAAATAACATGTCCAAGCTACGACAGGGACTGAAGTGGGACTAGGCACTTCTGATGCAAGCTGGCTGCCAATCGGATAGTCTACTGATCATGTCCTTCAAGTTCCACTGCAAAATCACTATGCAGGTGGGCTCTACCAACTAATATAAACGGAACAAGGTGTTACTCTCAATTGGTCTGCCTATTTATTCATCGAACAGTGAGGAAACTTACCAGATCCTGATCCATACTATGCTGGTCACTTAAACAAGTTTTAATTCGATTGTCCATCTCATGGGGGTCTATCTGTGAAATGAAAGACATATTTATGTATGAATTTGTTACACTGATGCACAGCCTTTCCTTTAGTTAGCTCAGGTACATAGTACATAGCTCCTCTTGCCCATTTCTCTCTCAGCAACAGCCCCATGAGACAAGTCAGGCTGACAGAGTGACTGGCCCAATGTTGCTGACTGTGTTTCATGCACCTGTGAGGGCATGAACTGGGAACTCTCAAGTTACAGTCCGGTATTCTAACCAGTACATCATGCTGGATGAAGTTAGGGTTATCCCTGACTGATCAGGGATAAGATGTGAGTGTAAACTGGTTCTAAATTTGCTAGAGTTAAAATGGGTCTATTTCTCCATACTTTTACAATACAGTGAGCTCCATGGACAATCTTACCCTATTAGGGACAAAAATGAAATAAACAAACCTATAAAATGAAATAAACAAGCCTACTACAACCACTCCCCAAACACCTTCGGAGATGCCTAGTTCACAGCATGTGAATATCTGCGGGGAATATTTTCCTCCCTATAACCCTGTGGAGGAAAGAAGTAAACATCTCATTTACTAGACAACAATGAAACAAAAAGAACCACAATCACATGCTGAATTGTTCTCAAGGGACAGCCTCTGAGAATGAATTTATGTATTCAACATTGTTTTAAAAATTCACAGCATTATGCACAGAGTTCCAGCCCCTGGTTGGACTTATGCTCGGAGTTCCAGCCCCTGATAGGAATCCTAAGGCCCAGAAAGGCCTTCTTTCTATACTACCAGCTCTACAGCAAACCAAAGGGGGAATCTGCAGGTTGGCAGAAGCACCAAAGTCCTACAAAGAGAAATTTAAAAGGACAGAGTAACCACATGACCTCTTTACATGTGGATCTCCCTCAGTCAAGTACAGAATGGAAGATGGTAACTATTTTTTTTTAAAAAACCAAAGGCAAGTGGGCTTTGTATTCTTCCTCCATCCACTGCCTTCCCTCCCACTCCCCAACCCCAGCACTTTATGCCCTGATGCAGTATTTTAGCCATGTGATACTAGAAGAGAGCATGACTATGGAGGACACTACAGGAAGGTAAGCAGAAGGGTGTGACACTTCCTACTCACACACCTGTTTAAATCAGACCACATCACTGTGTCTCTATGATGAGACAGAGCCACTTTTAAAGAGAGAGGTCTTTCCCTGAATATTTCTAGCAACCAGCAAATTGGGAAAAGAGAAAAAAAGAACAGTTTTATGTTTTACATTTCAACTACAGGTGAGTGCAGATTAGCAATTACCAAGTGGTAACTTATCACACTGAGCTGGTAACCCCTTGGTAGGCTAACAATCTATTTTTCTTCCTCATTTGTGGAGGGAGGATCAACTTACCACTCCTTTGGATTTCTGATCAAGTGCAGAATTATGTTAAGATTATCTACAGTCCCAATGTTTAATCTGTTAACTGAATTGATTAATACTCTTTTGATTGATGAAAGAGTGGCCTCTAATTAGCTGGGCAGCTGATATGTACTTGTGTGATCCTTATTTTTCACATATATTATTTCAGATCCACATGAGGCAGACACATTTCCTAAAAGAAACATTAACCTCATTTGACACAGGAAGGAATGTCTCTTTTGAGATGGAATAAAAAAAACAACAACACAAAAAACCCTAGTGGGCACCATCTCAAAACAATAATTTTTCCCCATTCCCACCAATTGTTTTAGTCATAAAAATGCACACATATAGTATTTAATTGTTTAAAACTCTTGATGAATGAAGCAACATCTCTCTAAACTGAGTGACTGATGTTGAAATCTCCTTACAGTTTGTCAGGACAATATTGATGCCTGGCCTACCAATGTCCAGCATATCATAAAAGTATCACTCCTTTAAATTTTTATATTCAGTAAATATTATACCAAATCACTGGATTTATGGAGCATAATTTGTCCATCCTCTACATCTGTAAGAACTGGAAACACTTTAGAACGTCAGTCTAGCAGATGTCATGTACTATGATTCCTACAATATCTTACCATGTTGGTTGAGGGCTAAAGACCCCCCACCACTACCATCCTAAATCATATGATGACACCAGTGACACAGCTTATTTCAATTTTTTAAAATGCATACAGCACATTTATAGGTACTGTAATGTAAGTATCTTTAAGATATACTAAAAAAAAACAGAACAACACATAACCTTCAGATGTCCCTCTTTACAAGAGACAATCCTTTTAATCTTCTGCCCGGCAAGCATATGTATTTGTGTATAAGTAGAATTTTTTTTGACAGAAAAATCAACCCAAAAAATCGGGGTTAACTTATTATTTATTTTATTTATTTATTTTACAACTTATACATAAAGCAATGCTGGAACAGGGATCTAGTGCAAAGGCAGTGACAACAGGCAGAGGTGACAAGCTCCTCTTGGCGTGAAAGCAGTGCTCCCACCCATTATCTTGCCTGACCCAAACAGGAGAAAGAAAGGTAGCCTTCCCACCTTCCTTTCTCTTCCACCCAAGGAAGTTCAGCAACAACAGAGCCAAAACAGAGAGTGTGGTGGCCATTTTAAATAGGGACATACTGTCTTTCTGCAGAGACTGCAGCAACAATACACTATGTCCTTTTAAAAATGGTATCTCTTCAGACATTTATACAGTAAGCCCCCATTAAAAATAGCTGCTGCAGTCTCTCTTTGGGCTCATAAAATCAAAAAGTTGGAAGAGATCTCAAGCCCCACCAAGACCCTTGCCATGCAGCAATACATAAACAAAGCACCCCTGATAGATGGACATCTAGCCTCTGTTTAAAGACCTCCAAAGAAGGAGACTTCCCCGCTCTCCGAGGCAGCATGTTCCACTATTGAACAGCTCAGCTGAAACCAACAGAAATAAATTAAATAAAAAGAACCAATGTGGTTGGGATAGTCTACCAGGGCTAAGTGGTCCTTGATTTTTTGTATGTCATCCTCCAAGTTGGCTGTAGTTGATTTCATGTTATTGGTCTCATCCAACAGATCTTGTAACAAAGTCATGGCCTACAAAAGAGAAAGAGAGCATGTTGAAGACATTAGGTTTATGGACTCCTTTAAAATTTGACTTAAAGAAGAGTTCCAGTTTACACAACAGTCATGCCATGGAAAATAAGTGATCAGATCTCACCACAACTCCCCCATTAATATCAAAGTAGTCAGTTGAAATGTCCCTCTGGGTTAAACTGCACTCAAAATGGGGACAGAAACTGGTAATAGCACCAGACAGAAAATAGGTTTAAAGTTTGGTTCTTTCTTTTTTCCCCAAATCCTCCAACAATTACTTAAATGGTTTAACCATTATTAGATTTCTTCACAGGTAATAATATTTTCCTCAGTAAAAATGTGTCATAATCAGAGATACTGGCATCACTGTGCACCTGTGGATGCCCACTTTCAATACTTTGGTGTGCCTTGCTGTCGCTGCCTGTTCACCCTCCTTTTCCATGCAAGGAAGGAAGAAAACGCTATAGCCTTCTGATGCATTCTGGATTAGGCCCAGAAGGAGAAGCAAGTAAATGGGCATCCACAAAGGTGGAGGAAGCCACATGCAGGGAACAGACCACAGATAGCAAAGGCAAAAAACCTTGTGAGGTAGGACAGCCAGTGAGATGCATGAATCAGTGGTACTTTGTACCTCTATTTGAACAAAAACCTAGTCCAGTAATCTAACTGCTTCACAGCACACTAGTCCTCAGTGGGATTGTGTGGGCGGTCAAACACAGGCTAGTCACTTGCTGACCCTAGCAACTATATTCTTCAATTAGGCAACCAGGGTCTAATCTGCACTGCAGAAATAATGCAATTAAACACCACTTTAACTGCCATGGCTCCATCCTATGGAATTCTGGGATTTGTAATTTGCTGTGGCATTAGAGTGCTCTGACAGAGAAGGCCAAATGCCTCCCAAAACTACAATTCCCAGAATTCCAAAGCACTAAGCCATGGCAGTTAATGTGATGTCAAACTGCTTTCATTCTGCACTGTAGATGGAGCCTTCAATTGGGCAATCAGGGCATGAAGAGAACTTTAAAATAATGAGACGATGGCTAAGACAACAGATAAGAGTCTCAAAATCAGTTTCTGGATCTCATGGCAACAACAAAATAAATAAATAAATAAATAAACCTTAAAACATGATTGCATTGTGTTTCTCATTAAAATTCCTCAAAAGCAGTCATGTGCTTGTCCAGTATGAGGTGCTTTGATGCCAACAGGGTATTACAAAGAAAGCAGAACTCCCTGCCTAACCCGAAAGGGCCTAGGTTATAATTAAACTATTAAATGAAATACTGAAGTCTCCCTCTGGTCTTTGTGGAGCAGCTCTCCTAAACAGGAGGCCAAAACAGTTGTTTAAATATACCTAAATGGTTAAGTAATGATTCCCTGTCGTCCTCTTCTTCAACCCACTTGCTGCCAGGGTTAGTTAACAATCAGAACACTTGGTATCCTCACTAAGAAATCAAGCACAGACTTGTCCTTTAAAGCCTTTGATAGGTATCACTGGACACAAGCATTCCACATTCATTAACCCGTAGGCCATTTTATCCAGATTTTGAGCCATCATCACCATCCACTCACTTTAAACTGATACAGGTTGAGTCGCCCTTACTCAGAATTCCGAAATCTGAAATACTGCAAAATTCAAAATTGTCCATATTGGTGGCTGAGACAGTGAGTGCACCTTTTATCTATAGTTTCTAAGGAACTATTTGGGTTATTGTTTAATCTCTGCTCTTTCTGTGAAATAACCACATTGTTTTTAATTGTTATAACTATTTTTTTAATAATAATAATAAAAAGCAGCCTTAGTGCTTACCTACTGGGGAAAAAAAGTGACACCTTTGCCTTCGGATGGCTCAATGTATACAAACTTTGTTTCATGCACAAAATTATTTAAAACATTGTGTATAAAATTACCTTCAGGCTATGTGTATAAGGTGCATATGAAACATAAATTAATTTCATGTTTACATTTGAAATTACCCATTTCTGAGGTATCTCATTATGTATATACAAATATTCCAAACTCCAAAAAATTCTGAAAACCAAAACGTTTCTGGTCCCAAACATTTTGGATAAGGGAGACTCAACCTGAAATACTTTTCAGCATGTACAAGTTACTCCTTTCTATAGCTTTCCCCACAACAAAGATTTTTTTCAATCTTATATCATCAAGTGTAACATGAAACTCTGCTGGCAGAACTACATACACTATGGTTCCACCATCCTCAGGAGGACTCACTGTTTCACTATAATAGCATCCTCCCCTCCACAGTCATTTAGCAGCTGGTGGAGAGCTGGAAGCTGGGTGGAAAATCAGCTAGTTAGTTATGTCCCATCATCCCCTGAGATCTGCCAGGATCCTCTGACAGTCTTGGTGAATGATATCATACTTCTGCATCTGGCTATGGGAACATGAAATCCAAAGATCTTGACCTTGACTACGTCAGCATCTGTGGAGAAGCTGTGGTAGGTCCATCTGCAACTGATGGAGAGACCTGCACATGATCCTATCTGCAAATCTCAGCCCTAAGAAACTGAGACATTTGAAAGCATAGGCATAGATAAATTTCTATCAGCAAAGTGTATGCCTCCAGGCTCAGAAAAACCAGACTGCTGAAAGAAGGAAACCTCCTTTAGAATAAATGGCTCTTTGGGTATAAAGAATCTTAAGGTTGGCTCACTAGTTTTAGCTGGGTCTAGGGAGATCTAAGGGACCATTTAGACAAGCTCCCAGTTGAAGTCTGTTATATCTTGTGGGCCAACAGAGTTCCTACCTCCATGGTACCTAGCTTTTTAATCTGGCTGCACCCTGGTCCATCCTTGTGTTCTTCCTATTTTATCCTTGACGAACTGACTGCTCTATCCCTTACAGCACTGCTGTTGGACCAATTTATGTACTCAGCAACTCCACTGTACTTGACCTTGAGTTCTCCTCATGACCCTATACTTCTGGATTACCTTAATACCCTAAGTGAGAATGGAACTCTAAAGCTTGGCTGGTCTCTGACCCTGCATCCAGCTTCCTCACTGACTCCTGCTGAGATCACAAGGCATGACAAACTGGCAGAAAAGCTTAGGACAGTGATGGCAAAACTTTTAGGGGCCAAATGCCCAAACTAAATGGCCTTCCGCCCTCCGGGGGCAGAACTTCTTCTCCCCACCCTTCAGCTGCCTCTCCAGAGACAGCTGAAGGCCCAGGGGGGACAAGGGAGGGGGAAGAGGAATAGGCATGCACCTGTTCCTCCTCCTCCCCCTGCGCTGTCTCCAGCCTTCAGCTGCCTCCAGAGAGGCAGTTGGAGTTTGGGGAGGGTCGGGAAGGAGGAGGAACAGGCACGTGCCTCTTCCTCCCCCCACACTGTCTCCGGCCTTCAGCTGCCTCTGGACAGGCAGCTGAAGGCCTGGGATGGCTGGGAAGGAGGAGGAACAGGAGCACGCCTCTTCCTCCTCCTCCTCCCCACCTTCTGTGTGCTGGGGAAAATGGCTTTGCGTGCCATCTCTGGCACGCATACCATCAGTTCGCCAGCACAGGCTTAGGAGACACAAGGTAAACAGGTTGGTTGGGACCATAGGTGGAACAGCTTTAGAATGGCTGCTGCTATCTATGATAGCATTTGGTAGCTGCCTCACACTCCCTAACAATGGGGTGGCCCACCAACAAGATATGGCAGGACCTCTGTTCTCTTGTTGTGTGCCTTCAAATCGTTCTTGACTTATGGTGACCCTAAGGTGAACCAATCATGGCTTTTTTCAACCTGTGTGACTCACCCAAGGTCACCCAGTAGGTTTCCCTGGCCAAGCAAGGAGCTGAACCATGATCTTCAGAGTCCAAGTCCTACACTCAAACTACTACACCATGCTGGCTCTCTGTTCAACCCACAGTGTGGTGGTCTCAGCACAAGCAGCAATTCACAGTATTTCTTCCAACAGCAAAGGAAGAGATGTGACTCCACCTGTTTAGCTCGGAGATGCATCAATATGTAGTAGGTTCTCAAGAACAGGAGTGGGCAGCCTCCCCAGATGTCATTGGACTGCAATCCTCATCGGCCCTGGCCAGCATAGCCAATGGTGAGGAATGCTGGGAGTTTCAGTGCAACAACATGGGGGTGGGCACTGATCTAGAACTAAAAGTTTCTGAATAAATATAAGCCTGACATTGTAAGGTACTGCAACTATTCCAGCCCTGGTTTGTTGCAAAGCTTACCACTGCTGGGAGGCATTCTCTGCATACCTCACGGTTCAGAAGTTGAGCCGTCTTTGGTTCAGCAGCTCTAAAAGAGGGAAATATTACCTGGAGGACACATGCTGTTGCTGGAACCTATCCATTTCCCCACTTTAGCCAGCCCTGATGTACCTTTATCTTTAGCAGATCAATTCCTGCCAGATATGGCTTAGCACATCCTCTCAATTTCTCAGAACGATAAATTCTTAGCTATCTATGACTAAATAGTTCTTTCTATCTGAGGAGGGAAAAGAGAGAGAGAGAGCACAAGTACATGGAGTGGAGAGTGAAGCTAATTAATAAAATTCTAATGTGATTGTTCTAACTCAGTTCATACCCTTTAAGACCCCTGTTAGGTCAAATGAGGGAGGGAGACAAATTAATTCTGATATATGAAGGGAAGCAAAGTGATTAATCACATTTTAATTACAGCTATATCATCAAAAACATGTAACCATGGAGACCCAGTGTTGTGTACAGGCTTGAGTGTTGGACTAGGATGCTGGGAGACCAGGGTTTGAATTCCTGTTACACCATGGATGAAATAGACAGTCACACTCTCTCAGCCTCAGAGGAAGGAAAGGGGAAACCCCTTCTGAACAAATTCTGCCAAGAAAACTCTGTGGTAGCCTTAGGGTCACCATAAGTCAGAAATGACTTGAAGGCACACAACAACAACAACAACAACAACAACAACCGTGCTTGTTAAACAAACCAAGCTTAATGAGCTGACTATTTTTCAGTGGGCTTTAAGGATACCCTCAAATCCATTTCCACATCTACTCTGTAATCTTGAGTTTGAAGGGTAGAATTATAAACAGTGTGGTCAGATGGAAATGAAATGAAGCAAGAACAGTGACTAGCAGTGGCCAATGGCCCTGGTAGGCTAATTAATACATGTGTGATTTTTAAAAGCCATTATCCCGATTTAAGCCAGAAGTACCAACCCAGATTAACATGCTGTCTGAATTTAAGATGGCATTAAAGACCTCTCTCTTCCAGCAGGTCTACCCAGTTGATGAACTATAAACTGGTATATTAATTTTATGTATTCTATGTTATATGTTTGAACTTAATGTGTTTAAATGGTTTTATGTGTCTTAATCTATGCTGTATCCTGCCTTGAGCCTTGGGGAAAGATAAGAAATAAAATATTTTATTGTTGTTGTTGTTATTGTTGTTATTATTACTACTATTACTGTGAAGACACACCCAACTAAAGGTGGTTGCAAATATGGGTGTGCAACGCCAGTACCCTGGTGAGATCAATCTCTACCCCAAAAAAGGCTCCAAAGCTGAGTGTAAAGTCCAAAAAGAGGGAAATTTATTAAAGAAAAACAAAAAAGGGGTTTCTCCTCCCAAGCTCTAATAGGCTTAAAATAAAAGGTACTTTACAGTTCAGGTTTAATGATCTTCAGTGTTGTCATCTCTCTGGGTTTGTTCCTGGATTGATCTCCTTCTCAGTGAAGCTGGTGCAGGGTCTTTCAGCTTCTGGTGCTCTTGTTTTCTTTGATGTTGATGTTTATTGGAATTAACTGCTACAGGTAACTCAATTGGCTAATGTGGTAAATAAGTTGGCTATATGGTAAATAATTTGGCTGCAGGTGTAAGAAATGCCCTTTCCCTCTGCTTGAGCCTGTTGCCACCAAACAAAACAAGCCAAGCCTGCCTAAGAAAAAACTAAAAAATCCCAAACTAAAGCAGAGCTTGCTGGGAAGGGGCAAACCAAAACTAGAAAAATGCAGAGGATTCCTACAGCTCCTCCCACAAACTAATACAGTGGAACATTCCTATGCTCAAACTAAACTGAAAATGAAAGAAAATGCAGGGGACAATTTAAACAGTCCAGGCTGGACATCACAATTACTAAGATAACAGATAAAGCTAACACTAACCCATTTACAGAGCATTCAATGTTTTGAGAAAAATTAGTTTGTTATAGTCCAAAACTGGAAATAATCCAGTTTGAGACGGCTTTAACTTCCCTGGCTCAATGCTAGAGAATCTTGGGAATTGTAGTTTATTGGGGCACCAGAGCTCTCTGACAGAGAAGGCCAAATATCTCACAAAACTACAGTTCCCAGGATTCCATAGCACTAAGCCAGGGCAGTTAAAACAATCTCAAACTGGATTATTTCTGCAGTGTGTTTTGGACCAAAATTTAATGTAATTTATTCAAATGCACCATAATAATGAGTACAGTTTAACTAATATTATGCTGAACTGGATTACTGGACCTAAACAAGGTACAGAGTGAAGTGGAAAAATTCCACATCTATGAAGTTCAAATAATGTTAACTATTTCCAGAGGTAGCTATGTCAGTCTCAGTAACAGTAACAGTAAAAACAGTAACTTTCTTCGACCAGAATCCAGTTATCAGATGTTTGAAATATTATTCTGACCAACATAATTGGGTTTCTGTGTATCATTTTATATGGTTGGGGGCAAGAACGCATCAATGGTTTTATGGATAGTCAGTGTTAATACTACAGTTGTCACTGTCTAATGTTTAATCTCATTTCTTCTTGACTTCACTGTTTACTCTCCAGTATTGCTCACACATCCCAAGTTCATCTTGACAATGTGAAGTCGAAGGCTTTCATGACCGGCATTCATAGTTTTTTGTGGGTTTTTCGGGCTGTGTGGCCATGTTCCAGAAGAGTTATAAACCATCCTGGGCATAAAATGCTGTTTGAAACACTGAAATTCTGGACCATGCCAACAACTATCAAGTCAGAATGCACTCTTCTGGAAAATCCAGACCCAGAAAAACCCAGAGGAGTGAAGACAAGCAACCACCCCAAAGGGAAGATATTTTTACCATACATCAAAGGAGTCACAGACAGAATAGGGAAAGTGATAAGGAAACACAACCTTCAAATGGTTTACAAACAAACCAAAAAAATCTAACAAATGCTGCACTCAGCGAAGGACAGGAGAGACACTCTCACAGCTGCAGGAGTTTACTGCATACCATGCAGCTGCGGACAAGTCTACATAGAGACCACCAAACGTAGTGTCCAAACATGAATAAAGAACATGAGAGACACTGCAGACTGAGTCAGACCAAAAAATCAGCAGTAGCAGAACACATTATAAACCATCCTGGGCATAAAATGCTGTTTGAAAACACTGAAATTCTGGACCATGCCAACAACTATCAGGTCAGAATGCAAAGGGAAGCCATCGAAATTCACAAACACTTGGACAACTTCAGCAAGAAAGAAGAAACCCTCAAAGTAAACAAAGTTTGGCTACCAGTCCTGCAAAATAGAAAAATCAGCACTCAGCAAATGCAAATGGAAAACCACCCAGGGTCAGGGGCTTTTCCAGCAGACAATGATCACCAATTAGCAGACACTAATCCTCTTTTGCATATCCTCTCACCCTGAGGCCCTGCCATCAACAACAGAACAATACACAGTTTACATGGGAATCACTCCTCCCTAGCCAGGGTCTCACAGTATATATATATATACCCACTCTCTTCCAATCCAGTATTCTCTGAAGATGCCAGCCACAGATGCTGGCGAAACGTCAGAAAGAAACTCTTCCAGAACATGGCCACACAGCCCAAAAAACCCACAAAAAATTATTCATCTTGACAATTTGCCTAGATCTAAACAGCAGAGTGTATATTTTAATATCATTTTTTTCTGAAGCATTGCTAAGTGAGCCTACAGGGAAAATGGTTTGTTTACGACTCTGCTCATTTTTCCCTGAGGCATTATCCCTAGAGCAAACACTTAGGGGAGGCTTCAGGTGATACCAAGATTCATACACACCCCAGTTCTAGAAACATAGTGGCTCCAGTTCTAAACTGGAGAACTATTAAGCTCTAGGACCAGAAAAGACCTTGATGTTACAACTCTTTAAAGACAGATCACTTAGAAAAAGGAATGAAACAAAGGCTTGAAACCCTCTTAAGAAACAAAACAAATACTTCAAATTCAAATCAGAAAAGGATATATGGGAAGAGGACTGACCAAGGGGCCGAGGAAAGAGCACTCAGGATGGCAAAGAGGGAAAGAGTTCTCTAGAGTCAGTGGGTAAACTAAGGCTGAATCTGCACTGCAGAAATAATCTGGTTTGACACCACTTTAATGGCCATGGCTCAATGCTATGGAATTCTGGGATTTGTAGTTTGTTGTGGCACCAGAGCTCTCTGACAGAGGTGGCTAAATATCTCATAAACCTACAAATCCCATAGCACTGAGCCATGGCTGTTAAAGAGGTGTCAAATTGGATTACTTCTGCAGCGTAGATGCACTTTAGGATTTCTAATCCAGGGAAAGCTGAATACTTAGAGCTAGTTTCATAATACATGGATATGACCTTGAAGCATTCCTGGGAATGTTTATTATTATTATTATTATTATTATTATTATTACTATTATTACTTACCCTCCTCTCCCCATGGATCGAGGTGGAGAACAATTAACAGACAAGCAACATCAGTTAAAAAGACATGATTTAAAACACACATCAGTTTAAAAGGACAAATAAGATGTAAACATATCAAAACAATCCACACTTAAAATTCATCATTTAAAATTCACAATAAAAAAATCGTCTGGATAGGCCTGCAGGAAGAGACTGGTCTTTAATGCTCTTTTAAATCCAGACAGCATATTTAGTTATCAAACCTCTTCTGGCAGGTCATTCCACAGACTATAAAGTGTACAACGTAGTGAGGTCTCATCTTAAGTAGCTCCCGTGTAATTGTGAGCCCTGGTGGCACAGTGGTTAAATGCTTGTAGTGCAGCCACAAGGTTGTGAGTTTGATTCCTGGCAGGGCTCCAGGGTCCACTCAGCCTTCCATCCTCTCAGACATCGGTATAATGAGTACTCAGATAGTTGGGGGCAATTGGCTTATGCACTGTAAACCACTTAGAGCAGGGGTCGGCAACCTACGGTCCGCCGACCCCTGCCGACCAACCCCCGCCGTCACGGCCGCCATTTTATTTGCCAAAATGGCGGCCGCGACTCATTTGCGCATGTGCAGTACTCCTGCGCAAACAAGTTGCAGCTGCCATTTTGGCAAACAAAATGGCACCTGCGACATGTGTGGTGGCGCGGCGGCAGCAGCAGCTGTGCGTGCGTGCGTGAGCCGCCATCCCTCCCCCCCCCCGGCCCAGCGGAAGTCCTGGGGACCAGCGACCAGCCCCAGGTCTGTAAACGTTGCCAACCCCTGGCTTAGGGAGCCCTGAGTTCACTGATAAGCAGTATAGTAATGTACTTGCTATTGCTATTGTGCATCTCTTGAAAACTAAATGTAAATAGATGGCTTTGACTGTCACATTTGTAATGAGCATTCCATCTAATAATCTTAACCAGATTCTGTATAAAAACACAGGCTGCTGCACCTCTCATTGCCTGGTTTGAAAGACGACGTACCTGGTTGATGCCATCTTCGTTGGCTTCTACCTTCTTCTGCATTTGCATCATTTGCCACATGTCGGACACCGCAGTGCCTGAGCCACTCCTGGACTTCTCCAGCAAATCTGTTCCAGAAGGCAGCCTTTCCAGGCCAGAGATGTGCTGCTGGACCCCTTTCAGCTGTTTTCCCATGCTTTTCACTTTATCTTGCACCCCCTGGACATGGTCTTGTACCCCCTGCACCTGGTCTTGAAAGCATTGGACCTGGTCTTGAAAGCCCTGGACTTGGGTTTGGACCCCCTGGAACTGATCTTCTATCCCTCGGACCTGGTCCTCCACTCCCTGGAGATTGGTCCCCATTAGAAACATCTTCTTTTCCAAGTCTGCAAGTCGAGCATCGACAGATTCACCCAAAAGTTCTCCTTTGCTCTCCTTCTCTTTCGGCAACAACTCTTCGCTCAGTAAGTCCCCGATCCCCCTCTCAACGGCTGCAGCCACCAGCTCTGTCTTCGATGGGGGACCTCGGTCCACCTTCACCTCGGCCTTGATGTCCTGGAGGTTGAGGTGCCTGAGGATGGCATGGAGGAGGGCATGGAGGGCATTGAAATTGACAATGCCAATCTCTGGAGTCCCTATGGAGAGGTCTGCCAGCTCATACAGACTGACTTTGACAGACATTTTGGACACTTTTCTGACAGCTCCCTGCTAGGGTTTGCCTTGCTTGTAAAAATACAATCTTCTTTTAAGAAATATAGTATTTTTAAAATCTGGGTTCGTTATATTAATTCACCCTCTGGGGAAAAATAGGCACAAATGTATTTACATATATATATATATACACACATGCACACACAAACAAAATGTGAGGATGGGAAAGTGGTTGAATGAAAAGGAGCTGGATTAAAAGTACTTCAATCAAAAGTAGCTGACTCAAAAGTATTTGGATTAAAAGAATCTGAACTAAAAATAGTTGAATTAAAAGTAGCTGGATTAAAAGTGGTTGGATTGAAAGCAACCGAATCAAAAGTAGTTCAATCAAAAGTAGCTAGATTAAAAGTAGTTCAAAGGTCGGCGAATTAAAAGTAGTTCTATATATATATATATATATATTTGGTAACAAAAACTGAATCTCCCCCAGAAAGACCCGTTAGGAACCTACAATCCGTCCTAAAACCCGCACCTGTCCCTCTCATAAGCGCCCCTAAAAGAACAGAGGCTTTCCCAGGATTTTGCTCTCCATGTGCCAATGTCTCCCCCCCCCACCAAAAAAAATAAATGAGGAAATAATAACGGCGACAATAACTAAGAAGCCCACCACCTCCTCCACCTGCGCCTCTCTCTGAGGCATCTGAGGAGGATGAGGAGGCCCCGCTACTTTGCCACAGAACGAGAGCCCCGCCCTCTTCCTCCTCCGCGCGCCGAAGAGAGCCATCGCCGTCACAATCCCGCCCCATTCGAAGCCCGGCTTCCCATTGGTGGCCTCACAGAGCCTCCCTGCTCCAGGATTCGCTGCGAAGGCTGCCCATGTGCCTTTGTTTACCTCACAGGCGGCTGCGGGGGCGGGGGGGGAGAACACGGCCGGAGTTTACAGTTGCTAGGCGACCCTGCCACGAAACCTTCCGCGCTCCCCATAGACGATATCAGCAGTCCCAGCAGCCTAAAAAAAATAGTTCCTTTCTTTCTTCTCTCTTCTTGAGGGAGAATGAGAAGGACCGTTAGGCGGAGGGATCAGGGCTTCATTTTTTAAAAAAGGAGCTCGTGGCAAAAGGAGGCGAAGGGTGCCTTTTCATCCCAGTATAGACATTCAAGCAAGGGTGACTAAGGGTCTACTTCTGTCCAGGAGGACCTGTACAGACTGACAGAAATAATCCATCTTGAGACCACTTTAACTGCCCTGGCTCAATGCTAGGGAATCATGGGAATTGTAGTTTTTTTCTGAGACATTGAGCCTTCTCTATCAGAGAGCTCTGGTGCCCATGATTCCCTAGCATTCAGCCAGGGCAGTTAAAATGGCCTCAAGCTGCCAGTCTGCTCAGGCCCTAAGGGTCTATTACTGTCCAGGAGGAGTTTCAAAATGTCCTCCATTTTGAGCATGACTAAGAAGCATGGATTTACTTTTCTACGAGTGCTTCTAAGTTTTATTTGGTCACGTCTCATCCTACATTTTTTCTTGAATGTCCTACATTTTGCAGTGCCCTACCTTCCTTTGCAGTTATGATATCTGGTCACACATAGCTTTGCCTTCAAAGATATAGCCATGTTAGTCTGTGGAATCAGTATGTAGAGAGATCTTGTTGCCCTTTTGAGACTGATAAAGAAAGAAGTTGGCACCATGAGCTTTCCTAGACTTCAGTCTACTCCCTTAGGTGCATATGGAGGCAGTAGACCATATGCATCTGAGGAAATATGTAGAGAGAGATCTTGTAGCCCCTTTGAGACTCACTGAAAGAAAGAAGTGGGCAGTAGGAGCTTACCTGGATTTCAGTCTACTTCCTCAGATGCATCTTCTCACCAAATGAATATCTGAGGAAGTAGACTGAAGTCCAGGAAAGCTCCTGCTGCCAATTTCTTTCTTTCAGTGAGTCTCAAAGGGGCGACAAGATCTCTCTACGTATTCCTCTGAAGAAACTTACACAGAAAACCTTGTGATAGGGTCACCATAAAAATTGAAGGCATACAACAAAAACCACAAAGGCAACCCTGTATCTGGGTTTTCTTGGCAATGAATTAATTCCAAGCTCTGGGACCACCTTTCTCCCAAATTGGGCCCAAGGAGGCTCACAGCAGATGTTTAAAAGCCACAACCAATGAAACAGTACAATTTTAAAACACCACATTAATATAACAAATATTGTTGTTGTTTGCTTTCAAGTCATTTCGACTCATGGCAACCCTAAGTTGAACCTATCACGGGGGTTTTTTGGCAAGATTTCTTCAGAAAGGTGGTTTGCTATTCCCTTCCCCTGAGGCTGAGAGCATGTGACTTTCCCAAGGTCACCCAGTGGGTTTCATGGCCAAGCTGGGACTTGAACCCTGGTCTCCAGAGTTGCAGTCCAACACTCAAACCACTACGCCATGCTGGCTCTCAATATAATGAATAAAATGTAAAATTCTTAAAAATACCAAGCTATAAATATAAAACCATTAAAACTAGATTTGTTCAGAGAGGGGCTTGTCTTGGTGTTCCTCTGAGGCTGAGAGAATATGACTTGCCAAAGGTCACCCAGTGCAGTTTCCATGGCCAAGTGGGGATTTGAACCCTGGTCTCCATAGTCTAGTCTAGTCCAATACTCAAACCACTATACTAGGTTTGCTCCCTTCAATGGAAATAATAATCACTTTTTAGAACAAATAAAATCTGAAGTGAGCAAATCAACTGATTGCATCAATTTTCTGTAACAGGGCCTAAACCCCCTAAAGCAGGGGTCGGCAACCTACGGCCCGCAGGCCAACCCCCGCCGACCCCCGCCGCCGTGCACTCCCGCCTCCACGCGTGTCGCAGCCACCATTTTGTTTGCCAAAATGGCAGCCGCAACTCGTTTGCGCATGCGCTGCCATTTCCCCCCCCCCCCGCCCGCTGGAAGACCTGGGGACCAGCGACTGGCCCCAGGTAAGCTAACGTTGCCGACCCCTGCCCTAAAGGCACCAGATCCCATCAGATTTTGAAAGCTAAGCAGGGTCAGCCCTGGTTAGTACTTGGATGGGAGACTGCCAACAAATACCAGGTGCTATGGGCTATATTTCAGAGGAAGGAACTGGCAAAACCACTTCTGAGTATTTCTTGCCTAACAAAACCCTATGAAATTAAAAATAAAATCTATGATTCTATGAAATTTATGGGGTCACTGTAAGGGAACAGACTACATAAAGATACCCACACGCACGCATATTCCTCCCAGAGCTTGGAATTAATTCATTAATCAAATTGTTGAGTCATTAATTCATTATTTTTCCCTAGTGATTTCAACTGACTTTCTAAGGGGCTAAGCAGACGGGCGGCCTGGGAAGCTGCGCGGTGTGACCGAGGCATCCCCATGCCTTGATCCTGTGGCGCACTTTCGCCGCCCCTGAAAGGAGCGCTAAATTAGCGCTCCTTTCACAAGTCAGTGAAAGTGCGCCGTAAAAGGCTGCGGCGCACTTTCGCTGACTTTTCCGCCACAGCGCGTGGAAAGGCTGCAGCGGGAGGTCCTCCTCGGAGCGCCGGCCGTGCGGAGGGCCGGCTGCTCTGAGGATGACCTCGGGAGGGGGAGGGGGCGCCGATCGTGCAGCTGCCCCTCCCCTTCCCTGCCCCCAAGACGGCCTTTTAAGCCATCTGCTTAGGCCCTAAGATACTCAAAACCTTAAACTTTAAAGTTTAAAATATCATTTAGTGAATTAAGCCATTAGACTTTGTTAGATGAGTGCTGCTCCCTCTGTCACAGGAAGGGATGCTGCCTGAGGAGAAATGGAGGAGGACATTAGAATTGGAGGGCATAGCTCTGTCATCAGTCTAATCTGTGTGATTTCTTTGAGAAGACAGCAGGGAGGGAGAGAACTGTCTGTGTCCCACATCAACTAATTGGGTTTGTGGAGGAGAACAGCAGCTAAATTTAGGAAAGGAGAAAAAAAAGGATGAATGGGGAAGGGAGGGACTGATTTGCTTGCTTAGTAGAAAAGAAAGGCTTTTCAGTAGCTAAAGCCTTCTCAGGCTGCATCCACACTGCAGAAATAATCTGGTTCACACCACTTTAACTGCCACAGCTAAACGCTATGGAATTCTGAGAATTGTAACAATAGCAGCAATAGCAGCTTAATTTATATACCACTTCATACCACACTGAGCAGTCTCTAAGTGGTTTACAACTGTAAGCTAATTGCCCCCAACAAGCTGGGTACTCATTTTAGAGACCTCAGAAGGATGCCAGGCTGAGTCGACCCTGAGCCCCTGGCTGGGATTGAACTCATAACCTTGTGTGACAAATTTCTTAACTCTAATTTGGTTGAACAATTTGAGGCCAGCAAGATGTTGCTTCTTCCAAGCATTTTATGGCGTTTTATTTTAATGCTGGTAATGCTGCAGGATCCTTCATTATGCTTCAGGGCACCAATCTATTTAAGGCCATTTTGCCCTTTCTCTCAGGCAGCAAAATGTTTTGAGCTAAATTCAGATACTCCGTAGTGTTCAACTTTCCTCCAAGATTTCAGACTGAACTACAAAAAACACATACACACAATGTGTGAAAAATTTCTTAACTCTAATTTGGCTGAGCAATTTGGAGCCAACAAAAAAAGGGGGGTTCCCCCCCTAAATCATGTGTGTGAACTTCATTTCCCAGAATCCTTGAGCATTGGCCATATTAGCTAGGGATTCTGAGACTTTATGTCCAAAATAGCTGAAGCACCAAAAGTTGAGAGGTGCTGCTCTCAACCCTGGAATTCATGTCAAAAATCAAATCTGAGAACCTTAAAATTCAGAACTCAAAATGGTTTTCATTTAATTTGTAAAACAATGTGGCAAGATATTCATATTTATAATCAAAAATTCAGGTTGTTATTTTAATATTTTGTTCCTGCCGTTATACTGATCAATATAGTAAGGATGTCTTGAATTACAAGATGTTGTCACAGGACGTGACATTACAAGATGTTGACACAGGACATTATCACACGGGGGAAATCTGTTGGTTAATCCACACAAATCCCAAACAAAAACTGAATTTGTGCCTCAAGATTTCACATGACGTCGCACAGAAACTGGTCAGAAACTGGACAGAAACTGGTATTATCAGAGATCTTTTTAATTTCGGGAGTTTAGAGGAAATGCATTTGTGAAATTACAGTGATTGCGCATTTACTGTAATGTGAAAAGCAAATACGCACGGACAATTCTCTTTTAAAACCTGGAGGAGGGCCAAGAGGAGGAGGAGGAGGAGGGGCCTCCAGGGAGGGAGAGTCCTGGGCTCCTGCTATGCAGTCAAGGCAAGGCAAGGCAAGGAGAGGGAAGTTTGGGACGGAGAGAAGTTTGGCATTTGGGATGGAGGGAAAAGGAGGGGAAAGAAGGCTTCCCTCACAGCAGCTGTGGGTGGATGTGGGTGCAAGTGTGGGGTGTGCTTCTGGAGCAACTTGGAGATCCATCTCACCATGAAGTTCTGCCCTGCAGGTCCTACAAAGGGGAAAGGCTTATGGGGGGGGGCATGGGAGCTACCTCCAGTTTCCCCCTCTCAATCCCTCCCTTGCCTTGCCTTGCCTTTCCAGCCTCCTCCTCCTCCTCCTCTGCTCTCTTGAGAGGTCCTAACCCCAATGGAAGGGGGTTAGGACCTGTGCAGGAGGACATGACCCCAAATGGAGGACAGTCTGACATTTCCTCTTGGGAAATGCAGGACCCGACCTGGAAAAGGAGGAGTCTTGTCACAAAACACACCCATTTCCAGTACATGTATGGGTTCTTTTCACTTGTGTATGAAAGTTAAAAACGTCTTTTTTTTTTTGCTTTTAACTTAATTCCGTTATTACTGTAATTACATGTGAAAAGCTTTTGCGTAATTAAGCTCTATTTTCACTTTCTTTTCGGGATTCTTCATTTCCACTTTATTATCTCTTTAACAATGAAATTGGCCCATGTGTGATAACGTCCACAGTGCCGCAAAGCAGGCGGACTGCTGGTTTTCATCCAGTCCTTCCATTCTGTGAATCACAAGCAAAGTTGCTCTCCCTTTCCTGAATCTCCTGGAGTCTTAGGTCTATTATTTTAAAAGCACAGTGACAAATTTAGTAGGCAAAGTTCTCACTAAATATCCTATGCTGCCTTGTGTGCAAACCACTCTTGAACATTTTCAGACTTCTGAATAAATGTGAATAGGCCCATTCTGCATCAATCTTCACTCCCCTGGAAATCTGAGGAATGATTTTGCAAGTCTGTATCTACTCTGTGACAGCAAATGACCAAGTACCCTCACAAAGCACCAAATCCTTTCGGAGCAGCTGTGTTTATTTTCTGAAGATAGCCATCATCATGAGAGCCAGCCCCTTGATGCTGAAAAATGAATGCCAGGCTTTGTACAGTGTTGATATATGATTAGATGTCCTGATCATACAGGGCTGACGACAGCTGAAAGCTGTGTTTGCATGCCACAAAAAATCCCTATGGATATACTTGACAACACAGTTGGGTGTACACTAAAGGTGATGGTTCCCACAGTCCTTAAGCATAATGAATCCTGGCTGATCCATAACAACAGCATCCCTAAAGGCATAACTCATGGCATGATGAAGTCTATTTCTTTGCAATATTCTCTGCTTCTCCTAAGTGTTTGGCTAGATAGCAGCACTCCACTTCTGCCCTGACTGCAATGCAGAGGTGGTGAAGCGATTTTCTATATATAGTCTCTAAAGTGCTCAGGGACCCCTTTTAAAGGTGCGCAGGCAACCTTTATGATATGCTTGCAGCTGAGATGCAGACAGAACAAGAAGCATATGATTATATCCTTACCAAGGCTGGCACAAGTGCCCATTTAAGAAACACCTCCTCCTCCTCCTCCTCCTCCTTCCTTTGTCCTGTGCCTTTCCCCTAAACCTGAGATTCAAGGCATCTTACAAATTAAAATTATAATATACAAAAAGTTAACATTAAATTGTAACTAAACTCTTAACAGTATTAAAACAAAGGATTAAAAGCTCTTTAAAACTTACAAACAATACAATTTAAATCAACACAGCACCTTTTCAAAATCTCTTTATTTATTTTGAAATCTCCCTCCCTAAGCCTCCTCCCAAAGGCAGCCACCAAGAAGGGACTCTCCTGGGTCCCTAACATTTGTCCTCATGATGGTAGGCTTATCATGCAACAAAAGCAGGAGAGTACTGCAGCTGTAGTCTCATGTTTTTAAGTGAACCAAAAGTCAGAAAAAGGCAACCATTTCTTCACCTCCATATTCTGTCTCAACAGCTACCTCTCTGTTACCACTGGCTTTGTCTTGACCATATTCAACCTATTCCACTCTATGAATCAAGGAGTAAGAAAACAACCACATTAAGCAATCTTCAAAGCATTTTTCCCCAAATTGAACTATGCTTGCCATGATTCTTTTCCATGCTGGGTGCTCCATTGTATTTCCAAATACCTGGACTTGTTCAACCTTTTGTGGAGGCAGCCCTTGTGCTGTATCTCAGTCTCAATGGTTATAAATTCCCCTCCCTACAATCTTTGACAACTGTATCAAGCAAAGTCCTTCTTTGGAGGTCTTTAAACAAAGGCTAGATGGCCATCTGTCGGGGATGTTTTGATTGTGAGTTCCTGCATGGCAGAATGGGGTTGGACTGGATGGCCCTTGTGGTCTCTTCCAACTCTATGATTCTATGAAAGTCAGGTGGCTTAGAGTAGACCAAGGGTGTGGAAGAAACCTTTGTCCTTCCAAATAGTTTGGCATGAAACTCTCATCAATCCTACCCAACCTGGCATATAGAGAGGGTTGTAAGAGTGATAGTCCAAAACATCAGGAGAGCTAACAGTTCCTCATTCTGGTCTTAGGTCAAAGTCAAAGTTTGCATTGCATTTGAAATAGCTTTAAAGATGATACATATAAACACCTTCAAAATTTCAGTGAAGCATGATGGGGAGGGGAAGTGACCAGGGCTGTGGTGTAGGAGTAGGAGTAAGGAGTAAGAGGTTTTTACAGGAGTGGGAGTAACATTAAGAAAGAAATATCTTACTGTGGAGTAGGACAAGGAGTAACCCCCAAATCCCCACTACTCCCCAGCCCTGGAAGTGGCCACCTGGTCTGAGACCCCATCCCCACAAACCACTACCCCAGCTACAGGTAGGTAGGGCCATCCACTCCTTCCTCATCCATGATGAGTCCCACTTTGCTGCAAGCAAAGATGTATTGCTTCCACTTTTCATTAGTGTGACTTATCAGGTTTGCTTTGAACTCTGCTCATCCATACTTTTGACTCTTCAGTGTCAAAACCATCCTACAGATGGCAGCATATCACATGAAATTGACCACAGAGGCTGTTCTTGACAGAGCCTACCAGGAGTGTCTAAAACCAAGTTATTCGGTGCTCTGGTGAAAATGCAGCCTGCATCAGATTTGAATATGCCTCTATCGTATGGACCAGATAAGCACAAGAAATGTTTGCTTGAATAAACCCCTCAACCACTTGGACTCGTTTCTGGTTTTTGGGTTCCTAGGCAATTTACAGAATAGAGGTGGAGAACATAATGTGATCCTTTGGATGTTGTCGGGTTGGGACTGCAATTCCCATCAATCCTAGCCAGCAAATGCAGGACAGCATCTGCAGTGTAACATCTGGAAAGCCACATAGTTCCCATTCCTGCTATATAGACACACTACTCACATAATGAGTAACGGTAATCCCGCACAAGCCTATCCTTTTCAGTATCCACTTTGTTAAATGTTTATGAAAATTCCAGAGCTTTGAAAGTAATAATTTACAAGTAACTTTGTTAGATGTAACCAGTTTCCCTTTTGGGTACCAGTGTAAAAAGTTTCATTTTAAAAGCAATGTAAGAAGAAATTAGCAATGCTGCTTTACTGAGAGCCAGCATAATGTAGTGATTACACTACGACTCTGGAGACCAGGTTAAAATCCCTGCTCAGACATAGAAGCCTGCTATGTGACCTTGGGCAAGTCACACACTCTCAGCCTCAGAGGAAGATAATGGTAAACCCCCTCTGAACAAATCTTGCCAAGAAAATCCTTAATAGGGTTGCCTTTGGCTTACCCCAAATCAGAAATGACATGATGGCACACAACAAATCTTTACTGATGCAACAAGCAACAGTTCCTAGTAATTTTCAGAAGTTAAAAGGCAAACTGGTTCTGCTATACCAGATTGGGAGGTTATTTAAAACTATCTTTAATTTAGTTTATTAATTTTAGTCTGGCATTTTTAGATACAGGGCAAGCTAGAAATATTTAAATTAATTGTTGGCATGCACTTGAGAAGCATTCCATCTTGTCAAAAATGGCCAAAAAGTTGCTTTGCTAGATTGCTCTTAATAAAGGTCTGTTCTTTAGGTTGCAATTAAGCAGAGCCACCCAATAGTGACTCCATAGCTTGCCTTGCAAATCCTTCAAAACTGGACCCAATCCTTTGTTTTCTTTGTATCCTTAAATTCAGTGGTTTCCCACCACCACCACCACCACCACCACTGTGCCTACCTGCACTCATTACAAAAACACGCTGGGCACCTTGCTCACAGGAAATCTTTAATTGCTAATAATGAATGGCAACAGGATCATAGCTGGTTAGCATTAATTTTTTATATATCTTTTGCAGGCCAGCAATAGATGCTCTGCAATTTCTGGCTGAAATTAATTGCTTCAGAATGCTGTTTCCAATTTGAGCTAAGCAGCATTAGCTCTCTGGATGCTTTTTAAAAGTGCACTCAGGAAAAGTACTGTATCCATATTCTCTGCTCTGCAGCTGTTTGGAAGTGCAGTTGCAGTTTTGTCAGTTGCCACCAAGGAAAATTCCCATACACAAGTTTAAGTATCTGGATGATACTAGGAAAAGCAATTCCTTTGCATTAGCTAATCAAAAGCAGTAACTTAGGCACTTCTTTGAAGGTCCAATAGTACAGTAATTAAATTAGACCCTTCAAATTACAATAAAGAGCTCCTTCAAATAATATTTTGATTCTCTTTTTCATTATTATTATTATTATTATTAGAGAAATCCCACTGTCTCCTCCCCTAGGCCTTTAACTAACAAAGATTACACTGTAAATATGCTTCTGGAATCCTTGAAACAGAAAATTAGCTGAAGTTATTATAAGCGAGAATTAGCGGCAACCAGCAGGGAAGCACTAAATATCCATTCCCTCCACTGCTCTTTTGCTGTTGTTAACTGCCCTCGAGTCGATCTGGACCCATGGCGGTCCTATGGATGAGACATCTCCAAGACCCTCTGTCCTCCACTGCTCTGCTTAAATCCTGCAACCCCTTCATTAATACCCGTGACCTCCTTCATAGAGTCCATCCATCTGGCATGTAGCCTTCCTCTCTTCCCTCCACCTTCCTCAGCATTATTGTCTTTTCTAATTAGTCTTCTCTTTTCATGATGTGTCCAAAGTACAACAGCCTCAGTTTGATCATCTTGGATTCCAAGCTTGATCTGCCAGAAATTTTGAGCATGACCAAGCAACATAATAATAATAATAATAATAATAATAATAATAATAATTTATATTTATATTTCCCGCCTCTCCCTATGGATCGAGGCGGGATTACACATTAAAATGAATACAATGTGCAAAATACAAACAATAAAATAGTAGAGCAACAATAATAAATTATAAGAGAATAAAATACAATAAGGACTGGTTATTATACAATATAATATAATTAATATAATATAATATAATATAATTAATATAATATAATATAATATAAATAGCCAATCGTCGTCAGAATCTAGAAATCTAGAAGATCAGATGGATAGACCTGCCAGAAGAGCTCCATCTTAAGTGCCTTCTTAAAGGCATCTAAAGTAGTAATAAGACAGATCTCTTCTGGTAGGCCATTCCATAACATCGGGGCTGCAGCCATGTATGATCTTTGGGAAGTCGTGCTGAGCCTGGTCCTATGGTGCTCTAATAAGTTCTTCCCAGATGTTCTGAGAGTGTGGGGCAGATTATGTGGGGAGAGGCGTTCCTTTAAGTAACTTGGGCCCAAGCCATGTAGGGCTTTAAAGGTAATAACCATTACTTTGTACTGCACCCGGAAGCTAATCGGCAGCCAATTAAGAGATTTTAATATAGGCGTTATATGGGCCAACCTAGATGTTCCAGTGACCAATCTGGCTGCCGCATTTTGAACCAATTGAAGCTTCCGAATGTGGTACAGAGGTAGCCCCATGTAGAGCGCATTACAGAAATCCAAACAAGAGATTACCAAGGCAAGTACTACTGCTTCAAGGTCCCTTTGGTCCAGGTAGGGACACAGTTGGCGTATCAACCAAAGTTGGTACCAAGCACTCCTGGCCATCGCATCCACTTGAGATGACAACTGTAAAGATTAATCCAGGAGTACTCCCAAACTGCGAACTTTGTCCTTTAGGGGAAGTGTGACCCCATCCAGGACTGGTTGGCAAAGCTCCTTTTTCAGACATGGAGTTCGCAAGTACCTCTGTTTTCTCTGGATTCAGCTTGAGTTTGTTTTCCCTCGTCCAGCCCATTACTGATTCAAGACAGGCATTAAGAGGAGCGATGCAATCCTTAGTCACTGCAGCAGTCGGAGACATAGAGAAGTAGAGTTGGCTGTCTTCAGCGTACTGATAACACTGCATCCCATGTCTCCAGATGACCTCACCCAGCGGCTTCTTGTAAATGTTAAACAGCATAGGGGACAGAATAGTGCCCTGTGGGATGCCAGATGTCAGCTCTCTTTTTGAAAAGCTACTATCCCCCAGCCTCACCATCTGGAATCTGCCCGAGAGGTAGGACCGCAGCCACTGAAGCACAGTGCCCCCAATACCTAACTCCCTCAGGCATTCCAGAAGGATATCATGGTCTATGGTATCGAATGCTGCTGAGATGTCCAAGAGCACCAACAGGGTCACACTTCCCCCGTCGATGCCCAGACAGAGATCATTGACTAAGGCGACCATGGCAGTCTCAACTCCATATCCCGCCCTGAAGCCGGTTTGAAATGGGTCCAGATAATCGGCTTCTTCCAAGACAGCCTGGAGCCAGAAGGCAACTGCCCTCTCAATCACCTTACCCAAGAATGGTAAAAGGGAGACTGGTCTGTAATTATTTTTCACCAGGGGATCAAGAGAGGGTTTTTTCAAGAGCTGTTTAACCATGGCTAGCTTCAAGCTAGATGGAAATTTCCCTTCCCTGAGGGATGCATTAATGATGAGTTGTAATAATATTTTTACTGCATGACCTCCCTGGATGATCAGCCATGATGGGCAAGGATCAAGAGGGCATGTTGTCTTCCTTACACTTCCAAGAAGCTTGTCCACTTCATCCGTATTAACAAACTCGAAATGATCCAGTGTAGCACAGTCCACAGAGTCTCTGGACATCTCTCTTATTGGTTCTGTTATAATGCCCGCATCCAGATCGGCCCTTATCTGAGAGATTTTATCTACAAAAAAGTCATTAAAAGCGTCACAGCAGGCTTTAATTGGTTCCAGTAACGGGTTCAGGGTGGGAGGTAAATGAGTTAATTCTTTAACCACCCTGAACAGTTCTGCTGGACGAGACTTTGCAGATGCAATACGTGCAGCATAGAAAGCTTTGCTGCATCTATTGTCATTCGATAGGAATCCAACATGATCCTATGACGTGTCTTATCATATAAACACCAGCAGTGCTCTAGTCATTGTACAGCTCGCTTCATTTGGCGAAGATTTTCCGTGTACGAAGGTTTTTTATTTGAAGCGGGTTGAAAAGGACACTCGGGAGTGATAATGTCTATAGCCCTGTTAAGGTCGTTATTCCAAGTATCAACCAAGGCATCAACAGAATCGCTGTCGTTCCCAACCATAAAACCCTCTAAGGCTTCCTGGAACCTTTTGGGTTCCATCAGCCTTCAATGGCGGACCATTTTAATGGGTCCTCCACTCCTGAGAGGAATATGGGTAGTAGCCTTTAGTCCTACCTTGCCCAGGAAATGATCCGTCCATGACAGGGCAGAAGTCTGGATTACCTCAGCCCACGGATATTCCTGATCTGTACTAAAGACCACATCAAGTGTATTACCAGCACAGTGTGTTGGACCCGAGACTAATTGGGACAGGCCCATGGCTGTCATGAACTCCCAAGCTGCACCTTTTAGATCTAATGAGCCGGACTCGAAGGGGATGTTGAGGTCCCCGAGAACAAGAAGTCTGGGAGACTCCAACACCGGCTCCAAGACCAGTTGTGTTAGCTCGGCCAGGGAGTCTGTTAAGCAATGGGTGGACGGTAAACCAACAGAATCCCCAGACTGACTTCAGCCTTCAGGGTCAAGTAGAGACATTCGATGTGATTCGTTTTCTGGATAGGTCTCCTGGTCAAAGTGATAGTATTTTTATGGAGCAAGACAACTCTTCCTCCTCACCCACTTTCCCTAACCTGCTCCTGGACAATATATCCGGCTGGGAGGGCCTTAACCCAGGTCACACTGCTATCCTCTCCCAGCCAGGATTCCATAAAACAAGCCAGGTTGGCATCTTTGTCTTCTAACAAATTGTGGATTATATGGGATTTGTTCTTGACCGACCTGGCATTGCAGAGGAGCAAAGTAACGGTCTGTGGTATAGTTGGGATGACCCTCGGTTCTTTTGGGCTAACAAGGTGAGAGGAAGACGGGATAGATTTCAAATATCGATCTCGTCTTCCCTTGTATTTCATCCCCAGCCTGTTCACGCTATATCTCCGCTTGCCCCACAGTACTCCAATTGACTCGCTATGGCCGGCACTTGTATCAATAATCTCCCTCCCAGACAGATTGGCTATTAACAGGTGTCAAAAAATAGTTAAATAAGTAAAAAAACAATTAACAGGTGTTGATAGCTATTAACAGGCTATTAATGCCCTTACCAACACCTCCCCTTCTTCCCTCCCCGCACAGGTGTTACAAGCACAGTTGATTATGGCAACCACCGCTCGAGGCTCAATTGAAGCCCAGCTTTTAGAAAGTGCCATTTTCACCAACACTCCCTCTTTTCTCCTCCAGGTGTGAGTGCCTGTAATTGCCTCCAGAAGGTGCCGCTCCCACCAGTTCCTCCCTCTTTTCCCTCTCAATACCAGCGCCAATAAACACAATAGTCTCAACACCCGACACTCTCACCGGCATCCCCCCATTCCTCTCTTAGTGCTGGCGGGCATGCTGTGGCTAGTTTGATGTTGGGTTGAGACTTCAGTTCAGCAGCTGGCAGAGATGGGCAGATGATGGTGTCTCCGGAGGGTTGGGGTGAGCTGAAGTCCCACTGGTCGCAGGTGGAGAGCCGGTGGAGCCAAATGTGGTGATGGGGGCAGGCAACATCCTCTGCCCCGAGTCTTCCTCTGGTGTGGAGCCTGGAGGACTGGTGGTGATGGGGGCAGGCAACGTTTAATATGTTATTATATGTTTGTTTTCAGCTTTTATTTTGCAATGTCCAACAATTTACAGTGCCTTGTCCTCCTTTGCGGTTATGACATCTGGTTACTCTGAACATAACCTTTCCTCAGAGATGACTTTGATAATTTCAGTTACCTTTTTCCCATGTCCTTTTTTGAGATACAGTGACCAGAAGTGTACACAGTATTTCTATGGCAGTTTAATAACATTTGTTAAAGGGCATTATGATATTGGCATAAATGTTTATTTCTTTTATTCCCAACATTCCCAGCAAGCCCACATTGAGTTGACTATTTACATCAGGGGTAGGCAACCTTTCCCCTTTAAGGGCCAAGGGACTTCAACTCCCAGAAGCCTCAGCCATGTTGGCCAATAGTCCCATGTTGGCCAATAGCTCCTGGGATTCTGGGAGCTGAAGTCCCTCGGCCCTTAAAGGGGAAAGGTTGCCTACCCCTGATTTACATGAAGCTATTCACACAATGCCAAAATCTCATTGTTAGTCCATCAGCAGCAGCTCAGATCTCATCACCATATATGTGAAGATTTGTGTGGCCAAGGTACATCACATTAAACTTGCTCACACTGATCTGCATCCACCATTTTAAAGCCTATCCCCCCCCCCATTTAAGAGTTCCTTTTTTAGTTCCTTGCTATCCCTTTCTATATTAACTAATGCTAAACAATTTGGTATCATCAGCAAACATGGCCACTGTTATTTCTGAGGAAGGATACATCAACAACCAACCTTCCAATTTCTACTGATCATTCCCAGGAAATACTGTTTATTCAGGTATGTGTATGGACGCATACTGAAAAGTATGAACAAATTAGGTCACACGAAAAAGTTACTTGGATTAATAGCCCAGTAACCTTTAATTTGCTCTCACTGCAAACCCCTGTGCATGTTTACTCAGAAGTAAACTGTGCTCAATAAGGCTCACTTCCAGAGGCACATGATTAGATTGTAGCCCTTTTATGCCACATTGATCTTGCACTTAAATCATGGATTTGTGAGGAAGAGCATTTACTTCAACCCATTAAGCTTTCTGTTAAGGGAAATTATTTCTAGGGTCTGCTTAGTCATTTACTCAGCACATCCATGTGCAAAAGCCTGACAGGGCTGAGGAGTAGAACTGCATGGTCCACTATTATTGGCCAACAGCAAACCACTCTAAGATTTTGCTTTACCCTTTAAAACGACACAGGCAGCAAGTAAAGGGGACACATAGTCTTAGATGTCTCTACACTAATGCACAGAGCATGGGAAATAAGCAAGATGAACTTGAACTCCTAGCACAACAAAGCAAATATGATATAATAGGCATCACTGAAACCTGGTGGGATGAGTCTCATGACTGGAATGTAGAAATAAAGGGGTATAACCTTTTCAAGAGAAACAGGCCAAACAGGAAAGGAGGAGGAATAGCATTATATGTCAGGGATATTTACACCAGTGAAGAAATCCAGGACATCAATCCTGGAAGCCAAGTGGAGAACATCTGGATAAAAATTAAAGGGGAAGGAAACAACAGGGATGTTAGTGTGGGAGTCTACTACAGACCCCCAACTCAAGCAGAAGAATTGGATGAAGCCTTTCTAGAACAGATGACCACACACTCAAAAAGGAGAAATATAGTAGTGATGGGTGACTTCAACTATCCGGATATTTGCTGGAAGTCAAACTCGGCAAAATCCTCAAAGTCTAGCAAATTCCTCACTTGCCTCGAAGACAATTTCATTGTTCAAAAGGTGGAAGAGGCAACGAGGGAGTCAGCTATTTTGGATCTGATCCTAACTAACAGGGAAGACCTAGTTAATGGGGTGCAAGTGGTTGGATCCTTAGGCGGGAGTGATCATGTCCACCTGGAGTTTATTATACAGTGGAAAGGAGAAGCCAGGCATAGTCAGACACGCATTCTAGACTTTAGGAAAGCTGATTTTACTAAACTTAGAGAAATACTGAGGGTGATCCCATGGACAGGAATACTAAAAGAGAAGGAAGATCAAGATGGATGGGAGTTTCTCAAAAGGGAGATACTGAAGGCACAATATCAAACCGTGCCAACGAGGAGAAAGAATGGGAGGTGTCTCAAGAAACCAGGATGGATGACTAAGGAACTTGCAACTGAACTATGTTTTAAACGGAACATGTATAAGAAATGGAAAAATGGGGAAATCACAAAAGAGGAATTCAAACAAATAGCTAGCACGTGTAGGGGTAAAGTCAGAAAAGCTAAAGCGCAGAATGAAATCAGGCTTGCTAGAGAGGTTAAGAACAATAAAAAGGGCTTTTGGGGGTATGTCAGCAGCAAAAGGAAAAAGAAGGAAATGGTAGGTCCACTGTGTGGAGAAGATGGCAAAAGGTTAACGGGACAGAGAAAAGGCAGAATTACTCAACACCTTCTTTGCTTCAGTCTTCTCAGAAAAGGCAAAGGGTGCTCAACTTGAGGATAATGGAGCAGAGGACAGAATAGGAGAATTTCAGCACAGAATAAGTAAAGAGACAGTACAGAAACATCTGGTTAATCTAAATGAATATAAGTCTCCAGGACCAGATGAATTACATCCAAGGGTATTAAAGGAACTGGCAAATGTAATATCGGAACCATTGGCAATAATCTTTGAGAATTCCTGGAAAACAGGAGAGGTCCCAGCGGACTGGAGGAGGGCATATGTTGTCCCCATCTTCAAAAAGAGGAAAAAAGAGGATCCCAACAATTATCGTCCAGTTAGTCTGACATCAATACCCGGAAAGATTCTGGAGCAGATCATTAAAGAGAGAGTCTGTGAACATCTGGAAGATAATTTCATAATCACAAAAAGTCAACATGGCTTTCAGAGAAACAGGTCATGCCAGACAAATCTGATCTCTTTTTTTGATAAAATTACCAGCTTGGTAGATGAAGGGAATGCTGTGGATATAGTATATCTTGATTTCAGTAAGGCCTTTGACAAGGTTCCCCATGACATTCTTGCAAGCAAGTTGGTAAAATGTGGGCTAGACAAAGTAACTGTTACATGGATTTGTAATTGGTTGACTGGTCGAAATCAAAGGGTGCTCAACAATGGCTCCTTTTCAACCTGGAAAGAAGTGACCAGTGGGGTGCCACAGGGCTCTGTCCTGGGCCCAGTGCTATTCAATATCTTTATTAATGACTTGGATGACGGTATTGGGGGCATAGTTATCAAATTTGCAGACGACACCAAATTAGGAGGAGTAGCTAATACCCTAGAGGACAGGATCAAAATTCAAAATGACTTGAACAGACTAGAAAGTTGGGCCAAAGCTAACAAAATGAAATTCAACACGGAGAAATGTAAGGTACTGCACTTAGGGCGGAAAAACGAAAAGTACAGATATACGATGGGGGACACCTGGCTGAATGAGACTACGTGTGAAAGGGATCTAGGAATTCAGGTGGACCACAAGTTGAACATGAGTCAACAGTGCGATGCAGCAGCTAAAAAGGCCAATGCAATTTTAGGCTGCATCAGTAGAAGTATAGTGTCTAGATCAAGAGAAGTAATAGTGCCACTCTATTCTGCTTTGGTCCGGCCTCACCTGGAATACTGTGTCCAGTTCTGGGCACCACAATTCAAAAAGGATGTGGAGAAACTGGAGCGTGTCCAAAGGAGGGCAACTAAAATGGTGAAGGGTCTGGAAACCAAGCCCTATGAGGAACGACTTAGGGAGCTGGGGATGTTTAGCCTGGAAAAGAGAAGGCTGAGAGGTGATATGATAGCCGTGTTTAAATATTTGAAGGGATGTCATATCGAGGAGGGAACAAGTTTGTTTTCTGCTGCTCCAGAGACTAGGACCCGAAACAATGGATGCAAGCTGCAAGAAAAGATATTCCACCTCAACATTAGGAGGAACTTCTTGACAGTAAGGGCGGTTCGACAGTGGAACACACTCCCTCGGAGAGTAGTGGAGTCTCCTTCCTTGGAGGTCTTTAAGCAGAGGCTGGATGGCCATCTGTCAGGGATGCTTTGATTGGGAGTTCCTGCATGGCAGGGGGTTGGACTGGATGGCCCTTGTGGTCTCTTCCAACTCTATGATTCTATGACACAGCAACACATAAAAAGGGAAGTAGAATGGATGCTAGGATCATTATGAACACAGGAGTGCATGATTGGGAGGCATAGACTGTTATTACTTAGGTTTCCCGTGTACAACACAGTAAACCTTCCCCGATGAGTCTCTTGATGCCATTATGAACTGCCTGTAACGTAAGACAGAATTCAAGGAATACACAGTTTTAAGACAAGAATGCTCCCATGTCAAAGGCTGTAGCCATTTGTATCTTTATTAGCAGTCAGATAATTTGTTCTATAAACCTGATTCTTAACAGCAGTCATAGTAATTGCAAACAAGCAAGGTTTCACTCCATCTTGGTTTGGAAGCTCAAAAATAACCAAACACATGTGCATGGCAGCAGACTTTTCATATTGCACCCTGTACTATCAGCAGGGTGCAAAACACGTGCAATAGCTTCACAGAGGTTAACACTACAGGATTATGCTGACCACAGAGAAGACACTTCTTGACAGTCTATTTCCACAAACTGCGGAAAGTAACACATTTTGTTTTCACATGCCTTAACTAAACTGCATTCTGGTTCAGCAAAGATGCATCCAGAATCTATTGGTCAAGATCTGGATTAAACTGTTTTTCTTAAGCGCACTGAAGGCCTTTCTGCTTTATTGGATGGGTGGGTGGATGGCACTTAATGGATGCAGCCTGAAACCAGGGGCAAAGCTCAAGAGATTCTAATGGGTCAGAATGTACAATCACTATACACATTTTCCTTCAAGTTAGTGCTTGCCCTGTGAGGATACTACATATTCTTAGGTCAGTATTTTGTATTTAAGGACTATTCTAAACAATAGCAAGGGCTATTGCTTGCTATTACCTTTACTAAGTTGGGAAGGTATTATGGAATGTATTTTTCAGCTACTGTGCAAACTTTTAGTCTTAAACATTTAACAGGATTCTTCAGTTTTGTGGAGCCATACTGTGTAAGCTCAGAGCTACAAGAGTTCAGTTAGGTCCTCTTTGTCACAAGTGGCAAAGACTAGAAGGATGAATTCTTCTTCCTTGATCCTGCTACTATGCTGAGCAACAGTTTCAAAATTTTAAACTCATTTGGAAGCTGTGTGTCACAGCAGATACTCACTCTGGTTTTCTAAAGGGAATGAAGGAGCAAACAGCAGCATAATATCCCCTTTAACCCCAAACAGAGCAAGATAGGAAATACCAGTGTTGTCAACAGATACTAACTAATGGGAGCATCATGTACACTCGCAAAGGATAAAATGCCTTTTCAGATCATGTCTCAGCTGCATGTGGCCCCAAGATCTGGCCCACTTTCTAAATGCTTGGTCACAATTTTCTGGTGCTATTCTCCTGTGGTTGGGCAGAGCAATTTTAGTCTCTAGAAAGCCAATATGTAAATGCCCTTCCCCCATAACCAGCTTGTGGGGATGGCTGATAAACTAATTCAGGGATGCAGCAACTGCATTAATAAATGGCTTTGTGGCACCACCCTGTCATCTTGATAAAGAGGCAATGTCTAGCTAAATAACAAAATAGAGATGGAGAATAAAGAGGAAAAAGCTCTTGTTATTAACATTTCAAAGAAATAAAAACACTGGAAAGGCAATTAGTTATGAATCTGAATAAAACTATTATACATAGCCAATTAAAAAGCCATTTGCTATTTTAAAACAGCATAATAATTATTACATCAGAAGATAGTAGCTTTGACTGTAAACCTGCCTCAAGGCTTGTCTTTTCAGCTTTGATTGTTGTTTAAAATAGGCAATTGCACCATTTTTATACATAGCTTTGAAGATCATCAAACACAAGGAGGCTCTTACCAGGAATAATGAAATAATTTTAAAAAGCTAAATGTATGAATTCTGCAATACTTAGACAGAATTATAAAATCCAAAGTCAATGTCTCCTCAAAGCTCTGAAATAAGAAAATCACCTCAAAACACTACTGTTTACTAGAGGTAGAATCTTCCCAAAAACTTCAGGGTGATGGAACAGGACTAGTTTTTTCCACTTTTTTAAGGCCAATAGGATTAAAGAAAGAATGCCCTACAAATTAGCAGCAACTAGGTTCCGTGAGGGAAAACCCATAGTATCAACAGACTGATATCACATAAAATGCCAATGCGTGTAACATATTTCCATCATTTCCATCTTATTCCATCATTATTTGCTGTAGTCCTGAGTCTCACAAATTGTCCATGCCAAAATATGAATAAAGAAGAGTAAATTCCAAAATATTGCTAGAAAAGAGTGGTATAATGCATAGTAGAATATTTGTACTCTCAAACATGCATATGTGGATGGTTTTGATCTCTATAAAACTAGCAACTAATATCCAACATAAACCTGAAAATGCTTGAGAGCAAAGATATAAAAAAATTCTAATTCACCCACATTTTAAGTATTCTGTTACATTCTGTTAGCATTTGAAGAATCTCAAACAAAGCTGAACTCAGGCTCATAATAATGACAGCAATGGATTAAGTATGGTCACTTTTTCTCTAGTGTTACAGCATTTACAGTAAAACCACTGTAAGCCTATGCCACAGTATTGCTTATATTGAACGTCATCTAAAAGGAATTAACTAACACATGTAAACTAGGATCTCAACAGTGAACAAAGTGTCCTTGCTCCAGATTTACATAACTATGTAGTCAACATGAGAAAGAAAAGTAGTTAAGTTGTATAGTGTGCATTTTTGCATAAACTGAAGAACCTTTGCTTATTGAACAGTCGAGGCCTCTCCAGGGCTGGCAGTCCATTTGTTTTCCTTTAATAAGGACTAGAATATATTTAAATGTACTTTACTTGGGAAGTAGATATGCATGGGAAATATTACCCCTCCCATCAGTGATAAATGGAATGTCTTTGTATGTGCATGGCCCTTATTGAAAGCCTCATTTATGTTTCTGGTAATTTGGCATCTGAAGGAGACAGCCTGGAGAGTATAAACATCACAAGTTGTTCCCAGTTAATCAGTCCAATAGATACACCGTACTTGGTTCGGTTCTTACAATCACAAATGTGGATTAAAATTATCATTCCACACTTAAGGCACTTAAACCCTGTCTGTTTGTGCCAATATGGTTGCAAAGTTGGTGTAAAGTTGCTGCAGTTCAGCAGTCCATTGCCACAACTACTGGCATAGCTCTGCCTTGGTGAGGCAATGCTTAAATTACAGGTGTTGATTCAGATTGGCTAACTAATAAACTTTAGTCACATGTTTGGAATGGGTTATTTATACCACAACAGAATCCCCCCCCTTTCTTTCAGTGTGGGCATTTGGGAGCTCTTAAGATCTTCTAATCTATACTGTACACCACTTTATTCAATCCATACCAATGAAGCCTGTGGCAGCAATTGGCTCATTTTGTGAAATGCCTGTTACCGATGAGGTAATAAAGCCATTTATAGCCTGATCAATATTGAGTGCTCAGGACATTTAACTTAAGGTGCAAACACTCCCATAAACAACATTTTCCCCCTAGAATATCTTGCTGCAATAAAGTTATTCTGGCTGGTTAAGAATTGGTCCTATGAAAAAGTCTGTGATAACAAGTAATTGGTTATTATGAAGAGTGTTAGGAAGATGGATTGTATATCTTCTTTGCTTTGGAAGTAGCATCCAGTGACAGCAAGTCATTGAAACTCACATCTCCCTACTACACTTCAGTCATTATATTATGAAAGGAGTGCACTTGAGGTACTTTCTCTAATGGCAAAAACTACTTTCAAATGGCAGCTATGGGCACTGAGGCTAGAAGGGGAAACAGTGGACTGATAAGCAAAGGAATGGTGGTGCAGAAGAGGCCTAAGGGTAAGATTTCACCAAGTGTAGTTTTTCTTCTTTCATTCCAGTACCTAAATCGGGGGAGTAGTCCTGACACAATGCTTCTGTCAATTGACTTGTTAAAAAGATATAGGAGTCTGGACACAAAATACTATAAAGGGAAAAGCTGTGGCCAAGGGAAGCAGAGATGTCTTCACTGTCAAAATTATTATTATAATCAAAATGGCAATGATTGCAACTAGACAACCTCTGGACTGGATTGTGTTGCAGAGACCTCCTTGGAGGGAGCTGCTTAGCCAGCACTAGATTTTGTGTTCTTTACCTCCGTCTCAATGGTTTTGCTGCCTCTACTGGGGAAGGCAAGCAGGAACAGGAGCTTGTGCGGCTTTATCTTAGCTTACCCATATTGATCATGTGCGATGGCCTTCAGCAGACACAGATTACAAAAAACGGCACTTGTAAAAAATTTTGAACAAAATTATAGTTGGAATAAACAACATTGCACTAAGTGGTTCTATTTAGAAATACCTTCAGATTTTAGAACATGAGCTGTATAATCATCTGAGGTAAAATATGTGAAACTGTTGCTCTCATATGCCTGTTATTCATCCATACAAATGGCCAGGAGATATTGACCTGACATCAAGCTGAAGAGTAGATGGGAAAGTCCAACACAGCAAGAGGATCCAATTGAGAGTAGTGGGAATTTTATGAGTGGAACACTGGCATCCTAAGAGCAAGTGCTGAGAGGAAAATAATCACAGCCCAAAGGTTAGGCAGTTTCACTTCCAGTGGGCATAAAATGACAGTCCCAAACAGGGATAAAGTTCTGTATGCCTTCTTCATATAATGTTGAAGAGATATTGTGATGGGAAGCAGGCTGAAAACCCTGCTTTAATTTTAATTGAAAGAAGAGATAGTAATGACCATTTTGGTAGGCTAACGATTCTGCATCAAGAGTATAACTGTGTAACTGACAGGAAAGTATTCCATGGATTTGTTCATACTTTCAGGATTACATACCTTGATTTTGGGCCATGTGTGAACATAAAGTGCCATCAGAAGCAAATCTCAATAGACTATAGTTAATCTTACACATCCCTCACAAAGTGTAGCAAGAAGCACAGAAATCCCACACCTCTCTTTCTGTTCTACCTAGGCAAGACTGGAACCTAGTAGACCAGGGGTAGGCAACCTTTCCCCTTTAAGGGCTGAGGGACTTCAGCTCCCAGAAGCCTCAGCCATGTTGGCCAATAGTCCCATGTTGGCCAATAGCTCCTGGGATTCTGGGAGCTGAAGTCTATAAATGGAGAGGTAGAACATTCTAATTTCTGCTACAACTCTGCAACCATTTCATGTTATACTATTACTACCAAAATTTGCAGGGCTGCCATCAAATTAATCTAATATAGATGACATCACAGAAGAAATCTTTGAACATCTATGAGATCAAGAGTGACTCCCAAGCTTACAAAAGGGCATTGCACATATCAGCAATGTAGGAAAAGAAAACACACACTTTTTTCCAAATAGATTGAGTACCTACATGCCTAAAGTACTTGTGAAGCTTACGTCAACTTAAAAACCCCAGCAAGCCTCCAGGTTGATCCCCACCAAAGTTACTCTTTTGTGACACACCAGTTTGTTTAACAAGAGCCATCATTCAGACAAATTTATAACAGACTCTAATGCCTATTTGTGTCTTGACCCAACAGCCCCCCTGGTAGCTCGATCAGAAATTCAGATACTTGGATCTCATGGTATCATTCCTTAATATCCAGACCCATTACAAAACTTCCCCCCAAAATAATAATACACTATGGCACTGCTTCTTCATGCACATTTTCTTTTTCTCTTCTATTTGAGGAAATCAAATGGCAGAATGACAAAAAGAAACTAATCATCCATGGTAATATTGCGGAAGAGGTAAGCCATGGACTCTCCATTGTGGATTCGGCGGATGGCTTCAGACAGAATCAAACTAATATCCACAGTCTTTATCTTAGGACACTGCAGTTTCTGGACTTCATGAGGAACTGTATTGGTGACCACCACCTAGCAATGCATGGAAAAGAAGACATATTAGAAAACATGGCTAAAGCATCTATTTGAAGTAAATCCATAAGGGACGGAATGTGGCTTTAAAAATTTCCAAAGAACACCAGTTTCAGTGTGTTTAGATAAGATAGAAAGACAAAATAGCTAGATTTTCAGATTGCTTAATGTATTATTATTTGATAATTCTTTATATACAGGGGTTGTGAATATTTCACATGTACAAAATCAACCTTGTAGATGTAATTAGTGAAAAACCTTGTAGATGTAATTAGAAAAGTTAGATAGGAAATCTGACCAATGATGCCTTGTGAAAAGCTCTTCTCAATGCAGGCTTGGTAATGCATATGACCAAAGCTGCTCTCCGGTCAACAGCAAAAACTTTAATAAGCATGAGCTCCTCAAAATGCACATACAGAGAATAAAAAGCAAATACTTCATAAATAATAGTGTGGAGGGTTCAAACGTCTACAGTGAGATTAGGGGCTTTCCATCAATGTTTTGTATCAAGGGTGAGCAACGTCTAGCCCTCCGGATGGTGGACCACAGCTTCCATCAGCCCTAAACAGTATATCAAAGGTGAGGGCTGATGTGAGTTTCAGTGCAACAACATCTGGAGGGCCACCCTTATTTGACATACTTGTACAACCATCCAAATACCTCAAAACTAAAACAACATAATAAGCAAGACAACATCTTTGTCACAGACGAGCTTTTCCTTCATCAAAGCATTTAGCATCCAGTAACAGATTCAGACATCCGCTTTCCCTCCAATAAGCACTGATTTTGTCATCTATGACAATCTACCTTGAAAGAGTAGTCAGGAGAATCACCTATATCTGTCTGGCCTTCTCCAAGAGTCAAGGTCAATGGAGTTGCATAGCAGCCATTTTAATAATAATAATAATACTAATAATAATAATATTTATATCCCGCCCCTCTGCAGAGCAATCGGGGCGGCTTACAACATTAAAATGTACAAATTTTAATTTTAATTCCCAAGATAATTTTTGCCTTTGCCTTCCTCTGAGGCTAAGAGCATGTGACTTGCCCAAAGTCACCCAGTGGGTTTCATGGCTGAGCAGGACTCAAACCCTGGTCTCCAGAGTCATAGTCCAACATTCAAACCATTATACCACATGTCATAATTGCAAAATGGATTTTCTTCAGAAAAATAAACCCCAGGGGATCCCCCTTTTGGGGGTCTTGTTTCAACTCAACCATTATTTTTCTAGAGTGACAAATATATGACATTTGCTCTTCAGTCTCAGCAAAATTGTTTATGCCAAAGGAACCTTTCCTCTGCTGCAAGAATATGCTATGAGAAGGACAGAAAGAGGCTGATTCAAACAGAAACCAAACTGTCATTGTTCTCTGTTAACATTATATGAATACCAGCATCAGCCCTGTACCCAACACACACCGATAGGTTTGTATCCATAATCTAAAATTTTAGAAGAACACATCACTCTCCATTGGTGGGAGAATAAAAGATTAATCTCTACAGTCTATAGGGACCTGCCTCATCAATTGATGACTCTTCAATCAAACGTGGAGCATCTGCAGACAAGAGCCCATGAGTGGCCATAACAAAGATCTTGTAAGCGCCACGCTCTTTCAGAATTTCTGCAGCTGCCACAAAGCTTTCCACATCATCAATTATATCATCCTGAAAAGCAAAGGAAATCCCAATTAAATGCTGGAAGTTACTAAAAAAAACCTAGAACTACTCCACTGCTTCACAGGCCTTAACTGTCTGTAAATTTAGGATTATTTGAAGATGCTTCAGTGTCTATTTCAGGGGTAGGCAACCTTTCCCCTTTAAGGGCCGAGGGACTTCAGCTCCCAGAATCCCAGGAGCTATTGGCCAACATGGGACTATTGGCCAACATGGCTGAGGCTTCTGGGAGCTGAAGTCCCTTGGCCCTTAAAGGGGAAAGGTTGCCTACCCCTGGTCTATTTAGTGTTATGGATGAAAATATTCGGTATGTTGCTGATGTATATTTTTGGAGCAGCTATGTGTATCAGAATTTAATGAAATTACCACCTAGAAAACTGCTACATTGAATTAATATATGCCTGGAGCAAACATTTCCAACAAAGGTGTCTAAAAGAGGTTTTAGAAAACAAGCAAGAAAAATACTTCATTGTGACAGACAGTCCAGTGGCTAAAAATATCTTTAAACAAACAATAGTGACTTTGGATGCACTGTTGCTGTCAGATATCTTTCTCTCAAAGATAGGTGTGAAATGCAGTCCCCTGTACTCCTGGCAGCAGCTAGCTGCAGAACACATCCAAGACCGCACAGTGAGTCGTCTGAAAGGCGAGTCATGTCCCCCCCCAGGACATTTTCATGCTGTGAGAAGTCAGACAAGTAGACTCAACATTATGTACTTCTGTGTCACAAGATGCTATCAGTCATGGGGACCACTGGGGAACTTGTATAGACTGTAGCACTTTTGCCATTTGGCTGGCAGGCTGTGATATGTTAAAACTACATAGCTGGTCTTTGTTGGACTTGCCATCAGATTGAAGAGCAGCCCCAAACCCCTCACCTGCCTCACCTGCCTCTCATAGAGAATTCGCTGAAACAAAGGCAACATGCACAAGCACATAAGTTTGGTAAGCCTAAAATGTCTAGTTTGTATGTTAAAAGAATCGGTCCTTAAAAGGAGAAGAATACTACACCCCAGTCTCTTGTCTAAGGGACCAAGTTATCATTCCAAAGAAAGTGGTGAACAGTAAAGGTGTTATCATCCATTGGGGGCTTGGCTCTTTTTGCACATTTAATCAAATGCGGAGATTTCAGGAAATCTACACCAGAATGATATAATAGATACTGTACTACAACATCCTTATTTAATTAAGCAGGGGGAAAGTGAAACAGGAGGATACAGAATAACTATTTAGCATTCCAGTAAAACAATCAACTTTTGGCTCTTAGCCCAGTACTGAAATCCCATCTATGTGCAGGTATAAATAATTAAAAGAGATGAAGCTCATGGAAAAAAGCCATTCACTCTTTTGGCCTTCTTGGTCCTTACCACAATGATGGCAATTCTACCTCCAACATCTCCAACTACTGTTATTGGTGGTTTCTCTTTGGCCATCATCACTAAGGGAGAAAAAAGCCAACAAAATCTTAGACTCATAGTTTTATGGAATGTCAAATATATTCACTTTTCAAACTTGACAAATTAATGTTATGTACACGTTCAGTCTCTCTTATCTGGAATTCCAAAATCCAAAATACTCCAGAATCCAAAATTGTCCATGTGTGTGGCTGAGATAGCGACACCTTTGCTTTCTGATGGTTTAGTGTACACAATTTTGTTTTATGCACAAATTACTTAAAATATTATGTATAAGATTACCTCCAGGTTAAAGTGTATATGAAACATAAATGAATTTTATGTTTAGAGTTGGGTCCACCGCCAAGATATCTCATTATATAGATGCAAATATTCCAAAATCTGAAATCCAAAACACTTCTGGTCTCAAGCATTTCAAATAAGGAATACTCAACCTGTAATAGTGTTCGTATGCAGCATAGTGGTATCCATTCATTTGTACAATTGTACAAAGAATATTGCTAATTATTATTTCTATGTGAAATACTTACTGCATAGTTCTCTGTCCAATATAAGCGTTTCTGATACTTAAAGGTATCAAACTGCAAATGTTTTGAGGAACATCTATTTTTCATGTGGCCCTTACATGATTATATAATTGTGTGGGGAGCTGAAATCAATCAGTTATGCTTCAAGTTCTCCACAAATGGCAGCTTATCAGTAAATATTATATTTAAAATCTAGAACATGTCAAGGACTTAGATCAGGGGTAGGCAACCTTTTTGAGCCAGGGGCCGGGTTGCTTGTCCCTCAGACAATTGGGGGGCCGAAGCACCATAAATAAATAAATAAATAAATAAATAAAAAAAATATTAAAAAATATGCATGCACAGTCTCTCAGCCCCAGAAAAGCCATGGCTAAACCCCATGGAGATTTTGCCAAGAAAACCCCAAGAACAAGTAATAACAACAATAATCAAAATCATCATGGTGGGGGGTGGCGGCGGCGGCGGCGGCAGGACCGGCCTGGGGCCAGTCCAAAGGCCTCGGGGGGGGCGCATCCGGCCCCTGGGCCTTAGGTTGCCTACCCCTGACTTAGATGATCAGGCTATCTAACTTTTTTACTAAATCTGCAACAAGATCTGAGTGAAGTTCAGTGACAGGAATAATATATATATATATATATATATAGACCAGGACAAAAAATAGACTGTAACTATCAAACCTGAAGTAGTCTGCCAAGGTGAGCTAACCATTTAGTGAAGGATATGACTTTGTGATATCCCCAAAATGACTTTACTTAACACTGCATATCCAGCAATTATTTGAATAACCTAATTTAACAGATGCTTGAGGGGAGTTCTCTACTAATATTTTGCCAATGCACAAGACAGAAGAGTGTGAAGGAAACTTCTTTCCTATGTTGAAGATGAAGACCCAAGTCCACAACCCTATACATATTTACCTAGAAGTAATTTCCATTATGTTTCATGGGGCTTATTTACCAGTAAGTGTTTAACTCACAGCCTAAGCTAAAACAGAATCAGAGTTTGAAAAACAACACCACACATTTCAGTTGTAGGCATTAACTACAACCGTTGGTTTAACAATAACTTTGTCTAGTTAAACCCTCTTAAATTGAGGCCCAAATCCGATTGCTAGTTTCAATGAGAGGAGATCATCTGAATCAGTGGGATTTACATAAGTGTTGACTTAGCATTCAGCAACTGATTGAATGGGTCTACTCTAGCTGGAATTTGTAATTGGATTTATGCTTATGGAAGACTATGGAAGACCTCAAGGTGTGGGCAACTTCGAAAGGTGTGAGGGCCAATTTTTTGTTCCTGGGACCCTCAAGGAGTCCTGCAAATGCCATCCTTCCAGGAAACTACTGAAAGCACACTTCTGGTTTTGAAAAGCAGATGTTTTCCAAATATAAAATGATATAGGGACACCCTATAATCCATTGAATAGGTTTCCAGGAAAGGCAATTCTCCTTTCCTTTTTCTTTTTGCCAGAAAAAAGATGGCAAAAGCAGCCTTGGGACTATATATGGCCTCAGGGCCACATTCTGTGGCTTCTAGGAATGAAATACTAGAGACCTAATCAAATGGAACAGACAGAACAGAGGTCAGATAAGCAGAAATTCAACAATATTTCACTTGGGTATACTGGTTCCACAAATAATCTCCTATTGCCATAAACAGAGATAAAATATTTAAATTTAAATTTCAACACTTAGCCATTCAGTAGAAATGGTCATGCTACTACTACTACTGATTGTTCATTCATTCATTTCTGACTTATTAAAGCATGTACTTAAAAAAATTAATGGCACAATAGTTAAGGGCACAGACCTACCCGGTTTTTAGAAAGATTCTCTCTTTTACTTGAACAATTAATTCTGAGGAAAAAAGAAACAAGCCTTTGTTCACCTAGCATTTAAGCAAATAATCACATTGCTCTAAAAGAAGATAAAATAAAATTCCAGAATGTGGCTAGTTTCTTTCTTTCCCAGTTCATATCAAAACAGTGACAAGATATTTAGTAACAAGATAGAATTCTTTTAAACCTATAAGCCAGGGACCGGCAACCTACGGCCCGGGGGCCGGTTAAGGCCCCGGGCCCCGGACTTACCGGCCCCATCCGAAGGCTGCCGCCGTCGCTGCCGCCGCGCGCCACTCCTGCCGCCGCACGCCGCTGCCTGGGAGCGTTTTCGGGCGCACTTGTCGCGGCCGCCATTTGGAAGCCAAAATGGCGGCCGCGCATGCGCCATGGCAGCTGCTGAGGCGCGCGCTACAGCGGCGGCCGCGGTAGTGGCCGCGCCGGCAGCGTGCGCGGGGGGTCGTGCGCGCAGGAGGAGGGTGTGCGCGTGCGCTCCGCCATTCTCCCCCCCCCTTGGCCCAGCCGAGCGGCAACCTTTTTGAGACCGGCCCAGGTCTCAAAAAGGTTGCCTGTCCCTGCTATAAGCAATGTATTTCTTTTAAGTAAAAAAAAAAAAAAATAGGACTACAGATTACATATGCTTGGAGTAAACTCAGTTAACATAACAGTTTCTACAGGTGTAATGTATCAAAAGCCTTGTTAAAAGGCGGTAACCATGATAAATAACAGGATGTCTTTATAGTATTTTATAAAGTTATAGTTACCATTCTAAATACAAATATCCCACACACATTAGTCATTCGAAAATATCATGTGATAATATGGCCAATGAAATTCTGCCTCTTTCTAAGGAACTGAAGTTCAGTTTATGAGACAATGTGCTGGTTGTTAGACAAAAATGAGTAAAATGTGATGTAGCCAGTTTTCATGATTATCAGGGATGCCATTACTACAGTGAGAAAAGCATGTCATTTGAATATAGGTAACACAAAATGACATGTCTACTTAGCCACTAAGCATTGTAAACTATTAAGGTTAGATTAACATAACATTCTTCAAACCTGAGCACTCAAATATTAAATAATAATAATCAGTTTCTGGTCCTGAGAGTCACCAGGAAAGAAACAAACAACTATAGCTAATGAGCACAAATATAGTACTGGTCCCTGGACCATTGGAAGAAGAAAAATTGCTGATCCTCCAAAATCAGGTTGCTTAAGAAGCACTGATGTAGTATAATGAGGGCATATGAACGCTACATTTCCCAAAAAATTGGAACAATGCTAAAAAGCTAAGAGGGGTGAGTAATGGTTTCTAGCTACTTTTCAGTAATTTTTAAAAGTGCATTTTTAGACACTTTTGAGTTGAATTTTTCATTTTATACCATTTTCCTACCAAATCTAAGGTGCTTTAAAAAAAAACAAAAGCAGAACCAAGTAATGAAACAAATAATGCTTTTACATTAACAGAAATGCATTACTTTTGCGGGCCCATGAAGGTAACTATAATATGAATTACTTACTAAAAGTAACAGCCCAAACCCTGGTTCAAACAACCTCTTCCATGCGTACATCTAACAAGTGAAGTGGTCAAAGAGGGCCCAACAATCCTGTCCCTTATTTTTAGGAGTGCTGAACTGTGTCTACTCCAATTGATAGCTGTAAGCTTTCTGGGCAACCAGGGCTGCATCTGTACTTCAGAAATAATCCAGTTTGACACCACTTTATCTGCCACCATGGCTCATTGCTATGGAATTCTCAAAACTATAGTTTTGTGAGACATCTAGCCTTCCCTGTTAGAGCACTCTGGTGCCAAAACAAACTACACTTCCCACAATTCCACAGCATTGAGCCGTGCCAGTTAAAGTGGTGTCAAACTGAATTATTTCTGCAGTGCAGATGCAGCCTAGGAAAGCTCATCACAGTTCCCAGCTGCATAATAGGCCCATGTGCATGCAAACTGATACAGTTATCCCCAGTTTTATATGCTGATCATAAATGTAGATCACAGTTTATTATCTTAGTTTATTGCAAAATTCTTGTACTTCAGGCAGTTTTATGGAAGTCTTAAGACTTTAAATGAATTCTGATATTTGCTGAAGCCACAAAACACCAACTTTTTTGAGCAAATATATTTTCACTAGAGCAAGCCATCACAAAAACCAATTTTACTAAAGAGGCTTTAACTGCCATCATCCCAAATAACTGATCAGGATTTCTTCAATTTTTTTGACAATTTTTTAAACCTTTTGGTTATGACTCAATGCCAGAAAAATTCTGCTGAAGTTGTATTGGGCATACAAAGAAGACACGTGCAACAGTTGCTTCTGTTTAAAGATCAACATTTCTGGGTGGTTCCATTTCAACCCAGGAAAAAAACTCATCATAGGAAGATAATGCTGAATTTTGAGTGTGATACTTTTATATTGAATCTGAACAGATCAGAAGCATATCTAATGTGTTCCCGCACTATAATTAATGAAAATGTGAAAACTGGGAGGGGGAATAATTGAGTTACTTCTTTTTTGCTACTGAGTTGCTACTGAGTTGAGTTGCTATTGAATAATCCTCTGTACAATCACACAGTATAGTGCTTTTCAGATGTGCTTTCAAACCATCTTGGCAACTAGACAAAAGTGATGGAAGTTCAACAGCACAGCACGCTGGAAGAGCAGTCATACCACCACCTGTTTTAGAATCCTCCCTCCTTTTAAATTTTTATACACTGATTAGATTGTGTTTAGCATGGCAGTGTCTATCTACATATACCGATAGCAACAGAAATAGCAACTTATGATATTTATCTATGCCAGGGGTAGGCAACCTAAGGCCCGGGGGCTGGATGCGGCCCCCCGAGGCCTTTGGACCAGCCCCAGGCCCATCCTGCCGCCACCCCCGCCCGCCATGATGATATTGATTATTGTTGTTGTTACTTGTTCTTGGGGTTTTCTTGGCAAAATCTCCACAGGGGTTTTGCCATGGCTTTTCTCGGGCTGAGAGAATGTGCATGCATATTTTTTTTAAAAAAATTAAATTAAAAAAAACTTTATTTATTTATTTATTTATTTATGGTGCTTCGGCCCCCCCAATTGTCTGAGGGACAGCAACCTGGCCCCCGGCTCAAAAAGGTTGCCTACCCCTGATCTATGCAATTGAGTACATAACAAAATACATGAACAACCAATTTTTCATAGAATTCCTAATTAGACAAAACTGAACAGCATGTAAGGGACACATGAGATATCCTACAAAGGGATCTATAATACCAAAAGGCCCCTCAGATTTGGCTGCATTCCCATCTCCAAATCCTGTTCTCTTGGACCTAATCTGTACTCAGGAAATAAAATCATTTCTTGGGAAATCTTTTTTTAAAAGTGATTTGTTCCCATTATTTGTTATAGTGGTTCGAAGGTAATTTGATGACATTACTATTTGCAATGTTTAAGAAAAATGTGTAAAGGGATTTTGCAGCACCTCAGATAGCCATACATCTATGGAAGTAAATTGAGTCTATGAAAGTTCATCCTACCTCTTTCACACAGTCTCAAAAATGCTGCAAGACCCTCTGCATATTGATATTCCAGACTAACATGGTTATATCTCTGAATTTAGAAATAAAATGTTCTAAGATTACTCATTGCTTTCTGGATGCTTTATATATATATATTTTTTAAAAAAGTTAGGCTTGATAAGGGAATGGAATACAACTTGGAAAAATCCCTGTTAAAACATCTCTAAAATGCCCTTGAAAAGTCACTTTGAAAAGTTTACACCAATAAAGTAAACTCACTTTCACTCAAAACTGTAATTTTGAAATGTGACTATAATGCCCTTACTGGCACCAAAGCTGCTACAAATAGGAGAGCTCTTATATTGGAGCACCTTGCCTAACAAACCAAACAAAAAGGAAGATAGTAAAAGACTAACAACGTACAGGGCAACTCAAGACCAGTGTGCAATGTTGTGTTTTTTACTGTTGGAGGTGAGTGTCGTCCATCATCCATGTCTTGTTCTGTGCACTGTGCCTCTCCATGGATGACTGCCAGTCCCAGCCGCAGCCGCTCAGCATAAGACTGGGCCCTACATAAACATAACAGCATGTTAGTGGGATGCAGCCTTTTCCACTTGGAAAAGCCCTTTGCTTGGCTAGTTTCCAGTGCTCCATTCAAACAGAATTCAACCAAGGAAAGGAGTTTTCTGATTTGTTTGTAAGCTTTTCAACAAACAAGAGGTAGCATAATACTATCACTTTTCTACCAATGCCTCTGAACTGCAACATCAATGCCCATGTGATTCTTGCCACCTTAATAGGAAATCCAGATGCTAGTTACTGTGGGGGTACAGCAAACAAAAGCAAACATTGCCATCCTTCCTGTTAAGATCTGAGGTATCTGAAGACAGTGTGTTCTATTAATATCTGAGAAAAATGTCTTCCTATACCTAACAAAATTGATTCAACTTACTCCTTCCCTCTTTGTAATAACTTTAGATCAGCTGTTGATATTAGCTAAACCAAAGTGAACTGAGACAAAGGGGTTGAAAACTAAAGTGAAAAGCATTCCAAAATGAATAATAATGCAAATATTCTAGGAATGGTCTTTCCAAATACTTCTTGGTGCATCTTCTCCTGAAAATGCATACTCTTCTGAACAGCATTATTTCAACCACTTTGGAATGCATGGAAAAATTTGATTTTGTCAATTCTAAATGATGATGTATTTGATTTCTAAAGAGGTCATTTCAGCCTTAATTGCAGGAGAGCAGCTTACTACCACATGTACAAAAAACTATCTGCAATCGTGATTAAGGTAGCATAGTAAGAAAAGTTCTAACTGTAAAATAGTGCCTTATATGCATATGGAACCTCTAACAGTCACCTGAGATTTATGCACCAACTTCTTTTTATGGGGTAGGGATTCAGCAGGATCTATATTTTTTTATTTTATTTTATGCATTAATTGGAAAATAATACCATTAAACAAGAAGACCAATACACACTAAAACTGATTTAATATTGGTTTGTGTGGATTAATCCCAAACTCTTTATTGTAGCTGTCCCCTAGATGGCCCATCATGAGGGTCTATGCCAGTATAGAGAAAGGTCACCTAGCAGACTAATACAGCTAAGTTCTACAAGAGTACACAAATCTGGAAAGGGAAAGACTGACTGCTCACCAGAGCCAAACTGGTAACACATCTTTCAGTTCATTGGTTCTTAATTCTGCATCTCTAAATGTTACCTGTCTCCAACTCTCATAGTCCCTGGCCCTTGTCCAAGATGTCTGGGGATTCCAGGAGTTGTAATCCAAAACACCTGGGGATCTATAATTAAGAACTATTGTACTACTCTGGATTTCAGTTCTTGGCTGTCAATTACGCATCAATGGATAAATCCCTTCAATATATGGTTATTCAGCACTGTGTAGAGTTAGGAGCCTTTGAAACATTAGACCTGCTATGTGAAGCATAGATACAGCATTTCAGCAAAAATTCTGTGTTTTAAAACTGTCCTGGGTTCATACCAATGAGGTTACACTATCAAAATCCCTTTTCAACCTCTCTTTCTATAAATCAGGTTTGCACAGCATGGAGAGGCTGTATGGTAAAGTCATCTTACAATCACATTAAGGATTTTCACTGGTGTTGAAGGTGTGTGTATTAGGAAAATATGCAGAAGATACTCTCAACTCCTAGTTCCTTGTATGTCTTTTTGCAACATCCTTGGTGAAAAATTACTTTGCCCCTGTCTGTTTCACCAGACATTAACATCCAGCCCTCTCTTAGCATTGTCACTACTCCCAGCAAACAGAAACAAAATACATTACTCTCTTATATGTATTTTTCTATTCATCATACACCAACTACTTAGGGGTTGCCTACATGAGCCAAAGGCCCAGCTTCCCTCTGGCCTGGTGTTGTCTAGTTTAGACAGGTCAAAACTCCTGTGGTGAGACTGATCTCGCTAGCACAGACATGAATCTGGAGGATCCGGTCTGACCCCAGGCTAAAGAGCCTTTACCCCAGGTTAAAACAGCCCTGGTTTTGCATGGAGTTTCTAAGAAACTCTGTGGCAAAACCAGACTATTCAAACAGCACCTTTCCCCTGCGCTCTTTACCTTGCTGGTGTGCAAACTACCTGAGTAGTTCCCCAGTGCGAAACATCTGAAAAGCTCCCTAGTCACCCCATCTAATGTAGCCAGCCACCTTGTCAGATAGGGTAATTGCAGGGCATTATTATTATTATTATTATTATTATTATTATTATTAATTATAGTTTATTTCTAAAGCACTGTCAATGTACACAGCACTGTACAAAGAGATAATCAAAGCATTAAAATAAATAAATAAATACCTGCTAAAGGTGTACAATCTAAAAATACAAAAACAATAGGTAAAATAAAAATTAATAAAAGCAGGGAACAATTAAAAACAATTAAACAAGAAGGTCCACTGTCTGCCCAAATAACAGAAGGAATATATGTATATTAGACAGTGCCTGGGAATGCCTCCCTGAACAAGGTGGTCTTTAACTCAGATTTAAAAGTAGAGAAAGAAGTAATGACCAGTGTTTGAGGGGGAAGAAGGAGTGAGGGGCAGCAAGCGAGAAGGGAGGAATCCGGGATGGAGCAGTGGAGATCCTAGGTTGGGACAGCAGGCCTTGAGTACTAGAACGGAAGGTACGGGTGGGAATGTAAGGAGAGAGAAGCTCAGATAGGTAAAGGGGAGCTAGTCCATGCAGGGCTTTGAAAGTTAGCAACTGAAGCTTATATTGGATACGGAAGGGAAAGGGGAGCCAGTGAAGAGAAGATAGCAAAGGGGAAACATGGTCAAAGCGGCAAGCGGAAATAATGATGCATGCCGCTGAATGTTGAACAGAAATTAAAGGGCGAAGATGAGCGAGGGGAAGTTCTACTAGAAGGAGGTTATAGTAGTCTAATCAGGAGACCACCAAAGCATGGACCAGAGTCTTGGCAGTGGAGGCCGAAAGAAAAGGACGAATTTTGGCAATACTGTAAAGGAAGAATCTACAGGCTTTGGCTGTGGCCTGGAAATGGGGGATAAAAGACAGAGAGGAGTCAAAAGTGAAGCTGAGGCTGTGGGCTTCCTGGACCAGACGGATAGAGGTGTTGTCGACAGAAACAGAGAAAGAGAATTGAAGGGAGGACTTAGGTAGAAAGACAAGAAGCTCCGTCTTGGACATGTTGAACTTCTGAGATGGTTCGCACACCAGCAAGGTAAGGAGCGGCCTTGGGGCCTGAGTCAGTGCAGGGACGGGTGTACGAACGCTCACCATCCCTGTGCCAACTGAGGGACTAACCCCCATGAGTGCCAGGGGTGGGATAACACAGGCTCATCCCATGCTATCCTGTCCCATCTGCTCAGGTCCTGCACAACTATCTGCAGTACTAAGAATTCCTTCATTATCTGCACAAGATATGGCTACCTTTTGATAACATTAGTTGAATTTTTCAGATCTAGTAATATTCATTCATACCAAAAATAAAAGACAGTTTACCTCTTAGCAGCATCAGGACTCTTGGCTACAATTACTGCATTTCTGTAATCAGGAATCTGGAGTAAAAAGAAAAGGTTATTTAAGGCACTACAGCTCTAACACTGATTAACTTACTACAGTATGGTGTGTGTGAGGGAGGGGAAATCAGCATTTTACACATCCAATAATCTTTTTTGTAACTACTAAATGAAGGCTGAGAGAAAAACTGTCACCATTCCTCAAAAACTGTGGGTCACTTGTTCAGCTTCAACTGTTTTTTAAATACTTCAGCACTGTTGCTAAATTCACTGCTGCAGGACATTTACATTTCTATACATCATCTATGAACTGCCTATGTCTTCTAGTTCAGGGACAAACTAAAACATGAAGTCATGAACAGGATCGATTAGGAAAACACAGGTTGGTGAAGGCTAACTTGAGTAGGGATTACAATATTGGTAGAGATGGGAAGATGTGAATCTTACCTTTCCCACCTCCTTTATCAACTGCCCCTCTTTCCCAAGCTGCTATTTGCCCTACAAGGCAAAACAAAGGTATCTCACAGGGCAACAGCAGCTTTGGTGCATGGGGTAATTTTAACCCGGCATGGTAGTAAGGGTTATGTTTTCCTCTTTCTCCATCACTGTACTGCATATATACATCACCCCCTTACTCCCAAAACTGCTACTTCCACTTTAAAAAGAGCATCTGGTTTGGGCATTACCCCTCTCTGATTCAGAAATATGCTTCAGACCTCCTGGACCACAACGGGTAACCTTTGCTTGGGAAGGAAATGTTACAGTTCCAGAGAGAACCAGGGTCTCCATGTAAATTTTGCATCCCACTCTCTGTCTCAGTTTCTTCAAGAAAGTCTGAAAATGCACAATGCCAAACTGTTTTCTAATTCAACTGAGACAATGACTAGCAATAGATAGATGTTACTTCACCTCTTCTTGTATATACTGAAGTAAGAAAGGTGATGCCCTCAAGTTATCAACAGGAAAGCTAAAAAAGCCCTGGATTTCTTTCTGATGAAGATCCATGGTGATGATGTGAGTTAAACCTAAAAAGAACACAGATTACACTCACCAAAGAATCCAAATAAGAAGTGAAATATGAATCACCGAACCACACTCTTAAGTACCAGGTTTAAAGATTCTTATTCATATAGTGGTCAGCATTACTTAAGTGTACCTAATCTCTCAGATTGGAGTAATCGGGACACTTTATTAATTATTTAGTTAGTTCATATCACACCTTTCTTTTAGCACAAGATTGAAGGGTGTTTACCACAACAAAATACACCTAAAAGGATTAACATGAAAGTTTAAAAAAACACACACACAACTAAACAAGAATTCTGTTTAAAAACATGTTACATATTTGCTACATATTCTTTTGAAACCAGGTTACATGAACCTCAGTGTATCACTCACACTGGATTTTGTCACTATAAAAAAAACTTTCAGAACACAGAACAAGAATAGGACTCAAGTACATTGCTTTGTGTTGATGTTTTCATATAGGACTCAAGTTAGGTGTGTTGTTGTTGTTTTAAAGGCACACACACTTGTGCAATAGTTCATTAAGCTCCATACAATGACCCTTCTGTGAATTCTTTTAACTTAATGGTCACCTTCAAAAGCTCCAGTTCGAACAGATGTCTCATTCTGGAATACAGGCTTAGCCAAGCATCCAAGCGTGTAGGTGAGCACAGCCATTTTTTTTAAAGTGATTTCATTTTTATATCATCTTTCCTTCAAGGAATTCCAAGGGTAGAACACACGGTTTTAACATTTTATTTTCTCCTTACAACATTATTATTAGGCAGGGCAGAGAAAAAGAAAGTGGCATTTTTTTCTGAAAAAAGGAACACACTCCTATGGTGGAAGGAGAGATTTCCACTTGCTTCTTTAGAGCCAGATTAATTATCACCTAGCACAATGGTGGGAGGTAAAATATTTCTGCATCTGATAAGCCCACTCACCTGCTTTGGCCAACATGGACGCAAGGAGTTTGCAGACTATTGAGCCTCTTTTCCTCATTTTGCTTTGTTTGCTATAGGGGAAGTAGGGAATTACTCCAATGATATTTCGGGCACAGGATGTCTTTAGTGCATAAGCCATAATCAACAGTTCCATCACTGCAGTGTTAACATCTCTGAAATGGTTGAAAACATTAATCAGCCATCCATCTGCCAGCTTCCTCCCAGGCAAAAACAGTTCAGGCAACAGCTCCCTCCCAGGCAAAAACAATATAATAATAATGCATATTAATTATTTAATTCCTGTCAGGAGAAGGAATGTTCTTGCTTAGAAGCACTGCTGGAAAAGCTTCCATGTTGTTATTTTCTTCATTTTAAAAGTTGGCCTTTACTCACAAGTAATGAGAATCAGCAGCAAATGAGTAGCATTATTCATTACCATCATGCTGTTACTTTTTTATTTTTTTCCAGCAACTTTATGTGAACAATAATCCCTCAAGATAAAAGGTAAAGGTAATGTTTGAGAGAAAAATGTTACTTATTGCAGAAAAAAACCCTAACATTTACATTGTTCTGTAAAATGTTTAAGAGCAACATTAGTCTCTGTCACAACAACATGACATATAAATTTTGTTAAAGTGGTCAATCCAGCTATATCACTATAAGATGAAAAGGTCTAAACAGGACCTGTCACTTGTCTACACTTGCTGGGGGCACAATGGGGAGTTATCTGCCTGGAAGCATGCCAGACAAAAAACTCTGAACACTGTTCTCAAGCTGCAATACTTCTGTAATCTGCATGGGCTCCTATGAGATTGAGACCAGAGACTTTCTGATTACCTAAGATGACACCTTTAAAAGCTTTCTGGCTCTTAACGATACACCACTGATTCAATTTCTAGTTTAGCCAGGCACTCTCATTTTCTTCATTGTAAACCTCTCCTTGAAAAAAGAGTCCCATTTATCTGGGCGTGTTGGCCAATGTTTTCTGGTTTGTTCTATCTTCTACCTCCATCACACTGCACTGATCTGGTACTTTTATACACAAGAAAGCTTTGTTCACCATCAAGGAAGCAGCCAAGAATTACATAAAATTACCCCACCTCCAAGTAATTAAGACAAAAAATGAACAATACACCGTTTCCCCTTGTTGTTTAGCAGAGGCTATGGAAGGGCAAATAGTGTTTGCTAAGACCCTGTATGTTACAGATACACCCATTTTGTAAGCTTTCACCTTCTGTTTCGTGCTTAAACTAAACTAAATTAAATTAAACTAAGATTCATCATAATCAAATGTGAATAATAACTTCAAGTATGTTTAAATGTTACCAAAGTAGAAAGACTAAGTTCAGCATTAAATTAGCAAGAGGACCCAAGGTAGTAAAACAAGGGAACCAGGAAAGGGAGAATGAAAGTGAAAAGCAACCTTTTCCCTTTCTTACATCATGGGTACATGCAAAGGAACTTTATCTAAATTATTTCCTCTATTTTTACTCTCATGTACTGCAATGCTATTTCAGCTGGAATTACTGCAGCTTACTAGACAGCTGGTTGCCTACAGACCTGTGTCAATTAGGCATGGCAACCAGGCAGAGATGTCTGCATGAGCTAGAAGGAAGTTGGTTCATTTTTGCTTTAAGGCTACCTCTGTGTCACAACTATTAAATATATAGGCAGGCAAAAAAAACCCCACAACATTTGAGATGGAAGGGTTAGCTTTTATGGACTTATTTTGTAAGGCTGCTTTATATATCCTCACCACTTTGTTACAACTGAGTGGCTTGAAAACCACAAACCCATGCTGTCCAATAGGTATCCTATAAGAACAACATAAAGACAACTACAGAGATGGTCTTCCTGATGTATTCCATGCTGGAAATGGAAAAACCACAATTAAAATTGTGTTATTTTTGAGCTACAGAACCAGGAAAACAGAAACTCCTCTGCAGAAATGTTGCATCCAAATATCTCTGTAGAATATCAAGCAATCTTTTTACAGTCAATAGATGGAAGCATTCATTAGTTCTGCTATAAAGAATGTTCTAGTTGAAAGAGTAACAATATTTTTTTTAAAAATCCTCAGAACAGAAACAAAACATAACAAAAGAAAGAGAGAGTAATTATGTAAGAATGTCTTCATGACAACTCCACAGACTACAGAATGTAATCTGGTTTCATTTACTGTCACTTTCAGTACCTCATTAAACTGTCTGACTTAAAGTCTTCATGTTGATGCAAGAGATTAACTGGCATTATTAACATCACATGTTCTCCCCTTAATGAAGGAGAAGGTAAATCAGAAAGGGAAACAGTAGTGTTTACACTTGTAAATGCTTAGACTAAACCCACTGAACAGGAAATTCCATTTATCCAGGAATCTGGGTTTTTAATCTACACAATTCAATGGGAATTCATGTAACATACCTTGGGATTGTCTGAATGATGAACACATCCTGCCCTCTGACAGATTCTTTTATTTCGACCCTTGTTTCTGCAAAGATGGCAAAGAAATTTAAAACACATACCTTGCAATAAAGTTACATGACATGACCTTGCAAGACCTTCTCATGAAAAACTGTGGTGTGGGAACTACCACCAGGTGTCAGCTCATTTTCTGCTGAGGCACATTATTTTAGCCCAGTGTTTCTCAAAGTGGTTGTCCCTGGACCGGTGCCAATCTCTGAGTCACTGACTACCAGTCCCTGGTGAATCTTCAAGAAAGAACACCTGTATCCAATGGGCACAATATGGTGCTGCTCCCTGATAAATTGGCAAAAAAATAATTCTGGGCCCCCACATTGTAACCCAGCCAGAATCTCCTTGCTTGGCCGCCTTGCATATTAGTTGTTCTACAGTTATTTGGTTAAGTCAAAAGCAGCAGCATAGGAACATCATGTACGAGATGGTGACAGAGCATGGCTGCAATGTGCAAAGCTGGAGAAAGAAGAGGAAGGAAAGAAGACAGACAAAAATCTTGTAGCAGCTGAAAGGACAGTAAGTTTTATTTGACTTCAGTTCTGTCGACAGACCCTTTCTCCAGCTGTTGCAGGCTCTGAAAGGTTACACCAAATATAAGTGGCTAGCCTTCAAGGTGCCGTAAGATTCTTCCATTAGGCTGTTTCAGCAAAAACAGCTAACAGAGCTACTGTTCTGGACACTTCCCATGAATGACAGACTATCAGAGTGGCTGGCTGAGTATGAAGAATAGAAGAAAAAGAAGTATTTGTTATAGATGTTTATTTTGTAAACTACCTTGAGGAAGCTTTGCTTCTTCTAGTATGAAATCATAAATATAATTTTAAAATTACTACCACCAGTTATTATGTAGGTCTGAGTGTAGGACTATAACTCTGGAGACCAGAGTTTGATTCCCAGCTCAGCCATGAAACCCACTGGGTGACCTTGGGCAAGCCTCAGGGGAAGACAATGGCAAACCTCCTCTGAACAAATCTTGCCCCCAAAAAACCCATGATAGGTTCATCTAGGGGTTGCTATTAAGTCATTAACAACCCGAAGATACATAACACACACAAAGGATTTTTTGCAGATACTGCTCATAGAAACTAAGTGATCTGGTCAATTTTTTATTTTTGCAAGCTTCTACATGCAACACAGCAAAATCACTTTCCCACAATCACATCACTTTTGAACGTGGATGTAGCTTTATACTGACTTTTATCTTATTTCCTTGCATGTTGTTTCACTGTAACTTGTGACTTGGTGTTTTAATTATGATTTTGTTATTTTATTGTAAACCTCTTTGAGAACGTTTGATAAGTGCCTACAGATACTGTCAAATAAAATCAAAGTAAAATTCTTGCCTTACCTCCATTAGTTTCCTGATATACCACAGATTTTCCAAGTTCAGCACCAAGACGCCTTAAGAGAGAAAAGATGCAAGGAGATAGAGATATTCACTAGTAGCTTAGTAACAGGCACTGTAAATCACACACGTACACATGTGTACACCAAACATGAATATCTAGAATAATAAATACAATCTCTAAACGTATATTGATTAAGAACATAAGAAGCTGTGTGGGATTGTGCTAAAGGCCCATCAAGTTCAGCATTCTTTTTTCTTTTTGTGAAGTTAATTTTTATTATTTTTTTAACATGAACAATTTAATTTACATTCAAAGTAATATACAATCAAAGATAAAGAAATGGTAGGAAAAAGCAAAAGAAGAAAAACATATATTTTAAAAAAAAAACATACAAACAATATATAGTAGGTCTCTGACCCCCTATCCTGATTATAATACAGGGGTAGGCAACCTAAGGCCCGGGGGCCGGATGCAGCCCCCGAGGCCTTTGGACCGGCCCCAGGCTGGCCCTGACACCGCCGCCGCCCGCCATGATGATGTTGATTATTGTTATTATTTGTCCTTGGGGTTTTCTTGGCAAAATCTCCACAGGGGTTTTGCCATGGCTTTTCTGGGGCTGAGAGAGTGTGCATGCATATTTATTTATTTATTTATTTATTGATGCTTCGGCCCCCCAATTGTCAGAGGGACAGCAACCCAGCCCCGGCTCAAAAAGGTTGCCTACCCCTGCTGTAATAGAAAGAAAGGGGGGGAAAGGGGGGGGGGAATATTATTCTACCATTACAGGTCCAATTAGATTTCTTATTGGTCAATAAATCCAAAAACAGTTTCCAATCTTTCAAAAAGCCTCCAATCTTTCAACTGGCTTATCCTTTAGAACCCACATTAATTTGGCTATTTGTACCAACTCAGCAAGCGTAACAATCCATTCTTCCATTGTTGGTACTTCATTTCCAAGTTTGAACAAACCATATTTGTGTTGCTCTTGTTATATATTGAACATATTTACTATCCAGTAAATATTTTTCCATAGTTACAGTGTGCGGTTGCTGCAGCCCCGGATCTGGTGCTCAAAGAGGTGTCGGCAAGCCGCTCCTTTGGAGCTGTCTGTTGAGTCCGTTAGATGCCATTCTTCACAAATTTTCAGAATGTTGATTTCTCATTACTTGGGCCATAAATATCTACTAAATTCATCCTCTCGCCATTCCACAATTACACATCTGCTTTGTCCATTTCAAAAATCAATTTAGGTTGTAATGTTTGATTTATATAAAAGACAATACAATTTCTTTTATGCTTGTTTGCAGAAACAAATGCAAGGTCCATATTTCTATTCTGCAAAAATCTACAGTCTATTATGACTATTATTATTATGAGATAACATGCTTATAATAACTCTTATATGAGATTATTAGCTTTATTTATATAGTGCCATCACTATATTTGGTACTTGACAAGTAAAAGAATAACAAAACAGCCCCCTGCTCTCAGGCTTACAATCTAATTTAAACATGACACAAACGTAAAAGTGGATGGCAGTAGGGGATGGGATTAGGTCCAGCAGCTACTATTTACTCTTCTGTCCCTTCCAAGACCAGGGCCTAGGCATGATGGAGCTGTGTTTGCTTCTTCTCTCCCTCTTGAAAACAAATACTTTCATATTTGGGTTCTTTTAATGCCATTTGTATGTTTTCTAGGGTGAATTCAGTCCATTTACATTCCATGAAATTATTTTCAAATTAATTTGTTTTATTAAGACTTCATTTTATTGTAAGTATTTTTCTTAACTACTTTTCAGCTGTTTAAATGCCTCTTCTGGAGCCTTTTCCTTCAACATTTTGAATAGTTCTCTTGCTCTTTCTAGGGAGTTTATTGTTTATTTTTTACCTCCATAAGTTGTTATCAAATCCTCTGGGGCTATCGGGATAAAGGTTATTATCTTTTTTTCTGAGCACGTCAGCCAAGAATTTGTACTCTACAGTTTTTCATGAATTCTTTTGGGAATTTCATTAAACATAATTATTTCATTCTCATTTAAGCCCTTTCTTAAAGTGTGCTCTCAATATTCCGCCTCTGACAGTTTTATGTATGAAATAAATTATCACATCTCTTGCAAGTTTCCCCCCTCAGTGCATAAGCAGAGTTTTGCCTATATATTGTTTCAATCTTCTTGTCAAATTATTCACCAGAGCTGTTTATAAACCCCACCGAAGCTTTTAAGATTGTCTGTTTTCCATGAGTCAGCTTTTCTGGAATGACTCTTAAGCTAATCTATGTTCCCTCTGATTTTAACTCCCTCATCACAATCCTATCCTGTGCCTTTTCCAAATCCTGGCATGAAATGGACATAAAATGTCCATTCCCTTCGAATTATCAGAGATCTCCTGTGTGTCTTTGCATATATTTGTTGAGAGATTGTGAACTGACATTAAGAGCCTTGAACCGGTTTTCAGCAAGCTCTTTAAAATTATTTACTTGTTCTGTAATCTTTAATCTTAACAAGTCCAGTTTCTTTTATAAATTCCCATTACTTTCTGTTACACATTCATTCAAATCTAAAATCTGGTTAGACATCTCAGATATTAAGGCCTGCATTTTAATGAGTAGAGGGTCAGTTTCATCTAGCCCAGCTCTAGACATTTTTCGGGTGGCCATGCTTATGATGTTGTCTAATTCACTTTATGCTTAAATTCCAGCATCAGAGGCAATATTTTCCCCTTTTCTAAAATATAGCTTCCACACAGACCTTTTAATTACTTAAATCTTGGAGATGTCAATTTTATTTCTTATTTCCAATCCAAATTGTCACTTAGTTTGATCTTCAGGCTTTGAGCACTATGCTAACAGTCTCTCTCAGCTTTTGTTTCACTTAGGGCCTTTGCAGACTGCCAGAAATAGTGCAAATTGAGTCCACTTTAAGGGTTAGGGTTAGTGCTAGGGAATCATGGGAACTGTTGTTGTTTTTTTGAGACATTGAGCCTTCTCTGTCAGAGAGCTCTGGTGCCACAATAAAATACAGTTCCCATGATTCCCTAATCCTAATCCTTAAAGTGGACTCAATTTGCACTATTTCTAGCAGTCTGCAAAGGCCCTTAGTTTCACTTTCAAATTCTTTCTCAGTGGAGGCTGCACTTTGAATATTTAAGATGCAAATTGTACTCATTTGAGCATAATAAATCACCAACAAGCAGGGGTTTCTCCATCCCTGTTCAGCATGGGCCATCCAAGATCCTTCAATAATACTGTAAAACTTTGGAGAAGATTTTATCTAGCCAACGTTACTTGTGATTCTTCACCTCTGCAGTGCAGAATGATTTAGTTCCCAGGGTACATGTCTCTACCAGACTGCTCCCCAGCCCTTATGGAATCCTTCTGTATTTTTATTTACTTAAAGATAACAATAAACCCTGCAAAGCTAGGAGCAGCATCCAAATCATGCTACAGGTTAAGTCTCCCTTATCCAGAATTCCAAAACCTGAATTATTCCAAAATCCATAATTTTTTGAGTGCCAATATGAAAAGACAGCAACAGAGGAAAGAAGGGATATGGCATGGCGGAGTTCACAGCCACACTTCGCATAAACAGCAACCGCAGTGGCTGCTGCTGCTCCTCCACCACCACCATCCTGCTGAAGTGAGGTCTAGAGCAGAATGTGGTAGTCTCCAACCTTGGCCCAGAAGAGAGCCCCCTCCACCAGATCCTGGATCTCATTTAACTTATTGATCTCTCCTGCCCTCCCTCCTTTGAGCATGTCTGGCCACCCAGTAACTTCAGAATGAGCAAGCAGCTCTGGGGAACACGCTACAGTTATCGCTGCTATCAGAGTTAGCTAAATGAAGTACAGGCTCTGGCGGTAGGAGCAGGGAGAGGAGAGGCGGACTGGGTTTGTTCATCCTGCAGTTGCTGGGTAGCCAGATGCACTCACAGGGAGGAAATGCAGACAGCAGTCCTGCCACCACTGTTGGGAGTACATAAATAGTATGATAGGCTTGTCCTCAGTGAATTTGTCAAATCTCCTTTTAAAGCCATCCAAATCAGTGGCTGTTACTTTCTCTTGCAGTAGTAAATTCCATAATATGACTATGTGTGCTCTGATGAAACACCTCCTCCTGTTGCCTACAACAAAAACTATAGAACATTCAATTATTTAAAACATTTAAACCCTGCTTGGTGGCTAAAAAGAGACTGCAAAAGTAGCTATCACACAAAACCAGGAAAAAATCTGCAGCAAAATATCATGAAAAAACAGCTCTATGCCAACTTAGTTTGCTGAAAGCCCAAATGCTGAATAGAATAGCTACATCTTAGGTGCCAAACGGAAATGCAAACTGTCAATGGCATCTTTTGGGATCGATCAACAATGCATTTTATTGATCCATATCAGATAGAAAGCATTTGAATTATATATGTATGAATATGTGTGTGTGTGCACACACACATACACAGTACTGTATCGTTTTACTTCCTTCAAATTAAACCAGCAGCACATTGCCTTATTATTCAACACAACTGTTCCCTGTCGTACCAGAGACCAATGGTCCACCAAAACATACACAATAATAAATTTGTTAGTCTTTATGTTGCCACAGGACTCATCTCTTCTGTTATAAGAGACTAAATCAGCCATCCCTCTGAAAAATGGAAAAACATGGCAAAAAACCCAAGAGCCCTATTAGTTTGTCAGATCCTATTGAATACTGCAGTTCTGTGGGGTATAAGCACTTTTAGATTAAAGCAATCTATATACATCAAAGCAGTATACGGTCCACTGAAATGCTGAGTCCCTTCATGTTTTATGGGGCAGTCACTTGCTGCAGCCACTCTGCAATCACATAAAGCGATGATTTAATAATGTTTTAAGGGGGGGAGGGAATATACTGTTTTAACTTTATTGTTCTTTTAATTGTTGTAAACCGCCCAGATTGGTTCGCCATAGAGCGGTATAGAAATAAAAATTATTATTATTATGAACACACACATGGCCCTCAATATACAGGGACATATAGCCAACTGGCTTTGAGTACACCAATTCTATACCAGCTGCACTGAGCACCAGTGCATTTTCAGGCATGGTTCAAGGTGCTGGTTGTGATCTTACGATAAAGCCTTTTAAAAAAACATAGGCACAAGTTATTTAGAGAACGGCCTACACCTTTTTTTTTTTTTTTTTGGACCCACAATGTGTACAGATCAAAACTGGAAGCTCTACTTAGTGGCCCACCATTAAAGTTGAGGACTCTAGGTATCATACCCTTCAATATTTCATAGATGAAAACTGGGACACATGTGGCCAAGCAACCTCAGACTTTGGTCAAGATGGGAAAAGATATGAACGAGAAAGAATTCAGAAGCTAGGAGAGGCTAAAGCTATTTGCTTTTGCCTGAGCCCTCTGGGAAGGGTATGTCTGCCCCTCATCTTCTCCCCTCCCCGCTGTGTTAACTGAGTGCAAAATTACTTTTGCATTATTCACTCAGTTTGTAGTAAAATGAGGACAAAGGAGAAAAGTGGGAAGAGAAAGAAACTGGGAGATTTTAAAAGCAGAAGTGGGGCGAATAAGGATTGATCAGGACTTGCCAAATCAGGACAGTTGCGTGGTAGAAGAGATTGGACCTTATTATTTGTGGCTCCTACTCTGAAAAAGTCCCCTTTAAGTTTATATATAGCTATTGCTATTTCTAATTAAGGTTTTAAAACTCATTTGATTTCTTTAGCTTTAAGTGAAAGTTTTTATTATACATCCTGCTTTTGCTACTGGTTTATTCTAAATCTGTTTTTAAAGTAATTTATAATTTAAGAATTTGTAGGCCATCCCAGGAGGTCTGTAGTCTTGAAAGGCAGCTAAGAAATACATTGATAAAAGTGATAAAATAAGTTCTGTTCTGATTTTACAGCTAGTTTTTTAAAATAGAATCTTGAGTCACTTCAGAACTAGTTCAATTCCCACCACACCATTACATTTCTGATGCCAGAATTACATTAAATGAAACTCTGCTATTAATTAGAAGTCAACACTAAGTAAATATTTATGCATTATTTACAAGATATGCAATCACATCTAATAACTTCACAAGTTCTTTCAAGCCACAATGAAAAACTAAGTAATGACATGTTAAGGCATTATCATCAAGAGATTTGTTGAAACATGTTTTTGTGATGAAACTACTTTATTAAATTTATTAAAATATTTATATCTTACAGTATAGCTGAAGAGCTCGTTGCAATTTACAATAAAATAAATTCAAAACAATAAATAACAATTTTTAAAAGACTAAAATGTATTAAATAATTTATCAATTAAAAACCAGGTAATTTAAAACAATTTACAATAATGCATTTGAGTGTAGCCCATGCACAGCCTGGGTAAAATCAATTAGGCCCAACGGCTTTAATAAAAAGTCAAGTTTTGATGTGAAGTTGAAATACCAACACTGGTGTCAATCAGGCCTCCAAGCAGGGATGGATATTCCACAATGGGGTGCCATCACAGAAAAGGGCTTTTTTCCTACATCATCCCACAAAGTATTTCCCCTACCAGAAGGATACAAAGGAGACTTCTATTCATGGGCAGGCACATATACAAAGAGGCACTCCCTCAAGAAATGGGAATCCCAATAAGGGCTTTAAATGTCATCGCCAGCGCCTTCAACTCAGTATATTCAGTTCAGAAGTGTATTGGCACATACAGCAATTCCTTCAGAACTGGTATTATATGGTTTCTGAAAAGAATTCCTGTCAGCAACCTTACTGTTGCATTTTGCACTGTCTGCAGTTTCCAAGTCACCTTCATTTGTTTGATTTGGACACTTATATCACACTTCAGAAGGTTACATATTTATCAGTTTTGTTTTTCAGTCTTCTGCAGTTTGTATGGGATATGTTGACCCTAAACATTTCAGAACAAATGGATGTATTTATGTGTTTTGGATAAATCCTTTGTTTAGACTTTAGCTGACTAGGAACAAGATGAAGCAACAAATGAATTAGATAATATCCAGACCTTTGTGGTGCATTTCAAAAGCACGATTACTCTTAACAATCCAGTGTTTTGCTTAAAACCCACTGAACTTTGTACAAAAATATAGTAGCACTTTATTGTAAAGGAAAGCAAATTTGTAAAAGAAGAAACCAGACCATTCTATTTAATTCAAACACAAAGAAAATCTTACATAATTTTACATTATTTGCTTTCTCACAATTAGCACAACTTGCACAGGATGATTCCCAGTTTTCCCAGCTGTGGAAACTGGTGATTCAGGTATGAATGCATGAACCTGGCCTATTACTTATGCTCCCAGTTCATTCAGTAGTTTCTTTGCAGGACAATAAATTGTTCTTAATTGAAATAACCATTTATAAAGTATGTGTAAATACAACTTAATTTAAAAAAAAAAAAAACCCAAATTTTCCCTCTTTATTACTGTATATTTTTGCTCAAAGACACTTCTCACATTGGGGGTAATGTGTGACAACACATTTTAAGATATCCCCATGATCCAGCTATATTTTGATATCACCTTGCTGAAGGCCAGCATGAGCTGCAATTATTATTGTTGTTGTTGTTGCTGTTTTATTAATTTTTACCATCCGATGTCATCTGGGGGAGAGACACTAGGCCCAGCACCATCGGGCCTAGAATAAGAAGAATCCTTACTTCTTAAAGGATGGGTAGGATTCGGGATTTTATGTTCTGTTTAATATATCTGTATGGAAATTTTAATGTTGTAAGCTGCCCCGATTGCTCTGCAGAGGGGTGGGATATAAATTATTATTATTATTATTATTATTATTATTATTATTAATAAAGCACTGTAAATTTGCACAGCTCTGTACAAAGTGAACATTCAAATACCAATAAAACCAAAAAACCTGCCTCCAGCTTACAAACTAAGAATATAAACAAACATAAAATTATCATATCATGAAATTTTAGCAGTAAGCTAAAAACCACAATGAAACAAAATAATGAACCGGAAAAGATAGTATTGTGAATATAGCACGTAGACCCCAGACATATGGAAGGCTGAAAACAATGGGAGAAAGTGCTTTATAGGGAACATACTCCCCCCGCCCACACACACACACACACACACACTGCATTTCTAATGAAACCTGAAAATCAAAAGGATGAATTCTGGTAACAAGATCAAACAAGACAGGATCACTGGTTGTGATCCTAAATGCCCTTCATGTCTGCTCATTTTGGGGTACTTCAGATATTGTCGGGGCGTTGTGAAGTCAATGAAATTAGCCTCTTAACTTTTGGATAGCAAAGCAAGCCACCACTTCAGGAAGCGTTTTGGTCCTTCTGAAAGGCTACCCAGTCTTTGTTTCCCATGAAATCACCTTGGCCTGGGGCTAGTTTTAAAGTACAAATATGATCTCTGCTGCAGTCGCCCCCAATCCCCCACCCATTTTGTCCAGTGGCTGTTGCCCTCAGACTCTGGTCTGAGTCACTCCTGCTTTCCATGGACCATTCTTCAAGATAGAGAGATATTACTTCTCAACCCAACTCTAAACTGTCTCCTTTCACTTTTGATTAGGTCTGTATGCTAGGTGCTAGAGTAAGTCCATTTCATATGTGTGTTCTTCCACATTCTTCCCAAATAAAAGTTAATTAAGTCTACTCATGCCTGGAGTCTTCATCCACGAATACTGGTACAGTTGGTGCTTTCTATCCAGACGTTACCCCCTCCACAAGCCAAGCCAAATTTCCCCAACTTATTAAAGATAGACTGCTACTAGTGGTGGAGTCTCTCTCAGCCATACATCTTTGTGGTTAACAACGTAGGCACTGAGTTATCTTTCCTAATATACATTCAACCCTCCATATCCACATATTCTTTCTTAATGGATTCAACCATCCACGGCTTTAAAATATTTTAAAAATACAGTTGTCCCTCCCTGTTTGCAGACTTGAAGTCTGTGGTCTCGCTCTTCATGGGAGGGACAAAATGGTGGCATGAGTGCCATTATTTTCAATGGGATTTGAATATTTGCGAGTTGCCATTTTCACAGGGGAGGCAGGTCCAGAATGGATCCCCCACAAATTGGGAGGGGTTACTGTATATAAATACCAAAAAACAGATCTTGATTTTGCCATTTTATATAAGGGACAACATTTAACTATGCCATTATATTTAATGGCACTTGAGCATCCATAGATTTTGGTATCCATGGACAGTTGTGGAACCAAATCCCGGTGGATATCAAGGGCCCACTGTATAAGAAGTGTCCAAGAAGAAACCAGAAAAGAGATCCTCTTTAATTTGCATATCTTTATACCAGGAAATCAGCCTTGTGCAACTACCTAAAATAGTCAAAATTTTTATGATTGGACTGTTGTTACTAAATGTGGTTTAAGAGCTCTGTACAAACTGAAACCCAGATACAGCAGAGTTTTGCATGATGCCTCAATAAATCATCACTTGGAAAGGGAAAGGGGTGTGTTTTGTCTTTGCCAACCACTCATCTGACTTTTTAAAGTGCAGTGAAAAGTTTCTTTAACAGGCAATTTAGAACTACTTGTTTGATCTCAAAACTTTTTCTCTCTCTAATCCTCATTAAAACCAGGATAAGGGAGTCTTATGATCAGTGCTTTTATTGTTTTGCTCTCTCTCTATGAAAAGATCTGTACTCAAGTTGCAGTAGCTCTCAATACATGTCTGGCAAGACAATCTTATCCAAGAACATCCCAGAAATTTGTATGTGTCTTATGAGAGAAGTTCACATGCAAAATGGTTTTTCTGCCAAATGGATTCTGACATTAGCAAACACCACCATTTAAGATATAAATTATCTGCCTATAACAAAGCAACTGCCAACAAATACCAGGTGCTGTAGGCTACATTTCAGAGGAAGGAACTGGCAAAACCACCTGTGAGAGTTCCTTGCCTGAGGAAACCCTGTGAAATGCATGAGGTTGCCATAAATCGACATGCAACCCAAAGGCACATACACATCACACAGACCCAATGAGTGAAAAGCTCATAGAGGCTTGTGAAATATGTTAACAGACTGCTCTTAAAGAAATGATACATTCAACATTACCTTGTGCAAAAACATTTGTTTGTATCCAGTACCATCTCCATCTACCAGTGGAATGGAAACTACATTCTGCTTATACCTCATTTGTCCTGCAGATCACGTATGACACCCTGGCTGTCTACTGTGTCGGATACAACTATAATAAATAAATATGCAACTGTGGGATAAAGCTATAAGAAAAATAATCAAATATTATAATAAATAAATATATAGAGAGAAGATTTGCATTTTGAGAATTTATACTCATGAAACGGGTCAGGGCACTCATCCATGAAAAAAAAAGATTATATATTCAGCTAAGTCAATACGATACAGAGTTCTATTTGAAACTGGATCTGCTTCATTCATTTGAGACAGCACTGCCTCAACATACAATGATGAACTCTTCTGAATAAAAAGGCCAGCTTCTAATGGCATCAACAAAGAGCTTTTGAAAGCTGATACAATGATTGAATCACAATTTAATGTGTAACCTTTTTTTGGGACACTTAAGTCACATGGGGCCAAGCACAGGCTGATTTCTAGCACAGCAGTACTCTGGTTTGGTGAGGACAGTGGAGGAATGAAGTTTATTCCAGATTTGTTACTATTCATAATTCATTCCTGTACCACATTAGTTTACTGAATCAAATAATATGATGTGCCCAAACTTGTCCACTCAACATCCCAAAAGGGAGGAAAGTATCAACTTTTTCTGCTTGCTTATCAGAGGTGTTGCTACTATCCTATTACTGTATTCCTTGGATAGATAAATTAAACACAATTTTATAACATTCTCTAAAGATGTATACTATGCCCCAAAGGCATGTTCTAATATTCAAATGTGAATTACCTAAATTAGCAAGTTGAAACTTGTGCACTGCATTTCATACCAAGTGAAGGCTCACGTCTGTTGCTTTCAAAGCCAATACTAAACAAGAATTAACATGTGTGCAGAGTGGGGAATAATATATTTGGCTCCTTTGACATCTGGGTCCTTCTCTTAGTTACTATTAATTGCACTTCATCCCTAGGGTATGTATTCTGTCACACAAGGAATGAACAGAGAAAAGGCATGGCCTAGTACAAAGAAAAATGATCCTTGCTACCAAGGGTAGAGTAACTGCTGAGAGGTCCAAAACTTTCTAGCTAGTTAGCATAAGGGTTGTGATTGTCTCAATTAGCTGGTGGTATTGGATTATTGCTCAAAGTTGGGCTTAGATATTTTTCTTCCAGCTACATACAGCACATCAATATTTGCAGAAGCAAGCCAGTATCACTGAGCTTTATAAAATTATTTGTGAAGAAATTTACATATCTTCACCATCAGAACTGTTTTAAAATGTGCCTTCTAATCCAGAATGGTTTGTCTGCCTCATCCACAACATGCAACTCATTAACTGGAAATGAAATACTTTAGAATTAAGCCCCTAAAGGGACTGATGGACACACTAGCAATTTGCAAATGCTTTCCCAGCTACTAAGGCCCTCCCTTCATTCAAACTGCCACCTTCCTTGCCTCAGAGGGAGAGAAGAAGAGGCAGTATCTGTGGGACTTAATCCCCTCCCACACTGCCGTCCCTTTTAACTTTCGTGTCATGTCTTAATCAGACTGTAAGACTGAGGGGAGAGGACCGTTTTGTAGTCCTTTTACTTGTAAAGCGTCATGTACATTGAGGGTGCTGTATAAATAAATAAATAAATAAAATGATCTCTAAAAAGGAAAAAGCCTATATTTGAGTGTGCTCAGACAGATGCAAGAGCATATTTGTGTGTGCTTGCTCATGTCTATTTTCTTTTTTAAAGCTAATCTGACATACCTGGAGTAAATACATTTTCTGTGGCTCCCGACGCCCACTGTTCAGTAACATTTTAAGACAGTGAAACATAAAGGTAGGTTGAGCCAGTATTATTCTACACAAGAGCATGTAAATATGAAGAAGCTATTGTTATGGACAATATCTAAAAAGATAGAAAAACAGTAGAGAAGTCAGGCAACTCATAAAAAGGTTTTTAAAAATATTCCTAACAAGCTTCGTGTGTGTGTGTATGTGTGTTGTGGGCCTTCGAATTGTTTCCTATCATGGGGTTTTCTTGGCAAGATTTGTTCAAAGGAGATTTGCCACTACCTTCTTCTGCGGATGAGAGAGTGTGACTTGTCCAAGGCCACCCAGTGGATTTCATGGCCGAGCAGGAATTGAACCCTGGTCTTCAGAGTCAGCATAGCATAGTGTTTTGAGTGTTGGACTATGACTCTAGAGACCAGGATTCAATTCCCAGCTTGGCCATGAAACCCACTGAGTGACCTTGGGCAATTCACATGCTGTCAGCCTCTGGGCAATACAATGGCAAACCTTCTCTGAACAAATGTTGCCAAGAAAACCCTATTATAGGTTCACCTTAGGGTCACCATAAGTCAGAAACTACTTGAAGGCACACAACAAACTCCAGAGTGATAGTCCAACACTCAAACCACTAAGCTCTATACTGGTGTAACTACCCTGAGCTGGTACCAAGAGTAATACTCAGCTCAAACAGTGTCATATTTTCTGATTACAGATGAACAAAGGCTCCCTTGATGGAGCAGGTCTTGACATTTTTTCAGAGGAAAGAAGCATACTTTTCAATTGCATGCTAGTGAGAAAGCATTTATACAGTAGTTTTAAACTTTCCAAAATAGCTCCCCAAACACCAGCTATTGCTAGCAAGAGTCCCCAATGAGATGGGCAATACTTCCTTTGATGCCAGAACTGATTTACTTTGTTAACAGTGGGTGCAAAGAGTTATTCAGGTTTGACTGCAATGCTGTATATTTTGAGAACAAGACTCACTGATCTCAATGGGACCTACTTCTATACAGGGGTAGGGGTAGTAAGAAAAGAGAAAATGAAGGAAGGCTGAGAGACCTCTTGCTCCACAACCTTCCAATGTCGTAAATTTTACCATCCTTTGGCTCTGACTCTGCTTCCACTGCCAGCATGTGCCCTTCTCAAAATTATCTCTTCTCTCCAACTCCCACATACAGAAATTCACCCAACAAGAAAAGGGTTCCATTATATAGGATAAAGAAACATAGGGAGGATTACACTGTCACATTCCTTACAAGATTAGAGACTTAATTTTGTAGAGCTGACTTCTTCCAAAGATATGGATCTTGGGTTTCTCAGCACTGAGCGCTCCCAATGCCCACTTTTCAGTAACATTTTAAGGCAGTAAGGGGATGGGTAGGGAAAGGCAAACCTCCTCTGAACAAATCTTGCCAAGAAAACCCTGTGATAAGGTTGCCATAAGTCAGAAGCAACTTGAAGGCACACAACAACAACAAAAATGTTTGGTAAGGTGATTTAGTTACATGTTACAAATGCTTCAGAGTAGTGTTATCCAGACAAGGGGAGAGGTGTGATAATTACTTTGCTATAAACCACTTGCAGGACTGAAAGTGAGCAGATCATGCTTCTAGTCAGCAAAGAAGCTGTCTACATGCTTTGAGGGCTTCTTCCAGTAGCCTCAAACAATCTCACCACACTGTATACTTGATTTTGGTTAACTTCAATTTTTTACTTTAGTCCATATTCATTCAACCCCTTCCTGTATTGAGAATGGCTTTGAATATGATATCGTTCTGTCCAAGTCTCCTCCCCAGTGGATGCAAGTACCACTGAAATGAAAACTGAACAGGAGAGTTTTCCCCCTCTCAGAACTATCTAATCAATGCTGCTACAGAAACTTGGGATGGAAATATTAAGACAAACAGAAATAACTTGAAGCAATATAGGGTTTGAATCTGATACATGAGTTAATTTCTAGACTCAAAACATCAGGTAAATCTAGTACTTACAGAGAATGTTCAAATGCAGATTTCTCTGAGGCTCCATGGAAAAAGGATCTCATTACCATGCAGCTATCAAGAATACACTTTTCTGCACTACAGCTACATTGTCTTGGCACAGTGTAAAATAATATTCTTTTGAGGAAGAGACCTACTTAAACTGCAGTCTCTTAGGCAGGTGTAATATGATGATGAGGTAGGTGTTGTTCCCACATCTAACCACTTGAACATTGCACCTAGATCCTTCATAAATCAATCCTAATTTTAACCTATCTCAGCTTTATAGGTAGGATGCTGTCTGGCACTAAATCAAAGTGAAACCTCAACATCATGTTCTGCTCCAACTGCACATTATATTTACATATGTGTCATGTTCTGGTTTCTGTGTAAAAGTATTTTAAATTTCTTTTAAACATCTCAGTAAAAGATACTTACAAACCTTTAAGAAGAATGCACATTAGAAAACTGATTAATTCTTCCACAGCCTGTTTCACAGAGGATGTATCAATTTCCCTAGCAAAGTGCATTCTAGAATATTACATTGAATGGGAACACCGCCATGATGTGGAGCATCAGGATATTTTTGGGAAGCTTGTAGTGGAGGGCCCATCAAACAGCGTCCAAGTATTTTCCATATTTGTAACTATCTGAAAATTCCATATTGTGTAGGCCTTAAGAGTCCAAGTTGATCAGACATGTTTTTTATATTGTTAGACATGTATAGTTTTAAAGTTATAGTTCTCTCTTTTAATTAGTTATGGGTATGAAACAATTTGATTCAACCACACAACTCAGGTTAACATGAACTATGCTTTCTACTATTTACCCAGACAGAATTTATTTGTTTATATAGAGTATTTATACCCATGCTTTAGCCAAAAAGATGCCCAGGGCAGCTTACAAATTCTTAATTTGAAAGTCCCTGCCCTCAGGCTTACAATATACAATTTATTATTTACAGAGGCCCAAAAAGTAACCAAAAAGTACAACTAAGGCAGTTCCTAGGACATATCACAAGAGGACTGATTTCTATATTTGAAAACACATACAGTGGGCTCTTCTTATCTGTGTGCTTGCCCTTTGCGAATTTGAGCTTCTGCAGCCAGCAAGCCCCGTTATTTTTAATGGAGGCACATGCATGCGGCCATGCGCACATTGCGCTGCCATAGGAAACAACAGGACTTGAGGTCCTGCGTTTTTCGTTATCTGTGGGAGGGTGTCCAGAACAGATCCCTCATGGATACAAAAGGATAACAGTACTAAGAACAAAAACAAAATTAAATAAGCTACTACCTTTTTGTGATAACGAGATTATTTTAGCCATGCTACTTTCTTTTTCACCTCAGAAGGGGCCATTATTTCACATTTTAGTTTTTTAAGAACTCTTAGAGAATACCATCTGTTCCTGTCAACACAGTCATTTTAAATCTGTTAACAAGTTTCAAAACCTCAGCCTCTGACACCCCATTTACACCCTGAAAATCTTAGTTCAGATGTGGGGGTCACTGTGATTTTTGTTTTATAGAAAACATTGCCAAAAAACGTTCTAGTAGCCATTGCCAAAAAAAAAGTTCCAGTAGCCTCACTTCAATTCTCTCTTACTCCTTAATACTGTTGTTTAATATTCTTACTGCCTGTTATTTCCCATTTCCAGTATATCATTAATGGCCATGAAACTGCCACATTCAAAACAGAAACTATACTCTTACATATCTTAGAAGGAGTTCCTAAGAGATGGGATACTGGAGGAAAAACTAATCCCCAGGCCAAAGTTGTACATCAGTCCATTATCTCTTCATGCACACATCCATCTCTAAAGGAATCTAACCGAAACAATTGACAGAGGGCAAAACAAGATGTTATCAGACACAGGACCTCTGTCTCTGGGATTGTTCAGCCAATACATTGATATGGGGCCTGGAGAGACAAGGAAGGGCCTATAAATTTCTGATGGCCCCTCCTTCAAAAAGAAAACTTCACACACCCCTTCCACTGCATAATTTTAGAAAGGTTAGCAAAGAAGCCGCTCTTCAGGTATTTTCCAGGTTTTTAAAATGAGCCTGTCTATTTTTCATATAAAATGGCTCCATATATAGTATAGTATATTTACTATGTCTTTTATTTTCACATTTTACAAGCTCTTTTTTTAAAGGCCATTTAGAATGTATCCTTACAAACCAAGATGGCAGGAAATAAGAGTTTACCTGTGGTTATATTCAGACAGCCTAAACAGGGGTAGGCAAACTGTCCCCTTTAAGGGCCGAGGGACTTCCACTCCCAGAATCCCAGACTATTGGCCAACATGGCTGAGGCTTCTGGGAGCTGAAGTCCAAAATCCCTGAAAGGGCCGAGTTTGCCTACCCCTGGAGATTAGCCATCACGTTCAATTAAGCTTTCATAACCAGACACCTACAGCTGTCTACTTTGTTCAAATTTTATCATAAGCATATTTTTCTACAAAGAAGGAAAAACTACAGCTTTCACGTTATACTATTATCTTTATTGAAAAGACAATTGAGGATTTAAGGCAGGGGTAGGCAACCTTTTTGAGCCAGGGGCCGGGTTGCTGTCCCTCAGACAATTGGGGGGGCTGAAGCACAATAAATAAATAAATAAATATTTTTTAAAAAAAAATAAAAAATATGCATGCACACTCTCTCAGCCCCAGAAAAGCCATGGCAAAACCCCTGTGGAGATTTTGCCAAGAAAACCCCAAGAACAAGTAATAACAACAATAATCAATATCATCATGACGGGGGGCGGCAGCAGCGGCAGGACCGGCCTGGGGCCAGTCCAAAGGCCTTGGGGGCCGCATCCGCCCCCGGGCCTTAGGTTGCCTACCCCTGATTTAAGGTATAGTTAGACTTTAAATCCTCAGTTTTGAGAGGAGCCTTCACCCCAGCCTCTGGGCCCAAAAGCAATCTTGTTCTTCCTTCCTAAATTTATCTCAGAGGTCCTGATCAGAGACATAATGTTAGTTCTGCAGATGATAGTTCCCATCTTAAGTTTTTACTCTTTTCACCATTATCTGTAGGATCACAGTGTGGAATGGTATCGCATAATGGCAGTTTTCTTACTGTATGTACTTTTCACTATCACTGACAGAAACGGGGAAATGGACAACACCATACAATCACAACCAAGGAAAAGTGACACTTTAAATTAGTTAGGAAAATTAGACATGTACACATGTATTCTTCATAATACTTTGATCTACCAGAGTGATAAATAAATACTAGCAACTACATAACTCATCCTTGCAAATAAGAACCAAGAAGGTGGTTCTCTAGCTTTTCCTCTTCTGCCCTACCCCAATCCCTGTCAGAATTCAGAGGAAGTAGGACTTGTATATGGTAGGCAATTTTGTTTTAATATGAAGATAGAACTTCTATTTCAGTCTGAGCAAACATAATTAGAAAGCAAAAGTATTTTAAATGTTATAGACAAGCATTAAAAGCCATGCAGAATCAGACTAATGGCTTATCTGATATCATCTATTGCCTATGAAATATGAAATTATCTATTAAATATTATCTATGAAATATGAAATTATCTTGGACACAGAAGGAGGAGTGAAAATAGGAGGAAGGAATATTAACAATCTGAGATATGCAGACACCATAGTACTAGCAGAAAATATCACAGACCTGGAACACCAAGTAAGGAAAATCAAAGAAGAAACTGCAAAAGCAGGCTTAATGTTGACTTAGTACTTTATCACATGGGGAAATCCCGTATAGAAACGGGATTTTAGATTGGGAAAAAATCCGCAAATGTGGTTTAACGTCGTTGTTAAACTGTTGTTAACCTGAATAGAAAGTAGTCAAAAGCTGCTCCTTTTTACTTTTGGAACGTGAAAATCAACCAGCTTTTGCGGAGTTTCCCCAGCTTTTAAATCCCATTTCTGCATGAGATTTCCCATGTGATAAAGTTCATAAGGAAAACAAAAATAATGACCACCAACGACCTTCACAGGTTCAACCTAGATAATGAATTTATGGCTTTATCGCACCATGTTGCTATAGTGTCATAGGGACAGATTGGTATGGCTAGTATTTATGCATGTTGTTGGGTGTCCTGCTGTTGTCCCACTGTAGCACCATTGCAAATCTGCATTTTTTCATGATGGAAATCATCTGTTAATGACTCCCTTACCAAACAGTTGTTGTTGTTGTTGTTGTTGTTGTTGTTGTTGTTGTTGTTATTAAACAGTAACTTTTTGTGCTGTGGAACACCCATTGTGGTTCCTTTTGTGAAAACTCCATTTGTGGGTGAAATGTGGGCACGATATGGGTGTAGCCATCTTATTCCTCTTTCAAAGATTCACTAGGAAATCTGTATAGGGAATTCACAGACCACTTCTGGTACTTGGGTAGCAAAGACAACTTCTGTGGCATGCTTAATTTAACTTAACTTAAAAGCCTTCCTTCTGTTATGACATCGTAACAGCATAATATTGTAGTTCCCTAAAATTTCAGCATCATAATTTAACAGTTTCATGGAACTTTCCACCAGGGCAATGCATGACTACTCTGAGTTTGGGTTTTTCCAAGCATGCATGCCATTGCAATGGTAGAGGTATGCTGGAGAATGCAAGAGAACCATATTACACAAAAGGCAAAACACAGTCATGCATTTAACAGGAAAAAAAATGGCAGTTAAAAAGTGAAGGTAGTTTCTTCTACAGTGAATGGAAAGAAATGACAGAGGTGGCATGACCACCTTTTTTTCCTGTCTAACCTCTCACAAGAAAGGGTCTTGTCCATTGCCAAGTGTTATCATGATGTCATTCCACTGCGACACCACAACAGCAATCCCCCAAAACAGACCAATAGTGAAGCAAGGGGAAGGATACTATGGAGGCATGACATCAGTACTTTAGAAAAGAAGGGCCTTTACAGACTGCCAGAAATAATGCAGCCTGAGGCCACTTTAACTGTCCTGGTTCAGTGGTAGGGAGTCATGGGAATTGTAGTTTTTTCTGGGCCATTGAGCCTTCTCTGTCAGAGCGCTCTGGTGCCACAATAAACTACAGTTCCCATGATTCCTTAGCACTGAACCAGGACAGTTAAAGTGGCTTCAAGCTGCATTATTTCTGGCAGTCTGTAAAAGCCTGAAATCTGTTTGTGGAGCATACTAATAACAAGATTACTAAAGAATCAGCAACCCTACCATAAACAGGTGGAGCAGATTAACACGTTATAAAGCTGCACTAAGGCCTTCCATCAGGTAAACATAGGTATGTGGTGAATACAGATTTTGGCTACCTACCAAGAAAAGCCAGATCCTCTGGAGTCCTGAACAAAAAAGTACTTACATATTACATTTTAATTTCAACCTCTCCAGTCTCAGTGCAATAAATAACAAAATAGATCAGGGTGTGGTTAAACATTTTATCAAGAAAAACAAACAAAATTCAATACATTACATAGAAGAGGTGATGAGGAAAGCTATTGCCTCTCTTTATGAAACAAAGCAATTTGCTTTGTAAAAGAATCGTCAGTTGCAGTAACAGAATTAATAAATGTGAGCACAAACCACAACATCACAATTGCTTGCTAATCTCATATAAGGCCTAGTAAGAGCCCATTTAAAGTATTTTAATCCAATTATCAGCAAAAATACAAGCTGATTGTTAGTTCAAACCAATGCAATTTTAGATGGAAATAAGTAAGATTATGAACCAAAGCAGTAAAGACAGTACTTGGGAGAGTCATACATTCTTGAACTAAACTGAAGTGGAATAAATTACTCAAGGTTAATTAATTCATTTCACCTTGAATTAAACTAGCCCTGAGTAACCCTGTAGCAAAAACCCCTCCTCCCACCAGGCCTGTTTTAGCAAATACAAATTGAGTCTCCCTTATCTGGAAATCTGAAATGTGAAATATTCCAAAAACCAAAACTTTTTTCATGGGCGGCCTTTGCTTTCTGATGGTTCAATGTGCACAAACTTTGCTTCATGCACAAAATTATTAAAAATGTTGTATGAAGTTACCTTCAGGCTATGTGCGTAAAGCATAAATGAATTTCAAATCTGCTTTCTGATGGTTCAATGTGCACGAACTTTGTTTTGTGCACAAAATTGTTAAATTATTGTATGAAGTTATCTTCAGACTATGTGTGTAACGCATAAATGCATTTCAAATTCCAAAATCCCAAACGCCTCTGGTCCCAAGCATCCGGATAAGGGAGACTCAACCTATACAGATTTTCTTGTTTGCTGGTTGTTTCAAGCAACTTATGATAAAACCCATGAATACAGATCAGGGGGGACACTGAAAAAAGTGTGAGACACTCACTCTGTGATCCTCTTTGCCAGTTCCGTGCAGGCTGCTGTGGAGTTTGCCGAGAAGACTCGGTAGCCACTTCTGGCCGCATTCATTGCCAAGGAATCATGCAAACCCCTTGGAACTCGAGAGTGAGAAAAGACAGATTTATAAGGTAACAGCAGCTTCCTTGGCATCCTCCTCTTCAGCCTCTCTCCAAATACTATTCCCACCCTCAGAGAGGTGGAAAATGGGAGCAGAGGAGTTTACCAAGACTATGTCCCCCTCAACCCAGTTTTAACAGCAACAGCAAGAAATGACTGTATAGTTTAGATGTTCAAAAGTATTGCATGCTAAGAAATAATAATAATAATGAAAGAGTGTTGCAAGTTAACAAATAATAATAATTTTTTAAAGAAAAGAGTATTGCAAGTTAACAAATAATATATTTTTAAAAAGAGTATTGCAAGTTAGTTGGGAGTTAGTTCTTCACAGAAGCTGCCTGTGGAGAAGCAAACACAAGTTTGCCTAAAGAAGTCTAAAAGTCAAAGGAGATGGAAAAAATGAAGGCTGAGGAGGAGAAAGAGGAGGGGAAAGGAGAAACTATTATTTTAGGATATTATTTCCAAACGGAGAAGGAGTTAGTGGCTCCTAAACCAGACTGCAGCAGAGTGGGAAGGCGACACAAATAACAACAAAATAAGCAAAAAATACAAGCAATGAAACCTCTTAATATGAAACAAGGAAGGGGAGAAAGTGGGGAAGGGGAGGCAGGCTTCTCCAGACAAAAGGAAAAGTGAGAAAGATTTTTTTTTAAAGGGTTCCTGAGGGTGTAAAGAAACAGCACTTTATAAAGAGTTGTGTTACAGGTAGGCAGGGAAGGACACCCAACACACACCCACACCCTACTAAGGAGGGAATGGGGGAGAAATGGGGGACAAGGGTGGTCCTGGAGAGGAAGGGGGAATGGGGTTGGGTGGGTAGGTAGGTAGGTAGGTAAGTAGAAAGCCAAAATTTCTTTAAAAATAATGAGGGTTTTTCTGTGAGAAATCTGAGAGGCGAGGTGCAAAGGAACGAAGCCCTTGAGTAGTTGAAATAGCTGAGTTTTAACGCTCAGAGTGGTAGTATTTAGAGGAAATTTAGAGCATTTGGAGGGAAGTGGGGCTGGGGGGGCACCTGAGGGGACAGACGGGGAAGCGAGGGGCTCTGTGAGGGAAGGAGGGAAGCAACAGGGTGAGGAGGGTTTGTGGGGGGATAAAGGGGGAGACGGAGAAGTGGGGCGGGGAGAGAAGAAGAGGAGGAGGAGAGGCCTTAGAGGTCCAGGGGTAATCCCAAATTCCCCTAGAGCCCGGCTTCGCTGCAGTCCTTTCTCCTTTGGACTCTCCTTTGGCCCCCAACTCATCCGCCCTCCGCCCTACTAGCATGCCATTGGTCATAGAGACGGAGGGATAGAGCGCCGCCTTCTGCCCCCGGCGGCCATTTTGTGCGAACAAAACAGGGGGGCCCAGTTCTGAGGGAGGGAATGAGACCGCAGCCTTCGCCTACGTCGCGCGGACATGTTGAGTGAGGGCAAGACGCTCCGCCACTTACCCTGAGGACTGTTTTCCCTCTCCAATTAAGGCCAGAGGAGGCTTCGGACGGGTTTTGTTTTCCTCCTCGTCGTAAAGCTAGGGCCAGTGAGTGAGTGAGTGGCTGTTTTCCCCTTCAAATTATCTATAGAAAAACCTGGAAGTCTTCGTTTCCCGGGACAAAGATGGCTGCTTCCTTTGGCGGACCGACTAACGGATCTCCGCTTCAAAGGAAGTGGGCGGAGTCAAGGCGGGAAAGGAATGCCCTCGCCTCTAAAGCTGTCTGCACTGCTGAATTAGTTCAGTTTGAGACCGCTTTAACTGTCATGGCTCCATCCTGTGGAATTTTGGGATTTTTTAATTTTTTTTTAGTTTTGTGAAACATTTAGTATTCTCTGTTAGAAACCTCTGGTGCCATAACAAATCCCAAGATTCCCTAGCACTGAGCCATGGCAGTTAAAAGTAGTGTCAAACTACAATATTTCTGCAGTGCAGACAGCCCCAGAGCGGAAGGCTCTCAACCTCTAAGGCTGTATCTACACTGCAGAATTAATTTAGTTTGATTCTGCTTTAAGTGCCATGGCTGAAAGCTGTGGAATTTTGGGATTTTTAGTTTTGTGAGACATGTAGCCTTCTCTATCAGAATGCTGGTGCCATGACAAACTACAAATCCCAGGATTCCCTAGCCTTGAGCCACAGCAGTTAAAGTAATGTCAAACTGCATTATTTCTGCAGTGCGGATATGGCCAAAGCCTAAGCTGCACTGCAGAAATAATGCAGTCTGACACCGCTATAACTGTCATGGCTCCATGCTGTGGAATCCTGGGATCTGTAATTTGTTGTGGCACCAGAGCTCTCTGACAGAGAAAGCTAAATATCTCACAAAACTAAAAATCCCAGAATTCCATAGCACTGAGGTGTGGCAGTTAAAGGCGGTCAAACTGCATTATTTCTGCAATGCAAATAAAGTCCTGAGGCTTAAAACAGGGAAGAGGGGCAGGTAGTTTTTGGCATGTTTGATTGCAGTTCCCATCATCCTGTGGCTATGGATGATGGGTATTGCAGTCCAGTAACTTTCATCACCCCTGGATTTAAAAAAAAGGGGGGCAGAGGAGAGGATACTAAAAAAAACCCTGTAAATGGGAGGATGTGGGTGCACCCACACTGTAGAAATAATGCAATTTGACACCACTTTTAAGTGCTATACCTCCATCTTATGGAATCCTGGGATTTGCAGTTTTACACAGTTTTTGGCCTTCTCTGCCAAAGAGAGTTGGTGCCCCACAGAACTACAAATGACAGGATTATGTAGGATGGAGCCATGGCAGTTCAAGTGGTGTCAAACTTCATTCTTTGTACAATGTAGACGCATCCTGTGTCCGTGTAGAAATGTATGGCAGTTTGTTCTACATTTTGGATAGAGGCCCATTTTGGTGTGTTACCTACATTGTGTACTGTAGCCTTATAGCAGTATAGTAATAGCCTTATTCCCAGTCTCCTACTGGAAATTGCAGCTTCATGGGGAGTGAGGCAGCCCTACTTCCCCCTCTTTAGCTGCTCTCCCTGCATGGCCAAGTTCATAATGACTACTGGATCTCAGCCTTCCATCCTTTCCTAGATCTTGGGGGCAATTGACGTGCAGATTGTAAACCACTTAGAGAGTGCTAAGTTCACTATTAAATGGTATAGAAATGCTATTGCTATTGCTGTTGGATTGCGGATCTACTCCATGAACTCTGCAACTCCTGTTCAGTAAAAGGCCTGAAGAACAGCTTTTTATCTATTGTTTTCAGAAGAGGAACATATCCACAGCCATCTACGTATATTCCGGCATATTAGACGACTTTTAAACCAGGAAAACCTGGGGTTAAAGTTGGGGGTTGTCATACGCCGGGTATAAGGAGGAGGAGGAGGAAGATAGATGTGCGAGGCAGGAAGGAGCCAGGGAGAGGAGGAGGACTAGGTGGTCTTCCTTCTTCTCTCTACCGCTTTCCACTCCTCCTCCCACCTTTCCTCCTCGTCCTTCTTTTCTCCCCTGCTTTCCTCTCCACCTTTCCTCCTCGTCCTCCTTCTTCTCTCCCCCGTTTTCCCCCTCTCCTCCCACCTTTCCTCCTTGTCCTCCTCATCCTCCTTCATCTCTCCCCGCTTTCCCCCCTCCTCCCACCTTTCCTCCTGTCCTCCTCGTCCTCCTCCTTCTCTCCCCCACTCCCCCCTCCTCCCACCTTTCCTCCTGTCCTCCTCCTCCTTTCCCCGCTTTCCCCTTCCTCCCACCTTTCCTCCTGTCCTCCTCGTCCTCCTTCTTCTCTCCTCTGCTTTCCCCCTTCCTCCCACCTTTCCTCCTGTCCTCCTCGTCCTCCTTCTTCTCTCCCCTACTTTCCCTCCTCCTCCCACCTTTCCTCCTGTCCTCCTCGTCCTCCTTCTTCTCTCCCCCGCTTTCCCCGCCTCCCACCTTTCCTCCTTGTCCTCCTCGTCCTCCTTCTTCTCTCCCCCGCTTCCCCCTCCTCCTACCTTTCCTCCTGTCCTCCTCGTCCTCCTTCTTCTCTCCCCCACTTTCCCCCATCTCCCACCTTTCCTCCTTTTCCTCCTCGTCCTCCTTCTTCTCTCCCCCACTCCCCCCCACCTTTCCTCCTGTCCTCCTCCTCCTTTCCCCACTTTCCCTCCTCCTCCCACCTTTCCTCCTGTCCTCCTCGTCCTCCTTCTTCTCTCCCCGCTTTCCCCCCTCCTCCCACCTTTCCTCCTGTCCTCCTCGTCCTCCTTCTTCTCTCCACTGCTTCCCCCTCTCCTCCCACCTTTCCTCCTTGTCCTCCTCATCCTCCTTCTTCTCTCCCCCGCTTCCCCCCTCCTCCCACCTTTCCTCCTGTCCTCCTCTTCATCCTCTTTCATCTCGCCCCGCTTTCCCCCCTCCTCCCACCTTTCCTCCTGTCCTCCTCGTCCTCCTTCTTCTCTCCCCCCTCCCCCACCTTTCCTCCTGTCCTCCTCGTCCTCCTTCTCTCCTCTGCTTTCCCCCTTCCTCCCACCTTTCCTCCTGTCCTCCTCGTCCTCCTTCTTCTCTCCCCCACTTTCCCTCCTCCTCCCACCTTTCCTCCTTGTCCTCCTCGTCCTCCTTCTTCTCTCCCCCGCTTCCCCCTCCTCCCACCTTTTCTCCTGTCCTCCTCGTCTTCCTTCTTCGCTTCCCCCTCCTCCCACCTTTCCTCCTGTCCTCCTCCTTCTTTTCCCACTTTCCCCCTTCCTGCCACCTTTCCTCCTGTCCTCCTCGTCCTCCTCCTTCTCTCCTCTGCTTTCCCCCTTCCTCCCACCTTTCCTCCTTGTCCTCCTCGTCCTCCTTCTTCCCCACTTTCCCTCCTCCTCCCACCTTTCCTCCTTGTCCTCCTTCTCTCCCCTGCTTCCCCCCCATCTCCCACCTTTCCTCCTCGTCCTCTGCAGACACTGCAGACTGGGCCAGTCTGAAAAATCAGCAGTAGCAGAACACATTATAAACCAACCTGGACACATAATGCTGTTTGAAAACATTGAAATTCTGGACCATGCCAATAACTTTCTGGACCATGCCAATAACTTTCAGAATGCACAGGGAAGTCATTGAAATCCACAAACACCTGGACAATTTCAACAGGAAAGAAGAAACCCTGAAAGTAAACAAAGCTTGGCTACCAGTCCTCAAAACCACCAAAATCAGGACTCAGCAAATGCAAATGAACTTTACTCAGGGTCAGGGGGTTTCCCAACAAACAATGGACCATTAATTAAATAGACACTAATCCTTCTCACATATTCTTCCACCCTGAGGCCTTGCCTCAACAGAATAATACACAGATTTACATGGTAATCCTCTCAACCAAGAGTCACACATTATATATACCACACACACCTCCATGCCACCATTCTCTGAAGATACCAGCCACAGATGCAGGCGAAACATCAGGAATACATTCTTCTAGAACATGGTCTCACAGCCCCAAAAAACCCCACAAAAACCTACATATTAAATTGCTGATGTTCCTTCTTCCAAGATTGTTGGAAAGCATTTTAGTATTGTAGATCATTACAAAAACGGGTGTACCACAACATTTGATAGTCCTAATGTGTAACCTGTACTCAGACAATATTAGAGAGAAATTTGCCTACTATGGAGTGTTATAAAGACAAATAAATAGGTCCTAGAGCAAATCAAGCCTGAACTTTCCCTAGAAACCAAAATGACTAAACGGACTGTTGTACTTTGGACATATCCTGAGAAACATGACTTACTTGAACAAACAATAATACTTGGTAAAGTAGAAAGCAATAGGAAAAGAGGAAGCTGTATTAAAGATGGACAAACTCAATCAAGGAAGCCATAGCCCTGAGTTTGCAAGACCTGAGCAGGGCTGTTGATGACAGGGTGACTTGGAGGATTCTTAATCATAGGGTTGTCATAAGGTGAAGTTGGCTTGACAGCAGTTAACAACAACGGGTATTCAAGCATTGTTTAACTTTAAGAATCTGGTTTCTGTAAAAATTAAAGGACAACACACGAGAGTCCAGAGGGGAAAGAAAATATGCCTTTAGTATGAATTGTAAGCTTTTTACATTTTGCAGAGTCAAGCCTGGTCTCAGTTGAAGAGAGCCTGGCAGATACCTATAAAAGAAATCATCACTATCATATATTGGTAGAAAATAATTCTGTTTTCATAAAGGGTAGCCTGAAGGCTATGAAACATTATTCATGGCAGAGATGGGTGTGTCCCCAAGACATAAAAATTGCTTTGTTGCTATTTCTGTGTGTGGCCAGAGTTATTTGTTTGGGGAATCGTTGTAGTCCCTGTGTGTGAGAGAGGGAAGAAGACTCCAATGTGAAGAGCTGGCTTTTAATAAATGTTGTGAACAAAGAAGGGAAACCAAAATCAATTGAGGGAGTTATTTCTAAACTGCTTAAAAGCCAACAAGTAAGGTGGCATCATCAGCCTTCAAATAACAAGATAACTTACTGTATCCTTGATCTATTTGTGGCGTCAAAGCTAAAGCAAAGCAGCTTCATTTATATACCTCTTCATACTATGCTATGGGGTGTCTAAGCAGTTTACAACTGCAAGCTCATTGCCCCCCAACAGTTGGGTACTCATTTTAGCGACCTCGGAAGGATGCAGGCCTGAGTCGAGCCTCAGCCCTGGCTGGTATTGAACTCGCAACCTTGTGGTTTATGAGTGAATGGCTGCAGTACTGCAGCTAGAGAAGCCTGCTGTGAAGTAGGCAAAGTGAAGGGTCCCGCCCCCCCCCCCCCCCCCGCTTCCTGCAGTATATTAATACTGAGGCTCTAAAATCATGATAACTTTGAGATTTAGTCCATAACAAAGACACTTAACTAGAGTGTTGATTTATTACATTTGTATCCTACCCTTTTCTCAAAGTTGCATGCATGGTCCTCCTTTTATCTTCATGACAACCTTGCAGAGTAGATTAGACTGAAAGATTATGGATTACACAGCATGATCGCAAATGAGAATTTGAGTTCATATTTTCTTTGATCCTCTAATCATTACTTTATATATGCACTCTTCATTTTAACAGTTCTGACTATCCTTTGATATTACAGGAGTGAAAGTGAGACACATCTCTATATTTTGTCTGACTGCAACACTACCAGTTCTTGATCTTTAAGGTGAACAGCTGGTTAGAGGTAATAAATTGTGGTGTTTGCATTCTGTGTCATCTCAAAAAGTAGGCAAAGGGCACCATGACATAATTTTGTCTGAGCCAGCCCGCCAGCAGCCAACGCATGTAAGGAATTTGGGCAAGAACTCACAATCCATCTATTTTATGAACTTTAAAATAGGTATCTGATAGGCATGGAGCATGCCTACACAATTTGCTTTCCATGGCATTGAATTCACTTCATAAACTGCATATGGCAACCAAACAAGAGCTAGGATTGGCCCTTCTGTTAGGCACAGGGAGGAAATAATTTCACAGGGCACATACTGGGGAGGTGCAGTGCAATAGTAGCATTTTGAGCCCATTGACCTTTCCCTCCTACATATCAAATTCTACATTCCAGGTAGTGTGCTCTTTGCCCCCTTAACCTGATATCCTCAAGTGTGATGGAGGCCCTATCCCACTGTCAATATTGAAGTAAAAATCAGTTGTCAGTCTTGTCAGCTTCTGCAGATGGAATTGGAGGAAGTTTAATCTTCTCCTTTGCCTCAGGCAACAAAATGAATGCCCTCTGTTGTTGTGTGCCTTCACCTTGTTTCCGATTTAGGCTGACCCTAAGGCGACACTGTCTTAGGGTCTTCTTCACAAGTTTCTTCGGGGGGGGGTGGCCATTGGCATCCTCTGAGGTTAAGAGAGAGTGGCTTGCCCAAGGTCACCCAGTGTGTTTCCATGGCTGAGCTGGGATTCGAACCCTGGTCTCCCAATGTCCTAGTCCAACGCTTAAACAATACAGCATGCTAGCCAAATGTCAAATACCCTGTAGCTGTTCTGATTTGGCAGGGGCAGTCCCTATTTGTTGTCCCATTTTTTCAGATGCTTTTAAAATACTCCAGTTCCTCCTCCTTTTATCTTCATCTTACTTCAGTTGCTGCAAGCTAAGTTCAGTTAACTCGGGAGAAAGAAAGGAGACAAGGGGCAAGAGCTTACCATTCCTTGTAGATTCAGACAACAGCAAACTTCTGCAGCCTTTCCTAGCTTGCCTGCTCTTTCTCATTAATAACTTTTGCAATCTTGATCACATTCTGATGGTACTTGGCCACATGTGTTCTGGTTTTCTTCTGTGAAATATTGGATGGTGCCCCAGCAACGGCCCAGTGAAATTTCCCATTTCTGCTCCTTGACAACTGAAAAAGGAAATGAAAGAGGTATTGGCCTTCCTATCAGGCCACAATATATGGGTGGTGGGGCTTCACTATAGTTTATGTGGACCAAAAATGGTGCAAGCTTGATGTGGTATTATAGCATACTCTACACCTCTTTCTGTGAGATCATTTTAAGAGCTAAAAACAGATTTAAATAGTATCTGTTATAATAGCTTAGGTCCAAAACACACTGCAGAAATAATCCAGTTTGAGACCACTTTAACTGCCCTGGCTCAGTCTAGGGAATTCTGGGAACTATAGTTTTGTGAGACATTTAGCCTTCTTTGTCAGAGGGTTCTGATGCCACAATAAACTACAATCCCCACGATTCCCTACCACTGAGCCAGGACAGTTAAACCAGTCACAAACTGGGTTATTTCTCTAGTGCGTTTTGGACCTTAATCTACATTCCTATGATGATGGAAATAACAATAACATTAAGCTTGAAGAAGCACTTCTTTAAAAAGAAAAAAATGAATGCTCATAGTGATAGCTACTTTACATTAAGGGGGGGGGGCAGAAACCTTACTTTAATTTTGAGATGATGCATTAGAGTGCAGCATATGTATGAAATTATTTGGTGACTTTGACAGATGCACAAAAGTCAAGAAAATCACCTTCTTTGGCCAAGAAAGCCACTGCGCTGGATCTTCCTGTCACTCTCCCACAGGGAACCATGATGGTTGTGCCGTCTTTTTGGGATGCCACATGCTGGCATCCATCTGTAACTGCTGGTCCCCTGAAACTTCTGGACTAAATTGCATCCTCTAAATAAGACAATATGAAGAGCAATTTCACAAATCCCTGACTCTTGGAAAGAAAACCACCCAGGGGTTTCCTGAGGGCTTGCCAAGTGAAGTGGATGATTTTGGAAATTATTAAAGACCAAAAAGCGTACGTTGTTAGTGCTTCCTACCAATTAAACGACACAAATGTCATTTCATGGCATATTGTGAAAGTCCAGGACTTGTTAAGCAGCCATCTCCTTCTTCAGTCAAATTCTTCAGTCAAAGGGCTTGACTTGAACAATTTTTAGACTCAGTTTTCCTCTTGCTTTAAAAATGGATCAACTTGACCAAGTGTATAAAGCGTGCAGATGAACTGAAAATATGCACATACTCTGTTTGCATAATTTGTCTGCCCCCTCCCCACCCACAGATACAGAGTTAGAGGATTTCAACTCTGTTAGATTTTCAGCACAAAATTCAGGGCCTCTGCTCTTACATTGTGCTACAGGGCTTTTATTTGGAATGTCTCTTTTCCGCTCTTTCCTCATATTAATTGGGCATGTGTGTGTTAAATTCATGCATTTTTTTGCACGTGCATTGCCAGAGCTGAATGATTCATATTCTCCCTGTTTGTTCTTCCATGCATTAATTTATTCAACAGTGCCATGAAAATCTCTACTCCCTGCACTTGCTGATCTGTTTTAATTTAGGTTTGGGGGTGGTGGTGGTAAAGAAGAAAAAAAGCCAATGGGCTCAGCAGCCCAAATTTTCCAACTGCCTTGAAGGGGAAAAAAGACACAACAGAGTAACTTGTTCTAATGAACCAGGCGTCCTACACTGATTTGGGTTCTAGGGCAACAAACAGTGATAATAATCCTTATATCTAGGATGAATTGCTGACCTCTGAGCTTGTAAGCTCTCAGCCATTGCTTCAGATCTAGATATTTTAGTGGCGTTGCCTGTTTTGCAGAGAGAAACCTCGGTACCCACATGCCACATCTGAAGCAATTGCCCTTCTTAGAATACCCTAGAACCCCCTATTTCTTTACCAAGTAGCATCTCCCTATCTCCTCCCACTGCTGAGTTTAATCCTTATGTAATGTGTTGTCATTAAAGAATGTCTGCAATTTGTAACTGACCTTCAAATGAATAAGGGCCCAAGAGCAATGTGAGAGAGCTATTTATAGTAACACAAGGAAGGGGGGGGGAAGACTAGGAAGGTTTTATGCTTGACCTCTTTTGGACAGCTGCTTTATTCCAGATGTGGATAAGATCATATCCCATTGAAGGGTATAACAGATCATCCTCTGGCTTAGCAAAGCTCCATTTTTATTTTATTTGTTGTTTTTAGTGCTACGGACAACTTGCCGTGATATCTCAATAGCTACCTGAACCTGAAGGTGGAGGCATCTTCCTCAAGGGGGCAGTAGTTATCTCCAAAATAAGAACCTGGACTTGATAAAGCTCAGCCAGGAATGGGAGAAGTGGATCATTAACAAAAGGCAGCTAACCAGAGGAATTGATCTTTCCTTAGTGGCAAGGATAAGGTAAAGTCAGAAGTTATGTGATTATAGCATGCAGTTATGTTTGTGCCACTAGACTTACAGGGTGAGATCTCAGTCAGTGCATAAGATCACCTTGCTTGCTGCTTTTTCCTTTTGATTGAAGGTTAACAGAAGAAATAGATTTCCCCCTGCCCCTGCACTCTCTTATTCATACTCAAGTACAACTTTCATGAAAAATCTACATCTGTGTGAGCAATAGCCCTTTGCTGATTAGGAAAGTGACCTGGCCATGGACATATGTTGCCTCTTCAAAACCAGAGCATACTTCATACTTGCCTCTGTTGTATTCAGTCTCTTTTTGTTTTACGTAATGAAAGAGAAGCAACTGCTTTTGGAATTTGGGTCAAAAACAAATGCTGTGACAATTGCTGTAATCATTCATAGACTGGAAAAAGACAGAAAGACCTGCTAATGACCTCTTCTGACTCATCCTTGAAGCTACAGGACCTGTGCGATGTGAATCTCAAAGGCACTCAATGATGTTGAATGTTTATTTAAAAGAGTTATAGGACATTTTTAGGGGAGATGTACAAAATAAAAACCACACAGTAGGGAAACAAAAGATAAAACAGGAACAGAATATTTAAAAAATTATCTATGAGAGCCAGTTGTCACCAGCTGTTTGAGGACATTATTTAAATTAGCTCTCGTATAGGCCAAACCGGAACAAAAAAGTTTTAGGGCCCACTTAAAGACTTGTAATGAAGGAATTTAGAGTATGTCAACTGAAGCCTAAATAGGGGATTACCATGAAGAAGGCCCTGTCCCTTGTCCCTGCCAGCCTAATTGCTCTCAGCGGTGGGTATGTGATCATGTTAGCCATGTATCCATTCCAGGTAGATGCTGTGAAGTGAAGCCTCAGATCTCTTCCTATAACCAAGGGGAGCGGAAGCATGTGAATCCAAAACTGACCTAGACTCACTGTTGTCTTGTTGAACAAATTTGTATCGTTGTCTGAACACCGTGACTACTAATACTTTTCTACTCCCTCTACTGAATCTGTGGAAGAGGTGAAATTTGAGTCTTTGCCTTAAACACTTTGTGTGCTTTGGAAAACAAGAAGGTGGTCATACTGAATCAGACCATTGGTCCACCCAGCTCAGTAGCACTGACTATCAGCAGTCCTCTACATTTTTCCTCACAAGTCTTTCCCAGCCCTACCTGGAGATTCAAGAAATGTCATTTCACGCTGTGAAAATAATCTGGGATGAATCAGGGTTGAATCTCAGTTGTTCATACGCATCCTGAATGCACACAATTAAGTTGGGGAGGCAGGCTGCCAAAAACCCCACTTAATCCTGGATAATCGATGTTGGGTTTCCCTTAAGGTTTTTTAAAAAGATCCACATCATCAGTAGTGTGAATAACTGATGCAAATAGACCTGAATAGACCCAGGATAAAACTCTGCATGCCTTGAACATGTTCCAAATCCATTTGCATTGTCAACTCCATCTTTATTCTAATGCTTGCATGTGTGAGCAACCAAACTTGCAGAGATGTGCATTGATGCGGTTCCATAGTGGGAATAAAAAACCTGGAATGCTAAAACAAACAACATCTGAATGACCCCTCAGACTTTTTGTATGCAAAGCATGTGGTCTGCTACTAAACTGTGGCCTATCTCTCATTTGATCACACAGTGACATCCCTACCCTGGATCACACTGTCTCTTCTGCCTTTATTTCTAATAAAAGCTACAGTAATAGGCTACTGTAATAAATGCTAGAGTAAATGTCTTTGAGATTCACATAGGACAGGTCCTATATTCAAATGAATCCATGATGGGTGTCACAGAAAATCCAAAAGATGAAGAAGGGTCCTGAGGTACACTTGATAGAACTGCAGTCAGAAAATCCCATGCATGCTTCCTTGTCTGGGCCTGTTAACTGCGATGCAGTGAAATGGAAGATTAAAATGCAATCACCATCTCAGCAGCAGTAGGCTAAAAATAGAACAAAGTAACAATGCCATAGCAATTGAAACACCATTCTGAATAGTAATGTTTTTGCCTGGCACTGGAGGGAGGGTGGAATCAAAGCTGAAACAAATTTGCTTCCAGAAGTTTCGTGGTGACCCCTCGTTCTTTTCACTTCTGAACTTCATTCACACAATTGAGCGGACACAGTTCGTCACAGTTTTCAGTCTGCAATTTTCTTTCACACAAATTACCAAAGTGCACCAGAGCATATGCACATTGAGTAAATCACAAGGAATCCAGATGTGATTGTGCAATTGAATCAAGATTTCTTTTTTTGTAAGAAATAAAGAAACATGAACTAAAAACTGGCAAGCTCCACAGGGGCTCATGAGATTAAATGTAAGTGTTCTTCAAAGCAGATGGAACAGAATGCGAGGCTAAACAAAATCAGACCAAGGAAGGCACTAGTCTAGGTTGTAGCCCATGTTAATTGGTGAAAAGGTGGTATCATTTGTATTTTTGGTGTCACTCGGTGCAGTAACTCATGGTGTCACTGCCCCCATTGACCTCCTCCCATCCCATCCCATACAGAATCCTTAGGAATGTTTTTTTGGACTAATGTTACCTATTAATTGTAATTCCTGTATATTACTGAATATCATGGTAATAGTTGTGACATAAACTAGCAAAATTAAAATTATACCTTTAAATTACAATATCATATGCATAGCCTAAATGCATTCATATTTTTTGTGGTTGAAGTGAAAAATTGGTAAAATGTGATGTTTTTAAGGATAATTTTTAAAAAAGAGAACTTCATCTCATTTAATACTTACCTTACTCCTTTGTTGTTACTGCTCTTCTTGGCTTTCTCTCTATATCTCTTCTTCACTTATTCACACACATACTCCCCTGTTAGTCACATATACAGTATACACATATGCATTATTTATACGTTAGTTGTATTTATATCCCCCATTTCTCCAATGAATTCAGCTGGCATACAGGAAGCTATGCCTTGTGAATTTATATTGAAATGGTATTTGAACCATTTGCATTTCCTATAAAACACTAGACAAAGATCAAATTTCAGGCTAAGTTGTAAAAAAAAATTCATCCCTTCCTTCATCTGAACCAGTGAAATTAAACACAATGTTGGAAGAGTACATAATGCAAGATAACGCAAAATCCTTCTGATGAGGAAGTCATGCCAATTGGTTAGTTTACTCAATTTACGATGAAGCAGAAAGGGATGGAACTCAAACATGCTTCTTTTACAGTCATCTTTCCACTCATTCTTGGCTACTTCTTTACACAGTTCAAACCATACCAAGGCCTCCCTCATTTTTCACACAACTTTCACAACTCTGGCCTTATACCAGAGAGACTTCCATCCTACTTTCATCCTCCTTCCCTGTCCAGCCCAGCTCTGCTCTCTCCACCCAAAGCCTCGCTCCTTATTCCCCTTCCATGGCCTCTATCTCAACCAGTCCAGCTCTGCTCCATCCCATCTGTTCATAAAAGTATATGGCTTACTACTCAAGACAGAAAGATTTACATGTATGTGTTGTGTGCCTTCAGTTGTTTCCAACTTATGGCGACAGACACTAAGGTGAACTTATCATTGAGTTTCCTGGGAAGTTTCTTCAGCGCCAACATTTCACAGATGAAAACAGGGACACACTGTGGTCATACAATAATGTGTGGTCAGGTTGGCAAAAGGTATTAATGAGCTAGGAAAGGCGGCAGCAGTTTGCCTTTGCCTGATCCTACAGAGAAGGGTAAGATTTTGCTCCTTCTTCCCACCACCCGGCTGAGTTAACTGAGTACAAATGATTTTTGCAGTTTGAAACAGTTTGCAGCAACTGAAATAAGTTGAAGACAAAGGAGAAAAGTAGAAAGAGGACAGTGAAACAAGGACATTTTAGAAGAATGGAATGATAGAGGATTAATTGGGACCGTGCTTGGCCAACTGGGACAGTTGGAGTGTATGGATTTAAGTAGGGCCAATGCTGTCCTTTTCTAGTGTTACCATGTCTACTGAGTAACACTGGAAAAGGAGAAAGAAGTGAACAGGCCAATGGGAAATGGACTGACTGGATGGCTATGAGAAGTGATAAGGATGATTGGCTTCAGGGAGCAAATGTCAGGCCATTAAGGTCCCTTCTACCGCCTTTCTTTGTGCCTTCTTGCCTGTTCTTACAATGCCTGTGCTGGTCTTCTTCTGGCATAATGTGGTTCTTTCCTCACACCAAGCCACTTTTTTTTCCTTTTTGCATCTCTTTGCTTTTTCTGCCAGAAGATCTTAGCCAGCAAAGCAGTTATGCAGGTAGGTTGCTCTGATCAGCCAGCAGGAAAAGCATTTCTGCCAGTAAAAGATGCTTGTGTTGAATCCTAGCCCTCTACAGATGGCGCATCTTTGAGTTAGAATTGCTCTGCTAACTGGATTAATGCCATCAAGGTGCAAACCAGATTTCAAGTTTGCACTGAAGGGTACTGGGACAAAGAAACATGAATGCATGCCTGTGCCCTCCATTAAAAAAAATAAAAAATCTAAAGTCTAGCAGTTTCTCAGATTAGTCTCCCTCACCAAGCTTAACACACAGGTCCCTTTGTCAGGCAGAGAGCAGAATATATCAAGGACACGTCAGTGGCGCACTGTTTGTGTACACAACAGTTTATACAGAGAACAGGAAAAAGAGGTGACTGGCATTTGCGGGATGGTGTCAGGCCCACACTGTGACTCTTTCAGCTGGTTTTCTTTGGAAATCTGAGTTGAGGAAAAACAGCCTCAAAGGGTTTATAGTTGTAAAGTGCCATAAAAATCCCTGGTTATGTTTAGGCAAAATACTTCTTCTTAAAAGAGGATTGTGAGCCTCAACCCCAAGTTATTACTCACCACTGAGTAATTTATAAATCATCAGGTTTAATGAGGAACATTGTAGTCACTGATAATTGTTGTATCCAGTTGTTTCTGAAGTTCTACTCTTTAGCTTCAGGGCAACCTTGTAATAAATCTCAACTCATTAATTGAGGAGAACAAGACCATCTTTCTGTTACTATTAGCAGCTTTGTTTCATTACTCAGGGCCTTATGATCTTTCTGTCTAGGAACACTTCATCATTGCAACAATAACTTGGGTCAAATGGGGGTGTGTGTAAAGGGAATTTCTCTACTGTAGAGGTAATAGCTATAAATCAAAAGGATTGTTGTTGCTTTTAAATCAAGCTTTCTTATACTTAAAACCCAACAATCAAAAATGTTTGGATTACACCAGGAGTAGGCAACCTTTTTGAGCCGGGGCCCGGGTTGCTGTCCCTCAGACAATTGGCGGGCCGAAGCACCAAAAATAAATAAATAAATAAAAATATTTTTTTTAAAAAATATGCATGCACACTCTCTCAGCCCCAGAAAAGCCATGGCAAAACCCCTGTGGAGATGTTGCCAAGAAAAACCCAAGAACAAGTAATAACAACAATAATCAATATCATCATGGCGGGCGGCGGCGGCGGGGGGCAGCGGTGGTGGCAACGGCAGGACCAACCTAGGCCAGTCCAAAGACCTCGGGGGGCCGCATCCGGCCCCCGGGCCTTAGGTTGCCTACCCCTGGATTACACTCTCTGGAAACCCTCAAATTAAAGAAACAACCCTTATCACACTATGTAATTATAGCTGTATGATTCCACTTTAATTGCCATGGCTGCCTCCTGTGGAACCCTTCTGGGCTTTGTGGTTTGGTTGGAGAGAGCCAATGAGGCGTAGTGGTTTGAGTGTTGGACTACAGCTCTGGAGACCTGGGTTTGATTCCCAGCTCGGCTATGAAACCCACTGGGTGACCTTGGGCAATTCACATGCTCTCAGCCTCAGGGGAAGACAATGGCAAACCTCTGAAGAAATCCTGCCAAGAAACCCCCATGATAAGTTTGCCTTAGGGTCACCATAAGTCTGAAATGACTTGAAGGCACACAACAACAAACCAGAGGAACATCCTGGGTGAGGTTTCCAAAGACCCCTCCCTAACCTGCCAATCCCAGGGTTTCATAGGACATTGCCATGGTAATTAAAGTGGAATCATAGTGCTATAATTGGTTTGTGTGAAAGGGCTTGCAGTTGAATTTTCCCTTTGAAGGTCAAAAGATAAATGAAATCCAGATTCTGCCCAACTTTTCACCACTTTTCAATTTGGTAAGATTTGAATTTCTAATTTAGTAAGAGGGGAAACTGACATTAAAAAAAAACAAACCCAGACTGTATACAATTGTGCCTTTGTATTTCTTCTTGTGAGGAAGAAATTGATTGCAAGATCGGCAGGTTGGCAGTTCGAGGCCCAGGTGCTGCATGATGGAGTGGCCTCCAGTCACTAGTCCCAGCATGCAAATGCAAGTAGATAAATAGGTACCACTTCTAAATGGGAAGGTAAATAGCGTTCTGTGCAATCATACTGGACACAGGATCACAGAGTTGTCTCTGTAACGCTGGCTCTTTGGCTTAGTAACAGATATGAGCACCACCCCTATGGTCAGACACGACTTGACAACCTAGTCAACGGGAAATACCTTTACCTTTATTTCTTTTTGTACTATGGGAAGTGTAAATGATCTAGTAGTTTGAGTGTTGGACTATGACTCTGGAGATCAGGGTTCAACTTCATGCTTGAGCAGGATTTTGGGTTTAACCTGTGCCATAGAAAATCTGTGTTCCTATTACCACTGAGTTCACTTGCTCTCTTAGTAAATTTATTTAGGATTGCAGCCTTGGTTTACCACTGATGAGATCAGCCCACTTTTGTTTTGTTTGTTTGTTTGTTAAATTCTACTCATTCCTTCATTTTGGTAGTATCCATGTTTAAAAATCTGAATTAGATGGAGGCATCACTTCTTTCAGGATCCCTCACAGAAGAGGAAGAAACAAGGGAGTGAGCAGCACTCTGTCCAACAGACATTGTTTTTTAGAATCTTCCAGAGACTGAATGTAAACAGCCAGAAAGTAACTGTGGTACATCATGTGGACGAAGAGCTGCAAAATATAAGTTACAGGCCAGTAACTAGCTATGCTTATGTGAATATTTCTGTGGTACTGTCCTCCACTGTCCAATGGTAGCCCATGGTGTGATCCCCCCCAAAAAATCAGTTTCCCAAGAAGCAGAGCCATAAGTAGGTACTGGGTTTACATTTTAACTTGGTAACTTATAGATATCCTGCCTATTTACCTTTCTGGTGCTGTTGGGGAAACAAAACACACACACACACACACACATTAATTTACAGGAATTTGGGTTACTTTGTTTTAATTACTAAAGACAGAGTTAAGTTGTGTGGGTGTGTTGTGTGCCTTCAAGTTGTTTCTGACTTATGGCCACCCTATCACAGGGTTTTCTTGGCAAGATTTTTTCAGAGGGGGTTTGCCATTGCCTTCTCCTAGGGCTGAGAGAGACTTATTTGTGCCTAATCATCATTATATACTGGATAGGAATTTTAGGATTCAAAATGGACATGTCAAAGAATAAAATGTTAAATATATCTACAAAGCAGTCTCATCAGATATGTGTAGGTGTGGGTGTTTTCCCATATTTTTTTGAAGTATACTTACTGTTATTCTGTCAGGTTTTTCCTATCTGAGATATGTTTTTGGAACTGAAAACAGAAGCAATAGATGTCAGATTTGGGCACTGATTCTGTCATCATCAATCCTATATGATGAAACATGTAGAGAGATCTTGTAGCACCTTTGAGACTAACTGAAAGAAAGAAGTTGGCAGTATGAGCTTTCATAGATTTAAGTTGCTCCACCAAATGCATCTGATTCTACAGACTAATATAGTTATATCTTTAAATTCTGCCACTTTATGATAAAATCTGTCCATTATGAGTGTTCTACCTATTAGAGCAGGAGTTTTTACATAACTTATAACAGGAACATGCAGACACCAACTCTTGGTAGAGCTTTCCCTTTTCTTTCCTAACCGAAGCTCTGCTATTTCAATTGGCCAATAAGGGAATAATGGCTTTTTGCCACCATGGATCTGCAGTGTGTGTGGGAAACTGCACCTGATGAACTGCTGTCAAGCACACTGCTATTAGTTTTTTGTGGGTTTTTTGGGCTGTGTGGCCATATTCTAGAAGAGTTTCTTTCTGAGATTTTGCCAGCATCTGATTCTCTGAAGATACCAGCCACAGATGCTGGTGAAATGTCAGAAAGAAACTCTTCTAGAACATGGCCACACAGTCCAAAAAACCCACAAAAAACTATGGATGCTGGCCATGAAAGCCTACGACTTCACACTGCTATTAATTGGTCCAGAGGTGTCACAGAACAATATGAGGTGGGGACAGAAATGTCATATTGACCTGAGCAGGTCATATTCAGAAACCAAGGTACTACAGCACAGACTTCAGTTAAGACGTAGATGTGTTCCTGGACTTTAGTTCTTTAACAGAAGCTTTGGTATCAGAAATAGAAGTAACATGGACAGAATAGGGACAGATTCCTATGCCACAAAAAAGAAGAGCATTTCAACCTGTTTCACCAATGTTTTTACTCAAAACCAATAATATGCACAGGTGAAATTAAACAGACAGGTCAGGTAAGTGTTGCTGAAGTGAACAAAAACATCTGGTGAACATTTGGAACCTTCTAGAGACCACTTGAATGCTTCTTCCAAAATGCATTCAGGGATGAATTTTTCTATCACCAGCTTCCACTGTTTTATGAAAAGTGGCCCATTTCATGGGCCAGATTTATAGATCTATGCTTTTTGAATATGCGGGGAGTAGCAGGTAAGGCAGGTTTATCCGTTCTCCTGTTTTCTATTTTGCTGTTCATCCACACTCAGTAACGGGTTCTGGAAGCAGTTGTGGTTTGCCTTGCTTATTATAGGCACATACACACAGAGAAAGAGCTAAAGTGGGATCAGATAAAGTTGAACCCTAAGCTTTCCCAGCCCCAGCTTTATGGCTTTGTTTACTGTAGACATAGTGCAGTGACTTGTTTCTCCAGCCCCCCTTCACCATCCTCTTAATGCCAATGCTGCTTAAAATCTTCCAACTAGACAAGAGAATAAGGAAGAAAGGGAGCGGAAGTAAGAAGGGGCTAAAAAGCCATTGTAAAATGGAGCTTTGTTGTCAGAAGCTTTGTGAACTGAGGCATGGCTGTATACCAAATACCAAGTTCCTGCTTATTTCTCAAGAACTAGCCTTTTAATAACCTGGGCAACCGTGGTGAGAGCTCCTTTCTTCCACTATTATACAGATAACCTTGGAGACTCTAGAGCTGTTCCCATGGAAGTGGTTTCATATGGCAAATTATTTACAGGGAAACAGGGCGTCTGCCTTCCCTCCTCCTGCTGCTATATCACTACAGCACTGCTCCCTGTTACAATTGATGTCTCCCATGTCAGGTTGAGTGGTTGAAATTACTCCTGGGTTTAATCCCAAGGAGCTATCCCAAGTGCTGGACTTATTTGGGGGCTAGGTTCAGCACCTTGAACAGCATTGTGGAAGCGCAGGATGAAAGCCAGAGTGGATTCACCATCACTCTATTTATTTCCTTGATGACTCGTGATTTTAGGCTTAGTCAGAAGCCCAAAGAAAAAGCCAAGTAGGAGAGATGCATACAGAATTCAAAGAAATAGCTGTGTTAGTCTGGATCACTATGCAAAGGGATCATGTAGCACATTTGGAGCTAACTGAAAGCAAGAAGTTGGTAGCATAAACTTTTGTAGACTTAAGTCTACTTCCTCAGACACATATCAGTACCATATTCACCATAAGTAGTGGTCTGAACTAGCCATAGTATCTGAGCACTCTATGGCTTCTTCACGTAGACTCTGGCTGTGTGACCAAGGGGTGTTTGACTAAAATTTGAGACCAGTTATTTCAAGTTAAGCCAACAACTGTACCAGGATTAATGCATAGATACCAATTGTTTTGACATACATGGGCTAAAGTGCTAAGAGTTAGCCATCCTTCTCTAAGATACCCTGGTTTACAATGTCCAGAATTCTTGGTTATTGGTTTTGCTGTCTGAGGCTGATGGGAGATGAAGTCTCAATGTCTCCTGGACATTGGGGAAGGCTGGGCTAAATTATCAATTTAAAAAATGTGAATGTATGTTGGAACTAGTTGTTTGCAAGTGGTATTTCTGTGGGATTATTGTATATTTTAGATCAGTGCTTCTTAAATGATCTGATGTATCGGACTGGCAATCCCCCCCCCCCCCTTTGTGCCTGGAATCAGCACACATTTAAGTTCATTTGACTGCAATTCATAGAATCATGGAGGTGGAAGAGACCCCAAGGCCCATCCAGTCCAACCCCATTTGGCCATGCAGAAAAACACAATTAAAGCACCCCCGACAAATGGCCATCCAGCCTATGTTTGAAAAGCTCCAAAGAAGGACACTCCACCACTCTCCAAGGGAGTGTGTTCCACTTTTGAACAGCTCTTACCCTCAGGAAGTTCTTCCTAATACTGAGGTGGAATCTCTATTCCTGTCGTTTGAATCCATTGCTCCGGGTCCTGTTCTCAGGAGTTGCAGAAAACAAGTTTGCTCCATCTTTAGTATGATTGTTCCTTTCTTTCCTGAAAATTCTCCAGGGACCATTTGCTGATGGCTCAACACTGGTGGGCCAACACTAGTCCATGAGCCACCACTTTGAATAGCATTGCTTTAGTAAGTCTGTGGGTTTTTTCCCCTGAGCATTTTGTGCACAGTTTTTTTTTTAAAGCACCTCATATCCTCAGATGTGTGATAGAAACCAGATTTGCCCTCACCCGGTAGGGCCACCCTTTGCCTATGTCATTAGCTGAAGTTGTGCAGAAGCATTCCAAAGTATAGCCACCACCTGAGCATCCAGGACCTAGGGTGCATATCCAGCTATGGCTCTGATGGTTTGGAGGGGTGCCTCCTCATCCAGAAGGGAGGAGAGTCAAAATGTCACGTTCTTAATCCATATCCATTATAACTTCCAGATGCAGGGATAATAATAATAATAATAATAATAATAATAATAATAATAATAATTAGATGCAGGGATTATGCACAGGCTTCACTTGAAACACAGTGCAAGGTTTGAACTAACATTATTTGAGATCTCAAAGGACAAGAACAAAACTTAACAGAGCTACTGTTCCCTGCCAGCTGCAGCCTTGTGATTTACATTCTCTATTATTGTTGTTGTTTGTTTTTAAGGCTGAGGGAGGGAATTAATATCAATTTCCACATTGACCAAAAAGACACATCTCTCTATGTGTGTGTGTATGTGTGTGTCGTGTGCCTTCAAGTTCTTTGTGACTTACAGCATTCCTAAAGTGGCCCCATAACAAGATTTTCTTGGCAAGACTTCTTCAGAGGGGGTTTGCCTTGGCCTTCCTCTGAAACTGAGAGAGTGTGACTTGTCCAAGGTCCAAGGGATTTGTATCCTGGTCTCCCAGTGTCCAATGCTTGAATCAGTACACCATGCCCCTCAAACTACTACACAACACTACCGTATTTCATTTATATCCCACCTTCTCCCACAATATTGGGACTCCAAGTAGCTTACAAAGGTTAAAACAGGTGTAAGGAAAACCCACCAAATACAGATTAAAAACATACCAGAATACAATTAAATAAACTGTAATATGAAAACATTAATGAATTAAAAGCAATTAAAAACTTATCCAACTAAAAATGAAATACATTAAATAAGTACAGCACAAGTCTATTAAAATTCATTTCCTTAGAACAGCCAATTAATGGCTGAAAATCTGCCAATTTTTTGAGTCTTTGCTGAAGGACAAAAGGAGAACAGGGAGATATCTGTTCTAGCTTCCCTTGGAAGATAATTCGATAGCCTGATTCCAGATTAAAATGCATTTTTAAAAAGTTCCATAACATTAAACAACCTATAGAGTTAAAACCAGTAAAATGAAATAAAAAACAACAGCAGCAAATCATTAAAAGCTCATGACAACCAGTTCCTAAAAAAACTGTCAGAATAAAAGCATTTTAATTTGCTGATGGAAAGACAACAAAGATGGAGCCATCCTTGTTTTTCAAGAAAGGCAGTTCCTAGCCCTTGGAGCAGCCACCAAGAAGGTCCTCTGTCTAGTTCCCCCCAAACATGCCCAGGAAGATGGTGGGAGTGAGAAAAAGTACTCCTCCAAAGAATGTAGAGCCTGGACAAGTTGATAAAGGAAGATATAGACCTTCAGATAAACCAATGATTAAAGATCTGTTCTGTATATGTTGTTGGACCTGACCATTTGCTGTGTTAGCTGGGGGTATTGATACTTGGAGTCCCCCAACGTCTGGAGAGCACAGGTTCCCAGCATACCTGACCAATAATCAGGACATGACTTTTAAAAAGATACAGCAACACTTCAAATTCTCCTTCTCTGTGTGCACTTTGAAACAAAAAGCATAGAGCCTAGGGGTAGGACACTTTCTTTTACAGGGTTAGGTGACAGCTTCCATATTTCCTGGATATTTTATTCTCTGTCAGAGTGTCTCACAAACTCAAGTGCTTCTTCAGTTTGTCCTGAGAGTTCACCATCTGACCATTGCTGTGCACCACGTTTTCTCATACAACACTTCAGTGGCCGTGTGGACTCCCAAAAATGTCCCCTTCCCAAGAAACCCAACAAAACCCAAAGTGTCTGGAAGTCACTTCTAATTTTGAAAAATAATATTAAAAAAAAAACTTTAAGCTGTGCAGGGGGAGCTGCAATCTATTTAGAAGATAAATTGTCACTTTGGGAACTTCCAGAAGTGGCAATTTACCTGTCCCACTTCCCCCCCCCCCCAAGAAAAAGAGTAATCTGAGAAACCAGGAAGAGATAAAACCAGCAAAAACAACTTAGAGGTTAAACAATTTGCCCACCCGTAATACTCATCCATTTTGCGGCAGTGACTGTTCCACTGATCCATAATGGAATGACTCCTTTGTTATTATGGCACCATTCATTCTTACCAAATAGGTTACTGGACTTTCTCCCCCCCCTCCAGTTTTTATAACTAGTCAGCCCTCCAAATCTGCAGAGTTGACATTTGCAGATTTGATTATTTGCGGGTTTGATTAATATGTTCTCTCTAGGAATCTCTAGATCCTCCAGTGCAAGTTTATGGCCCGCTTTCACCAGATGTTGCACTGGAAAACATAGAGATTCTTAAGAGAATACTTCTCTAGGCATTTGTAGGTCCTCCAGCACAATTCTATGGTCAATTCCTGGCTGATGTTGACCACAAAGTTGTACTGGATGGTCTAGAGCAGGGGTAGGCAACCTTTCCCCTTTAAGGGCCGAGGGACTTCAGCTCCCAGAAGCCTCAGCCATGTTGGCCAATAGTCCCATGTTGGCCAATAGCTCCTGGGATTCTGGGAGTTGAAGTCCCTCGGCCCTTAAAGGGGAAAGGTTGCCTACCCCTGGTCTAGAGATTCTTGGAAAGAAGTTTTGTTGGGTAAAAAAATTAGTGGGTTTTTATTTGCGTTTTTTTCACTTTCATGGGGGTCCTGCATCCCTAACTCCAGAGAATGCGGAAGGCCCAGTGTATTTCTTTTTTCCTCTTCTGTCCTTCCCGTAAGATTGCAGACTAGAGTCTGTTGATCCACATGGAAAACACTGAGCCTCTGTTTAGGACAACGGAGCAGTATCATAAAGGCAGTCGAGCTCCAGATAGCAAATTAATTATAAACACAAGAAAAGGACCATGTCAGACAAAACTTTGTCTGCCATTTAAATCAATAGTTAATTTGGTCTGAGCAACTCAAAATGTTTCTGCAAGTGACACCTTTAAAACAATTCTGCAAGAGTTCACTGTGTTGCAACATGAAGATAAAGCAATAACTGAGCAAAAAATGAATGAAAATCTGAATAAATAAATAATTAAATGCAATCTGGCAAAGTTCTACTACAAACATACACACATATACAAATTTTTATCCAAGGAGTTTTACATAGTCTAAACAAAATATATTGCCAATCCACTTGTGGTAGGCGGCAAATCAAGCCATCCAGAGTAAATATTAATCAATAAAAGGAAAAGGAAATTACCAGAAAATAATTGCAAGGCATATCTATAGGCAACTCATAAGGAGAAAACAGAGTACAAGGAACATCAGTGTTCTCCCATGCACACACAGAGGTGATGTTTTGAAATGGGGGTTGTTTCAGGAATTGGTCAGTCACCATCACCAGATAGGTTTTATTTATTCTTCTCAGAAAAATCTCTGTGTGGCATTTAACATAGTTATCACACGGGGGAAATCTGTTGGTTAATCCACACAAATCCCAAACAAAAACTGAATTTGTGCCTCACGATTTCACACGACGTCACACAGAAACTGGACAATTCTCTTTTAAAACCTGGAGGAGGGCCAAGAGGAGGAGGAGGAGGAGGGGCCTCCAGGGAGGGAGAGTCCTGGGCTCCTGCCATGCAGGGAAGGCAAGGCAAGGCAAGGCAAGGCAAGGAGAAGGAAGTTTGGGACGGAGGAGAAGTTTGGCATTTGGGATGGAGGGAAAAGGAGGGGAAAGAAGGCTTCCCTCGCAGCAGCTGTGGGAGGATGTGGGTGCAAGTGTGGGGTGTGCTTGTGGAGCAACTTGGAGATCCATCTCACCATGAAGTTCTGCCCTGCAGGTCCTACAAAGGGGAAAGGCTTATGGGGGGGGGCATGGGAGCTACCTCCAGTTTCCCCCTCTCAATCCCTCCCTTGCCTCGCCTTGCCTTGCCTTGCCTTTCCAGCCTCCTCCTCCTCCTCCTCTGCTCTCTTGAGAGGTCCTAACCCCAATGGAAGGGGGTTAGGACCTGTGCAGGAGGACATGATCCCAAATGGAGGACAGTCTGACATTTCCTCCTGGGAAATGCAGGACTCGCCCTGGAAAAGGAGGAGTCTTGTCACAAAACACACCCATTTTCAGTACATGTACGGGTTCTTTTCACTTGTGTATGAAAGTTAAAAACGCCTTTTTTTCGCTTTTAACTTAATTCTGTTATTACTGTAATTACGTGTGAAAAGCTTTTGCGTAATTAAGCTCTATTTTCGCTTTCTTTTCGGGATGCTTCATTTCCACTTTATTATCTCTTTAACAACAAAACTGGCCCACATGTGATAACGTCCATAGTCTATTTCCAGTTCTGACATATCCTAGTAGCATTTACATACCTTAACGCTACAACTTTCTATCTCCACATGCTATAAGGTCAAGCCACCAGAAAGTACCTGCTTCCTAATTAGATTTTTTTTAATTGACTGTTTCTTGATGCTTATGCAGTTCTATGTAGCTTATGTAGCTCTATTAGAACATGCCCTGTAAGGTTTTTTTTTTGGGGGGGGGGGATTATCATCTATAATCCACAGATAAGACACCCATTGTCCAGAGACAATTCAGTTTTTCTAGTATGTGGCAACCTGCTTTGTAAGGGCTTTTTACCCTGAATAGCAGGCTATGAATATGTTAAATGAAATAGTAAGATAGGCAGATAACAGAGAGAGAAATGAACAGGGTGGAAAGGTTGAAATTGTACATTTGCATATGATGTGCCCACTCTGTGATGGGGTATGACATTATTTTGGCCAAAATAGGATGCCTTCTTGTTTGCAGTCTCACTTGTTTTGCCATAACTAGTAGTTTCTCTTAAAAGACAGGCTGAACAGGGACTCTCCATGTGACTTCCCTAGAAGAGGAAACACAAAGGCAGCCCAACATTATGGGCAAAAGTAGGGAGAGGCAAATTATTTCCAGCAAAACATAGCCACCACACATAAGAAGGTCAACAGTACCTTTATCATAAAACCAAAGACTTCTCAAATGACATATCTTCACAATGTTTGAAGGCAAGGGAAGTGACAATTGTGGTGGCTTACACAATAAAATACACAATCCTGTATCCCAATAACCCACCCCAAAGGCCGTTTCACACTATACAGTTGTAGCACTATGATTTCACTTTGACTACCATTCTTCTGATGCCTGGCTTAAGAGGTGGTTTTTGTTGTTGTTGTTGTTGTTTGCAGGGGATGGCATTGGCAGAAGTAACTATGATGGAACTCCATCATCATAGCTATGTCTGATAACAACTGTGTGGCGATTGAATCAGGATGTGGTGCTACCTTGAAGGAAGAGACCATTTGTTGTTGCTGTGTGTCTTCAAGTCGTTTCCAACTCATGCTGACTCTAAGGTGATGCTATCATGGGGTATTCTTGGCAAGATTTGTTCAGAGGAGGTTTGCCATTGCCTTCCCCTGAGGCTGAGAGAGTGTGACTTGCCTAAGGTCACCCAGTGGGCTTTATGGCTGAACTGGGAATTGAAACCAGAGTCGTAGTCCATCTCTCAAACCACTACGCCACGCTGGCTGGCTCTCTATTTAAATTCCGTTCTGAAAATGCTATTATTTACAGGGAAGAGATAACACTTGTACTGAAAAGCAGTTTGTAGTTTCAGCAATAGGGATATCTCACTCTGCCATTTTGGGATGAGACGCCCCTCCTACTGAAAGCACAGGGTAGCCCAGCTGGTATCTATATTATACCATCCATCCACAAAAACCTGATCTTTTCAAATCCTCAAAAATCCCAAAAATGAAAAGATCAGGTTTTCGTTTGAATTAACCCCCTTTTAAATTCGAATTTAGTTATCAGATGAGGCGGAACGGGACAAATCCCGTAAATTAAAGACTTCTGCTTGTGCCCGTTTATTTCCACTTTCTCCCCGCGACTCCCCGTGTGATAACGTCCTTAGAGACAATGGCAGTGACCATTTAACAAACGCTGATCAGTACTATGCAAAAGGAAGCAATGGTAAACCATTTCTGAATGTTTTGTGGGGGGTTTTTTGGGCTGTGTGGCCATGTTCTAGAAGAGTTTCTTCTAGAAGAGTTTCACCCTTTCTTTAAACTCTTCTAGAACATGGCCACATAGCCCAAAAAACCCACAAAAAACCTATGGATATCAGCCTTGAAAGCCTAAGACTTCACATTTCTGAATGCCTTTTACTTCAACAAGCCTACAATGATGAGGCAACGCAACATTAAGACCAATAGCCCTGGCCTATGATTGGGCAGACCGGACATGGATCTGGTGGATCCGGCCTGATCAAGGCCCAAAAGACCCTTAATTTAGTCTAAAAAGACTGGCTGTTTCTGGCAAAGTTTCTCTGAAACTCAACTGCAACAGCTGGTAGACTGGACGGTCCCGTGAGCTCCTTCCCTGCAGCTGCCATCACATCCTCTCTGAAGGCCCTCGCTGCAGCCTGTGATATTGGAAGGGAGCACCTGGGTGTAGCCGGGCACCCTGTCCCCTCCTTCAGGGGCTGCAATGGGAGCCTTTAGGAAGGATATGACAGTGGCGGCAAGTAAGGGATGTGCGCTGGCGGCAGCTCCATCGCATGGCGTTGGGCAGGCATGTGAATACTTGCCCATGGCCATGGCAGCCTGGGGACTGAACCAAGTGAGAACCACAGGCAAGATATCACGGGGTTGTCCCATAGTATCCTGCCCACCTATTTAGGCCCACATATAACAGGGACCTAGAATGTGAAAAGCAAGAATTAAAAGCTAGAAATGGTAAATCAGGAAATGGAATACATAAAAACAGGAGCATTTGATGTGAGTGTGCGAAAGGGGGCAGGAACAGGACATTTTCAGTCAGAAAATGACCGCAGGGACCTGAGTTTCAGGGCTGAATCTAGGAGCAGAGGACCTGTGTCTTCAGTGGAAATGGAACCGCATCCAGAACAGGCTCAATCCCTATTCTCTGATCTGCCTTCTGACTGACCAGGAGCATCTCTGTCTTGTCTGGAGTGAGGTTCAAATTGTTTGTCCTCATCCAGTCCATCACTGATGCCAAGCATTGGTTGAGAACAGAGAGGTTTCTGTGGATTGAGGTGGAAAGGAGAGAGAGAGAGCTGGGTATCATCAGCACAATCATAACACCTGACCCCAAAACTCTGGACAACTTCTCCCAGCAGCTTTGTGTATCTATGAAATAGCATGGGGACAAAATGGGCCTTGGGGGAGCCCACAGGCCAATAGCTAAGGAATGGCACATGGTGGAAAAATAATGCTTTGCATTCTCCTTTCCCTCCTTAGTTAGGCAGGGACTCCCCCCTCCCCCGCTCTCATTCTACCTGTCAATCTTAAGTGGCAGTTTAACTGACTCTCTGAATATTCTAAACTGCCAGTAAGCAGACAGGAATTGCAGTCAGCAATAGTCCTCTTCTGAGGGAGGTTAACAGCTTTCTTCCTGATATATTACCTCCAGTTAGATTAGGTTTTAGTTTTGTTATGTATATATTTGTTAATGCCATTATCGTTTGTTTTTTAAACCACAAACTACATGTTTGTTGTTTTGTTTTAAGTTAGTCTTTATTCTTTAGGAAAGCATATTAAAATAATAATAGTCTGACCCACTTTTTTTGCTGCTCTGCTGATGAAAGCGGAACTCTAACCAGTTTAACTTTCATCCCTACATATTTTAGTTTACCTTTAAAAGGGTTAACACCCTGGGAAACCAAAATTGTACCCACAGCACAGGAGTCGCCTGACGCCACTGTCTAGGTTTGCCCTTCCAGGAGGGAATGGAGCCAGTACAAAACAGTGCCAATTTGTAGACCAGGGCTGGAAAACATGCGATCTTGCAGATGTTGTTGGACTGCAAATCCCAGCAGCCTCAGTCAGCATAGCAAATTGGGAGGATTAGTGGAATTGCAGACCACCAACATCTGGAGGGATGCCTGATTCCCACCCCTCTTGTAGTCTGCCATTCACCTGCCCTTCTCATCTTCTGTTCTATTTTAGATTTGCAACTGCACCTTTTATCTTAAGCCCATGCCATCCTTGGCACATTCAGAAGCGATGCTAAGAAATCGAATATGTGTGCGGAGAATTGTGAGTCCTTGGATAGGGAAAATGTTAAACCAAACTTAGGCTTACCTTCCAGTTGGAGATATGGGAAATGCAAAAACCAGTTAGGGCTTCTCTTGGGAAAGCATCCTCAGTCTTCAACTGGAATGACATTTTCTTTCCCTGTGAGAAACAGTTCTGCGCATCCATCTCACTTAATACGATTGCATAATCAACCATCCCTGGGAATCTTGCCCCTGGCTAGATAATAACAAACATGAGTTACAAACAGGAACTGAGATCTGTCACCAGGGCAGAGGGGGGAAACTCAATTAGAGTAAGAATCAATTAGAGGAGAAGGAGATGTGTGCCATGCTGGGTCGGAGGTTGTGTGGAAGACTGTAAGAAAGCTCATTTGAGGCAGAAAGAGAGAGGGAGAGAAATTATGAATGAATGAAATGTAGCCTTGTATCTGGGTTAGACGGTGTAGCACTTTCATTCAAATGGATCTGTACTGTTAGAAAAACAACAGGGCCCAAGGAGAAGAACTGGAGATAGTTTAGGTTGAAAAAGAACACAGGGCAGGAGCAAATTGAGAGCCAGTGTGGCATAGTGGTTTGAGCCTTGGACTATGGGTCTGGAGACCAGGATTCGAATCCTGGCTGGACCATGCAAACCACTGGGTGACCTTGGACAATTCACACTCTCTCACCCTGAGGGGAAGGCAATGGCAAACCTCCTCTGAACAAATCTTGCCAAGAAAACCCCATGATAGGGTTGCCATAAGTTGGAAATGACTTGAAGGCACACAACAGCAACAATTTGCAGGAACAAAATTAGCTGAAGGCATTTCCAGTCAGTGTTGGTATGAAACCTTGGTAACATCATCTTAATAATAGTATCCATTTAGTCACTCTGACAATATTTTTTAAAAATGCTGATAAATTGATGAAGCTTTTTTTTAGCAAAAAAAAAAAGTGAGAAATAGTTAAGAATCAGCTTAGACTAGAGGCTGCCATTGTTTAGGGGCAAAGAGGGGAAGTACGGTAGTATTTGGATTGTTAGGTCATTGGTTGGATAAGATGCCTGGACCCGGTCTTGAGTTTCAAGATCCAGAATCTCCTTCCTGGACTGACAAAGGATTGAATATCTGGTCAGTAAAAGAACTATACTAATTTCACACACACACACACACACACACTTAAAATAGTATTGCTGCTGCTTGGGATGTTAATATCTTCTTGTTTTTTGCTGGGCCAGTTATTAGTTGCTTGCATTTCAAAGCCATTTTGGCTACATAGACTGTTTTTTTCCACACTGATATAATAATAATAATAATAATAATAATAATAAAAATTTTTATTTGTAACCCGCCCCTCTGCAAAGCAATCGGGGCGGCGTACAAGTTAAAATACAACAATTAAAATCAAAATTCTTATTCCCTCCACCCACTACCCTCCCCCTTAAAACAGTATTAAACCTGATAAGATTAAAATCTACATATAACAAGTATAAAATAATTAACAAAAACAGCAACAAGATGCCTCCCTCAGTAGAGAGACCGGGGATAAAGTGGCTTCCATCTACATATCCCTATAAAAGTTATTCTGGGAAGGCCTGCCGGAAAAGCTCCGTCTTGACTTCTTTCTTGAAAGTAGTAAGTGATGTGATAAGACATGTCTGATCCGGCAGGCCGTTCCACAGTTTGGGGGCAGTGACTGAAAATGCCCTTTGGGAAGTCTGCATAAGCCTCACTTTTGGTTGTGAAAGCAGATTTTTCCCCGCTGAACGAAGGGCACGGGGGGGGGGGGATCATATGATCATTTTACTGACCAGATATTAAACCTTTCCAATGAAACTTGGGGTTAAAAGTGGATTGAGGGTGCATCTATATTGTAGAAATAATGCAGTTTGACACCATTTTAACTGTTGTTCCTCCATCCTATAGAATCCTTAGATTTAGCGTTTTACAAAGTCTTTAGCCTTCTCTGCCAAATAATGCTGGTGCCTCACAAAACTGCAAATCCCAGGATTCTGTAGGATGGAGCCATAGCAGTTAAAGTAGTGTAAAACTGAATTATTTCTGCAGGGTAGATGCACCCTCAGTCAGAACTTTGAAAAGTTGTCTATAATTCCCAGTCCCATCCTATATGTGAACTCACAACTTAGAAGAGTTGTTTTCTTGTAGATGTGCCTTTGTGCACTGGGAAAAGATTGCTTCTTGGTGTTGGAAATAACCCAAGTGTTCAATGGTTTTGTGAAATTACAACTCCATCAGACCACTCATATATTGTTAACCACAGTTTAGGAGATTGTGTACATGCATACATGTGAAGTAGAATTTGGAAGGGGTTGCTTTTCGGTATGGGAGAAAAGCTATTAAACTTCAGCTTTGTTTATCTTTGTACGTTTTATTTGAATGACATGCTGTGAGCAACTGCAGTGGATGCTGAATGTGCTGTGTTTAATGGCATCAATGGGGGCTGTCCTTAAGTCTCAGGATTTCATCCTGAAATCTCAGAGCATGGCATGCACCCAACCTGGTTGCTCTAAACTGGCATCACCAGAAACTATCCTAGCAACTCGACTTGCAGTTGGTTGAGCAGACATTTCAAGGTCCAAAGGCATTGCTGAATTAAAATCTATTACAATATTAATTTATGGAAAACAACAGCCATACTATATAAGTCATTTTTAAGACTATCAACAAGTAGTTTCAGTATCCTGATATCAACTATTTAATTATTATCATATTCACAAGATTATTACCACATCTATCAAATAGTTCCTTCTCCTTCTCTCTCTCTCTCTCCTCTGATCTTTCCCTTCCTAACTTTCCTCTTCCTCTTTTACTCGTTTTCTGAACTAGTCTGTTTTCACTGACCAACTCTCTACTCTATTTAAATCATCAGTCACAGGTGAGGGGCTAACTTTGTCTCTTGCACTAATTCCACTGAGCGCCAAAGCATAGTATTTTTAAAGAGGAATACACATGGTTCTTCCTCCTGCTAGGCAGTGTTTTCCAAAACTGTGCAGAAAGGGAACCCAAACATATGTCATCAACATGGCAGGATGAAACACCTCCACAAATAGCCTTGCCACAAGACTGCCTCACAATTTGTGGTTTCAGAAGAACTGAAATAGGCTCTGAAATGTCATATCACCTACCTGAATGTGTTCCATTTTTAAATAGCTAAATAGCTTTTGTACTGGTCATAGCAAGGCAGTAGTGCTTGGGTATTTTTTGACTATTAGAGAAACAAAAATCCCAAACAGATCTTCAGTATGAAAGCAGAGCCCAGATAGTTACCTGCAGAAGCCATCCATAACTGGGCAGTGGTGGGATGATGTGGGGGTCCCAGTTAGGGATGGTTTCAGGTTGTCATAACTTTCAAACTTCTGCGAGTTAGGCAGTTGTTGTTGTTGTTGTTGCTGCTGCTGCTGTTATTGTGTGCCTTCAAGTAATTTTTGACTTGCGGTGACCCTAAGACAACCCATTATGGCAAAATTTGTTTAGAGAAGGTTTGCCACTGCCTTGCCCTGAGGCTGAGAGCATGTGACTTGTCCAAGATCACTCAGTGGGTTTCATGGCTGAACTGGGAATTGAACCCTGGTCTCCAAAGTCACAGTCCAATGCTCAAACCGTTACGCCATGCTGGCTCCATATAATTAAGCAGTACAGCAGCCCAATTCTATGCAAATTTACTTGCAAACTGGATTGAGTTCAACAAGGCGTGCTCAGAGTTCAGTGTGTATAGGTCTATAGCCAAAGACAGCCACCTACATAGCTGTTAAGAATAGCATTGTTTTAAGCGTTGGACTGTAGTGTGAGAAACAAGAAAGGGATGTGATGAATGGGTCAAGGGCACCCTCATGAAGATGGGGGTTATAGTGTTGAAATGAACTGGCACGCTCAGTGGTGTCACGGGGGGGGGGGTGAGGACTGCAACGGGTGACACACCAAACAGGGGGGGGGTCACCAGGTGGGGTGGTACACCTGAGGAGGACGGCTGCCTCCCGAGTCTGGCATGGCAACCACTACACCAGACCCAGTAGGCCTTGGAGGGGGAGGGCAAGGCAGTTTACCCCACACACTCACACACATACACACACTGGGTGACACCAACCCTAGTGACGCTGGGCACGCGACACACTCCCTCTGTTTCCATGCTACATTGTAACAGTCATTCATATGGTTATCTATTCTCCTTGGTTGTAAATAATATTTTTTCCTGCCTTTGTCCCCAAGGACCATTGTTTAAGCCAGGGGTAGGCAACCTTTCCCCTTTAAGGGCTGAGGGACTTCAGCTCCCAGAATCCCAGGAGCTATTGGCCAACATGGGACTATTGGCCAACATGGCTGAGGCTTCTGGGAGCTGAAGTCCCTCGGCCCTTAAAGGGGAAAAGTTGCCTACCCCTGGTTTAAGCTGTGCTTGCCACCTCATCTCCTTACATCCAAGGTTTTGAATTTGCATTGACATTCTCATGCACAAATGGCTTATATAGATCGGTCTCTGGGTTTCCTACTCCTAACATGCATCTGAGGAAGTAGGCTGAAGTCTGCCAAAGTTCATGCTGCCAACTTCTTTATTTCAGTCTCAAAGGTGTTACAAGATCCCTTTGCATACTGATTTTCCAAACTAACATGATTATACCTTTGATTATTAACAAATAAAGGTGTTTTGGTATGTTAGAGGCTAACAGGGAGTACTGTGGCATAAACTTCCACTTCTTTGATCTTGTTTGCTTTCTAAGGTGAGGCAAGAATCTGTTATTTCAAAGACCATGACCTTTGTACTCAAAGCTGAAGGAGGTTTCTGGATTCATTATTTATACAAAATGTGCCACATTTTTCAACCAGCCATTTGGCCACAATCTTGTTTGGTCTCAGTCTTCACCAAACCTATGTTTTAAAAGCCTTGGTTGCAAAATCAGCAATGCCATCTTCCTCTGTTGAACAGAGAGCTGAGCAAAGTTTGGACTTTCAGATATGCTGAATTTTTTATTTTATTTTTTTGGCAATGCTAAGGTAGATTGCACTAAGGGAACTAGTGTGGCATATGGTTTGAGCGTTGGACTATGAATCTGGAGACAGGGTTCAAATCATGGCTCAGCCATGGTAACCCAATGGGTGACCTTGGGTAAGTCACGCTCTCTCAGCCTCAGAGGAAGACAATGGCAAATCTGCTCTGAACAAAACTTGCTAAGAAAATCCCATGATAGGTTCACTGTAGTATTGTGATAAGTCAGAAATGACTTGAAGCCATACAATAACAACAGTTGCAAGAGGTTTGGTCAAGCAAGACAGGGTAGAATGAATTCCATTGTTTTCCCCCCAAATAAATAATTTCACCATTGGACTACAACTCTGGAGATGAGTGTTTGAATCTCTGATGACCTACAGAAACTGACTGGGTGATATTGGGCAAGGTTTACACACTCTCAGACTCAGAGGAAGACAAAGGCAAACTCCCTCTGAACAAACCTCGCCAAGAAAACCCTGTGATAGGTTTGCCTTAGGGTTGCTATAAGTCAGAAAAAAATTTGAAGGCATACAACAAACAACAACAACATAGGGGCACCAAATAAAACTGGGCAATACCTGCTAGAAAAATTATTAAAATATAAGTAGTCTCTTCTTTGTCTTTTCCTCCCTGTGTGAAAACAATTGGTAGCAGTCTCTTTTTAGAAGATGAGGAACAAGTGCTCAATCTAGGATAACATCCAGTTTGTCAGATCTAAAGTAAATCTTTGAATAAGGGGATTTTATGAGAGTTTAGATATCCTGATTTAAACCTCCTTAGAGATCAGCCCTTATCCCTTATTTGATAAGCCAACATGTTGCACAATCTGTTCAAAAGTGGCACATCCGGAAGAACAGATATTGTGTCTTCCCTGCTCCTCCCATCCACCTCTGGGAGTTTATCTACTTCTACTTATTTCCTCCTCCTTTTCCTGTAAACCTGTTTGTCTGTATCATATTAATTCATACCAGGGAGTGCAGGACTAACTATTATGTAAGTACATGACATCATATGCTGCCATTGTCATATAATGATCCGAGAACAAGTGCATGCCAACTATCAAGAATCTGCTAAGATTCTTCAGTGTTTAGATTAGAAGAGGAAGAGCAGTGGCCATGTTTCCAGTGAGTGGGTGTAGGAAATTTAAAGTACTGGTAGTCTGCCCAACAGGAGGAGCAGATGGACCATATTATTTATTAACTGTCAGTTTTCATGTGCAAGATCAGCAGTGTGCAGACAAAAAACTTATTGGATTTGAGCCATTTCGGCTCCATATTTTTTTCTGGATGTGTGTTGAAGGACCCCTTGATCAAGAAGAGGTGGAACACAGAAACGTAGGGCCTTTGCAGACTGCCAGAAATAGTGCAAATTGAGTCCACTTTGACTGCCCTGGCTCAGTGCTAGGGAATCATGGGAATTGTATTTTTTTCTGAGACATTGAGCCTTCTCTGTCAGAGAGCTCTGGTGCCACAATAAACTGCAGTTCCCATGATTCCCTAGCACTGAGTCGGGGCAGTTAAAGTGGATTCAGTTTGTACTATTTCTGGCAGTCTGCAAAGGCCCTGAGAATCCTCTTAGGCTGCTTCTGATCTTTTTTAATATGCTGTGCAAAGTGGAATTGATAGCAGTTTTAGGCTGGCAGACTTTCTGCCGGTCTTGAGGGCTCAATTAATACCTGCCATGTCACCTTCTGGAGCTGGCCCTACTGTTAGGTTTGAATAAATACTTGTATAGTACAAGCAGAGTACAGGATTGTATGTAGTCAAAGGCTTCACAGTATACAGGAATGTAGCTAAGAGGGGAGGATAAGGCCCTACTCCCCCCAAGAATCCCAGCAATTAAATTATCATCCAGCCCCCAAGTTGCTAGCATTGGAAATTGTTCACACCTAGAACTCTGATATTTGCTGTACTTGTATTTCCTTGATAATTTTGCCTTTTGGTTTAATACCTAAATTAAATGTCTAAATGCTCAGCTAAAGTTTTAAATTAGTACAATGCTTGAAATTTGAGAACCAATATAATTTTTATTGTGTGTGCGTGTGGGGGGACACACACACAAAATTCTTGCTTGAAGCACAATGCCCTTATTCCTCTCCTCCTCTCCCGTAGCAATATCCCTGACAGTATAACCAGCCCTCCATATCCATGGATTCTGCATCCATGGATTTCACCATCCACAGCTTTAAATATATATAGAATCCAACATCCAAAAGCAAACCTTGATTTTGCCATTTTATATAAGGAACTTGAGCATCCATGGGTTTTGGTATCCATGGAGGATCCTGGAACAAAACCCCACTAGATACCGAAGGTCCATTGTATATTATCTCATTATAACCAGTGCTTGTTACTAACCTGCCTTGCTTTTAATCAATTAATTTAGAACTCAGTTTACAATTAATGTATTTAGACTTGCCAACTGATTTTATTCACTCTTTGTCTGCATCTTTACCAACAGCTTGATGTACAGACATCACCAAGTGATAATAGTTGTCTTTATACCATAGAAGTGACAAAAAAAGGTTGTGGCACCAGTCAAAAATACATGTTTGTTCATTTATTGGTGACATTTATATCTTGTTTTTCCTTCATTTAGTTCAAAATGGTGTATGTGGTTCTCTTCCTCCCTGTGTCATCTTCATAATGTGTGACTGGGTTGAGAGAGTGAGTGTCCCAAGGTAATTTGGTGAGTTTCATGGCTCCATTGACACTTTAACCTAAACTTCACAACTACTCCATGTAACAACTGTATTCTAGCACTCTTTACTACAGTATCTTTCGTGGACCAGGATCCATCTCATCAGATGAAATTATCAAATGGGGCCTTTCCTGAATAGTTATCCCAGCCCCAAGAATTAGTCCATCTCATCTCCCTTTCTGTGCTGCTGTTATTGTGATTGTTTTATGCTGTGTTCGTGATCTATTTTAGTATGTTTTTAAATTCTTCTATGTTTAATATCCTTTTAAGGGGTGGGTGGGTTCTTGGGTTTTGTATGTATTTTATTGTAGTTTTAATGCTGTAAGCCACCCCGATTGCATTGCAGAGAGGAGGGATAATATTAATAATAATAATAATAATAATAATAATTGGAAAGGTTACCCCTGCAGTTTTTCTGTGTCTGCAAAAGAGTGTGGATGGGAGAGGATTTTTACTGCTGTGGCAACCCAGCTATGGAATGGCTTCCCCTTATTGTCCTGATTGGCGCCTACGTTGCTGTCATTTTGATGCCAAGTGGAAACATGGCTGTTTACAAAACCTTTGGGGACAACTGGTTTTGCACAGATCCATATGTGTATCATTTTAAACTATTTTAAAGTATTTGATTGGTGTTGTCTTTTAACGTCTTAAATTGTTTAATATCTTTTAAGCCTTCTAAAATCCTTTTAATATTTACATTGTTTTAAACTGATTGTGTAATTTTATTGTATGCTACTCTGAGATTTTTGGAAGAAGAACAGGATATTTAAATAATTTAATAATAAATAATATCTATATTTGTTCCTCTTTAAGACGTTGCAAGGTAATAAACTCACACATCTGCTCCTTTGCTGTAATAAACTCACACATCTACTCCTTTAAAACAGCTGGCATTAGAATAGTCATTGATCAATTGCTGTACATCAAGTTAATGTTAACACTAGAGGGGCAGGGTTTGCCCTGTTCTGGTTATCTGGTAGTCCAAGATATATCACAAATAAGGTAGCTAGACGCACAAGAGGACAGTTCCTTTCCAAGATTTGCCCCTATCCTTACCAACTACTAGAGGCAAAGGTGAACAGGGCTATTTCACCTTTAGTAGTTTGGCCAGTGTGGTGTAGTGGCTTCAGCATTGGACTTTATTACATGTGGCTCTTAAACCACAATTAAAGTTGGAAAAACAGAGCCTTTGGTGATACTTATCACACAGTACAGTTTCGGTCTTCTTGCTGCCTTGCCCTCAAAGTGTTGTTAGAATTGTTATTGTTATTGACAGGGAAAACCCATCAATAAGCTCCCAAACGTGCTGCTGTGCCATTAGTCCTCAGGTGTGATAAGCTCCTCTGGTATCAGGTAGTTCCGATATCGGGCAATTATGTGGTGTCAGTATCTCTTCCTCACTATATGGTTTTCTTTGTTCTTTTTAAAAACATTTATTTATTTATTTTCATTTTTTAAAAAAACAAACTTGTATTAGCATACCTCAGGAATTAGATTAAAAATAAAAAATACCCCCCCCCCAAAAAAAGGCACTCTGGGGCATAGGGCAGGAAGGTGGGGTTAAGGAGCAGTGTGGAAGAAAGCGTGAGGGCCCAGTCATACTATTGCAGTGATATGCGATATAGAATGCCCCCAAACCAGTATGAATCTGCTTCCTTTTACTAATGCACTTGTGGCAAAAATGGGGCTGGTGTGATAAACTCCTATGACTCTGGAGACCAGGGTTTGAATCTCCATTCAGCCATAGAAACCCACCTTCCCCCAGCCTCAGATGAAAACAAAGCCTCTGAACCCATCTTGCGAAGAAAGTCCTATGATAGGTTTGCCTTACAGTTGGCACAGGCTGAAAATGTTGTTTATAAAGGGGAAATTTCAACAGTTGTGTATGTGTGTGTATGTTCCTTAGTTGCCTGTTGAGTTATGGTGACCCCATTAATTTCCTAGGGTTTTTTTTAGGCAAGGAATACTCAAAGGTGGTTTTGTCTGTTCTTTCCTCTGAAACGTAGCCCACAGCACCTGGTATTAAATAGTGGTCTCCCATCCAAGTTCTAACCAGAGCTGACCCGGTTTAGCTTCTAAGATCAGATGGGAACTGGTGCCTTTATGGTGCTTAGGTAAGATGCACTTCCTTAAATTTTCTCTTATACACATCTGTTAAAGGTCCAAGAACTCTTTCTGTTTTGCCATGTGACCACCCTAATTCCTACACAAGTGTACAAAAGTACCCTATCCCATCCTAAGTGGAAGCATGGTTGTTTCAGGCATCTGCAGCTCAAATCACGAAGGACTTCCATGCCCCTTACCCTCAACCTATCCAGGAAAGTTTTCAGGGCCAAATAAGAGCTTAATTTTCTTTAGTCATTCTGTGGGGTAATAAGTTTCAGCTTTTTTTAATGGAAACAAAAATCAAAATATGAAAACCAAGCCTGTTAAGAGTCTGGCTTTAAATTAGCAGAGTAGCAGAAGAGTGACTTGGCTTAACTATGCTTCCCTAAGAACTTTGACTCAAAAAACAACAAACACATAGCTTGTAGTTCCAAACCAGGGGTCGGCAACTATCGTGCGCATGCGTGCGCAAGCGCAGGTGCCATTTTGGACGCCAAAATGGTGCCCGTGTTTGTGTGTGGTGTGGCAGCGGCGGCAGCAGGACCGGCCATGGGCTGGTCCCAAGGGCTCCGCGGGCCACACTTGGCTCGTGGGCCGTAGGTTGCCAACCCCTGTTCAAAACAATGGTTTACTATATATTTACATAAACAGCTATATCCTAATCTAACTAGTGATGGTTCAGGAAAAGAGAAAGAAATCTCACCATCTTTAAGAGAGCAGGAAGATGAATAGCTCAGTTGAGGAGCTTGAGTGAAAACCTGTTAGTCCCAAGAGGGAGTGACCTAAGTCACTTGGTTAGTTTGAATGAGAGAGAGGGAGGAGTTTCCATTTAAGAAATCCCTATCTATCTAAGGATGGGGCAAAAGAATGCAAAGATCTTCCAACACATTCAACAAACCACTTTTCAACCTGCAAAATGATTTACAACCATTTTCAACCTCCCATGAGGGGAGGGAGAAAGTCATTGCTCTGCCCATTTTAGAGACAACAAACATGGAAGGGAAAGCATCCAAAAGCAGTTTAAAAGCCCATCAGCATCCACACATTAAAAGTCCTTTCCCTGATAACCAAGGGACTTTTTGTCTGTAAAAAGTTTTTTGGGGGTATTTAATCTCTCCTCATCTGACCATCCTAGTCACAGATATTGGAATTTTACTTTAAAGAAAATAAAACAGAAGTTATGTTGAATAAAATTATATGGGAAGCCAGTAAGGCCGTAATTCGAGGAGAATTTATTAAATTACAGGCGCAATTAAATAAAAAGGAAAAAGAACAAGAACAAAGACTAAAAGAAGAACTGAGAAAAAATGAAGAGGAATGGAAGGAAACAGGAGATAAGAAACTAAAGAGTAAAGTAGACCAACTACAATGACAACTTAAAGAAATGGAAATAAAAGAAATAGAAAATAAATTAAGGTATGTAAAACAGAAATATTTTGAACTAGGGAATAAATCAGGTAAATTGCTAGCAAGTAAACTGAGAAGAGAAAGAGAAAAAAGACATCACAAATAAAATACAAGGGGAAGAAAATCACAGAACAGGAGGAAATTAAAAAGTTATTTAAAGAATATTATGTTAATATGTATAAGAATTTAGAAAAGAGGAGGATAAGAAGAGAATAAAAAATTATCTAGAAGATCAAAATATTTAAGTATTGGATGAAGAGCAGGTAAGAAAGCTAAATCAACAAATAACCATAAAAGAAATCACATTGGAAATTATGGCAGCTCTGTTTACACTGCAGGAAGTAAAATGACACAGAAACTAGGCCAGGTTACTGTAAGCAGTCACACCTAGAAAGAGATTATTTTCTGGGTTGGGACAGAAAGTGCTGCCAAAGTCCATTCTGCAGCAGCCTCTCTCTGCAGTTTAACTGGTGAAGAGTCAAGCTGAGTGATTTCTACCAAGCACTCCTACTCCTCAGCCATTTAATTTCTACTTTAGCTGCAGTGCTTCACCTGAAAACATAATATAATTGAAACATTAAAATGAGCAGACAAAAACAAGCCTATAATTTCTATGTAGGAATTAACCTGGGAGTGTAAATTATATCATGCTCTGCCCAGATGGAGAGTCACTCCCTGTATAAGATAGGATCCTATTATTACTTATTTTTAGGAGACACACTAAAAGTGACATAGCAGTGCTTTTTGTGGATGACTGTATCCTGTACTGTGTGGATCATGTTCCATGTTCCTGTAAAAAATGTTTGGACACTTCAGCTGGTGGAAGATGTGGCAGCCAGAAAATAGGTTGCTTCATGGATAATGTAATTATAACATTCTGTGAATGATGCTGACTTCCGCTTAGTTCTAGAGCATGATCGAAGATGCTCTGTATTATCTATAATGATAAGACACTAAATGATTTGGGGACAGGTAGTTCCAAGGAAAAGAAGTGTAGTGGTTTCAGCATTAGACTATGACTCTGGAGACCAGGGTTCGAATCCCTGCTCAGCCATGGAAACCTACTGGGTGGCCTTGGGCAGGTCACACTCTCTCATCCTCAGAGGAAGGCAAAGACATCACTCCTTTTAAACAAATCTTGCTAAGAAAAACCCTGTGATAGGTTCACCTTAGGGTCACTATAAGTCAGAAATTAGTTGGAGGCACACAACGACAGCAACAAAAATGTCAAGGAGACAGGTAATTTTATGGAGCATTTTCTCTCACATTACTTCCCTTTACAGTAATTGTTGGAGGCCTTGCTTTGCTTCTCTCTGCTTTCAAAGGCACAGTTGGTTGGGATGGGGCAAAGCTTGGGAAAATTTGCTTAAATTGCAACTTCCAGAATCCCCCAGCCAGCATGGTCATACTTATTGTCCTAAAAATGTACCATATGTGTTCCAAGCTCTGTTCTGTTCACAGGGATGGTGTGTGCATGTGTGTTCTGAATTAGGAACTGAAAGAATATTAAAAAGTGTTTGACAATAGACTGGGTGGGGGAGCATTTCCCAAATGTCAGGGAAGTCTAGTGAGGAGAATCCTGGACAGAGGAGAATCTTTGAGGTTTAGGACTTGCTCTGTGCATGCAATTTTGTGTGTGTGCAGAAAATAAAAAACTGTATGCAGAAAAATATGTTTTCTGCACAGAAAATTAAATGACATGTTATGTTCAGAAATGGCATGTGGGTTTTTGCAGAATAAATCCCAAACCGCAGATAGTCCTCAGAAACTGTGCAGCTTTTGAAGATTCCTTGCAGCAAAGGGGGGGAGGGGACTGGTAAAATCAGTCAAATGCGGAATTGCATTTATGAAAATTTACATCCCTATCTGTATAATCCAATGAGCCCACAGCTGCTGCCCCTGGGAGTTTAAGATTGCTTCCTAATGTTTTCATTGTCCCAGTTACAAAACCTGGATTTCTTACCCATCCGCGGGCTGCTTATTGTTATTAACCTTCTTCTCATAAGTAGGATAATGCCTTTTTAAAGAGTAAAAAGGGAAGATTCCACCACTTTCAGCAATATATACTAGTATACACTGGGAGTTGTAGTTCTGAATTTCTCAAGCTTTAGTTATGGGAGACAGAGCCTTCTCAGGAGGTGTGAAACAGCTATGATAATATTGTCCTCAAGGGAAACCTGACTGGCTTCATTTTTTTTAGCTTTTAGGTCAAAAGCAGGCGACTTAACAATCAGAAGATCCACTTTTCATTGCTACCTCTTTTAACCATACTGCCACTCCTGGAGACTTCCCAAAGTGAGAAAATGCCATCCTTGCCCCTCATATTTTTCCGTAGTGGGGGGGGGGGGAACCTTAGTGAAGTCTCCAGGAGGTTGCAGGCCAGGAAAATAGTGTGGCAAGTTCATGTGTAGACTGCATTTGGCTACCCCTGGTTTAGGCAAAACGTCTCAGCTCAGACTACTTTTACTGGGCTGTTGTTAGTTGGTTCCAGCATTGCACCTGCTGCTACAAAAGTCGTTTAAGTACTGCTCTTTTCCCCCTTAAATCTCTCATTTGTTATGTATTTTGTTATGATATTATAGTTATTTTCCAGCACTGGAATCCAAGGAGAATCCAAGGAGGTCGCTTGGCCCCTTCCCTATGAATGCCACCCTTGGTGCTAGAACCAAGACTTCTTTAACATCCACCTCCCTAAGCAAGGAAGAATGTCTAGGTTGTGAGCTGGAGCCTATTCACACTACAGAATTATAGTGCTATTATTCCACTTTGTCTGCCATGGTTCCATCCAATGGAATCCTGGGATTGGCATTTTAGGGAAGGGCCTTTAGAATTCTCAGCCAGAGAGCTCCTTTAGTTCCTTTGACCAAACTAGAAACCCCAGGATACCATAAGATGGAATAATAGCAGCTGAAGTGGAATAATAGCACTATAAATGTGTACAGTAGTGTGAATGGGCCCCAGGTTTGGTCCCTTGGATAGATGATGACATATGGATGTGAAAGAAGGAGGTTCAAATCCAGATACAGCTATAAAGTTCACTCAGGCTGTACTTACATAGGAGCAGAGCTTGGAAAGTTACTTTTTTTTTTTACTCATTATTTTTTTATTAATTAAAAACAAAAATAATATAAAATCTTCAACTACTAAAGCAAACATTCCACAATACACATCTGTTACAACATGTTCACTACAATATAATAACAAACAAGTTATTAACAACCAAAAAATGGACTTCCTATGTCTCTGAGGTTCTGTGATTTGATTTTCTTATTATTTCTGTCTTCTGATTTTTGTAATCTCCTTGTAACTCAAACATTATTCATTATTTGGGAAGTAAAATTCATCTCATTTAACATCAGCTCTTTCATCTTTATTATTCCTTCCAACTATGCAATATGTTACAATTAGAGCCCATTGGTTCTCTACATCTTTCACATCCTTATAGTTTAGATAACAAGTTAATTTATCAAGTTCAATCATGTCTAGTAGCTTGAATAACCAGTCATGTATTGACAGAATTTTTATATTTTTCCAGTTCTGTGCTAGTAGAATCCTATCTGAGTTTACCATGTAAAGCAGTGGTTCCCAAACTTTGGTCCTCTAGAACAGGGGTCGGCAACCTACGGCCCCCGGGCCGGTTCCGGCCCAGGATGCCGGACTTACATGCCTAGGCGGACCCCTGCCGCCGCCGCCCGTTTTCTTCGCCGCGTGACTGCGCGTGCCGCGACCACCATTTTGTTCTCCAAAATGGCGGTCGTGACACGTTTGCGCATGCGCAGTAATCCTGCGCATGCACAAATGTGTCACGACCGCCATTTGGGAGAACAAAATGGCGGTCACGGCGCCGGCAGCACGCGGGGCGCCCGGGAGGACGCCCGCCGCTGCCGAGGGAAGCCTCCCCACGTGCACCCTCGGTGGTGATGGGCTTCCAGGAGGCCCGTCACCACCGAGGGAAGCCTCCCAGGGGGACCCTCGGTGGCGATGGGCTTCCAGGAGGCCCGTCGCTGCCGAGGGAAGCCTCCCCGCGTGCACCCTCCACCGATGCGCGCAACCCCTGTACATGCGGCTGCCGCCACGCCATACACAGCTGCGGCATGTGCGGGGGTTGCGCGCGTCACTGGAGGGTGCGCGCGCGCCGCCATTCCCCCCCCCCTTTGGCCCAGCCAAGACCTGGTCTACGGGAGACTGGCCCAGGTCTCAAAAAGGTTGCCTGCCCCTGCTCTAGAATGATATTTTGGATTTCAGCTCCCAAAAGCCCCAGCCGGCTTGGTTAACAGTCAGGAATTATGGGAGTTGAAGTCTGAAACTTCTGGAGGACCAAAGTTTGGAAAGTACTGATGTAAAGCATTAATGTCCAATATGTTTTTTCATCCTGTTACTTTTAAGTAAGAATTTTTAAAGGGGTTAAGTATGTTAGTTTATTAATTCTTGCTATATACTGTAACTTCCCAGTTTCTCAATGGAGCAAATTCCAGTGGCATCAATTGGATTTACAGTTGAGTAAACAAGATTAATGTGACTATAGGATTCCATTTTAAGGTGGTCATATGAAAAAGAGGACAGGCTTCTTACATCCTTAATAGTTGAGTGGGAGGGACTTTTAGCTGATAAACTTTACACCTGCTAAAATTACCTCTTTCATGCATAACAAACCACACCTGTTGATATGCCCTCTTCCACACAGCTATTAAAAGTATAGGAAGTAGGGGTGGAAATAAGAATTGTTTGTGGGCCTGATTTCTTTGTTTGATTTGTTTATGTTGCAACATGTTTTCTTGACATGCAAGAAACCCTGCCAGGTAGACTAATTGCAGTTGTATGGTTCTTCACACTTTGTGAACTCCTTCATGTGGTTTTTCTGCACTGAAAATGCGTTCCTAGTTCAGGCAACAAAAGTATTTTGTACAGGAAACACTTTTTCTGTATGGAAAAAATATTTTGTGTGTAGAAAAAAACATATGTCTACCAAAATATATCCCAGGGAGTGCTAATAGTATTGGGGGAGGGGAGGGGGGGAGGAAAAATCTTAATATTTTTGCACAGCTGAAGGAACTATTCATTCACATTAAGAGCCCTGTCCTGTTCTCCATTGAGAAGAAAGAACCCTATTGGACTCAGTGGGTCAAATTTCTGAGTAAGTAAGACTTTTTGCCCTATTTTTGGACTGGTCCTGTTGTGGTACTGCAAACTACTGTGTAGACAGAGGACATTATTACACAAGAGGCAAATTGCTTAAATCTTGTGCAGAAATAGGGTTTAAAAATCCGAAACCTCCCCGCAAAAGCAGGTTGTTTTTCAGACATATTTGTGTAAAGGAGAAATGTGACATTAACCTGAACAGAAAGTTGCCAAAACCTGCTCCTTTTTACTTTCAGAAGTTCCTGAAAGTTAAAAGGAGTGGGCTTTGTCAGCTTTCCGTTTGGTTTTTTTTCGCATTATTTCTCTTTCACGCAAACGTCATTTGAAAAACAAGCTGCAATTGCGGGTTTTGTCTACTTTCTGTTTGGGTTAATCCCGAACATCATGTGAAAAATAACTGGCAAAAGTGGGTTGTTTTCACTTTAAATCTAGTTTCTGCATGGGCTTCGTCCTGTGTGATAAACTCCATACAGAAATTAAGCAGTTAAAGCATTATACCAGGAACATCTTCACCTACTAAATGTTTACACATCATATTAGTGGCCCAGAAACAGGGCCAGGAAAAGTTGTCAGAGGCTCCAGCTGTTCTTGAGGGGGGGGAAAAAACAAATGTCTCTTAATCATATCTGGCATTGTTTCAAGGATAAGCTAAAGTGAGATAAGGACTATGGCACCCTGTCCTTGGGCCTGAGTGGGAAGGAAATTTGGGCCATGTCACATCATAGCTATGACACATTTCTGCCTGTCACATCATAGCTATGACACATAATTCAAGCAAGGGGACCAGCCTGGCTCATTTCAGTGTGTTGGTGTCACCTCTTCCTTGGTTGTGGGGTTGCCATATGGCATAGAGGGTGAGAGAGGACCCCTCGATGGGTGGAAGATTTGTCAGATGCTGGGACCACTGTGGGGGCAACAATATGGCCTAAGATACATGTCAATGGATGCACGGGAACATAGCCCCACTCTTTTGTCCCTCTTTCAAAAAGGTAGTCACTGTTGTTACTGTTTGCTTTCTTTTCTTCTTCTTTTTAAACAGCGACAGACAGAAGTCCCAACACTGTATCTTTTCACAGCATCGTATTTCCACACTGGGAAGTCTTCTCCTGCTGAATTTCCCCCTGTCATGCAGTTTCAAAGGCACAGAAGCCCAACCAGAAGAAGGTGGCTGCTCTGTTCACCCAAATGTTCATATGACAGGACAACCAAGTACAGTTTTAACATTATCTGGGGATTATGCGAAATAATGGCGGCAATGCTTCAGGAGTGAAAAGTGTACAGAGAAACCTCACCAGGCAACTGGGCCGCCGGAAAAGGACTCCAACTCTAAGGCGTTGTTCCTCATGGCTGCCAAGGTAATCCCTGCCCCAAGATATTTCTACACAGCTCCAGATGCCCATTCTCCAAAAGCAGCAATAGCTTTCTTGGTCCATCTCCAAAGCATAAAATACATATGCAGGCTTCTGAAGCTTCACTGGCTTCTTCGTCAGGCACAGATGTTAAAATTCATACAGGGGGGAAACAGTGATGATATTAGAGTCACAGGCCTAGGACCTTATCCCACGGGGCCAAAAGCAGCAAGAATCCACTAAGAATCAGGCGCTATAGCGCTATAGTTTTCCGCGTGATCCCACGACGTCGCTCAGAATCCGCTAAGAATCAGGCGCTATAGCGCTATAGTTTTCCGCGTGATCCCGCGACGTCGCTCAGAATCTAGCAAGAAACCGCTCGGAATGCAGCATCATTCGCATTCTTTTGAATGTCGGTTTCAGCGGGCATTGCAATAGCGCGAGGTGATCCATAGCGCTATTATAGCGCTAGCGCCATATTTATACTAGCGCTATAGTACTGGAATGATGCTCATATCGCTTTCTTGCCACTTTTGAGAGCAGCGTGGGATAAGGTCCCTATATTCTGTAGAGAAATCTCGTAGTCCCTTTGAGACTCACTGAAGGAAAGAAGTTGACATCCTGAGTCCAGGAAAGCTCCTGCTGCCAACTCCTTTCTTTCAGTGAGTCTCAAAGGTGCTACAAGATGCCCTCCATTTTGTGCCTAAGAAGCATGGTTTTAATATTTGTATGAGTGTTTTGCAGCTTTTATTAGGTCATGTCCTCCACTTTTTCCTTGAATGCCCTTCTTTTCACCTTCTGTCCAAGGGTGCCCTCCATTTTGAGCAGGACTTAGCAGCAACAATTGAATGTTTCTAGGAGTGTCTTTTATCTTTTTATTGGGTCATGTCCTCCATTTTCCCTTGAATGTCCTCCTCCGCAGTCTAGGGGGAGTTCCAACATGCCCTCCATTTTGAGCAGGACTAAGAAACATGCATGTCCAGTTCTCTGAGTGCTTTTAACTTTTTATTGGGTCGTGTCCTCCATTTCTTCCTCAAATGCCCTCCCTTTCAGCCTCCTTCTGTCCAGGAGGAGTTCCAACATGTCCTCCATTTTTGAGCAGGACTCAGAAGCAAAGATCTAACTTCTTAGGAGTGTGTCTTTTCGCTTTTCATTGGGGCCATGCCCTCCATTTCTTCCTCGAGTGTCCTCCATTTCACCCATGGGTCCATTCACATTTCTCTAGGGGTGTCCTTTAGCTTTTTATTGGGTCATGTCCTCCCTTTCCTCCCTCCCTCCCCCCCCATAACTCACTTCCAGTCTAGAAGGAGTTCCCCCCAAAAACCCTCCATTTTGGGGCCAGGACTGAAGAAGCATGGGTTGTATGGCTAATTCCTAGGAGTCTCTGGGGGGTTGCAGACTGCCAGAAATAGTGTGAATTCAGTCCACTTTTAGGGTTAGGGTTAGTGCTAGGGAATCATGGGAACTGTTATTTTTCTGAGACATTGAGCCTTCTCTGTCAGACAACTCTGATGCCACAATAAAATACAGTTCCCATGGTTCCCTAACTCTAGCCCTAACCCTAAAAGTGGACTGAATTCACACTATTTCTGGCAGTCTGCAACCCCCCCCCTCTCTCTCTCTCAATCTTTTAGCTTTGTTTTGGGTGGTGCATTCCTTTTCCCTCCCTTTTTTGGGGTGTGTGTGCCTGGGTCCTCCTCCTCCTCCTCCTCCTGCTCTGTGGGGCTTCTGCTGTCCCTTCTTCTTCTTCCCCAGAGTGGCCGGCCAGGGGCAGCAGGGAGCCAGGGTCCGGAGAAGAAGAAGGAGGAGGAGGAGAAGAAGAAGGAGAAAGAGAAAGAGAAGGAAGAGAAGAAGAAGAAGGCTGCCGGGGAGAGGAGCTGCTGATGGAGCCCCGGCGGTGATGATGATGATGATGGTGATGATGATGATGATGATGGAGGGAGCCCCGGAGCCCCAAGGGTCCGAAGCCCATGGGGAAGAAGAGGAAGAGGAGGAGGACGAGGAGGAGGACAAGGAGGACGTCTTGCTCTCGGGGACCTTCTGCCTTCTCCCTGCGCCGGAGCCCAACTGCGCCCTGACTCTCACCCGCGGCGCCCAGCTCAGGATGCGCCGCCTGGATTCGAACTCGGCTCCCTCCTCCTCTTCCTCGGGGTCTGCCGTGCTCCTGCTCAGCCTCTCGGACTGCATCGGCTGCTACGCTTTCCAGGGACCCCGGCCCTCCTCCTCCTCCTCCTCGGCCGCCTACTTCACCCTCTTCTGCTACCCTCCCAAGAGGAGCGGGTCCTGGTGGTGGGACTCTTCCTCCGGAGCCGGAGCCGGAGCCCGGCGGAGGGTGGCCAAGACTTTCGGCGTCTCCGTCTCTCCAGCGGCCGAGGAGAACCGGAGGGTGGCCGAGACATGGGCCAGGGAGATCCGGCAGCTGGCCACCCCAAAAGCCCCGCGACTGGAAGGTCAGTCACTGAATGAATGAAGGAAGGAAGGAATGGCCAGGGAGAGGGAGAGGGAGATAGGCAGAGAGATAGATAGAGAGATAGAGGATGATGATGATGATGATGATGATGATGATGATGATGATGATGATGATGATGATAAATTTTATATGTATCCCGCCCCTCTGTCAAACAATTGGGGCGGTTTACAGCAGTTAAAATTCCATACAATATATCAAAATACAATTCAAAATCCCCAAACCCTCCCACCCCTTAAAAAAGTATTAAACCAATATTACCATTATAACATGTTAATTAAAATATAGATATAGATGATATATAGATATAGATGATATATAGATAAAGATATAGATGATGATATAGATGATATATATATAGATGATATAGATATAGATATAGATGAAGATGATGATATAGATGATATAGATGATATAGATATAGATATAGATGATGATATAGATGATATAGATATAGATATAGATTATATCAATATCGATATAGATGGCAGAAGGAGGAAAAAAGGACTGGGAAAGACCCTGAAAGGCAATGAGAGTCAGCGCAGCACAAAAGTTAGATCCACACAAGGTGAACATAAAAGAAATAAAAAAATAATGACCACCCCAGGACCTTCACACCTTAAAGGGGAAAGGTTGCCTACTCTTGTCCTAGACGATTAAGGAATAGAAGTAGTAAAAGGGTTCCCATACCTGGGATCAAATATTGATAGAAATGGGACTGTATTCAGGACATCAGAAGAAGACTAAGAATGGGGAGGGCAGCCATGAAAGAACTAGAAAAGATCCTAAAATGCAAAGATATACAACTCAGCACAAAATTAGAACCATACAAGCCATTGAATTCCCTATTACCATGTATGAATGTGAGAGCTGGACAGTTAAGAAAGATGATAGGAAGAAAATCAATGCATTTGAGATAATGTGGTGCTAGAGAAGAGTGCTGAGGATCCCATGGATAGCCAAAAGGACAAACAAATGGGTCTTAGAGCAGATCAAGATGGAAACCTCCCTGGAAGCCAAGATGACCAAACTGAGGCTGTTCAACTTCCGACACATCATGAGAAGGGAGGACTCTTTGGGGAAAAAACAATAATGCTGGGGAAGGTGGAGGGAAGTAGGAAGAGAGGAAGGCCACATGCCAGATAGATGGACTCTATGAAGGAGGTCACTTTGGGAATTAAGGGGTTGCAGGATTTAAGCAGAGCAGTGGAAGACAGAGGGTCTTGGAGATGTCTCATCCATGGGTCACCATGAGTCAAGACCGACTCGAGGGCAGTTAACAACAAATATATACATAGCCCACTTTGACGCCACTTTAAGGGTGGCCACATCTCCATGCAGTGCGGATCTATCTAGAGTTTGTCTTTGGTTGCCCAAACTTTGGACCTCTGGATTTTTTTGGACTTCAGCCCTCGGAGTTCTTGACTGTTGAGCAACTTGGATGGGAATTCTGGAAGCTGAAGTACAAAACATCTTGGAGGACCAACCTTTGGGAATCACTCACTGCTTGCTCCCCTCTGAGAGCTTTGCTCTGGGGCCACAACCAGCGACAAATCCAACCAGAATCCCATAGCATAGAGCCAGGATGGTTAAAACAGTGCCAAACCGGATTATTGCTGCAGTGGCTGGACCAAAAAAGGTGGGCTTTTTAATTACCTGCGCTGAGGTGCTTTAAATGGGACTGGTGGGGGCTCTGGCTGCATCCACACTGCAGAAATAGTCTGGTTTGAGCCCACTCTAAGTGCCCTGCTCAATGCTATGGACTTCTGGGAATTGTAGTTTGTTGGTGGCTCCAGAGCCAGGGCAGTTACAGTAGGCTCAAACTGGATTATTTCTGCAGTGTGGATGCAGGCTCTGATTTAAGTTGTTCATCGCGCCTTTCACAAGCCAAATCTTCAGACTCAGCCTCCCTTTTTCAGTCAGGAAAGTGGCCACACAAAATATCTTTTCCCCTTTGGTTTGTACCCCACTTTTCTTCCAAGACTGGGATTCAAGGCAGCTCCCAATAAGGTTATCTTTTTTTTTTTAAGTACACGTTAAGTTTATAAAAATGTTTAGTTTCTCAGAAAGGGCCTTTTGCTGGGTGGGGACTATTACTCCATTGACAGGCTTTTAAATCACTTTTATTCACTTTCTCCTCAGTTTGTGCTCTCTAAAATGGGAGAAGCTGTGACTTCCATTATTTCTGAAGAATGGACAGTTTCCAAACCGCTTTCCAGATTTAAAAGTTGTCTATGAGTGTGGGAGAGGCACTGAAAGTGTCTTTTCTAACAATGGAGGGCCAGTATGTAGAGAGATCTTGTAGCACTTCTGAGACTAACTGAAAGAAAGAAGTTGGCAGCATGAGCTTTTATAGACTTCAGTCTACTTCCTCAGATGCTTTTTTTAATGGAGGGCCAGTTATAATCTTCCATGTGTTGTTAGGCTGTTACTCCCATCACACCTAGTTGTCAATGTTGGTGGTGAGAAATGCTGGGAGTTGCAGTCCAGCAATCTCAGGAAGATTGCAGTTTGCCCACCTGTCTTACCATGAGAGCCACACATGTGTTACTTAAATGCAAACAAAGATAGCTGTCGGTGTAAAGCTGTTCATCCTCAACTCAGATCCTTTGGAGTAGTTTTAAAGATACGTATGGGACAAATATGGATTAAATAGCTCCAGAATTATAACCTCCACCTAGCCTGGGAGCAGCCCTGGCATTACTGAAAGTGCAACTGCCATTTCCAGCAGCAGGTTCCTGTGATCATGAAAGGGAAATAAATTGTTAGTTACTTGATTCACTTTTGAGCATTCACTGGTAGAGAGAAGGGCTGGAGGGAATTTCTGCACCCTGTGGTGCCAAAATCACTCGGCTGCCGCTGTCTGGTTCAGGCAAACTAACCTGGAGTCTGGGGAAGCCTTTGCTAACTCTGCCACAGGCAGCAAAGTTACTTGGGTTAGCCGTGCATCTGCTGGAGTCGAAGGGCTTGGGCTCAGGTTTGGTTAGGATTCAAAAAGTAGCTGATGCTTCTTAGAAACCTGCTAGGTCTCCTAGCACCAGCCTGCTAGTCCCATGTTTTTGAAGCTTATCTGTCAAATTCCAGATCCCAAAGAAGGATTTAATCCTGTAGCGACCTTACTCACATCATGGAACTACAGAGGACCCCCACATTCACTGGGGTTAGGGGCACAGGACCCCCATGAAAGTGGAAAACCACAAGTTAAAAAAACCACTTTAAAAAAAACAACACCTCTCTAGGAATCTCTTTGGTCAACATCTGCCATAAATTGACCATGAAACTGCACTGAAGGAATTACAAATGTCTAGAGATGTGTTCCCTCTAGGAATCTCTAGGTCCTCCACCACAACTTTTGGTGGAAGTTGACCCTAAGGGTCATGCTAGAGAACCTAGAGATTCCTAGAGAGGACAGATTAATCAAATCCGTGAATAATCAAATCTGCAAAAGTCAGAGCTGCAAATGTGGAGGGCCAACTGTATATGGTTGGCACCAAAGAGGGGATGCCAAGTGGTGGGCAAGCACCATCACCTCAAGATCAGCAGCTGTGTCCCTCTTCACCCACGTCACTGGATCTTTCTGCACTCTTGAAAGAACAGCATTTCCCCACATACTGTATAAACTCTAACTGAATTGTAAATTTGAAATTAAAATAAGGCTTATCTTTATTTCAGAGTTCAGGCCCACCCCCTCAAAAATCCATGCTTCCCCTTCTGTGTCTCCCTTAATTGTTTTTCTGTTGCGTGCCAACCACTTTGGAGCAAACTATGTGTAGAATATAATTGCATTAGACAATGCAAAATCTAAATTTTCTTGGCCTTTAAAGAACATGGGAAATGCATTGCTGGATCAGCCCAAAGTCCATCTGCTTGGCATCTTGTTTTTGACAGCAGGCAGGCATGCTTGAAAGTTTCAGCTTCTCCATGGCATTTCTTCTTTCTTCCCACATGAGCTTTGTTTCTGTTCAAAGTCTGGTTGCACAGATCACTGTGGAAAATGAACTGTTTGTGTCTCCTTGAATTTTTTATCAGCAGTTCTGTCAGTTCTGATAATTAAATCTTCCAGGTAGGAAGACTTGGGGTAATAGAACTCTTCACAAACTTCAGCCATTTTGTTTGTAGGCCTCATGAAGAAAAGTCACATACATCTAGAACCCAAATCAGGGGTGTTGCTTTGCTACAAGTACAGTGGGGTCTTTGTATCTGCTGGGGTTTGGTTCCAGAACCTCCAGCGATATCAAAATTAATGGATGCTAAGTCCCATTTTATACAATGGCATAGTAAAATTATGTCCCTTACATAAAATGGCAAAATTAAGGTTTGCTTTTTGGAATATTTTCCACCCATGGATAATTGAAGCCATGTATACAGAAAGCTGTCACAACACTACTCATATTCAGCAGTGGCTGCTCTGTGGGAGAACATGGAAAGGACTGGAGGCAGAGCAGGCACTATGATGAAGCCCCTGCCCCACCCAGTCAAATACCAGCTATGATGCCATTGACCCAGACTGTGTGAAATCATAGTAATCAGGGGATTTTAGCTGGAAGATAGAGTTGTTGACTGTCCTTGAATCGACCCTGACTCATGGCAACCCTGTGGATGAGACATCTCCAAGATCCCCTGTCCTCCATTGCTCTGCTTAGGTCCTGCAAATTCATGCCCATGACCTCTCTTTTTGAATCTGGCCTGTGGTCCATCTGGTCTTTTTCTCTTATTTCTACCCTCTACCTTTCCTATCATTATTGTCTTTTCTAGTGATCTGTGTCTTCTCATCATGTGGCTAAAGTATGACAGCCTCAATTTGATCATCTTGACTTCCAAGGAGGTTTCTGTCTTTATCTATTCCAGGTATAGATATCTGTTCTAGGACAGATATTAGTTTGTCTTTTTCACTGTCTATGTCAGAAGTGCTCTTCTCCAGCACCATATCTCAAATGAGTTGATTTTCCTTCTGTTTGCTTTCTTTACTGTCCAGCTCTTGCATCCATACATGGTGATGGGGAATACAATGTCTTGGGCAATTCTAATTTTCGTGCTCAGTTGTATATGTTTACATTTTAGGATCTTGTCTAGTTCTTTCATAGCTGCTTTTCCCATTCCTGGTCGTCTTATTTCTTCAGTCACCATTCTGATCAATGTCTGATCCTGTGTACGGGAACTCCTTAACTATTTTGATTTTATCATTGTCATTGAATTTGCCCGCCGCAGGTGTGTGGGGGCCTTCCAAAATGGCGCTTGCATTGCGTGTGCATGCGCACGACGGCGTTGTCATGTGTGCGCGGGGGCAAGCGCGTGCGCCCCCCCGCGCCATCCCCCCCGGTCCCCCCAGCAACAACGGTTGCTGGCCTCTGGTCTAAGATATGGACTTGGCCTCAAATATGTTGATACAGCTGGGTTGAAAGGGCTAGCTGTGTCCACCATTCATCTCACCTCTTTAGTTCACCTGATGAATGTGTAGGGT